>OY720145.1:27143918-27743918 GCA_963082955.1 Cheilosia grossa | reverse complement strand
CACCATTAGATTATTTTTTGTGGGGGTATGCCAAGGCTAATGTGTATAGGGACAAGCCCGCTTCGATTGACGCACTGGAAGCCAACATCCATGCATTCATTCGTGAGATACCGGCCGATATGTGTGAACGAGTATGCCAAAATTGGACTCAGCGGATGGGCTACCTGAGACGCAGCCGCGGTCAACATTTGCATGAAATTATCTTTAAACATTAAATTGCAAGGTTCAAACTATCGATTCAAATAAATATTTCATTCATTTTTTCGAATTTTTTGTGTTTTTTTTTTTAAAAAAAGTTCTAAACCTCTTAAAAAATCACCCGTTATTTATTGATAAAAATAAACAGGTACATAAATTTATCTTTTTTCAATAAAAGTAGTTTAAAAAACATCACTTAACATTAAAATCAATTAGTTTTTCTTAAAATTAGCTAATCAAAAACAAAACAAGAAAATACAGTGAAATTCGGTTATAGCGACCTCGGATATAAATACGAAGCCGTATGCGTATATAGCGTCCATTTTTTGCAAGAATTTAAATGCTTTTATAGATATAGCGACGAAATTTAAAGAAACCATATATAGTTAACTGTGGAAAAAAATTACCGCTGGTGTAGCTTGCCCGTATAGCGTCCGTTTCTTGTACGAATTTGAATTTGTCCTACGGAATAGCGACCAAATAAAAAGAAAATCTAAAACCATCATTATTTCCTTTTTAATTTTATCTGAATAATTAAAGTATAAATACAACTTTTTCCTACCTTCGGTTAAATCGACATTCGGCTAATGCGACCATTTAAGCCCGGTCCCTTCACCGTCGTTATATCCGGATATAAACTGAATATCCCGATTTACGTGTGTGGGAATGCAAATGACGTGGGAGTTTCTGATTGTGTAAGCTTCAAGTGGTTGGAATAAATTTAAGGTGGATATTCAATATGGTTGCAAAAAAGAAGAAGTGGGTAATATTTTCTGAAGATTCCTTTTGACATAGCACATGTAGTAAAACAAAATTGCTGATTCTTAAAAATAAATTGAGGGGGTCAGTAGCAAGATAATTGCGAGTTGGGGTCTCAGTATGCAATTAGAGAGAGGTAGTTTACTTTGTGCAGTGATGGTCAGCAGACGACGACCCCACGAGTACACGAGAATTTGGTCTATATACCGCCGTATAGAACCAGTGCATCAATTTCGGACTACCTAGTGTCCCAGATTCTTTTACAGGAGTAGATTACGATAGCGGGATTCTTAAAACGTTCATTCATGTTTTATTTAATTAGTGCTGGCTCAGTGGTTAGTGTACTAGACTGCTAGACGCGAACGTCACTTACATCACGTGTTTTCTCGATATGATTACCCTTCTAGTGTTAAAGATATGAAACTTGTTTGATATGTTGTGCTGCAAAAATGGTATTTTGATATCCCCAATGGAAAATCACATGATTTGAACCCTACAGCTACCGATTTTCTGAGAGCTGTACAATACTGGAACATTGATGTGCATGTTATTTTTTATTGGTTGGTTTTTTTTTTTAAGAAATATGTTTTTTTTTTTTTTCAATATTAACCACAATGTGCATGTCCTGATAGAAAAAAAAAATTCAGGGCTAGGGCCGGGCGGGTACATTTAATAAGTGAACGTTTTTCATACAGGTAAACCTTTCATTGTAGGCGCAGTGGCTTAGTGGTTAGTGTGTTGGACTACTAAGCGAGGGGTCCCAGGTTCGAATTCCGCAAAAATCCAAATTCCAACTTAGGGTATTTTCCACTGCGCCACCTCTCGCGAACGTCTGACAAACATCCGAGAGTATAACTGTCTTGAAAGAGCTTCTCAATTAGCCGTTTGGTATCGGCATAAAATTGTAGATCCCTTCCATTCGTTCCAAAAATTGAACTCACTCAAAACGAATGGTTGTGCGAAGCTAGAACTTGGGTCCCTCGGACCTGTTGCGCCAACTTGTTATTAAAATTATTAAACCTTTCATTGAAAAAATAGTAATTATAACAAGCAAACATAACCTTAGTCTTCTCTTTCAACTTGGTAAAAGCTAAAAAATTAAATTTCCCTTTTTATTTATTCCTTTTGG
This sequence comes from Cheilosia grossa, assembly GCA_963082955.1. NCBI lineage: Eukaryota > Metazoa > Arthropoda > Insecta > Diptera > Syrphidae > Cheilosia > Cheilosia grossa. The sequence goes on along the minus strand of OY720145.1, from coordinate 27,741,832 downwards.
TCATACGCACTTTTATTGAAGTTGAAAGTACATATTGAAATAATAATTCTAAAAAATAATAATGAGCTAATGAGTCTACGTTGACGCACACGAAAAATTGTCCATTATTATATCTACAAGTTATTTCCAGCTCTTTTAAAGCAATGATAAAATTTATAGATTAATAAGAAACTTCTTCAGCACCCAATGGTGTCTTTTTAAAGTGAATTGTGTTAAGTGAACTTACAAAAAATACAACAAAACTATTAAAGTGATCAACAACATATTCTTAGTATCCTGTCTACCGCTTGAAGCGTAGCAACAATCAAAATGTTGATTAGATGGAAAAGCAAGGATAAGAGTTCATCAAGTCAGAACAACACCAGCAGTAGTAGTTCATCGAAAAAGAAGCGCAAAGGACGTGACGGAGGTAAATTATTTTTCTTTATATAGAATGAGCTTACTAATAAACTTGAGCATGAATTCATGCGGATTTGGAATTTTCGGTGTGCTCAGTTCGTTTTATATTCACTTTTGTGCAATTAATTTTAATTAATTTCCTTGGACTGGGAGGGAATCCAATAATTACATTTCTTTACTCGCAGTTGGCACAACGACCGAAGAAACAGAATAATATATGCAAGTTGTTCTTATAAGCCAACACGGAAGAATGTATTAAGCGACAATTTTTCAGCAAATGACTTTTTGGTATGCTCTTATAAATTGTGGCAAGCGCCACGTTTTGATCTTGATATTGGTTTGATATCTCTACCATTGATACAAACGACACTAGAGAGAAATAAAAATTGTAGTATCCGACATACTTGCTGGGTAGATATTTGTTATGCCCTGATATTTATTTATTTACTTTTTTGCTAAGTTCCATTGCATAAAAAAGAATCGTACTATGCACATGCGACAAATATTTGTCCTAAGCAACAAAAACTTTTTATCCAATTGACATTTTGTTCATAGAATAATTAAAAACAATTTGCCGTGCAAATCTCAATTGAAATATGCTTAAGTATTACTACAAAATACGCAAACAGTTACCAACCTGTAAAATGTTCAAAAAGTCGCTTAATACATTCTTCCCGGGAAGGCATCGATGTATATACAGGGTGGGCCAAAAGAAGTCATCCGATGTTGTTTGGCTCTAATTTTTTTTCTAAATGAAAAACTTCTATTCTGTTTTTTGATTATATGTTTATTTGAACCTTTAGAATTTTATTGGTCAAGTCGAGAAGATGATATCAGCCAAATGGGCACCGTCACAATTGATTGCCATACGGGCTCGTTTTCATCACTTCGGCGAGAACTTCGGGCGACAGATTCTCGCACTCGTGTCGACGTAAACACGGGACTTCAAAAAACCCCACAAAAAAAAGTCTGGAACGGTTAAATCAGGCGATCTTGCGGGCAAATCGCCAAAACGAGAAATGAGGCGACCCGGGAACTACGCCTTCAGAATATCGGTTGTGGCTCGCGCAGTGTGTGCTGTAGCTCCGTCCTGTTAGAACCACATGTCCTCTAGTCCTAATTCGTCCTATTGCGGCAGAAAAAACTGGGTTAACATGGCCCTATAGCGCGCACCGTCCACTGTTGTCGTTTGACCAGCGGCGTTCTCGAAAAAAAATGGCCCGATGACTCCTCCAGCGTGAACAGCGCACCATGCAGTATAATGGCTCCTCGTGCATTACTCGTGGATTTTCGGTGCCCCAGAAGCGATAGTTTTGCTTGTTCACGTACCCGCTGAGGTGGAAATGAGCCCCATCGCTCGTTATGATTTTGGTCGTATAAGAAACAGAGTCTGCGGTGATTCCACATGCGTTCCTTAAATCCGTCGCGGACTGTATTACAAGGCGCATTTAACCGGGTCAACGAATGTACAGATTTCCCGCCTCAACCTGGGCCTCAACCAATACGCCTCTCCAGTTGGCGCTATCTTTTCCTAATATTTTTCTCCTATGTAAAACATCTTCTGTAGATAGCTTTATTAACCAAACAAATCAAATTATTCTCCTTCTAAAAGTAGGGGTATTCACGATTAACTGTTCAGCGTAACAGGCCTGATAGAATTGCCAAATACAATTTTTTTCTTATCAGTTCATGAATAACAAAATGACAAAATTAGGAACTATAAGAAGGAAGAAAACAAATAGACAGGGTATGGTCATAAACATATTAATATTGTGAACAAATTTTGTATTTTATTGCTGATGCTTATAGTTACGTTTTAACAGTTTTTTATAATATGTACTTTGTGTTTCGTTTTATAAATCTGTCACCAACAAAATTACCTTCTTGTGTACACGTATTTAATTTTGTTTACGTCGGTTTCGATTATACCACTTTTCGATTTTGAACTACATCCGAACATCGATTCATGTTGATATCCATTTCCCTATTTCAAATGGATATCCTTGCTTCTTTGTCCTTTTAAATTTTTTCTGCTGGAGTTCGATATCATTCCAGCTAAGATTACTACAAATAACGTCCACAGGCTTACATTTTATTGCGGTGCGTATTGCGTTCATCTACGAGTATATCTTTCATTGCATGTCTAACATTAAGGTGGTTCGTTTAGTGTGCCATGCAATCTTTCAACGTCGCTGCTATTTAACGATATATTTCTAACTCAGAAACTGTTCAACAGCTATGTGCAAACTGCAAGTGTCCAAAAAAATAATTGTCTGTTCCGGTTTCTGTCTCCTTGTGGATTGTTGCATATTTCGAAAGTTTAAGAATTGTTTGAACCAAATATGTACGTGAAGTATCGTTAAAATTTCGTGGTGTTTCTGTGCTCTGCATTTCTATTTTAAGTGACATAATTTAATTTTTATTGAGCTTGGAATTTGACTTCGTTCTTTTAACAATACTACCCCGATCGATATACCAGCTAAGTCCATCAGCAACATAGCTTTGTATTACTTTAAAGTACTCCATGTTGAAATATTACCTATTGAGAAAATCGGCTCTAAAATACATTTGGTACGCCGATTAAGCGTCGGTACGGTAAGAAATCTTTTCACCATCTCTTTCAAAACTGGTCAGCCAAATGCTGTCATGATCGCCAATGTTTTCGAAGAACTAGAACTAATTTTGAAAATATTCCAATCGGAGCCGATGTTGATGAACGCCCTAGCAAAACATGCTTTGAAGTTAATGCTTTCAGCTCATCTTGGTCCAGTTGATAAGGGATCCGGAGTTGATAGTATGCTCTGCTCCTAAGGAACGCGCAGGAGAGAAACCTAGAAATAGAGCGAAACAGAAGGAAAGCAGACATCGGAAATCCAGACACGATGCAATACTTATCAAACCAAAAGGCACGAAAAAGTAGTAGTTGCAAAAATATATAGTTCGCTGCGAGGTCTTCCCACCAGTACTTCTTACCTGTGGAGGCTTATACCTATTCATAGCTATGGCTGGGAAGCTTTTGCCGATTCTAGACTCGCAAACTACAATTACCTTTTAATTCCATTACCAGGTTTGTCTTTGGCCTTGGAACTACGACTACGCGTCGTCAATTTGATATTTACTCTGTTAGCCTTTGTAATCATCTCCCCCTTTTATCACTGGTTGTTTCTCTTTTCATAACTTTTTTTAAATTCTAATTTGTTGTTGTTAACTTCGCACATCTAAACTAAACTACATTTCTTGTTTTTAATATTTCATTTTTAAAATAAATTCATATATAAATACTACCTACAAATTCTCGTTCTGTGAAAAATGAAACGAAAATGGTTTCACCCTTTCACCGCAATTTCGTTCTACGAAAATGTGAAACCAAACTTCAAAAATGTTCATATCAATCATATTTTTTTTTTCATGCTCTCATTTTGAAAATTGAGAACCTAATTTCATACAACACTAACACAGTGTGCGAGAATTCACGACCACACGATACTTACTTTCTCCTTGCCGAAATCGAAAGATTACTCTAGGCAATAATTTTAGTATCATTTAGAGCCACTCCCTTGCACTTCGCCTCATCATCATCATCATCATCAAAATCCAAACGCCTGGTTTTTTAGAAAATGATAAACCATTGTTCAGATTGCACAATTTTAGTAAATCGCTCTTGCGCATTTATTGTTACCTGGACCGCTTTGGCTACAAGATTCGTTTCCACTCTGTCCACTAGATTTCGTCGCCAAGAAGCTTTTCTGTTTTATTCATGTTGCTATCTTTCTATCAACACAAAGAAAAGAACTTAATGCCTTGTCAATCCAATGATGACATTTACAGTTCATTTGGTTTTTTTTTTTTTTTCTTTTATATGTCCTCTACCATTTAGAATTTTCGTTCGCTGAGACATAATTTTGTTTTCAAAATTTGCGGGGGCAATCGTTGGAATTCTTACCCGACTGGTTTGTCAAACAAATATAAATATATTAATCAATACCAGGACTTGAACAGTGAACACCCTGAGGTCAATCCAGACAATGATGAGCCAATGATCTATTACGAGTATGAATCCGAGAAGACAGCCACAATAATGATTTAAGAAAATCAAAGATTGTATACCGGGCCCTGTTGTTGAGCCAATATAATTTATTATTAATTAATCAGCACCATTTGTTACCTAGCCGGAAGTAAAATTGTATATACAAAAAGTTCAATTAAAGCAAATGTAAATTAACGGGCAGATACATGAGGATAGACGACGTCGTCAGACATATGCGATCTCTAACGTAGATATTTGCCGACAAAAAACACCAACAGTTTTATTTTTATATTGTTGAAAGTTTTGACAAAAAAATATCTAGGTACTAGTTCTACACAGACGAAGTCGCGGGAATAATAAAAAGATAACAAAAAATTATGACGAGAAACAAAGACTTAAAAATTTTAAATTAAATAACAAAACCAATTTGTACAAGCGTACTGCAGGTAACATTGATATTATTTTCTCTTGTTGCAGCGTTGATACTTTTAATATATAAAGCTTATGCAACGATTCAGGATTTTTGCAGGCAACTCTCCTAAACGCAACCTCCACCGAACAGTGACAAAGGCAAAATCCTTATTGAAGTTGCGACATTTCACAATTTCCATTCACAACAATACACCAATAGTGGAGAGCAATTCTCTCTTTATTAACATGCTCATGTAAAATAGGTTTCAATTTTGTCTACTCTTCGTCTTCGTATTAATAATAAGCAACAACCTTGCATCGAAAATATTTGAGATGTATCGAATATCATTCATGTAGCATACATCGTATTTTGATAACTCAGCATTGGAAATTATTCAAAACTCCATATCTCAAGTCGGTATTACGAGTCAGTACATGTGTCTGTGAATATCAAGCTATTGGTCGGAGTAAAATGACTCACCTCGGAAAGTACTTCTTCGACAATTTGTAGGAGGTTGGTCTCATTGGTTTAGATTCCATAGTGATGCCGAGGCGACTTGACCCCAATCTCAGCACTTATGTTTGTTGTATGTGTATGTATGTGAAACAAATAAAAAAACAGCTTTATTAATAATTTAACTGTATACGTATATCTAATGAAGGTTTTTTTCATACTTTTTTTTCGTTCTAGAAGAAGACTGGCAAAATGAAAAATCTGGACGTAATCAATCAATTGAACAAGGTAGGCCAATATTTCCATCCTATAACGTGTTCTTGGTTTAGGTATGTTAGGTTAGACGGCCTAATCATATATATATTTCTATTTAGCATACTTTTTGTTTACTTCATTCGTTTTGGTGTATTTTTATCTTTAAAGTATCGACCACAATTATTGTGGGTTAGAAAAAAATTTCGAAGTCAAATTTACTTCTTGGATTAAGCTAAATTAATTTAATTTATTTTTACTAAGGAGCATAAAAATCGCCAAACTTTAAAGTGAATATCGTAAATAAGGATAAATCCCTAATGACAATTTTAGGGGGTAAGTAAAAAGTTCGGGTAGCCAAATTAGAGATGAATAACTAATGCTAGTAACACTGCTACTTGTGTATCAGCTGATAGAATTCTTCAAAAATTATTTTCCAATGCTTTTTCGCAGATGTTTCGCGGTTTCGACCACCGGAAAATTTCGTTCCGAAACAGGTCCGTACTAGCCTCTAATACAAATAAAGTGAAATTCGTCTATTAGCGAGTTCGGTTATATTATAACGACCATACGGATATAACGTCGTAAATTTTAAGTCCCTTGATTTCACGCTATTTTTTCCATACAAATTTATCCTGATATAGCGACTTCGCTTATAACGACGATTCCGTATATAGCGTTCGTTTTTTTACAAGAATTTAAATTTTTCTTGCGGACATAAAAAAAAATCTACTTGTCTCCTGTGCAAACAATGTTAGTAAGAGAAAGATTTAGTATTGGCAAAAAAAAAAAAAAATTCTAACTCGAGATCTTAATCAATTCTGACATTACGAAGATAGAACTCAAAAAGGTGGGTCGCGAAATTATGTCCGTATTTCCGTTAGGCCTACAGCCTAAATTGCTGCCCGGATTTGGTTCAAACTTCCGTTTTGGAGATTGTGGGCCTACAGTTCGGGGCCATTATTATTAATGGTAGGTACTTCCGATAAAAAAAACTCATACATTCAGTCGATCATTGATGGTCTTATCGCTAAAATTGGATACTTTGGTCCTATTATGTTGAATTTTCGAAAAGAATCATTTTAATATGAACGTTTTTACGAATGGGATTGTCTGTTTACCTGACTGGAGCCAGAAAGCTACCATCTGTAGCCTAAACGCCTTGAGCGATTTTGAAGATTCATATTCTTCCCCGGAGTGTCATAGACTAAAAAGCTACAAATAAAAAATAAAGTTAAAAAACAAAAACACCCGATATTTGTACAAAAAAGACTAAAATGTAAGTAAATATTTGGCAAATATTCACAACCATTCGTTTTGTGTGAGTTTTTCATTTTTGGAAGGAATGGAAGGGATCTTCAATTTGATGCCGAGTCCAAACGGCGAATGGAGTTCCATGACAGTATTACTCTCGGATGTTTGTCAGACGTTAGCGAGAGGTGACGCAGTGGAAAAAAACTTGGGTTTTTTTCGGGATTCGAACCTGGGACCCCAAAACACCCCTAACCACTGCGCCTACGAGAATTAGCTATTTCCGAAAAAGCTATTGGAAAATTTGACGAACATTATTTTTACACCGCGCAATGACATAAATGTCCAGCTCTGTTTGTTCGGCAATTTCGGCATCAAGAGCTGTGGTCAGTGCATATTCACAGTACGGCAAGTATTATTACGGCTGATAGTCAGTACATAAGTTGAAATAACAGCCGAAGAACATTAAAAATAGAGTTGACAATTATATTTTTGTAACATTTTCTAACAGATTTGTGTTTTTTATCATGCTACCGAGTATCTTAAATCAAAAATTTAACTGAACTATTTATAGACAAAACTTCGAAAATTCACAATCCCTAGATTGTTTTATTTAAAAAATGTTCAAAATATTCTGATTCAGCACACTAGCAGACTTGGAAGTACATCTTTCGAAATATAACTGTAGGCAAACGAATTTACTTACAAGATGGAACTTAATATAAAACTAGCTGACCCGGCGAACTTCGTTCCGCCCAAATTTGTTAATGCAAATGAAAATAATAATTCCGAGCATGCAAAATGCACATGCTGCCTTATGTAATTCGGTGAATTCTTTATTCAAAACACTTTACTCATACAATGGTAATATGTAACTTAAAGAACTGATAGCAATGTCGATGTGTTTCAATCAAACCGCAATGATTGACGTGTCGGCCAACCTTCCGCTTTTACACTAAAGTGCTTTATGGTATACGACGTACAGAGCGAAATCGAGATGCACGGGAAATTGAAGACGTTTAAATACGAATGGCAAATCTTTCTGAATAAGCGGAATGAAAATGTTTGCCTTTGAATTTTCCCCCCAAAATCGTTTGCTTGCCTGACATTTGATTTGAGATTATTTACAATCAAATCAAACGAGTTCCGTTGCAAACTTTCGGAGCATTGAGGTTGAGCAGCAAAATTATAACTGTCCCCTTAAAGTTCTGTTTTCACGACAAAAAGTAGCATAGTCCTTACGAATCGAACAATCCGTTCCAGAGTTTTGAGCGTACATACGGACGTAGTCTCTCTTAAATATACATAGCTGTACCCACCCGGTTTTGCCGTGCCTTTCGTATTAAGTCCCCACCTCATTCCGCAAACTGCTTTATTTTGATAATGTCCTTTAATAATTTTAATTATACAACTTTAGAAATATAAAACAATTTTTTTTTAACCTGTTTTCCTATCCCTCTAATCTTTTGTGCCACCTTTAGGGTCTAAAACTATCCTATCTTTCAAACTAGAACCAACCATACCCATCCACAAAATTTCATTGAAATCGATTGAGCTTTTTCGGGGATCAACAACTTCGCAGCCTGTATCGGGTCCTCATCTTTTAAGTCTTACTAAACAGTAAATACAGCAATACGAATAAAAGAAAGAAAGAATCATGAAAATTGGCCCAGTGGTTATCGAGTTATAACGTCAATATGTATGTATATATATAAATGGTTTTCCAATGAGAGGTGTTATTGTGAATGACGCGCTATTTCGGTAGCTGTCACTTTCGAAGCTTTTATTCTTTGACATTTGACAAGTAGAAACTACGCCATTACTAAAAATAGAACGATACACGCTTCAACAACGCATTGGAATTATTAAAATTCACTTCAAAAATGGTGAAAATCTTGCAGTCACAGTTCGCAAAACTAAAGAATTTTTTGTTCGTCGTGAAGCACCTTGTCGGACCGCAATACAGAAATTGGTGGAAAAATTCGAGCTGTTGGGACAAGTTAGTGATGTGAAGAATAAAACCCGTTTGTCCATTCCTCGTCGTTCTTTGGAATTGGGCATTCCACCAACGTCATTACACCGTATTTTATGGTCGGAGTTGGATGGTATTGATCTGGACAACGTTTACTTTCAACAAGGCGGCGCTACGTGCCACACAAGCAACGAAAGCATTGATCTTTTACGGGAAAAGTTTCCGGACCGTGTTATCTCTCGAACAGGTGATCACAATTGGCCACCGAGATCTTGTGATTTAACACCTTGCGACTTCTTCCTTTGGGGCGACGTGAAAGATAAGGTTACGCCAACAGTCCAGCGTCGATTCAAGACCTCAGAGATCAAATTTGTGAGGCTATCGAGGACATAGGACACCCACTTTGCGATTTTGTTATGGAAAATTTCATGAAAAGGATATGGTCCTGTATGCGTGCTCGTGGTGGCCATTTGGCTGATGTTTTTCATTATTAACGGCATACTTTCCTCTTTATTATGAAATAAACATCCGATCATTTATCTCAAAAAATTACATTTTTCTTTGAATACCAAAATAACACCTTTTATTGGAAAACCCTTTATATATAAAGAATAGACAATAGATAAACATATATAGAAGATAATTTATAATAAGATTTAAAATAATGTATTTTTTGTATTTGAAGTGTATGCAGTTGTATTACAATGATTCAAATTTTCATAACGTCTTTCGTCCCCTCAAAGTTAGCCTATGTCCATCCTTGATCCAAAACGAAACCGTCAAGCCCAAAATTATTAAAATCGAACAATCCGTTCTCGAGATATGCGCGCGCACACGGACTTGTTGTTCTATTTTAAATTCAATCTAGCTTCTATGGGAAAAATCGAGAATAACTATTTTAAATACAAGTGTTTGGTACAATAAGCAAGTGTACGAGCAAGTCGAGGACAACGAATCCGCACCGACAAATCAGGAAGCACTGTAAAAGTAACATTTTTGAGCAAACGTGTAGGCACAGTTCAGAGAAAATAATTTTATTTCATTGTTTTAAAAAATAAATTAACAGTTCGAGTTTTTAAAATTCCTTGACTTGCCCTGACTTTCTTATCCCGTGGCAATCATATGTAAATGCAACAAATGTGTGCGAAAATTCAGAAAAACAATAGTTGTTTTCAAATCTAAAATCATCATCGGTTTGCGTTTAGTATTTTTCAAGTGCAGACCTTGATAGTTTGTTAATCGCCCGTGAATGTCTTTATCAACGAACGTGTAGTCGCATCTTCAACGTCACACATTAAAACCAAGAGAATAGATCTAGAGATGCTAGCTATTTAGTATAAAAATCTCTCGACATCTGCTGAGTTCCAAAAGTTCTCAAGTTTAAAAGTAGCCGAAAACCACCCGCCCATCACGATTCACGAAATAAATACCTTCCGCAATCGATTGTATTCGCTTCTCCAAACATTCTATTTTAAAACTCTCAGTCTCATCTTCGCGTTCGGATCGTACTGTTGCTTTTTCTTGTGTATTTTCCTTTAAGTTCGTACAGATCCATCTTTGTCCGTGTTCGCTTATTCCTTAACTTATTCGGGTTGAATTATATAAATACATCTGCGAACAAAAAAAATTAACTTTATATTGAAGATTGCGTGAGCATAGCACTTAGTCATTTTTCTTTCGACGAGTTAAAGTTTTGCAATTTTTCCCATGCATTCCATTTGGCTAAAATTGTTTGTTCTAAAGAATGCAAAAGACTTTTTCCCTATAAGCAAAGATAATATGTATAAAGATCATATAATATTATAAGCAAAAATAGTAACTATACATATTATATCTCTGCTTTAAGTCCACGCATGGATTTTTTTCTATAAATTCGGGATAAATTCAGAAAAGCATTTCGAAGGTGAGTTGTGGGCTGCCAACTTACTTCATGAATACAATTATAGACATCCGTATGTTTACTTATATTTTAGAAAAATTTACAGAAGTTGATTGATGTATTGAATAATTACATATAAGGCATTAAGGGCAATTTATATAGTTAAATGGGCTGATCATCGTTGGTAGTAGTAACAGAGATCTCCGACTCCCTTCCTTAGAAATTCCGATATTTCCTGGCAACACAATGGCGTGCATATCATGATACCTTTATTTCGTTGGTCCACTCCAACGAATCATTCAGTGATATTCGACTGATTTATCGCCTTCTGCAATATGTTCGTCTCGAGGAAGAAGAGAATTATACAACGGAATGGAATTTACTAAAAGCGCGGTACTACCATACAAATGTATTATGAAATGCTCTACTAAAGCTCCATTTTCGGCCAGAGAGTCTCCAGAATGTATTCAGTCAATATAAGATACAACATAGTATCCGAAAACTCCGATAAGGGCAACGTATGAACCAATGAGCACAACCAGTAGTACAAAGTGTGCCATAAGGGTCAGCGCACTCTTCACGTAAATGCAGACGGTTCGTTGGTTTGGATATGCCAAGCACGTTGCGAATACTGTGGCAGGTCAAGGTTTTTGAGAACTGTCTCGCATATATTCCCCCAACGCGCGAATGACCAAGTACAACCTAAAGATCCTATTGCCATCAGCGAAACCATCCTTCGACAAATACACGAGTATCGAAATTGCGATGAAGTGGTGAAAACATTTTCGTTTCACTTTTTCACAGAATGAGAATTGACCACCTGGGGTCCATTCTCAACTGCACCGTGGAGATACTCGGCTCGTCATCTACCAAGATGTATGCGTGGTCCGATTCCACGAGAACTTTTTGTGGATCCGCGCAAACCCCTAGAAATGAACAACATTCCTCAGTCACACGATTCACGATATTCAATTCCTTACAAACTACAATGTCTGGACACTCAATCAACCGAGAGCAACAACCCAGCTGATTTAGCATCTGCGGTGGAACACCAAAAAAAAAAAAAACGGTTTCCTCCAGAGTAGTGGAAGCATACTCGAACCCGAAGAAGTATGTACACGACACAATATGCCAGGCCGTAAAATCGGTACAAAGGCAAATGTTTCCGGGATTGCATGAGTATGAACGCTACTCAATCCAATTGCGGACGGAAATGGAATTATACGTGTGAGGGTCGTCTTTTAGTATAACAGTATAACCAAAAACACGCGTCCACCCAAAAACAATCTACTGCACTTTTTGAATGAGAGTACTTTTTTTTTGTATGTAAAAAGGTTTGATTTCTTATTCGTACCTATATTCAATACGAAATGTGTAAAGTGTGGTATCACCCGCAGAACGAGTGCGCACTCTTTCCCTAAAGGCCACATTTTTTGTTCAATAGTTGAAATTCTGAGAACTAATTGATCCAAGCTTCTATAATTTTAGCCTAAATCAAACTATACACTTTTAAACCCTAGGTATTTTTATTTTTTACGGCTCTCGAGTTGCAACGTTTTCCACACACACTTTTAAAAATGTCCTTCTTTTTTTAATGACACCCGGGCTTTTCTTCTTGTTTTTTTTTCCCTTCGGACTGGTAGCTGGAATAACAGCCGTTGAAGTTGCCCCCCAAATGACTCTCCGTACACATGAAGTAAACTTCTCAAACAAAGTCTCTATATATTGAGCTTTACTCTGTTATATTTTTTAAATGCGATGAGAGGAGATGACGCCTACTGATGAGTGAACGTGGATGAAGAGGTAACGTCTCTGGTACTCGCTTGCGACTCATTTTGCAATGTCGATATATGAGTACGCCGCCGCCGCGTCGTTTATGTTACAGGAGTAAGGGACGCTGATGACGTCACGATTGCCTTAGAAGCAATTTTCGTGAAGATGCGGTCGTCGTTATGTTTTCGGCAGGTCGGTAAAGTGTCACTTCCATTAAACAACGTTGAAGTCCGCAATATATGCGCAAATTGGTGAAGGGAATTAGTGATAACTGCACCGGCTCTTTGAATAACTTACCGGTTCTTAACAAAGTATCATATCGAAGGAGCTGCACTGCTCACTGAGCAATAGACTTATTCATGGGGATATTATGGTCTTGCGAAGTTAGATTGAAATATTCGCGAAACTGTTTGGTTGTGGTGAGTTGATTTTCTTTTTAAAGAGCTTTTACTTACTTAAGCTACATAAAATGGAATTACTCGCTATAGACTTCGTATTCGAGACTAACAAAAATCGTAGTCAGGTTTATAGATGTTTTTTCGCGGGTGATGCAAGGTTACTTTATCATCGAACGATCGTCCCGTATTTTTCTTAGCTCACATAATTTGACCAATGGTATGATTGCGTGTACCGTGGGTAAACGGTAATTTTACATAAGGCATTCCACATCTTCTGAGCCATACTCCAATTCTACTTTGTTGGGTTTTCAACTAGAATAAATTTACTGACATTTGTTAAGTCTACACTCTCAAATGTACAGATTCTCAAAGTTAACTAAACCATTTTCGTATAACACACCCCAATACGGCGAACTAGTCCGAAAAGCGCGGATTGCACCGTTGCCATCATAGGGGAGTACTCTCACCCGTACACCAGGAAATTTCCCTTTTTTGACGGTTTAAAAAATGTGTATTATTCATTTTTTAGTTTTTTAATCGCCAACATGATGCTGCATTTTTGATCAAATGAAATGGTAACCGCCCGTGATTGTTTTTAATTGATTTTCATATTCCATTGAGTGGGACGTTATTTAACGGGTAGCTTTATAAGTTTACTCTATTATAAGAATTCGCTATTATTCGTTATATAAGGTTCTATATTTTTAATATATAGATAAAGATGTTGAAAGCTAATAATAGGCAGAGCAAGTTATTTGTGAATGTTGCATTTAAGTGGGCTAGTGTGCTGGATTAATGAGCACGTAAGGGAATGTTTTTCTAAGTTCATAGTAATGGAAAAATGGACTACAGCTATAATACAACACATAACTCGATCATTAATACAAATAAATTTAAAATACTGTATTTCCTTTTTCAATTTTCAGTATTTCTGGTAATTATTTTTTTTATTTCGTTACAGTATCCGACGATCGAAAACGTAACGCCCGCCGTGAAGATCCCAGACGACATACCTTGGGTGGAGATATGCTTCAATATGGTGTCAGTGGCGTGGGTGTCGGAGGAAGTGGCATCAGCTTGGGCAGTGCAGGCGGTGGCATCGGTGCCCACGGTCAACCTCAACAAAGGGCAATGGATCTGGAGGTAAATCGAAGATACATACCTAACACTCGGCTTGCTTATGTTTCACAAATAACGAATGTTTGACAAACAAACATAGTAAACAAACTTAACATAAGATAAATTTGTTAACAAGCGATCGAATGAGCATTGTTGCCTGAGACAACATTTTAAATGTGCTTTAAGTATATCTGTGTCGAGTGTGGGTATATATTAAAAATTCTATTTATTCCATCGCCTTGTTTATACTTATCTATACATCTATTCTTGTAATTCGTTTTTTTTATTTTTGTTATTTTTGTTTTTGCAATAGTCAGGACGAAAGATTTTTAATTTAAGTTTAAAACCTATTTCTTTTATCTTTCAACTAACCCATAGTTGTATACTTATTTTGTATAAAAGTGTAATAAAACACAATTATTTGTTGCGACTATTTTGTATACTAATACATTTTCTTTATTTTGTTAATTTTTTTCTGTTGGTTAATACTTTCATATAGATTTTGTTTACATCTTACCACTTACCTTCATTTTCTTGGTAACTAATGTTTTGTTCAAATAAAATTTATTTTTTATTTTCTGTTATTTGTATATTCAATTTATCATAAATGTATCTATACACAAAATTTATTGAATTTATTCAACAAACTATTCATTTAATTTAATTAAGCACATTTTTCTGTTTCATGCTTTTTATCTCTATGAATAAATTATACAGCAATTTTAGAAGCATTTTTATTGTATTGGATTTCTAAAATAGGAATTCGAATCTGTGAATGAAAAACATTATTCGTTGATGCAATGAATGACGCTTAGGTAAACCACTGTTAATAATTTTGAAACTCTTTCATTTTTCTTCTTTACAAACCCTTTTGTATTATTTATTTCGTATTTTAAAGTGAGCGGATATTTTTCTGTTATATGTACTTAAATCACATTTTATATTATTCTGTAAATCTTATATTCTTAACAATACATAATTTATTATTAATTATCTGAACGCGAAATGTTCGACAGAGGCAATTGCTGTTTGCAATTTATTTTTGAAATAAAACACAGCTTTAAAAATGTATGTCAGTCTTTTTGGTCTTAGCTGGTCGGTTTTGCTGCACGTATGGTTCGCTATTAAATCGCCTCCCACTCCTCCTCTCCAAAGCCCGTCAAAGCAAACGGGTCAGAGGTGAAGTTATTTTCAGAATTAATAGCAGAAGCGAGGATCTACCTCGTCTAAGTCCCAAACTACCTCAAAGTTTAAGCTGCGTGTTATGAAATTCTGTTCGATTCGTCGATGTTGTGTGTTGACAGGATATATTTCGTTTTCCCCTCGTTCACCACTAAACTTATTATTGCCGCTTCTGTACTGGGGCCCTACTCTTTATCTCGTTTATACTAGAAAGTTAAATTTTTCGAAAATGAACTTTTTGTACTCTCTATTTCGAAAGCTGAATGAAATGTACTACTACCCCGATTAAGAATTCCCAAAGTATTACAGAGTACCAACTTAAAAGCAATTTCGAATAGGATTGCCTTTCGGAACGAAATAGAGAGTAGGGCCCCTGATACGAGCAAGCGCACAAGTGATAGCTCGCTGTCTTCAGGGCAAAACATTTTCTTCACGTAACTCAAAAATCGACAGATTACTATCGTTCAGATTATAGCGTTTGCGCGATAGCTAAAGGGGTATCGTTTCGCATTGATTTGTGTATTTTGCAGTGTATTTTTGCATACTCTGAGCGGAGCCAAGGGTCCTGAGCCCGAGAAAAGGGGTCATAGGGCCGCTAAAGGGGCCAAACGGCAACGCTGAAGCAAACTAGTTTTCAGTGGTCGATAAAGAACTACGAGGGGCAGTTAATACTAGAAAAACGTTTTGTGTCTATGTTCACAATATTAAAAAAATCTACATGCAACAAAATTGTTTTCCTTGATTTTCAAGTTTGAAAGTATTTTTCTCACAAACCATAAAATAATAAGAAAGAACTGATTTTTGGCTTCAAGAAATGCTATAGTACTTAATTGTTAGTGTTGCCAATGTTTTCTTAATATGTACATTATTTGTTTTTATTTTAAGTATTTTTTTTAAACTACCCCTCCCGTCTAAACGGAGCGAGATAGACTTCTAATCCGATGTAATTTACAAAGTAGATAAAGTCCTTAAAGCTATAGCTACCTGCTATGACGTTCTGGAAGATTTTTCAATGAAAAATTTGCCCCAAATGTCTTACAATCGTGTGAACTAACAATTTTGTCTAATCATATTTGCAGAAAAATAATTGTTAGAGAATTGTCAGACTAATGTATTTCATATTTGAGTGAATTGAATAATTTCGAATACGTGCACGCAGAAGACGATCCAACAACGAAAATGACTTAGAAAAGATTTGTAAAATATTTAAATGATCCTTTTTAGTTACTTTTTTTCTTTTGCATTCTTCCTTTAATGATGCTTGTAAAAGGATATCCGTCGTATTGAGGTGACCGTGAAAACACATTCAAATGTACAAACTCTCAGTGATTTAAATACTCGTTCAGATTTTTGGAAGTTACTGTTAATGGGCTGGAAGATCGACAGCAGTATCCAATTTTATATTACTGGTACATTCAATATTCGTGTTGTAAACCGTTAATCAAACCGTGGGATCAAACTTCTGAGAACGGATGTGGATTAGACAAAATTATTATCTTTGGAAGATGAAGTTACACACAGATTTGCAAAGAAAACCAAAATATATACTACATATGAGATGTTATCATAACCTATGATAAAAGTAGGAAAAGTCCCTTTTTACCTCAAAGCGTCAATATCAACGGTGAACCTGTGCAAGTAATTGCATTTTGAAAGATCGTCTTAATTGAGGCGAAAAAAGTGTTTAAGAAATATTGCTTTGCTACAAGGCTATGTAGTTTTATTTAATTTACACTCAGGGCCTCGGTTTATAAAACTCAAACTAAATATTTTGTGGGCCGTAAAATCAAGTTCGGACACTAAATATGATTATTAGTATCGAACTCAGTATTTATGGCCTACCCTGAAGTTCCATTCAAGAAATAAACCAGATAAAAAATGTACCGCTATCTGAATCATTACCCCATAAATTAACTTATGTATGAACAACGCTAACAACTGACTAAGTGTAGTAATGACCATTCCTGTGGAGGGTGCTTAATAGTTTCCCGGAGCAAAACAGTCAAGGCAGGAAGGTAGGTTGCTGCCTGAGGGGATCGAATAGGACACAAATACTGGCGCGCAACTTACTTGGCCCAGACGATTGGTGAGTGACTAAAACTACACCTGTAGAGTCGGAAATCCTCCGTAAGCTAACAGAAATCATAATAATGCTCAAAATAAGCCTGAATTTCTACCCATGTACATAAGTCATCAAATACTCAAAAATAAAATGTATCTTTTTATATATAGGTATATATTTTAGAAATGAAGAAAAAAGATCGCCAAAACACATTTAAAAACAACTCATCCATGGCTTGCGGCATATTTTTGAATATTATCTCTTGTTTATTTTTATAGATGGGCACACGAGCGCAAAAGAATAAAAAGGTAAACAAAATTCATTTTATAATTTTGTAATAAAAGTTATTATTTATCTTAAATATAGAAAAGTATATTCATTGATTTTGAAGCACCCCTTATTGCAGTTCTAGGGTGTTGATATTGTGGACCATGCTAATATTTTTATTCTTAATCTCCACCTTTATTTTGTGGTGGATCAAAATAAATTGATATAAATTTCGTAAAATTAAACCTGAACACTGAAAATTTGTATTAGTACCGCAATTTGTTTGTTAGTCGATTGTTAATAGGCTTAATATCGTGTGTCCTCACACTTCTGAAATTAGTTTTGAATAAACATTTTACAGGGTGGATTTTTATGTTCCAGTCGATGCTTTTTTTAATATCACTTATAATTTGGTCGTATTTTGTAAGGCATTTGAATACCGGTGAAGTGGACATCTCGCTCTGGTCGAGGCGAACTCTACTAAGCACATTTCTAAAATTTCGCAGATTGTGCATGTTGTTCTTAAGAATCAAGGTTGTGGTTGGTTTGTTTGTGTTTCCCTTATACCCCAATAGGAAGAAATCAAGAAGGATCAAATCAGGTCTTTCTGGGTTCCAGTCGATATATCAACATTTTGGCAAATTTGTTATAGAATTTGATGTCACAGTAGCACCCTCTAGATGGAATTATTCTTGTTCGGTATATCTACTTGATCCAATTGACAAAAAATTATTCTATCGTGTTCCGAAAACGGTCACCGTTAACTGCAACAGCATTGCCACTGGCAATCGTTTCAGTAGTTAAGTCGACACAAAATAAACCGAATATGACCCGAAAAATCTTGGCTCTATGAGAAAGGGTTTATTTTTTAAGTTTTTATTCGTAATACATAGTTTACTTAAAGTAACACGACCCGTTAGTTGAACATCATAGATATTTCATCGGTGTTATACTTGCCATTATGATGTAGTTATTTGTTTATGGGTTGTGATTAAACGTGGAGGGTGGCAGGTTGAAGGTTCTCTTCTCTAAATATAGTATCCTAAAAGTTTCTTAACCGTATCATAATCCTATACTCCCCACACCTCAATGCGTACAACATAATTGACTCTGAAACGGCTCCAAAGGCTCTATATTATTAAAGGATTTTCTCTATGCTACATAGTAGGCGCAGTGGCTTAGTGGTTAGTGTGTTGGACTACTAAGCGAGGGGTCCCAGGTTCGAATCCCGCAGAAACCCAAATTCCAACTTAGGGGTTTTTCCACTGCGCCACCTCTCGCGAACGTCTGACAAACATCTGAGAGTATAACTGTCTTAAAAGAGCTTCTCAATTAGCCGTTTGGAATCGGCATAAAATTGTAGATCCCTTCCATTCGTTCCTAAAAAAAAAAAATAAAAAAAAACTCACACAAAACGAATGGTTGTGAGAAGCTAGGCCTTGGGTCCCTACGGACCTGTTGCGCCTAAGGTAAGGTATCATCTCTCCATGCTTAAGTTTCTCGTTAACAAGTTCTATTAAACTGTCATTAATATGCCATTTTTCGTTCGAGTAGTTTTCTGCGGAGAAACTCCAGCTAATATGATAAGAGTCCGCAAAAAGAAGTGCTTTGACATTCACCCGCAACTAACTCAACACCTCCTCGCAAAAAGGCAACTATATCCTTCCTGAAAATTACAAACAGCCTTTGGCTCAGAGCACAACTTGTTACTCCCGACAACGAATACAAACCAATGCCACCTCATTCAACACTGCTGTTTTGGTTTCTTTCTATAGACGTTGGTTAACATCCCCAAACTTTAATAAATTGTTTGTTTCAATTCAGTGTCCCTGTTTTTTTAATTATCGCAATAATATAAGATCTACCACTAAAACGATATGAATGGAGGCAAAACGTTCCTTAGTTTTCTATGCGAAATGATATCGCATGAGTTATAGAACACGGGCGGAGGATGTAAGTCGACGTTGCAGGACGGCAGTAAAATTTGTATAGGAATCATTAAGGTATGAAATGCCCGTAGATATATACTCGTATTTTGATGGATCTAGTTAACATCCTTTCTTACGGAGAAGAAAGCTCAACGATTCTTTAAACCACTGCACGGATAAGATCATCAAGCATTGGAGCTCGAGTTTTGTTTAATGAAATGCTTCGTATATTAAAATTTTGTTTTAAGAATGATAGGGTATATTTATAATATAATAAATAAATATAACAATATGATCTCTTCGAAAGTCCGAAATACAGTGGAGTTGATTTCTGCCCAAGCCAAGCGATTTACTCGTATTCCACTATCGCATTTACCACTATCCAATTATGTACATAGCAGATAGTGGATATGCATGTTGTATGTTACGTGCTGATGAATGCTGTCTGTGCTCCGGATTGCAGGAGAGCATAAAACAGGTTAGCGGCAGTAGACATGTCGTTTGTTTTATGTTGTATCCGATGAGTGAGACAATTGTTGTTTATGCTCCGATTGCAGGGGTGCATAAGTCTCGCAATAAAAATACGAAACGGGTGCCTAATCTATGTACGAATAAAATGGATGAACAGCGTGCAAGAAGAAAGAGACGATCATATGGAAGCAGATCGTGTAATACGAGCCTAACGCCGTGCAAATCATGATCAAGATCAACGTTACTTTAATCGAAGTGAAGAGTGGACAGTTTAAAACGAGCTGCATTTCGCTATCATTCTTTTAGCACTCGCAAACATGATATTCGATATTCCGTGCGTTAATATTGGGCTATTGAATGTCATCTGCAATGGAATTCTCAACGGAAACGCCATGGTGATGCTGTGCAGGAGGAATACTCAATTTACCCGCCTCCGCAGCCATTGCGATCGCTTCTGAACGAAGATAAACCGCAATCATGCCATTTCCTTGCACAAACCCAAAATTACAACAAGCTGCTTCCAAATGACGTGGAGTTACTGTTATCGAAGAACGCGAATACTATCTCTTTAAGCTAATTTTGTCAGACGAACTTTCCCATATGTCTACGGCGACAATCCGTTCATTAAAATAATGAGCAAAGTATTTCTGTATTTGAAGACGATGGTCGTTATGAATTATTTTATATACAAAAACATATAAATGTTCAATATTTTAGAAGTTCTTCATTAGGTATATGCTCTGTATTAAATTTAAATTCTTAAAAAACAACAACGTAAACATTAAGTAGGTAAAACATTATTCAATAAACAAAATGATAATGCTAAAGTTTTTGTTTATAAAGTGACTACCTACATACATATTTGGCAAATGAATTAAGGAATTGTATACTTATTGAAAATTATGTTGAAACTGTTTTTTATTTGTTTGATTTTCTATTGTTCATTATTTGGAATTCTGAAATGTGGTCGCCGTGCCCAATGTAGTTCAATTGTCCCATGCCGCTTGCACTAGTCAGATTCAAAAACAAACCCACCATCGTTCGACTCAATCAGCGTTGTGCGATTTATTTTATTTATATTATATTTAAATGCACTAAATTAATTTTATTTGTTAATTAATGGGATTGAAATTTGTAACCAAAATAGTTTGCACCGAAGTTAAACGACTAGTGTTTCACAGCTGATTGAAACGTCAAGCGAAAACTAGTTGGTGTTCGGTGTGAATGCGTCGACGAGTTTTCGACGAAAACATGGTTTTCGGCTGGGTGTGAAAAGGCTATTATTGTGATGGGCTTAAGTGACACTAATGTCTGCGACGCTTGTTTAGAAGGTGACGATACAGCGTTTTTTGTTGCTCAAACATCAAATACCCTCGTCGAAACGATTCGATTGAACGATGGGTTTTTTGCAATCGTTTCATCGTTTTTGGTGCATTTTTTTATATAAAAAAGTATATAAAGGAAGGAAGGAAGCAAGACACAAACTTATGTTCTCTTTGGTGGCGACGCAGTCTTATCCGCATTGCAAAAGAATGCATTCTTTTCAAAATAGAAATGGTTATTGCACTTGAATTTCATTTATTTGTTTTAATAATGCGTCTGATTGCTCCAGTGGAGTTGTATCTAACTCGACAAAAAAAATTCAAGTTTCTTTAAATGTACGCAAGCTCAAAATTGCGAAGTTCGTATATACAGCCATTGTGAACTACTTCAATTTAAAGTCAAAACTAAAAAGTCTTATTGAACATCAGATGAGATAAGATTGTTGGGGGAGGTGGTATAGTATATTCCACATCACTGCGGGAGCGGGCACAAGTGTGCCTATTGTGAGGGCTTGTCCACCATACTGGTGAGCTAGCTGTTTCGAGGTTCAATTTACCCAGGTACGGTTGACGAGATTTGGTTAAGCGTTTGAAGTAACATAATGTTCTGTTGTTTCTAAGTCCTCATTGCACAATCTGCAGGTATTGTCTTGTCGAATCTGACTTCTACTAAATTGTAGCAGTTGTTTGTTTTTTGGGCAATTGTTTGACATAACATTTTTAGCAGTTTTTAGAAATTGAGCTTATTTTTCTCTAGCGAAGTTTTGAAACTACTTTTGAGAGTGTTTCTTGGTAGCCCATAGAATTGGGCATTCACAGAAGAGTGTGGCAGTTCTGAGCATAATTCGCTCTCTTCTCTTAATAAATGCAACTAAAGTGTTTTTTTAGGATTGATTTAAAGGCCAAATTCTATGCACCATTCAGAAATTAGGTTAAGAGCCATCTAGAGTCGATACGAGCTTCTGTCTTCGAATTTACCTCTGATTACTGATATAGAAGCCGTAAGTTTTGAGAACAACCGGAAGTCGGTAGTTCGCTTACTACGATGGACTATAGTTGGGTTTAGAGTACCATACTAGCTCCCTGTGGGTATCCTTTTTCGGATACTGCACCCTAAGTTTAGCATAATATTTTATCCATATACATGTGATGTTGTCATACCTCTGTATATCTGGGAAAATTCTGTGTTGTCGAATGCTCCTTCTATGTCCAGAAAGCAACCAACTGCTACCTCTTTGTTTCAATTTTCGTGGTGAATTTCGCAAAGCTATGTAGTCGATTTTCCAGGCATATAGAAGTGCCCCGTCTCTAAAATGCCTATATCAAGGACTTTTTCTATAGCTTTGAGGTGAAAGGAAGTGAGGCTGGTTACATTGGTTACATTTGCTTTTATCAAACTTTTTGTACATACAATTTGACTTAAGGCTAGGTAACAAATGGCGGTAAATAATAAATATTTAAATGCGATGGCTCAACAACATAAGTTCTATAGTTTGAACTTCTCCAGACATTCAGTGGATGTTTTCATCGGAGCCTATACAATAAATTGTAGGTTCCATCTAGCACAGTAGTCCACCAGTTCCTTCAGTGGCTAGAAGTTTTTATCGTTTGAGTCACATAACAGCTTCTGTCTTACCCAGCTCAGTTTTTGCAGCTATACCAAATCTTTGTGAGCATGTTTTCAAAATCGAAATTATTTGTAAGGATACATCCTCTAGGTTTTCTAAGTTTAGTGGAATCATATAATGGCTCACCTGAGAGTCTCTTTCCCTTGAGGACATAATGGCTCCTGGATGAAGGCGATATCTGTGCATCTCTTATTTTATAGGATCACCAGAGGCGAATGCATTTTTAGTTTTAAAAGAACCATGTAGCTTTTAGTATTTTCTTGTCTTAATTTGGTTTACGGATAAACCCGTTTTTATTTGCAACACTTTGTTTCAATTGTTAATAGGTAGTAGAAACTATTTGCCTCATGTCTTTTCCTTTTCAATATAGAATCAACCAATGCGTGGGTATGCACCTATTAATCAAGGACCTCTATTCGATGAGGACCCTGGAATTATGTCAGAGGTGGAGACAGCTAGCACAGGATTTCGTCGAGGTGGGAAGCAGCGTTCATCGTTGCCTGTAGTTCGAACACCTTCAAAAACGTTAGAAAGGCCTCTTGGTGGGTAGATCAAACTTGTTATCTTTCTTAAAAGATCTTTTAATTGAGATTCCTTGTAGGATTAGTATTCCTTCAATATCGATCCGAAACAAAGAGGGCACTTCTTCCGAATGAGATCACATCAATCGACACAGTACGGGCATTGTTTGTACGTTCATTTCCACGCCAATTGACCATGGCCTATTTGGAAGGACCAAATGTAAAGATATATATACACGATGCCAGCAAAGATATGTTCTACGAATTAGAGGACGTCCGGTCACATTTGAGAGAGATACGTGATAGATCAGTTTTGCGGTTATTTGAGTCCAATGAAGTTGCAGCACCGCCACAAGTTTTGCCTGGTGGACCAGGTATACCACAGCCATTACCACAGTCGCAACCAACCCACTGGGATCAAGATCAGGTAAGACTGTAAAATATGCATTTTTAAATTAGATGTGAGTATACTTGGATGATGATGTGTCCGCGTCCCCAAAGCTTAAAGCATTAGTTTGGAAAATTGTGCAGATAGCTTTTACTCTATAGTTAAACTAACATCGAAACAAAAGCTGTTCAGTGTTCGACTAAGAATTGATTTGTGGACTAAAACAATAGACAAATCATATGAGACCCCCAATTTTTTCAAATTCCGCCATTTTGTTTTCCTATCGGTGGAGTCAATAAGAATCCGTGTGACATGCATAAACACAGAAAAAAAAACAATGCTGCGAACCTTAGTGGAATGTGAAAAAGTTCGGAAATACAACATTTTTTCCTTACTGAATGCTATTGTTAGTTATAAGTTAGTTTTTTTTAGCTTCGATCTCAGCAAAGCAAAGGGAAATCAGAAAATGTGCAAATAAACAGTTCCCAGCAGCTGTTCAGAAAGCAGCTTTATCGCTGGAATGTTAGCAGCCTGTCTTATTTTCTCACTTCTTAATATCATGTAGGTACGCCATAACCAATCAAATCACAAGAAACAAAAGCAATCGCGGGGATGCTCGTTAAGTGAAAACTGAGGACCAATTTATTTGCGGTAAATTTTAAACGATATATTTTTTAAAAGCTTGTAGAAATTGTATGGCAAGATTTCTATTTGTAGGCTGTAATAATTTTGCAAAATATGACCAGATCATAAAAAAACATACTCAAAAGTTCGTGAACAGACTTTGAGCTACTTTGAACCATTTTCATCTCTGACATCTAATCCATATCAAAAAAGAAATTTAAAACTTGGCAACATATGAAACGTTCCAGGGGAACATTCGACAACCACAGATTTTTGTTTATTTTCACAGATTTCATTTTTCAGTGCAATGGATTTTTAAAAAGGGTTTTGAATTTGAATTAGTTTCTTGTCAAATTTGAACATTTGACATATTTATCAGTACTTGACGGCAAAAAATCTCTGAGCTGTTTCGAGCTGCCAAGAGAGAAAATACTCGTTACTCGTTATTTTAATAATTTGCAATTTTTCTGTCATTTTTGACGAGAACGTGTAAAGACTTTGTGCGACACGATCGATTTATATCGATTGCGCTAGATTAAAACCGCGTACGCGAATGAACCTATTATGTGGCAAATATTTATTTTGTTTTACTTAGACCGCAACAAAACTTTTAAGCTGTGTAAAAATGAAAATGAGCAAAAGAAAATTTCGCGTTAACGCTGATATTTTAGTCTTTGTCGGTCACAAGAAAAACCAGACCCAACTTCGGCCGATATCCCGTTACTAAGCCTACAAGCTATTTTTTCACGATTTGATGCGCTAGTATTTTTATTTGGTAATATAGCGTGGAACCTAAAATGTTGAAGTGTAAAAAACCCATTAGTTCCACTTCCAATTGGAGACGCGAAACTGTCAGTGGAAAGTGGAGAGTTAAGTGAGCCAATTATAGAATCAATCAGAATAAGCTAGAACGTTCTCGAGAGATGGCGGAGCGGATATAAAAGGCAGGTTTGAGAACAGGGAGACACAGTTGACTTTTAAACAGTGAAAGTGATTGGTTAAGTTCGAAATAGTAATCGGTTGTGAAGATAAATATGTGTAAAGCATTACAGGGATTTAAGTGATTAGTTTGAAACGTTTAAGAATTGTTTTAAGTGATATTGTTTTGGTACTTATAAGTGAATTATTATAATAATCGATATAAGTGTAATAAAAGTGATTTTATTTGAAAAGTTCTACAGAATAGTGTTTTATCTTTTCGAATCCCAGCCTGAATGTAACAGTTAAATAGAAATTCGTATTGACAAATGTCACGTAACTTCAAAAAGTTTCTGTCAGCTTTCATAGAATTTTTTTTTAAAAAAAGGTGTTCTTTTACTTAACTATTTATGAAAAAACAGCATTTTGAGCAGTTATTTAAAAAAAATTTACTCATGAAATCGAAGTTAATAATAGACAACCATGTTTGTCCTAATGTGTTTCTACTATATAAAACCTCTCAATTTGGTAGTTTTACTAACCAAATACTTACCAATGACATTCAGTAATGCTAAAATGTGTTATTCCCGAAATCCATCGCTCATTCCCCAACGGTTGGGAGCATTATTTTATTCTAAATTGACATAACACCGATAGGAAAATAAAATGGCGAATTTGAAAAAAAAAAAAAAAAATTGAGGGGGCCAGCGGCAAGAGCATTGCGAGAAAAACCTTAAATAAAAGGTAGTGGTCATGTAAAACATTTCTTGTGATTAATACGACTTAAGACGTAAGTAGATAATTATGGTTGGAATTGGATAAGCATTGCTATTTACCCAGCCAAAGACTTTGTTCATTAAAAGGGTAGTTGAGTTTTCAGTGATTTTAATGAGAAATGAACGCTGCAATAATTTTCAAACATCAATTGTCCTCCAAGTGCCGTTGTACGATTTTTTTTAGCGAAAAACTGGGAATGTAGCAATGTTAACCTCGCCTACTTAAGCACAAATATCATTTGGGTTAAGGTCGTTGGATCCTTTTTAAAACAAATAAAACAGGTTGGAACATTATGTACAATTGTGAAGTTGACGTGCAAAAAAGAACGGCATCGAACTTTAGGCCGACAAATTGGATGATAATGTCTTATTTTGCAAAAGCAATTATGGACTTATGTCCCACTTCGCTGGGGGAAAATTTCACAATCAAATGATGAGTTAATGCCCGACCGAAGTCCATTATGAACTGATGTCTCCTGGACTTATGTCCCTGCGCCCTCCTCTACCCATGTAATCTGCATACTACTACAACTACTAATGTCGTATCATTTAAAAACGTCGATTTTAGTATATATAATATATTTTATAAAACTCTATTAACGTACCATATTTATTTCCGAGCACAAATATCGCGGTATTGTATTGTAAGTATAAGGCCCCGTACACTGCGACCAGAAGAGATCTATTGTGTTGGCCCCTATTGTTTAACCCAGGGAACTGTTAAGGCTCTTTATAAACCTCAGTACCCTTCTTGGTTCCATGTTTCTTATATCTGCAGGGCTTAAAAACGCCCCTTGCATGTGGATATCTCTGCCCCTTGCCACAGCAGGGCATTGGCAGAGTATATGTTCCGTTGTCTCCTCATCTTCTCCGCAGAGTCGACAGGAGTCATCATCGGTGAGTCCCATTTTTTTGAGACGGTATCTTAGTGGCCAATGACCAGTAAGATAACCAGTTAGGATCCTTAGATCTTCTTTGCTTAGCTCAAGTAACTTTTTTGTTTTACTACGAGCTGGGATTATGAATCTTTTTGCCTGTCTCTGTCCTTTTGATTCCGTCCAGTATTCGGCAAGGTGATCATCTTCCCACTTCCTAAATTTTGAGTGTACGTGACTCAAAGGTAACCCGAAGTAGGGCTCAGGACCAGTGAGCAGGCGTGATGCGCCTCTTCTCGCCAGACAATCCGCACGTTCATTGCCCTCGAATCCCTCATGACCTGGTATCCAAGCAACGGTGACTATGTTGTCCTTGGCCAGATCTTCAAGGAGGTTAAAACAGACCAGCTTTGATCTGATCGAATACGATCTTAAGGCCTTAAGAGCTGCCTGGCTGTCTGAGAGGATGTAGATGCGGGCACCTTTCATGTTCCTTCGTAAGCATTCTCGAACACATATCTCTATGGCGTGTACCTCCGCTTGAAAAATGTCTGGTGATTTTCCCAGTGCTATAGCTTTTTGGAACCTAGGCCCATAGACCCCAGCACCGGTCGCATCATTTTCTATCTTTGAACCATCGGTGTACCAGATTTGTGATCCTGATGGTATTACGAATTGGTTGCCTCTCCAGGTACTCCTGTCAGATATGACTATCTTAAATTTCCTGGAGAAGCGAAGTCTTTTAAGCATGGTGTCTGATACCTGGATCACAGGATCATTTTGGAACATTTGTAATACCCTAAGGTTTCCTGTGAGGTTTCCTGCCTTAAGATTTGATATATCAGGGAGCCTGAGGGCACTGAGACCAGCTTCCTTCTTTACTGAAATATGTAAAGGCAAAAGACTGAGCATTGCCCCTATGGCTGCGGTTGGACAAGTTTTCATTGCCCCCGTTATACCAACGCATGCTAATCGATATACCTTATTTAGTTTTTGTTGGGCCGTTACTTGTTCGGTTTTTGGCCACCATGATATCGCTGCATAGGTGATCATTGGTTTGATGATCTTGTTGTATGACCAATAGATCATCTTAGGTTTTAGGCCCCAGGTTTTGCCATAGAGACGATGGCACATGTAAATTGCCTTTGTCGCCTTCTTGTGACATGATCAAGGTGTGAATTCCAGGTGAGAGTCTTGTCTAGAATTACTCCCAGATATCGCGGTAAATATTGTTCTAATAAACTCATTAACTTTACTAACGACTCAGTTTTAAATCCAAATTCGTATACCTAATCATTTATTAATAACATTAACGAAAAAAGAAAGAAAATGCCAAATATGATCAAAAATAACTGGAATTTAAAATGTTTCGCTAGTCATTGAACAAAGGAATTTATCCCTATGCGTACACTGTTGAATAAAACGAAAACACCGTTTTATTAAAAGACGAATCCAATACTTTAGGTATGTACATTATGAAACTTTCTTGTTCATTGAAATAATCGCCTGAATCGTCAGAATATTCTACATATTACTGTTCAACTAAATGCATTATAATTTTATAAGTAGGTAACGAGTCGATTAGTAGCATCGAAAATCCTGTTGCGAAACAATTTTAGTTCATACATACTTTCTGATGATGATGATCCCGATAGAAAAGATGTAAACAATACACTATCAAAGGTTATATATTATTCTATAACATATAAGTACCCGTATATGTGAAGGTTAGCATATATCAAGGTTGGCACCGTAAACAACTCGGTAACTACTCAAAAGACTGACATAAAAGAACTTTGTTCAGTTCAGCTACATGTCAGTAAGCCAAAGTGCTTACTTTTTGGAATATTACTATAAATACAATAAATTTCTTTGAAATATAGCGACTGATTCTTTATGTTAGTAAGTAAGTAAGCTATTAATTTATTTACATTTTAATGTACACATCGAGTACAAAATATGAATTTAAGAGCTATAGCTTAGCCGTCACTCTGGTTGACATGTTTATGAATGTATGTTTTATTAATAGATTCAATTTTCGATAAATAACGAAATGAAACGATAGAGATAACGATTTACACGTATTCTGTTATAAATAACATTCTATACTTGTAAGCTGCTTGTAAAAAGTTACTTAAGGTTTTCCTTACTCATTTGAAGTTGTGTAGTTTCCTGCATAGTTAATGATTGTTTTGCAAACAAAATTAGCCTCCATTGTCTAAATATAATTCTTTATGTTTATGTTTTCCGATATATTGTCATTAACTTTTCTCAGAGTCGAAAAAATGAGTGCCAGTTCTTAGTGATTACCCATAGCAACCTCTTAAGTTTTTGTTTTAATGATAAGTTATAATGCACACAGTTCCGTTGAGTTGATACCTAAACATTTTAATACAAAATAATATTTTCTTTTTGTTTTTACTTTTTTTTGCAGAGTTACTTCAGTGAACCTGAATTTGATTCAGAGTATCAACATCAGCATATCCACAAATCGAAGGTATGTATATTAAATTATATATTATTTATATTAAATAAATGAATTACAAAATTACAATTTCATAAATTCGTATAAAAAGCCATGCTTAAATGATGCATAGTGTAATGCAAGTGTATGATGGTTGTTGCAGGATCTCCTCACGTTCGCTGACTAGTGAAAATAAATTCTTAACATTATTTGATCTAAAAGTTCCCACATCTTCCAACACTTTGTCCCAGTAGTGTATTTTTCGTTGTAGCTATAGCATTCTTCCATGCGAACACTATTGCTCCTTGGAACGGTTCAATGTCACATGATCCACAGAAACCCATGACTGCCTTAACTTCCTCTTCAGCGGGCTCACGATCGTGTTCTTTAATCTCATCTTCGATGTCTTTGCTCTCGAGGCTCATTTTTATTCGAAGGTCATGTTTGAAGGTCTTACCTCCGAATTCAGCTAGACCGTCGAATTTAAAGTTCTCATCGTCTATGATGGAACCATCATCTAGAAAGACCAAATCGCGTTTATTAACGACTTTAGCTTGACGTTTAGTCGCCATATTTTCCTTGACTATGCTACGCTTGAATATCAATCTGTTATCCGATTCTCCGATATTTTCAGGTATTAAACGCTTTCCAAAAACTGGAACTCGTAATATTGGCTCAGATAGCTCACTTAAAATTGACGGCCTTGATATGCCGCTGACAATCTGCTGTGTTACAAGTCGGTTGTTTGTGTGGAATTGCCCATTCACGAAGTTTGTATTGATATTCACCTGCAAAGGTGAATCGGGCCCACTAGCGCTATCTAACACTTGAGTTGGTTGAGCAACATTAATTCTTACTCGGGACGCGATTTGCCCATTTGCTAGAGGGCTGTTTATTGGAAGAAGTGCCATTGTCTAAAAAAGAGAATTATAGTTATAAAAAAGCTTTGGGAAATAATTAAATAAAAACTTGCAGCCGGTGTAGGGGCCTGAGTTGAAGTCAACTCTCGTCCTTCATGATCGAAATGATGCACGTGGTGATGCTTGTGATCACGATGCGCCTTGCCAGCACTCAATGCCACACGGTATATCTGTACCAGGGTAAGTTCGAAATGTAGTCCATGTGCAACTTCACCCGTTGCTGAAAGTCCACCAGCGTAGAGATATCCATTGCCGGGAATCTTATACGATACCAGCTATTAAGGAAAGGAAACAAATACATGTTATTCTACTAACTGAAGTGTTATGTAAAACCACAGAATCACTTTCAACGACGGAAATTCAATTGAATCATATACAAGTGAGTTGGTTTCAGGAAAGAGCGATGTTCATTTCGCATCACAAAGTCATGGTAAGCTATTCATTTTCAGTTGGGAAATACTTGAATCCCGTATTTCAAGTTTCAGGAGTACACACTGTAACCAAATATGCTCCTAAACGCAAGAAGCCAGATATTAAAGTAGTATTGAGTCATAATAGTCACTCAGTCAGTCTGTTAGTTGGCTTTTTGATAGTCTTTTCGTGGTTGTCTTTTCCGCATTTATTTTGTGCAGACAGAGATCAAGCTGATACAACCTGTTGGACGGAAGTATTTTTCAGTTTGTTCCCATCTGCATCATATTGTAGCAACGAGCATTGCACATCAAGGTGTACAACGATGCCTGTGACACCTTTTAAACATCATATTTATAATCCTACGCAAATGGTGCCAGACAGAAAAATATACGACGAAAACTTGTTAAACATTTTTTTTTTTATGTGCAACTATGCAAGGTACATTAACAACTACGAAAGCTATGTTTATAGACGATTGCTAGATCCGTCAGTGAAAAATTTGTCACGAATGTCTTACAACTGTGTGAACTGATCATTTGGTCTATCTGTCAGACCATTGGCATTGCTAGACGTTTATGACATTTACAGACTCCAATAACTACGTACGAAACCAAGACAACCACAAGTGCATCTTTTTGTTGTTTTTATTTTTCTTTGTTATTTCGCGTTTCTCAAGAAAAACTTCACCACCGAATGGAAAAAAAAATTGTTTAATGGGGACGTTCAGGTATCTAGTTTAATAAGTCTGACAGCTGTCTGACTTGATTGGCTAATGTCGTTTTCCATTGGGGCAAAAAATCTTGATATTTTTTCAGATCTACACATACTGCCACAACACGAATATGCTTTGCACAGCTGTTTTACGTCATTTTAAGAAGTTTGCTTTCAAGCCAAATGCGCAAAGTTTCGTGAAAACCAAAATAACGAAAAACATAAATAGCCATGGATATAATTTTGGAGGAATTATTCTCTTCATAGTCTTCCTGATCTTCTGAAGACTACGAATCACCAAAAATACTAAATTTGTATCTACAACAGAGAAAACATTTTTGAAGTCGATATCCATCTGTTTTTTTTTTGCAAAAACAAATGCAATTTGAACAGCTGATATTGCTGCCAAATAACGCACTAATACATTTATAAAAGCAGATCAATTTCGTTGCGCCTTCCATTAGCAGCGTAAAATCCGAGATCTGAAAAAGATTTCTGGTGCTCCCAATGGAAAACGACATTAGATTGGTCATATAAACAGTTGACAGTTCGCATATTGTGGCTGACGCATAGGAAAAATGTCGTTTTTGCGTTCAACTTACATATAGTCCAGACCAATCTAGTCGACTTCAGATAACTATGTTTTGAATGTGTCCAATTTGGCTGACGATGACTGCCAACGGATATTTTTTAAACAAATATTCGCAATACGTCTGAACTGGCAATTTTCTACCTGACTACGTTGTAAGGCCAATTTTTTACAGGGAAATAATCTGACAGCGAAATTTTCAAAATTTTGGACAAAACTTTTCAATCGTTAGGTAGTTCGCTGATGTCAGCTCATTTGCAGCTCATTCTAAAAACTTTGGTAGACCTAACTATATTGTCAGATCTGGCAGTCGTCTGAACATAGGTCTAATCTGGAAGCCAAAACAAATGCTTAGATTAATAAATGACTGTACAGCAGCACTAGTGACATCTGATTTGTGAGTTCATAAGAAGATGGTGAATTTTTTTTAAAGATGAAGTAAGTAATTATTTTGCGAGAATTACAGACATGTTTGCAACAAAGAAGCATGAGTATATTAGTTAAAAATAGAATACAATTTGTTTATACAACTCATTCTAAGAAGACAACACACCCCTAACATAAAATCACCTTCAAATAACATGTATATGCGTTGAGAGTTAAACGCGAGCGCAGTGTAGGTGCACATGATTAATGTTATTTTCTATTCATATCTTTAACAACATGCATAAGAAAGAGATATCTTGTCTTATCGATTTTGGACAAAAAATATTTTTGTTTTCTTCCATTCTTCATTTATTGAAACGAAGATGGAACATTTTCAGTTTTTTTCGGTCCTTGCCTTGAATAGGAAATAAAGCAAATGCAGAAAAATACAAAATAAAGCCAAAAGTGAATTCTTTCGACGAGACATGCTAAATATCTATAAGCTATTTAATGTTTATTTATTATTCTGCGCTTAGCAACATCACCAGGCTGCGCATATATAAAGTCGTCAACACTCACGCAAGCGAATGGTTGAGATAATCTTGTAATAGGGTCCTATGTGTCAGTCAGGTCAAGTAAGCCTTTCATGTTTTAAAGTTGCATAAATTCTTTTGTGATGTTAGCTAAACAAAATCGTTTTTTAATTAATGCACAAATGACTGTATAAAAACGGATTATTATTACCTCCTGTCACTACTTTCGCGCACGTGATGGAAAGTTTGGACTCTTAAATGTCCCATAAAGCACATTTATCACATAGATAACTACTCGTTATAATTACATTTAAAATTTCTATAGTATATAATCCGCCGATGTAGGTATCATGCATTTATATAATGGAACTTATACATTCGACAATGCGAGGAAGAAGATAAAATATTATACTCAAAGAAGCATTAGCAAAAATTGACACAGTACGTACTGCAATGTAATCTTCCTCGTTACAACCGAAGTTGATGTTAATATGTACATATTTTATAAGCACGTTCACAGATTTCCCATCTTTATGCAATGAGCTTATTGCAAAAGCAGTTGTATACTAACACCTGGCGCGCAGAGCGCTTCCTCAATTTGCATGTTGGGCATCACTACCATGACTAGTCTAGACGCTCATTTCACAACTTCAAAGCATGAATAAGAATTTGTAGCTATTTGAGAATTGAGATTCTCTCTACGTTATGTGTAGACCTGCATGCCGATTACAACTTACATAAGTGCAGCTTGATTCGACTTTTTCTGACAATTGGCTTTTTGCTGCTCGAGATTAATTACACTCAATGTGACATCAACTAATTAAATTAACTTACCGCATTATGAAAACCACGTCCGATTCGTTCGGCCTTTAACCACACTTGCCATTCCCCAGTCTTGCCATTCCACGAAGTGCATACATGATGCCACTGTCTTGTTCTTAGTGGATAATTGAGTCTAAAGTCAAAAGTTTAATCCAGAACATTAATAAAAAAATATATTAATTTATTAATCTGGGAGTAACGATTTTCCGTTTACCTGTAAACTTGTTGCCCTCGTATTGCCATCGATACAAAACTGGAATTTTTTGAATTTGATACCCAAAATTGTATTTGACGTTGTTCATCTTGACCTAATGAAGTGTAGGAAATTAATTTCTATTACCAAAATGGGATAAGTATTTAATCCATAATGAATCTGGATATGTGCGCTGCGTATAAAGGTATGATAAGTGACTTTTTGAAAAATGGTTCAATGGTGGTGATATTATTATATTTAAAAACATCTAACTTTATTATGAGTGTTATTAAAAATAAAGAAATTCTTTGAGCAGGTAACAGCTTTATAATATATATATCGAAGCTAAGATTATCTCAAAATCCTTTGGTAAACATTTATTTTTGCGACGACACGTACAATTTTATTTTGTATTTGTTTGACAGGCATTCGCGAGAGTTCTGAAGTGAAAAAAACGGTTATATGTAATGTTCCTGAGTTAAAACTCGCCGAATATCCGCCATAGCTGAATTTTTTTCTTCGAGATAGGTAACTGGTAAAATTCCATACGTTGGACTGGTAGGATGTTAAAATCCATAACATATATATGAAAATTGAGTTAAACGAAATTCGTATTTTTGTTTTCTTTTTTCTTCCCATCTTTAATAATAAAGAATAGTCTCGTTTGTGGTCGAAAATTGACCCTGTCCTTAATAGGTATGTTATATTAAGAACCTTGCCAAAGTTTTCGATATTCATGTTTTTTTTTTTTTGTAAACGAAAAAGCGACGTCTAGATATTGAAAAAATACGAGTCGCTCCATTGAAAACAGGTTTTAATCTGAGATGATTCATATTTGAATACTTTTCTATGTTAATATGGCGGTGAAAAGATAGGGGTTGAAAACTTTTGAACCAATTGACACAATATATTGACAACAGAACCTCTATCCTGTCACTTATATTTATAATTAATGACATCGAGCGGGGGACGATACGTAAGAAGGAGAAATGTGCGCCCATAAAAGAAGAATATAGGTATGCGCAAAGAATTTTGATTTCTAAATCCAATTGGTTACGCAGTTCTTTGGAATCTAGGGTTTCTGACCTTCATCATTGATATACTAATAACTTAGGCTCATAAAATGCATATTTCTATTTACTGCAACATGTTAACTATATGCTAATTAAATCCATACTTCATTAAGTAAATTAATTTTTTTTTTAGGATTTGTTTGATTAAATATTAGATATTACGTCACCTTCTGTTTCCTTTTTTTCGATTTCCAAAATAATTGCTCAGTTGCGTTTAAACTGCTAGCAGACCCACCAAAACTAACTAATTTTTGGGTACAGGTATATACTATCACTAAAAAGGTGATTTGTACAATTCAATTCAAATGCAATCCTATCGAAACTGATGTGGATAGAAAGTTTTGGCAATGTTGGAAGCGTCTGTTTCCACATGCCATCGTTACGGACATTTACTTTCACACACAATTTGTTGATATTTTTGTGATAATAACAGATTACACAAGATTATACAGTAAACAAATTAATTTCACCAAACTGAGTCAGGAAGGTGTATACCTATACTATTTTTGACACTCACCAGAATAAGTTAAAAGTGTATGGTCACCACTGTGATTTGTGAATCTCATCCAATAACAAACAGTGAACTGTTCCAGTTCGGGAACTTTATTTCGGAACTGCACCGTACCATCATAGTCGAATGCATACTTTTTCACACTACATGAATTCTAAACCAAAAAAAAAAAAAAACAAGAGCAATAAACACACGCGATTACCAAACAAAAACGGACAACTGACGCACCTCTCCGAAAATTAAGTCCGTCGCGTGTCTTGGATCCTGATACTTATAACCGAATATATCATCTAGACCAGTGGTATCAGTAGCAACGCTTGTAGGTAATGTAACGTCAGGTCCAGTGAATTCGAGAGGAATATCACTACCGCCGAGGGTGTTGATGGAATGTGATTGGGATCCATATCCAGGATGTGATTGATGCAGACTGTATGTAGTCGAATGTCCCACAATAGGCTTCCAGCATTCAGTCGACGGTGATAGACAAAAGAAGACCATCACCGTACGGAACAATTTCCATGACAAACGCATGTCATATAGTGGATAAGCAGCCGACAAAACTATAATGAACCAACCAACCGATCACCAGCAAGTTCAGCGATTAACTAAAGTTCGGCGACGCTTTAAAACGAACCAAAAACTGCAAGCTATAGTATCATAGCTCTCAGTCTCAAGTTCCAGTAGCGTCTGTAGATACTGATGGGAGGGAGACTAAGTTGTCAAGTCGTTGTAGTTTTGATATACAATACACACACATAATACGAGAGCTCCATTGATGTTGAAAGAGAAGGGGAAGTCGACTAATCATTTCGCCTGCATACGCTTTGGTTACGTTACAACACATTTTTGCCTATTTTACGCTCTAAATACACATCGTACATCAGTATACAAAACTCAAAGAATGAAGTGAAGTGAATTCAATTGGTGGGTGTGATGAATAGCCCATCGCGAAACAGTTAATAACTGCGAAAAAGTGGGAGTACTCAATGAAAATGAAAGTTTGGCACCTGGGCAAATCAATTCTTGATTTTGAAGGGAAATTAAATCCCAAGAGAAAAAAATTCAAACAAATGTTGGCGGAAAATGAGAAATGACATAAAATGAAACTACTGTGTACTCTTACTCATTCTGACTGCTATTTGATGTATATTGAACGAATGCAAATGGAAACAGGCGGTGAAAAATTGATCGATTTATGTATAAAGGAGATAGGTCAAGGCGACTCTTTTGTGATACTTGGCAAAAGTTTCGCACACGGCTTCAGATATATTGCAGTACATGGAGAAAGTAATTAATAATTACATAATGGTGGAAGTATAAACATTTTCGAAAGCCTCCGCTTTAATATTAGGTCATTATCTTTTCCTTAAGATGTTGTTAAATAATAAAGCCAAATCGTTGCCTGGATAGAAGTAGGTGTACCTATACAAGGTTTACTGATGACGTTGGTGGATCTAATTGTTATGTGGCTTAGGTGTTTTTTTTTTCGTGTGATGGAGGACGTTCAAAGTTCCATCCATAATTTTCTTGAGTACAGCTCCAATATCAATATTTTTATTTCTGCTCCAGAAAATCCTTCACAGAGAAACACCTAAGACAAGCTAAGCTTGCAACTAACTTTCATTTAAAAAAAAACTCTAAAAAAAAACGTCTTTATATGTATTTGCGATCGGCTACAACTTGGTGGATGTAAGTTTATAACTACTCCCAAGTTAAAAATATTTATTGTAAATAGACGCCTTCGAAATCTATACAAACAAAATCCAACGAAGTTAAACAGCAAGATCTCGACGATCTTAATCTTATTTACTCAGGAGGACGAAACTGTTTTTTTTTTTTTATACTCGTATAAGTGATTTGGACTCTCTATCTCAGTGAAAATATTTTATCTCCTATTTGTTCACAAACTTTCTCACGGTAAAACTCCGATTTATATTTAAAACACATTATCATTCGATAATAATTTAATTAATTATTTTAATTTCTGCGGTATTATCAATCCGCAGGGCTTTGGTACTTAAACCGAAACACAAAATCCAAGCTTTTTGAAGATATTATTTTTAAATAATTTTCAAGGCAGCAAATTTAATATTAATTCTTTAATTATAAATGTATTTAAAGATAATAATACTTATTTTCATCCATACTGTAATTTAGCTTTTTTATATTGAACTTATGTATTGAACTCAGACCCTATAACTGTTTGAAGCAACTTTTAAAGACGAAGTCTTATTGTACAGGTCAAAACTTATAATGTTAATTGAAATTGGATTACGAATTTATATAAGCTACTTTTTTAATAATTTAAATCCAACTTTGGTTAGGTAGTTTTAATAAAATAATCAAATTTTCTCACGACCATTTAACCTGAACAAATTTTATAAATATTATTTTGGAACCGCGCAAGTGTTCACGGGGCATAT
Source organism: Cheilosia grossa (assembly GCA_963082955.1). NCBI lineage: Eukaryota > Metazoa > Arthropoda > Insecta > Diptera > Syrphidae > Cheilosia > Cheilosia grossa. The sequence goes on along the minus strand of OY720145.1, from coordinate 27,703,916 downwards.
TCGCAAGGACTAGGCTTTGAGATTTGTATGGCTTCAAGCATTAGATGAGATTAATCAATTTGGAAAAGTGGTGCACATTTCTAATCATCTCTAAGTGCCCGTACAAACGTGTGCTGCCTTGAAAATTATACTAACGAGTTATTATCACAACAACGAATCGATACAAAATATTACAATATTTATACAATCAATTTTGTTTATATCCAAAGATCGAATCGAATTGGTTGATCCGTTAACATAACGTATGACTGAGTATGAAATTAGCAATTCACGCCCAAAACGTTTCATTTAATGCTTTTATGTTGTAGGGTTCATTTAGAGAAAGAGCATGATAATTATACGAATATGCTACCTATTTACATTTTAATATGAAGTGATTTTGAAGTTTATGCAAATCCACAAGATGCAAGTGATAATCAAAATATACTACTATCTGTTGTTTACTTCGTTTTGAATAACCATGCACGTATGTACATATAAAAACCACTTATGGAGTTGTATTAATTATGTTTTCTATTAAATATGAGCCATAAATTCGTCGGTTAAGCCATAAATGTTGGCGGTTACATTCTTTCTTTTTGTGTGCTTTACTTATTTATATTATTAGTTTCATAAGCTCAGATTTGCTTTCGACTGTATAATAGATTGTGATTTAATTTTACTTCGATTTTCGTTGAATTTGTTGCAAGGCATTTTCAAAATTGATATTTTTTTCATTTCACTTGATTCCAATATTCTCCAATGCACATTCAAAAATCTTCCTGGACTATATAGATGAACCCAATCGGGAACGTCACTTTTTCTATGTCAACCACATAAACGGACTGTCAAGTTAGTACTCAGTCACGAATTGTCGGCTAACCCAAACGCTCAAATAAACATCAATTGCAAGGACTGTGACTGATCTAGGCTAATCAAAACTGAGACACAACACATTAATTCATCTAGCAGAATCATATATTATATATTACCTATGCAGTACCTCCTTAATATCAAAACCCTTTTAATAACAAAAAATTAAAATCTGAACAAAAATTGTATTTTAATTGGTATTTCATGCTTTTATTGAGCTTTCACATTTTTTTTTTTTTTTTGTTAAAAAGACGTTGAATTTTTTTTTTTTTTTTTTTTTTTTAATTCCAATTTTTAGAAATGGCAATACATTTTCAATAATTTATACTTTTCTTAGAACCTAGAGAGATGTTTTAAATTAATAAGATTAAATAGTCGTAAGTTAGGTTAGCGGGGCAGTTTCCATTACATGCAATTTCACCCAGGAGTCATAAAGGCCCATCCTGGTTACCGTTATATAGTACATGATAGGACCGAGAGGCACTGACTTACAGATTGGAGTTGATCGCTTTAAGTGCTGCTTGGCTATCATAGGCGACTTTGAAGACGATAAAAAGGTGGTGTGATCTTAAATTCCTGCTGGGTTTTTCTAAGATCTGACGGAGTGTGAAAATTGGGTCGATGATAGACTTTCCTGGCCTAAAACGGCACTGATATGGACACTGATTTTTGGTATAATGTTTTAGAAGTTCACTCAATACATCCGACAAGATTATATATTCAGGAGACTTATTCCTATGTTGTGGGTGGAGTTAGGAGCATCTCCTTTCTTGTGGACGCGGCACACGATGCTGAGGTGCCACTCGTCGGTCATGTATTTGTCCGCCCGAATTTTACAGATGAGCTATTGCATGCTCCTTGTCAACTCATCTACTCCCACTGCTTTGTCCGGTAGGTCCTCTGCCCCACAGCTTTGTTGGACTTGGATATCGCTATTCTTCGTTAAGGTCGGGTACCTATCATCGTCCAGACTTAATAGGTTGTTGTGCCTGACAGCGGTTTGATGATTGTCTATCTTTATTTAAATATCTTTAGACGTCAGGACAGACTGTGAATCTACTACCGTGATTCGTAGACCTCGTTCTTGGCTGCATGTACCTATCGGCGCTCTCCGTCGAGCCAGGTTTTTCCTTGTGGTCATCTAGCGAAACATAGTGCATCGGTGGCGGCATTAATATGATGGCACGCTGACAGCATTGGCACTGCTCCTCTGCACTGTGTTCTGGCGAAGCCGATCATGAGACATGAGCTTGCTGAGAGGTTACTACAGAGAAAGAAGCTTTTGTGAATGAATTTGCCCTCTGCGAGTGTACACGTAGACACTCCAGTGGCGATTCCTGGTCTTAAGCATTGGGTTAGCTACGGAAAGTTTAAAACAAAAAATATGTATGATCTGTATAACATTATTTTTAGCGCTTTTGCAAAAGAAAAAAAAAAAAAAACAAGAGTGTACTCTCATATTCCAAAGACCCAAAAATATATTATTTACTTGCATTAATAATTCACGCAAATATAAAATAGGTAATATTATAAAAAAATTCGCACTGAACTGTTGGTCAATATCACTGCTTACTCAATCAAATAACACAGAACGACAATTTCTTACTTTTCTTACTACAATTCCCTTAGAAAGAGAAACATACGAAAGTACAAAAAAAGAGAACGCACAAAATTTATATCTGCTTACAATCCACCCTCAAGTTTTATCGCATTTGTTCGCGCTAACCCTTCAGTTTATTTTACTGGGCTTTGCTTCGATGCTAAACAAACATTCTCATATAAATTGTATGGAATTTGGTAGCGCAAATTATTGCGCTAAAATGCTACAAGCGGGAGACTTTTTTTATGAGAGTTTTGGATCGAGTGTGTGGTGTACAGGCATGGAATTTGGTATCGCAAATTTTAACGCTTAAGAAAAGGTAACTATTTGTATGGTAGGATTGTGTTATGTGTTTGTGTAGGAAAATATGACTTGTAAATAGGTAGTTTTGTTATTTAGTATGTGATTGATTATTGCAATTAATAATCTTCATAATTACTTTAACCTTAACGTTTGTATATCAACGAATTTTTCTTGGTTTAGCGCCGCTAAACTAGCTAACTGAGAGGAATCGCCCCTGAGACACTCGGATATATATACTTTACAATCTATGCAAAAGCAGCCGAAGGCCTGCAGGAATCGAGAATGTTTGTTTGTACTGGACTTGGATCTTATTTCCATGCGCATCCACACCCCTTCTCAAAATGTTTATTCAATATATTGTAACTGAAATTTCAATAAGTAAACTTTCATACAAGTAAGAATTAAATAAAATATAATTAACAGCCTGTTGCTACACCTTTAACTTGTATTTAATTAAAGTCGTTGTAGATTGGATAAACAGATCAGTCTTTTTGATCTGGGTCAATTTTGAGAAACCACAATTTTTTCTCAGATTTAAACATATACTTTTACTTTCACTGATACCAAAGTTTATGACACACATCAGGCGGTTACGAATTGTTTATCGTTTGGAAGGATTGTTTTTTACCCGACTGTGCACAGGGAGGGTTATGTGTTTCGCGCGTATCCTATGTCCGTTCCTACGGTACGCCCTGTAGCCCAAACGGTTTGACCTATTTTGAAGAGTGGGGTGTCATTAACTTGGCAGTCTTCCCTGGAGTGCCATAGGCTAAACAAATATGTATAAAAAGATTAATTTGAATTGAAATATTATTATTTTTATTACGTAAGCATATCGAACACTCTGTTTGCGACCGACATGAAATAGAAGTGCTTTAAAGATTTTAGTAAAGCACACTCCTAAAAGCTGACGAATAAATATAATGCACACCATTCACAAAAGAAACGGATTAATACTTTTTTGTAAATCTACACACATTTTCCAAATTCCATAAAATTTTGAATTGTTTTATGGAAACTTAACTTTGTGCATATTTTTAATCATTTGATAAAATTGTAGTTCACGCCGTTGTTATTAAAAGAAGTTTTAGAATTGACTTTAAATTTTACGGAAGTTCAGAATTGCGGAATTAGTTTTAAAAATATAGTCACTGTGAACTACTAAAAATTAGAGTTGAAACTAAATATGTTTATTTGTAAGGCCTATTGTATACATACAATATGTGTCACATACAAGTGTCTTTATACAAGAAAATACTTTCAATAGACTGTAAGGCTTGATTCTGAAGAGTGAGGTGTAATAAGATTCGTCTTCTTCCCGGAGTGCAAACGCTAATATGACGTCAGTGTGACCTCCGAAATTTATAAGTCTTTATTGGAAACATTTACATCTTAATTAGTAGATTTAAAAAAAAAAAAATATTGACCACAAGGGTGGTAAAAAAATACTCATTTACATTTCTCAACACAAATAGTAGTTTGCACTCATTCTCACGGTTCATGTTATTAAAAATTGCAATTAAAAGTTTATAAAAGCCTAACTGTGTATAATAGATTAAGTTATACTTGTTAATAGTCACAAATGATATGCAACTGATTGGTAGTCACAAGTATATTAATTTGTATTGAAATTCGAAATAGCCTAAATCGTCCAATGAGGCTGAGTGAAAACGTGGTTTTAATTTATGACATTTTTTCCTGTGAATGTAATATACTCTTTCGGGGAGTCATCGCATCTTATCCCCAGCACCTAGTGGCATCTACATCTCAACTCTGCAACTGGACACTTAACTCCTAGCTACCCTTATCGTTCGAGATGTATAAATTAAGTTTACTCGCACTTTTCCTTTCAAAAACCTTTTACAAAAATTTAACGCACAACTTACTCTCCGAAGTCCGACTACATATTAAACTAAAAAGCTAGAAATAAAAAAGCTAATTTAACTAACCAAAAAACCCGACTGATTGTAAAAAAGATTTGAAAAGATTAAAACAAGACACTTTCACGTATACCTAATTGGCAATCGGAGGCTGCGCATATTTTTGTCCGATTATACGACTAGCCAACCTAGCCACCGCACCTAACTACGAATTTTAACAATGGAGATTGGTCTGGTCAATAGTTCATGACAGGCTAGAATTAAAGTGGTCATTCGGTTCGCTTGCCCTTTCCAACTTCATTCAAAGTCGCCTTCGTCAATGTATGATGAAAATATATTTGCTGAAGAGTTTTGCAAGGAAAAGCAAGACATATTCTGAAAGATTGGGCCTGAACTCGCGATGAACATAAATACACCCAAGATCTGACCGCCTAATTCAATTTATTATTTGTTAAAGAAGTCCCTTATGGAATACGAACATATCAAATTCGATAGACCTTAATGTGCCGTCGGGTTTTTTGGTTTTTTAAATTAACTTTTTTATTTAACTGAATTATTAATTTTACACATATGGAAACGATTTTTTCTATTGAATTTTTTAGAAAGGCGGTAATATAAATGTGCAAAATCAATTGCAATAGATTTTTAAGTGTTAGTGTACCTACAAACATTTTTTGGGGTCAACGTAACGCATAAAAGAACCAATAAAATTCGGATCACGTCTGAAAAGATAAATCGAAAACGACATTAGATTAATCACTTTATCATGTCCGATTCGACCACAAAGGTTTTTTTTATTTTATAAGCAGAAAATTGATTTGCATCATTAAAACGATTAAAAAAAATACCAAAAAAGAAAAATTTGAAGAGATCACGACTAAAAATGTTTGTGCTAAATTTTTAAGTCGCTGTAATGAACGCAAAACGCGCTAATCACTACAAGTATAAAAAATGCGTAAACAATAAGAGACAGTTGAAGTGTTATCGCTTCTATAGGGGTTTTTCTTTTTTAGTTCAGAGCAGAACCCGAACTGATATATAAAAAGTTCGTGTTTCTTTTTTAGCTCAGACACAATACATCAGAGCTCAGATTTGTGTTTATTTTTTCGTTCAGAGCATGATCAGAGCGCGCTCTATGAACTCAGAATAAATTGACTGAGCAGCCTGAGGAAAAAGCTGATGACACATGTACAAGCACACTTTCAGTCACAGTTGACAGACAAAAAAAAATAGGAAACATAAAAAAACATCAGAACGCTCTGAGCACGCTCTGTTCAGAGCGCCCTTGAAAGTCAGATACGAACTGCAATCTTAACTCAATACGTCTGACCCACTTGACGAGCTGCATTGTGCAGTCCTATACTAAGACTATGATACCTTTGAGTAGGAGGGATTTCCCTGTTCAATGAAGCTGTACCTACTTTACAGAGTAACACTTCTTTCATGCAAATTCCATTCAAAATGTGATCATGCGCATATCATACTTCGTTTCGGCTACACTCAGACGTTCTCCGTACCTACCTGTTTGGTACTGCACACTGCACAGTATTGGTACACTCTGTATACCCTTCCACGTAAATAGTATTACATTCCATACATTTAGCCATTATTGTAAGACACGGAGAAAGGTCGGATATTACGTATTATATAATAGCATATCAAACATCAAAAAGGAGCTTTTCCTGTGATTTTTGAATTACACAAAGCTTTTAATAAGCACAAGGCTGCAGTTTGAGTCCGAATTTCACACAAAACGGACGAAGAACAGACGTGGGTAAAGCTGGGTTCACCTCATTGGAATTTCACCAAATAGAGTACATGGGAATTAGTTGCTATTTAATTGGTTGCTGGAAACTATACGACGTTTCCAAAGCAAACTACAGCCGACAAGTCAATAATTCCAAAGAGTACTGAATGCAGCAAGCAGTAACAACAATGCCCAAATGTCAAAATGTAAACAAAACACACAAATTGTTAATTGTCAAATAAAAGAAAGAAAATCATTACATTTTATAACGTGGTGCGAATAAGTCCTTATATCGGCGTTTTCTAACGTAACTGATAACAGTTTGAACTTTGCATTGGTCTGAGAAACCAATCCTTTCTCCGCGAAACTTTTTCTAACTTTCTTTTGGAAACTCTTCGATTCTTAAAGAACATAGTATATTCTTGGTTTCGGCGCTCTTTGGGAAGTGGTAGATTTTATGGCGACACAGAGCTGATAAAGTATGAATGAATGATTATTTTGCGATCTTTGAAGCAGAACATCTCGTACGGTTTTATTCGATAAACTAAATTTTAAATAGATTTTCGCTCCTGCTACCCGATTCCAACACACTTAATAAGAAAGAGCCAGGTAATTTAAATCGCCTTTCAGAAAAATGTTCTAGTAACAAAAAATAATCATTATAATGTGAAGAAACTGCAATTTTTGTACTGAAGGGTAATTTAATATGAGTCAAAAACATAATGGTAATGCTACTTGAATTGCGTCTGCTGCGTTTACATACAGAAGTCAGCTTGTAACCAAAAGCGTTGGGGAAAAAATAACGTATATACTTAACAAAATGTTTGACAAAGTATCCTCATTATTTTGGAAGTATGAAATTGTAGGGCAAAGTATAAAATTATGCGAAATTTAAGTACAAAGTACAAAATTAATAATTGTACTGACCAACAAAATGTAGTTCAAATGCTACAAATGTAGCTATAAGGGGCACAGGCCGGCGTTCCCAAACGTCATTTCGCCCGCGAATGTCCACAGAAAAACAGCAACGAATTCAAAGAGAAGAATCGATTAAGAATATTAAGATTTTTGAGTTATAATCCGTTCATGAAGTTCCCGTTTGGTAACGGAAAACAACAAAAAATCAAATTAAATTTATCAGAAAATTTTAAACAATGAACATAATTAATGATATTACATATGAAAACAATTGCCTCTGCCGAGCATATGAATAATTATAATTTTTAATAAAAAAAAGTCGCGCATTTAAGTTTTGCTGTCTACAATTCTTAATAAAATAGGATGTAGGTCCCATACCCACCGTTACCTTAACACGTCCCCATAATGCCCAATTATTTATAGTGACCCGTAAAACAGCTTGTAGGCAAATTCACTTAAGTTGAATGAACTGACGGTCTATTTAATGATTAGTTTATGCTTCAACCATTAACTAAGTATTAAATAGGCATTTAAGAGAAACTGCCGACAAGCTGCGTTTTCCGTGTTACTAGTCAAAATTGAGACCTAGAAAGTAATAAACAAGTAAACTATCAACAGCATAACTGCGATCTGGAACTGCAGGGTCACTTTTTCCTTGTGTGGAAAAGCGATGATAATGATAATTATACGATCTAACATACATCAGCTTGAATGGTCTTGTTTATTCGTCTAAATTCGGACCTATAATCACTTAATTCGATTCCGTTTTATGTTTTTATTTTTGGTAATTTTACTGTAGTCACATGGGACATACATATTATTGCTCGTGTTAGTTTATTTTTCTTATTATTTTAGAAATTATTAATCTGATTCTGGTGTTTATTGTTAGTTATATGTGAATAATTTCTTATTTCATTTTTAATTATTAGCCCTTTTTTATTATCAGCCATGGATCATCGAAATACATGCACTTACAACAACAGCACAAGATCCTGCAGTTCATCGAGATCACGAATCATGATCTGAAAATTTATTGTACTAGGTGGCTTGTTTCATTTTTCAATGTTGGTGTGCCTGTAAACGATAGCAAAGCCACACAGTCACGTTGCCAGACTAAAATATTCAACACCCTTCATAGCACAAAAAATCAAAAAGCATTTTTTTCACATCGAATAAATTTCCCGCCTTCGAGATGATTTTGCTTTTTCATTCCATAAAGGTATGCCCAGACCAGCGAAATATTTAAGCAAATGTTTCATAAACATTTATTTAACAAAAAAAATGTTTATGAAATGTTTCGCAGTTCACTAATAATTTGTTTCACAGGTGTTTTTTTTTTTTTTTCTTTTAACATAAAATACAAATGTCCAGAAAATCTTGAAAATCGAAACTAGCTACCTGCGTGAATTTAAATTGTTTTCGAACCTAGTTAGTGGGAAACACGTTTCTTTTTTATCACCGAAAAATCCAATTTTAACTGCTGTCATTTACTTTGTCTAAGAATTCCAATCTGAGCGGACCAGAGGTGCAAACTGCATTAAGATTTCTATTACATTTTGAACTGATTGTAGGTTAACTCATTTCTTTTTAGAAACAAAACACACCATATTACAGAAAGCGTGTTGTTGTTTTCGAACCTCTGGTCGTGAAATTCCGACAGTAAATTCATAAACGTTTAATAAATACTTAATCGGCGTATAAACCGGCAAAAACAGAAATGTTTGACAAATGTTTATGAAAGGTTTCTAAAGCAAATCGAGAACATTTCATAAATGTTTAAAAAAAATCATTCGCTCGCATGAATACACCGAAATACCGAAATACAGCAGCAAAATATTGTTTATTTGTTGCATATGTGAACATAGAATTTTAAATTCCTTTTTTTTAAAAAACAATATCCAAAAATAAAAATTATTAATTTGATTCATATGGTAACACCCCCGACAAGCAAATGAAATCTCATGTCAATTGACATCATATTGTGACGTCACGTTGTACAGAATGTTTGCATTCTGATTCCGATCAGATCACTCTGATGATAAAATTGTGTCATGGTTTCCAATTTGATTAGGTTGAGTTGGTATTTTATGTCGTTTTCCATTGGTTTCATAATAAATTGCATTTGTTAAAGGGCTTCTTGAGTAAATTCTGCCTTCAAATAGGAATCGAGAAGCGAAATCCTCTTGCTAAAATCACCAGAAGAGTATTTTTTGTGCCAATGAAACTGATTCTGTAGTAATTTTGTTCTTCCGGACGTTTGTGAGTTCATATTTATGTGCGATCAGTACAGGGTAGGCCAAACACAATTCTTTTTAAAAATGGAATAAAATGAACAAGATTTATTTTTTTCCATGTATTATGGCTTTATTAGTAAGAGTAAACGTTCCCAAGTGACTACCTCAGGAAACAGTTATCAGGGTCAAAATAACATAATGATTTTAAAGGAAACCGCTAGATGGCCCAACCTACTAGCTACACTGATTGTATTATTATTTACATATTACAGTCGCTAACATAGACCACTCAAAATTACACCATTTATCAATGCTATTTCCCTTAGGCAATGAAAATGTATAGACTGTAAATGACTATCTCTATTAAAAATGCATTTTCCCCTTAACCCAGATGTTATTGATATTCTTTGCTTACCAAATCATAGATTTTCCCACCGAAATTCGATATAGCAAACCGCAAGTTTTTTTTCCATACTGACAGACTTTTGATGCACCTCGAAAAAACCTAAGCACTAGCTTTCAAGCAATTTTTTTCCTATTGCATAAAATCCGCGAATCGAAACCAAAGCGTACACTGATTCCATTAGACCGCCTATGGAAATACAAGCGATGCAGCCGTCACCTTTCTTAAGTTGTGATGCTCCCTCACTTTTTATGAAGCAATATTGTTGGCAAATTCGTTGTAGCAGGTGGTGTAAAAGGCTCGAATATAAGAAAATACCGGCCTACCCGTGCCAGAACTCTCACATGTGGAAACCGGAACCCGTCACTTTTTTCATACAAGTTAAAGACGTTAACAAAACAATTATTTTATATACTGTACTACAAACAACCAGTGAATACGGTGAAGGTGTACCTACCTGTCCAAAAAACCAAATACATGCCTGATTCATATCCTTACGCTATATTTAAAGAATCAAAGAGACTTGATTTGTATTTGTTTGCTGGGCACAAAATAAAGTTAAGTGGATCCCAAATGTTTTGTTCATAAATGATATGTAAACTCATAACTAAGTATTAAATAGACCGTCAGTTCCGGGCACATACCCAATTCCACAATTGCACTGCAAATTTGGAAAATAATATTCTCTCTTAGTTGTCCTATCTTGAAACTTGAATGTGTGTCCAGTGATGCCAGGTCGTGCGTTTTTACCCATTTCGGGGGCATTTTGCATTTAAAATAAGCTAAAAGGACGAAAAATTACATATTTTTTAGCGTTCAGAAGAACAAAAAGTAGTGTATCTTGTTGTTTTTTAACGCCGGAATGGGCGAAAAGGGCTTTTTTGGTAACCGTCGCGCGCAATTCAGTTCGAAAAGTCTGGAATCATTGTAACGTGTCACTGTTGAAAAAATGCGTACCGATTTCAGTGCTAAAGGGTGATTTTTTAGCTGGTTTGGTTTTGGCAACACTGGTTTTGACAGCTGACGTGTGTTTAGTACCTTGTGTCACTGTCAAACAGCTTCAGTTTGGTTTGCAATTTAACCATGGATCGTCTTACAAATGAACAACGCTTGCAAATTATTGAATTTTACTATCAAAATTCGTGCTCGGTTCGAAATGTTCATCGCGCGCTGCTTCCATTTTATGATCGGCATTCTCGACCTTCTGAGCAGTCTATTCGGAAGATTGTGACCAAATTTCGCACCAAATTTACTTTGTTGGACATTAAACCACCAACACGTTTACGTACTGTGCGTAGTGAAGAAAATATTGCGGCCGTATCAGCTAGTGTGACAGAAGACCGCGAAATGTCGATTCGGCGCCGTTCCCAGCAGTTAGGCCTTTGTTACAGCACTACGTGGAAAATTTTGCGGAAGGATTTGGGCGTAAAGCCTTTTAAGATACAGCTGGTGCAAGAACTAAAGCCAGCCGACCTACCACAACGCCGAATTTTTGGTGAATGGGCTCTTGGAAAGCTGGCCGAGGATCCGCTTTTTTATCGAAAAATTGTGTTCTGCGATGAGGCTCATTTTTGGTTGAATGGGTACGTAAATAAGCAAAATTGCCGCATTTGGAGTGAAGATCAGCCAGAAGCATTGCAACAGCTACCAATGCATCCCGAAAAAGCCACTGTTTGGGGCGGTTTATGGGCCGGCGGCATTATTGGGCCATATTTCTTCAAAGATGATGCGAATCGCAGCGTTACTGTCAATGGTGAACGCTACCGAGCGATGATAACAAACTTTTGTTTGCCCGAAATGGAAGTTCTTGACTTGCATGATATGTGGTTTCAACAAGACGGTGCCACATGCCACACAGCACGCGAAACAATGGCGCAATTGCGAGGCGAGTTTGGTGAACAGTTAATTTCACGTTTCGGGCCGGTCAATTGGCCGCCTAGATCGTGCGATTTGACACCATTAGATTATTTTTTGTGGGGGTATGCCAAGGCTAATGTGTATAGGGACAAGCCCGCTTCGATTGACGCACTGGAAGCCAACATCCATGCATTCATTCGTGAGATACCGGCCGATATGTGTGAAAGAGTATGCCAAAATTGGACTCAGCGGATGGGCTACCTGAGACGCAGCCGCGGTCAACATTTGCATGAAATTATCTTTAAACATTAAATTGCAAGGTTCAAACTATCGATTCAAATAAATATTTCATTCATTTTTTCGAATTTTTTGTGTTTTTTTTTTTTAAAAAAAGTTCTAAGCCTCTTAAAAAATCACCCTTTATTTGACTTTCCCGAGTACGCAAGTACCACTTCCCAATTTTGAGTTCTATTTGTACCATTCCTAGTTTTTGAAATCCAACATAATGGGCCTAATATTCACTCATTTAACTCGAATATAAACTCAGTTTTTCATAAACATGTCGGTGTTTAATCCAATTGAATTCAAACTGCACTGCGGTTACCTTTTTAAGTATTTTATGTCGGGTTAAAACTCAATTTCATGATATTGATATTTGTTCATTCATTAAATAATTAAAAGCGAAATAGAATGTAAAATGTAGCAAGAAGCTAAAAAAACGTGGATTTCATTTGTCAAGTGGATGAAATTTTGATGGTTTCGTCGTTACGGAGGTAAATCAACCTCGTCTTCAATTTTATCGAATGCACAAGGTTAAATTCATAATTATTACAATAAAAATGAAACTCATGACACAGCAAATCAATCATTACCAAGTGACAAACAATAAAAAATATATGGCATTTAATGTGAAATTTAGAAATGTGTAGGTAATTTAGCTTTTAAATGGATCTTTATCCGGCGGTTTTAAATCATGTCTTTCAGTGAACATAACAATTCTAAATTTAAATCATCGGGCTTACAAAATGCCTAGTAAACGGTAGGGTGCGAAATTAACCTTAACCTTATTTACACTTGAAGTGAATAATATGGCCGTTAAATTCAATAAAATAACTTTTTCTATTTTTTTGCTTGAATGCAGTATTTATGCTATGGCATTTAAAACAAATTATGTACTATTTTGTACGTTTCAGTACTATTTCTTTTCAGTTTTCAGTACAATTGAGAGAAATAGATTTCATCACAGATACGTGTGAAGAGTCATACATAAGAGTAAAATGTTTTCACTACAATACTCTTATGACTGTTACTGTCGACTCTCTGTCGTGCCGTCGTTTGTACGGGTGTCGGTGTCGGGCATTATGAATGAAAGAAAAGTATTTCCCTGAATCATAGTTGCGGCGTTGAAATCATAAACTAAGTATTAATATTAATACTTAATTTATGGTTGAAATGTAATGTAGTAAAATTCAACTTTTTCAATTGTTAATATTTTTAAAAAGTAAAAATGCAAAGATAAGCACCGAGAAAATCTATTTTGCTGTTGCTGGAGGTAAAAACAGAGAAAAAAACACAACTAGACAAATAAACAAATGTAAAGGGTCTTTCATTAAGGACTTGACAACTTCTCTTTTAATTAAAATGCAAAATACTTGAGATATCTCAAAAAAATAGTTATTAGCTGAATTACTATCAAAACATTAATGAATATCTCTCTACTTCGTTCATATGTCCACCACGGGAACGTATTCAGCGGTCGATACGTTGAACACAATTTTCGGTGAATCGGCCGCACATTTAGTGCGATACGGCCGCTATTTCTCGTTCAATATTGGCTCTGAGCTACTTTACCGCCGTCGGCTTGTTGGCATAGACCAATGATTTAATTTACATAGCTCCTTAAAAAAGTCTTTAGGTGTTCAATCACTGTTGTGTCAACTGTTCGGTAACGCATATTTTGCTTATTGACGAAGCCGTTTAACCAAAAATGCACTTCATCGCTGAAAATTGGCGCTAACGCTCTTATAAAGTTGCGACCACCAACTCGGAATTTCGGTAGCTAATTTAAATTATTTGTAAACGTTGTTCCTCCGTGTACTTCGCCATGATGGACCAAATTAAATAAAGATAATATCTCTTATATCGAAATCGGTTGCATTTCTTAAATTTATATTCAATATTCAAATTCAAATAAAATCTATTTCATGTAAAATATGTGCTAGGAACTATAACTTTTAAATTAAATGAACTATTGTCTAAGCAACTGCCTTTCCATTTATAACAATATTGAAAATATTGGCTTTTTCCTCCCTCAATAACTTTAGCACTACTCTGATAAAAAAAAAGAATATTACATAAATACTATTTATATATAGGTTAATATCAAAAATATTGCTAATGAGGCATAATTCCCCTAAATTTATTTGAACCAAATGCGATAATACCGGACGAACTACTTAGTATGCGGCATAAATATTTTGTCAACCCCGTATTAATAAACAACAAATTGCAATCGAGCTAGCGAATAACTTAACGCAACGAAACCCTTTATAAGTTAGATATAAAGGCGTTTTCAATAAGAGCGCTTATAAGTTAGGGGTTTTCAATAAGAGCGCTACAAAAGTTTTTTTAAATAAAACAAAAACGGTTAGATATAAATAAATGTACTGAGGCAAAATATATAGCGAAGAGCCACTGCCTTAAACACGACTATACGCTTAGTAATTTTATTTTGTTGGGAAGATTGTGCAGAGATGGAAGCCTTATGTTTTTTTTTTTTTTTTTTTGGAAACATTGCCTTATGGTTTTTTTTTTTTTTTTTGTGTTTTTCAATTTGTTGTGTAACTTGTTGTGTGCGAAGTTAAGTATTTTAGAAATCAATCAGTAATGGATTTTGGATACATAGACATACCCAATTTTTCGACCGATTTTGAAAAGCTCCGAACAAATATCTAATTTACAATACCACTCCATAGTTTAAAAAAATATATTTGCCTTTAAGATTTCGAACATTATTGGTTTCCTTATACCTATAACCATTATACAATATCCCAACAAATTTTTGTTTATACAAAAATTTCCCATTGCGTCTAGTTGCGGCAAAAAAAGTACTAAAGCGAGACATCTCATTTATCAGTTCAAAAAGATAGAAAAAAAACTTAGCAGCTTTTGAATTATATGATTAATTCAAATACAAATAGGATAGTTTCCGTTTGCATATTAAAACGGAAAAAGTGAAAAGATGGTGCTCAGAGCAGAGACAATACTGAGACCGTGAGACCCCCAACTCGCAATCCTCTTGCCGCTGGCCCACTCAATTTTTTTTCAAATACGTCATTTTGTTTTCCTATCGGTGTTTTGTCAATTTAGAATTCGTGAAACATGCAAAAACATACAAAAAAAGACATAAATGCTCCCAACTGTGGGGGAATTGGATAGAGTTCGGCAATACCACATTTTAGCATTTATGAATGCTATTGGTGAGTTATTATATATTTTTAAAAGGCGAATTATATAATTCGTTTGCTTAATAAAACTGTATAAATGAGACGTTTCACATACCAGAAACATATTAGGACAAACATGGTTGTGTATTTTCCGCTTTTGAATTTCAGGAGTAAATTGTTCTTAAATAACTGAAATTATTCAAAATAAATAGGTGTCAGATTTCTACATAAATGTTGGTGCTTTCCTCCTAGGCTTGAATTCCCGCATACGTGATCGAGTAATACGTAAAATGTGACTGAATTTGTTATTGTTTTGTTTGTAGAATGCACAAAATTCAGTGACGTATGGCTCGCTCTCGGATGCGTTAACTCAGCCCCTGTTTTGCACGGAAGGTTTTTCGGGCAACAACATTTCTATAAAAAGGTAGAAGTACCTCGATGTAGGATGACTGCTGAGTGTCAGTATTGCATTATACTCCCCTAAGAAATCTTTTTTTCTTTTTGCTGCTTCACACGTATTCATAGATGGGAAATTTTAGAGAGAAGTTTCTTTAAAAAATTTGCAGTAGGAATTTAATACTTAGTTTATGAGCATGACGCTCGTATCTTTTTTCGGGCCAAAAGCAGTGTATTTCGCAAAAAAAAAAAAACAGTAAATCGATTTAGAGAATGCAATATTTTGCGCAGTATACATTTTATTTAATTAAAATTGAGAAAGATAGCAAATTAAACACCGAGAAAAAATGCATTTTCATCATCTGAATCGTCTTCGTTTTCCATTTCTATATCTCCTTCTGTGATTGTTGTTTCGTATTTGTCCTTTGAAGCAATTTGACGAAGTAATTCCGGCTTTGTTTTGAGGTATGCAAAGAAATCAATGCATGCAAATCTTAAGTGACATTACGCAGTATTTTGAGAAAAAAAAACCGGTACGCAGTTTTGTAGTCTTAGAAACAGTATAATACTGCGAAAACCAGTAAAGATACGAGTGTTATACATGCAACATGCATAATGTGATGTAGATTGAAACACAATATTTTAACATAGTTATCGGGAGTAAAATCTTAATAAATTGATATGAAAACCTCAATGATCACATATTCAAATTATAAAGGGAATCTTTTTTGCTCAATAATGTGAAGTCAAAATGACATTTCGATACTGTTCCACCTTTATACAGACACCAAACAACCTCTAAACGCGTTTAACTTACACAAGCTCTATGTATTATAACTTTGAAAAATTTGTATAAATAAGGTTTTTGCGATTAGAGGCATTAGTGCGTAACATTATACACTCCCTGGACTTTAGAAATAAGGCTGACAATGTATATAGCAAGCCAATACTGTTGTTTATTTTAAAGTAACTGTCCCAACAAATTCTGTCTCTGGAAAAGTGCTTTTTCGTGTTTGCATGTTTTGAACTCAGTTGAACTACGTTAACATTATAGTATGTAGGTATGTATTTTATCTTTACTCGCAGTGCCAGCTTTTATTTTCTTCTTTTTGAGGAAAAGAAGCGCGTGCGTTGAGTTTTGGATTCAGACAACTATAAAAACCTAGGTATCATTGTGTACAATCATGAAGTAAAATTTGTTTGAAGTAAATACATCAAAGCAACGTGGTTAGTTTTGTTCATTATCAAAACATGGAAAGCGTCCAAAACTTGCATCGTGAAAGAATGTATGTAAAAATGTAATACTATAGTGCCACCATCGGAAATGGAGTATATCGAACTCTCCCTAGTCCCTACCCGAAAAGTTAAACGATTCATGCACAAAATGTGACTGCAAAACTGTCACACCTTTGTGACGCTTGCAATGTTGGCTCTAGTAGGTATGCAGCGTAGCCTCGGATTGTTATATTATAATGTGTAGACGTTGAAAAAAGTCGCTGCAAAATTGGTAGAGATTCGAGATCGTGGATTACGTGTTCGTCTCGCCCATTATTCTATTTGCGTGCACCTTTCCGCTTTATAAAACACAGTTCAGTGCAATATCCCTGGGGGATACGATACAAGCACTTTTTACTTCGGTGGAGGGGGGGTCTACTTATCTCAACCCGTTTAGGCAATTTTTATAAGAAAAAAAACTCTATTTTTTTAAATTTAATTATTTCTCTTATTTTCTCTTATTGAGAATAACGAAAACTACTTTTCTGTTATTTGTAAAACTAAATTGTGTGGTTTAATAATTAATCGGTCTTTAGGATCCATTACCTAAACAAATGTTTGCATATACCCAACCTTCCAAGTCCAACAGTGACCCCCCCGACCAAGGTAATGGTGCTCCCCATACGTATTACACGGTACAATGGTTCGATTATTTCTAAGAATGTGTTTAAGAAGCTTACTTCTGTGTATTTGGGCAACTCTTTGAACTTAATCTTTAAACATTTCAGTATCAGAATTTTTTTTAAAAAAACTTTCCACAATTTTTTGCTATCTTGGCCATTTTTTTAGTTAGAGAAGGCGCTTCAAAAAATGTTCAAGTGCTGATATTTTCAAATAAAAACCTTTATAATGAATCGCAGATGCCAATTGGCAATGCTTGTTAAATATATAGTTCATAAATACTAAATTTGTGGAATAGCTTCAGAAAAGACACTTTATTCTCATTGGCCCTTTTTCTTGCGACTTTTAAGAATTCCGCAGCGGTCACCCTGTCAACCAGTGGCGTGGCGTCCATATAACCCGATTCCTGCCGACTTCCCATTTTAAATTTCCACCAGTCAACACTATATACCAGTAACCGAATATACATGAAACCCAATCAAATGCGTTTGATACTCACAAAAGCCATCAAATAAATATTGTGTGGATCCATTTTCATCCATCATCGTCATCGTGTCGTCACCACAAAGTGCAGGTAACCCCAAATTTGTCGGGTTATTAAAGCTCTCACTGGATAGTTGATTTTGAGAGAACATTTACTTTTTATCTCTTTTTTCCTTCCCTGAGACTGAGCAACTATGTATGTGTTTGACACCGCTTGGTTATGAACAAAATAATTAAATAACACGCTTTTATTCGAGTTGTTCGATTTTCTTCTACTTCTTCTTTTCTCATTGTGTGGATAATTGCACCAGGTAGTTGATTGAGGTAGGTAAGTGTAAGTGTTTTGGTTTACAAGTTCAGTTGGCAGATTGCAGTGCGTGACTTAAAGTGAATTAGTATTGTAAACCCAGTTTTCAAACATAAACAACATTAATGTTGTACTGCGAACTCACCAAGCGCCCTTGAAAGTCAGATATGAACTGCGATCTTAACTCAATATGTCTGACCCACTTGACGAGCTGCATTGTGCAGTCCTATACTATTACTATGATACCTTTGAGCAGGAGGGATTTCCCTGTTCAATGAAGCTGTACCTACTTTACCAGGGTAACACAAATGTACAATGTATGATTTTTTTTCAAGATTCACAGGTGTAAGGTTTTTTACATTTGTATATGATTAATTTTGCTGCGACTTCCCCTGCGGTAATTAGACCGATTATTCTTTACGGCATAGTCCTGTGAGCGCCAGCCTTGATTAAGAGCTCTTACAGTCAAGCCCCCCTTACCCATTACTGTTGATTTCCAGCCTTCACAAATGAAATACCGAACAGCGCACAATGAGACTTACTGAGTGTCCTCCATGAAGCAGCACTGTCAATATTTACGAATGGTTCCAAAACACCAGAGAGTAACGGAGTGCCGCGTATCTCTCATCGAAATGGATGAACAATACTCAATGATCTAAGCGATCTAGGCTAGGGCTGCTAACATTCTTAACATAATTAACAGAAGTAAATGGTTCACATGAGTAGTCAGCAACGGAACCCCTTAACACCAGTGATATGCACAATGGGCCGTTTAACGGCCTGAGTGTTTCTCTCGCCGAAAGACACCTAAGCATACATACAAACCGAAATTGTTGAATTTATAAATCGATGGCACTTAGAAGTTTTCAATTTAAAATTTCATTTGATGAATTTATACTTAAAATTAATTGAATTTCATTTAATGATTACTAAGTTCCCAAACATATTTCTGACGTATTTTTTCTAGGGCGGAAAACAAGCAACGTACTATGTAGGAGCTTCACAAACATTACCCCGTGGCATGTACTCAGATCGAAATAAGGCTGCTGCTGGTGAGTACATTTAAACCCAATTTTATTCTATAAAGTTTAAACAAACGGTAGAATTAGTTTACGCAAGATTTTCTGCTAACCTATCTACGATTTAGAAAACTGGTTTATGCAATTTCAAGTGTTCCTCAAAACTGCAATGTTGTTACGTTCTTTAAAATTAAAATTTTTTTGCGAAAACTCTTTGCAATTAAGTTCTTTCAAAAATTAATGCTAAATTCAATTTTTTTGTTCAAAACAAAGTAGGTATACAAGAATTGACTTCCTGTGTTTCAGTGTTTGTTTGAGTTTGAACTTTGGTATGCATATTCTTCGAATTTACTACGTTACTCAATTTTTTGCTTATTATTGATTATAAAGCATTTTTTTTGTTTTAATTTAAAATTTTCTAATCATATATAAACGGTATATTTAGTAACGAAATTTTTCGTATAAAACTAACGATTGCGATGTAGTAAAACTTAATAATGATTTTTAGTTGGCCCTGTATATATGAAAATTGATAATCTGTATTAAATATAGAAACTATAAGCGTGTTGTAGACAAATTAAAAATGGCTCAAGTTGAGTTACTCTATTTTACTTAATATTATTAATGAATAAACAATATTTTTGACTTTTTCATTCGTTATCAAAAAGATGCGTTTCTTTTATCCACGTCTGCGTCTCTTATCAAAAATTGCCCAACAAAAAAACGAAAGTCGATGAATAGAAAAGAGAGTTGACGACACATTTACCTATCAGTAAAACTGTTATGGAAAAATCCAATTTGAAAAAAAATAAAAACCATTGAAACTAAAAATCGGAATAAAGGTTTTTGTCAGTATTTTTTACCATAGAAGTAAAATTAATATTACCATATTATTTTGTAATTAGGATAACATACAAAAACGTGTGTTAGATACACGCTCCACGTTTCCCTATTCCCGAACAGAAGCAAAACCCATAAACATAAAATAATAATTATTCTCGTAGCAGCACAACAGATTATAGAACAGCACCCTATTTTCAAAAAAATTGTTTTATCAAAATACTGCACTACACCAAGAGTTCTGAAGTTTTGTAAACAAAAATTTAACATTGGGGTGCCAAGTTCACGCACCCTGCTCTGACCCATTGTAGGTAGGTAGGAGTAGGGGTTTTTATCTAAAGGGTTTTCCAATAAGAGGTGTTATTTTGGTATTCAAAGAAAAATGTCATTTTTTTGAGATAAATGATCGGATGTTTATTTCATAATAAAGAGGAAGGTATGCGTTTAATAATGGAACAACATCAGCCAAATGGCCACCACGAGCATGCATACAGGACCATATCCTTTTCATGAAATTTTCCATTACTAAATCGCAAAGTGGCTGCCCTATGCCTCACGAATTTTATCTTTGAGGTCTTGAATCGACGCTGGGCTGTTGGCGTAGACCTTATCTTTCACGTGGCGCCAAAGGAAGAAGTCATAAGGTGTTAAATCACAAGATCTCGGTGGACAATTGTGATCACCTCTTCGAGAGATAACACGGTCCTGAAACTTTTCCCGTAAAAGATCAATGCTTTCATTGTTTGTGTTGAGTTCTTGTGTTAACTGAACTTTATACGCCTTAAGACCTAAGTCTATATGCAAAATACGTTGTAATGACGTTTGTGGAATGCCCAATTGCAAAGAACGACGAGGAATGGACAGACCTGGGTTTTCTTCAACACTTAGGGCTACAGCAGCAATATTCTCAGTTGACGTGCACGGGTTTTATTCTTCACATCACTAACTTGTCCCAACAGCTCGAATTTTTCCACTAATTTCTGTATTGCGGTCGGACAAGGTGCTGCACGACGACCAAAAAATGATTTAGTTTTGCGAACTTTGACTGCAAGATTTTAACCATTTTTGTAGTGAATTTTAATAATTTCAATGCCTTGTTGAAGCGTGTATCAGTCCATTTTTAGTGGCGTAGTTTCTACTTGTCAAATGTTAAGGAATAGAAGCTTCAAAAGTGACAGCTACCGAAATAGCGGGTCATTCACAATAACACCTCTTATTGGAAAACCCTGTAAAAACCCAAGTAGCTATGTGCCGTTTTGTTACCACAACTCATTTGACCTGGTTGTTTAAGAATGTGGAATTGGAGGGTTTACCCAGAGATCGCTGTGTTGACCCTAGCTTGTGCTGGACAGGCGCAAAGGTAGTGAGTGAGTGTTTCTTTTTCGGCTGCGTCATTGTGTATTATGTGGGTTGCCTATACAACTGGCATTGTTCAGATTTTTTTTTTTTTTTTGTGCAGTTGTCTTTAAAAACGGAACCTTATTAGTTTCGCTTTTGTCCGTCTGTCCGACCACTAGACCAATTTTGTACCTAGGTCTATCTCAGAAACTTATTGACGTAGAAGGCTGTACACAACATCCGGTATAACCTCTAGTTAAACGACAAATGGTAGCGATACATCGATTGGTTTTAGAGCAATAAGTACTTTGGTGAAAAAAACATTTTCATTCGCACAAAAAGCTGTTTATTTCTCGATTTACAAAAAATGGGTATTAACCTTTTTTGTAAATCATGCTCGTAGCTACATATGTGCCGAAGACTGTTTTGCGGAAAAGTTGATATTTTAAAAGATATTAACAAAAAACTGTCAATTACTATATAAAGTACGCTCCTTTTAACCATTTTTAATTCGTTATTGGTGTGTTCTCTTAATCGACTCCAGTTGAAATTTTCAATGATTACTCAACTCTACTCATTCTCATTGGAACTTTTCCAATGGATACTCATTCTCATCTACACATGTTTTTGTTTGTTGTGTGTTCCCAATTTCCAACTCTAATAAAGTGCGGAACTTTCGGTACGCGAGTGACACTCGCACTTGGCCGGTTTATTTTTCTTTTCATTTCCCACCGATGAACTTGAACTACTCTATTAATGGCGTTTTTCATTGGTTCCCATCGAGAATTCACTCACACTGAAATGCAAAGAAACAAGAAAACTGCGTCTGATCGTTTCAACTCATGTATTTGGACTCGAGATAGACCCCCTTTTATGTTGACGTATTAAATTATGACTCCATGGTGCTACCGAAATAGAAATTAATATAAATACTACTTCTATAAACGGTCGAGGGAAATTGGTTTCACATCG
This sequence comes from Cheilosia grossa, assembly GCA_963082955.1. Classification (NCBI taxonomy): domain Eukaryota; kingdom Metazoa; phylum Arthropoda; class Insecta; order Diptera; family Syrphidae; genus Cheilosia; species Cheilosia grossa. Next base: position 27,681,425 of record OY720145.1, on the reverse strand, counting down.
ACGGTATATTTGTTTTCCATATTTTATTCCAGTGCATTAAGTTCCTTTTAATTATGCTATTAAATCATGCTTATCCACATCGCTATTCATGTCACTTTAATTCATGCTCAGTTTTGCGTTTTACAGTGATTTCTTAGATTTGTAATATACATAGTTAATCATAATCATTACGATTTTCGTTATTATTTGTGTGAATATATTGTCAATAGGAGCTCCAGCGAAACCATTGAGATCGTATGGCTCGAGGGGTAGCATGGGACCCCCATTTCCCTATCCCCCGGATCAGCTGTACAGTATCCCAGGTATAAGTTTGAATTCTAACCCAAAAACCTCTTGGTGTGAAAACAACATAACATTTCAGACTTGAAAGAAGTTATTTTTTAATTTCAAATTATTTTGCATTATCCGGAGTTTTTCTGATTGGCGATACACACTAGGGCATTGGATTTTCTGTCCAAAATTTGTATATCTACATATTGTAGTCCAATTAATTCTTTTTCTTAATAATATAAACGAGTAAATACGTGTAGATTGGGTTATTGCTTAACATATAATCGCATTTAAATTCATCGTTTTCGATATGTAATAATTTGTATTGAAGCATGATAAAACATATTCAATTTTAAAGCGAAAGTTATGTTTAGGTACCAAATTCGATTTTCCTTCTACAGATGGGTATAGTAGCTCACCGGAAAGAGGTCAACGTGGCAGTTACGAGGAACCTTATTACAGTCAGTACGGAACAAGAGGTCAAAACGTGGCACCGATAATAGACGAAGAGCATGGGTATGTGATATTTTAACAAATTTAGTATAATTTTTTCGAGTATTTCTGTTGGCTTACCTACAGCGAGGTGGCGCTTAGTGATGACCAGTATGCGTTATATGGAATGAAAATGGGACCCGGGAGGATACCTAGAACTGCTAATCAAGTTTATGATCCGACACGGTAAGGGCAGACAAATACGTAACATAATAATTCTACAACTTTTGTTTTAGTTAAGATTTTATTATTTTTCTCTAGTTGTATAAGAAATAATATATATTTTTTTACACAAATCTGATTAATAATCTTAGCTTAATGTATTTTAAACTCAAGCGCACTTACAAAAAACTTTCTACGCTCATTGCATAGCCTTCAGCGAAATACAACATTGTCTTATACAGTTCCACCGGATTTGGACTAGCCAAACTGTAATCGTTGGCATAATAATGCACTTCCCTTGTAGCGTTAGCCATTCGTCGGCTGCGTCTGAAAATTTTAATTTTCTTAAGTTGTCCGTTGTTCGTTGTAGTAGTAGCCGTTGCAACAGGATGGAAGTATGTTGTACCTAAAAAGTTTTTTCGTTGACTGAAGACTGTTTACCGATTGTTATTAGTTTAACACTCACCTTTACTTTTGATAGCTTGAACGATCAAACACAGTAGGTATCCACCAAAGGAAAGGAAAGCCAAAGCAGTAATGCTAACTTGAAACAGTGTTTGCAGTTTGGTGGGCTTCTCCTTCCATGGCTCGGGGTATGATCTATAAAGGTTATGTATCCGGTTAATCGTTAATGAACATGTTTAAAAAAGGTACCTCGCATTCGTTAATGGCAACGCCGATGGACTGTCAATACCCACACTGGTCTTTGTTAAACCAATAGTACTAATTGCTTCCGGTTGTAAAACTGATTGAAGCCTGTTTTCGCAAGACAATAGATGCACTGAGTGCTGCAGGAGAAGAAGCTCCGATATCTTCAAATTATTTAAACAACCGATTTCGTTCGCTGTGTAACACTGAAAAAGTGTCAAAATGAGGAGAACACAATTTATATGATTCATTGTGTTCTTTGCCTTGCGGCAACTATACACTCACTGACGGGACAGAAATGCACATGCCTACAAGATAGTTGGCGGTAATTCTATCATCATGCAGCGTGTAATTAGCCATAAAGTAGCGTTCCAATTAGACCATAACACGCTTTCTTGTTCACCTAACCTAATTTTACAAAATTTCTCAAATTTCAGACCGGAAGATTTACATCGAATACGCGTGGAGCACATGGAACGGCAGTTGGCTAATCTGACAGGTCTAGTGCAGAAAGCGTTGGTGAATCAAAATCCACAAATCGCTCCTGCTGTTTCTGGACTTAATCCCAATTATTTGGGTGTGCCCTCTCAATGCCGAGGTAAGTGTGTTAACAATATTGCTTCTTTCATTTGTTGCGAAACATATTTAATATTTGTTTTGTTCGATTTGATTGCTTTTGTCATTTCAAGTACATTTTCTGTTGTTTATTTTTACTCAAAAGTAGGTACTTACATTCACTTTCATTCATCTATCACTGTCATTGCAACACTTATTCGTACACGAGTCTTTCAATAGCTATAATCTCACCTTCATATCACATCTACACATGATACCACTCCCTCAAGCAAAACGTCTGCGTTTCTTACTATGTAAGAAAGTATACAATTGTTGCGGAAAACACTAACTATTGCACGTCTACGACCACAAAAGTGCCCCACTTTTTTTATGTTTTTTGTTAATTTTAACTGTTGTCCAAAGTTCAATGATATACATACTTTGATGTCGAGGGCTATTCGCATGTTCCGTTAATGGCCCAATTATTATGTTTGCAATTGATTTCTTAAATCAATCTTCTGTTTTCTGGCGGACATAAATATATGTTGCTAGTGGAATTATTTGAATTTGCTGAATTAAACTATGTATACTACTTTTCAAAATTTAGGGAAAAAGCTTATAATATGTTATATTAAGGGTATGGTGATATCTGGATATATTACTGTATTACTTATTATATGATCCAAGCTATCACCTTCTATACTACTATTAATAAATTAAAGTAGGTGCAATGTTCAAATGCGTACATGAATAGGCAGTTTCAGAGCTTGCATATATTTTTGGACATATTTATCTCCAACAAATAGCTAGAGTCTGCCTACAATCGAAAGATACAGAACTTTTTGGCTTTGCTGATGTGCTCACAGGACTTCAACATTCGAAAATTTGTTAAGATAACTTGTAAGGCCTATGAAGTAGGTAGAACATTTTAATAAGGCAATTACTAACTAGGTATAAAAATTCACTATGCATCTGTCGATTTCAAACTGCAATGTAGAACGAATTTCAAAAAATGTTGATATATTTGTTTAGATCTTTAAAAAAAAAATCCATTTATTTTAACAGGTTGAAAAAATATCGCTGTTTTTTTTTTGTGTATCACAATGGTACAATATCTCCACATTTCAATGACTCAGAAAAGATCCCCTGGAGTAGTTTTGTCCAACAAGTACGAAGGTTCATGGTTTATACTTTATAGATGGAAAATATGGGATCAGCTAAGAATGTGGTTTCTAAGGCGCCGTACTCTGCATGAGTAAATATCTTTCATTAGCTCATAAAAAAGATTGGTTTTAAGTTTGCTTCAAATAATTTTGATGACTGATTTAGGATTCTTTCTACTCTTCCCATTAAATCATTAAATCCGGAACAAACTTCTCGCAGTAAACAAACAAAACATACAGCGTCCATTAAACAAACAAAACATACAGCGTCCATTATGTGATCCAACTGCCAAATACAATCCTAGGACGCTCGATAATAACACATGCAAAGCAATTTGATGCTAGCAACGTCAATTAACTAGAATTCTTTATTGTACGTCAAAACGTTAAACATATACACATAAAAAATAAACAAAATTCTTAGAACGTCAGCAGTTAAAAAGCCAGCATTAACTACCTTGAGAATCTTGTAGTCATCTTTTACGAAACAGCCAGCACCTCCTGCAGCGTAACTTTCATAAAATTTAGCAACAAAATTGAACCCGGGAAAAAAGAATTATGATGAGCAACGAGTACTGGGGAGTTTTCTCTAAAGCTTTAAACATTCTGGTGTACAATGAAAAGTTAATCGTCGCAGTAGGAATTATTTGTAAATAAACTTTTACAGTAGGTACTATGTTCTAAGTTCAAAGGTAGAAAAGTCATCGACATTTATTTAAACTTTAAAGGAATGAAAAAAAAAAAGAAAAAATGCTCTGAATGAGTGCAAGATCATTAAAAGATCTAATTAAAAAGACTTTTCCACCCCCAACTATAAGAGTTTTGCCCTGGAGCTGACGGATCCGGGGGCAGTTATGAAAAATCTAAATCACTTTCTTTTACATTCACTAATACCAAAGTTCATGACACACCAGCTGGCAGTTAAAAATTGTTTATCGTTTGAAGGATAGTTTTTTTAGCTGAATTATTTATTTAACGCGCACGTAAGAGTGTTTATATTAAATTGTTTCAAAGTGTGTTGGTATACACACAAAAAAAAAACTCGTAATTTACAGCAGACGATTGCCTTTGTACAAACGAAGAAAAATATAATTTACAAAAACAAATAGCCTAATCTACAAACAAACTTTAATAAATACATACGACGAATGCCTACGTAAAATGTAAAAATTCGGTCGTGCAATTTTTACGAATCCATTTATTTATTGGATAAATTTATTCTTGAAGGGGTACGTTGGCTGAAAGTAAAAACGTATTTGTCGATTGTAATAGATAAAAAGTTTTTACTTAATACGAACATTTTTTGTATGAGAAGTTTATATAAAACGTAGGTACAGTTTTTTAACTCAAAATTGTTCGTTTGCTTATTATTATGGAAAGGCTGCAGTATCGTTAGAGCTGGTTCTAGTCCTCGCTTTTGTACCTCACCCGTCAGTTAACTGACCTTGACTAACCGGCAACCATTGAGGTATAGTGTTATTCAGCAGGGAAACTATGCCATTAGCGTCAAACATTTTTAGTCCTCTGGACTCTGGAGCCGGCGCCAATTTATGAGTACCGAATTAACGAAATTAATTACAGCAAACTGAATTTATTTCACGCAAACCCAAAACTGATATGACCACCTATACAACGTAAGCAAAATATATTGCATTTTTTGTTACTATACGAACGTAATTTGTAAATTAAAACTATTTTTTGACGAAAAACCTTACCAAAATGTTACTCCACTTCGCACATATAATAATTACTAGTAAATTAAAGACTTACCTGCGGAATCGACTTCCAATTTCATTTAAATCCAAATTATACATGCAACATTTTTTCAGATTTTTTTCCACACGTAATGAAGAGGAAGACGTGTTGGGGTGTTTTCCTCTTTGAAATAATCGCTTGAACTAAATAGAAATACAAAGGCAAGCAGAAGCTAGTGGTCCCAGATTGAGGGGAAAAGCGCCAATTTTGGCGCCTTTTTAATGCAAAATGGGAAAAAGAGGGACGAGCTTAAAAAAGGGGAAACATAAAAAATCTCTGTGATGTTTAAAAATTAAATTATAATGTAATTTATTACCAAAAAAAAAAAATTCAAAAGAACGCGAAGGAAAACACCCCACCGAACATCAACTTAAGACTTTTTCCGCATCAAAATGCATTCACTCGTTTTGATATTATGTATGTCTTAAAGAAAAGGATTTTATCGTATAATACGCATATTTTTATGTGATATGCTTATTTTACGCTTGTTAATAAAAACAGTTATAGTTTTATATTTTTTCTTATGAAAACAAGTGCAAATTTCACTTAGGGGATATTTTTTGGGAATTTAGTGGAAAACTAAAGCTTTTCCTGATAAAAAAGAGGAAAACAGTCTTCAAAGTCTGGGAGCAATTGCAGAACAATCTAGTAGGTACGCGTTTCATTGGAATCTTATATGCTTAAATGCATAAAATACATAAAATGAATAAAGTGCATAAAATGCTAAAATCAATAATTCAAATGGTCATGTTTTGGTTTCTGTTCTGGTGAATTTTGAACTGAATATAAAGGTAAAGATTTGGTTTTTAAATGAAATTTCTTAGTATAAGAGCAACACAATTAAATTTAACGTACATTATATACATTACCAGATTTAGCGAGAGAAGTTTCACTTCTGGTGCGTAATTACAAGCACACTCTATTTTTTGTTATACCCTCACAAATATGTATATGATTTTTTTTTGTTTTTTTTTTTCAAAAGCTCAATTTTCACTTCATTGATCCACATCCATTGACGTTCAACACAACTTTCTGTGGTATGGTTAGATACAACGTACATACGTCATCATTTTAATAAATATTGAAAATGAAAATGGTAAATGTTTTTGAATAAGAAATACGTATCAAACAGCATAAACATTTGTCGAAGCTCCTCGACTCAACGAAGCAAAGTGTGTAGTTTGAAAAAAATTAAAATTTGAACGCCTATCAAATTAGGCTGGGGTCCGCAAGTTTAGTAAATTGTACCGGTTAAGATTCTTTGTCGACATGATTTCACTGTCCGTCGAATATGGCTATATTTCACACTGAACATTGACTATTTATTTGTTAAAAGTTATGTATAGCGGCTATCATCTAGACCGTTGAACGGTCGTTTTCCTATTCGGCGAGTAACGGGATTTGTATGTAGTATACAAAATCATATGCAAGTTGGAGCACTGCTTCAAAATCATAGACAGTTGATTGCTTTTATTATTAAGTAGTTATTTTATCTTTGTACTCTATTCTCAACAACCTCTGTGGGCAGGTTAGCTATTAGCTCATTTTTGAGACGCCAAATATAGCCATTCAAATTGTTTATTAACTGGATTAATGCTGTCTTTGTGTGTTTAACCAATGGTCGCTATTTCGTTTTAATTGATAGCGCCGTAAGTCTCTTGTTATCTAGTATATAAAATAATAGATAATTAGTGGTAGTGGCATGTCTATTTTCTTTTATAGTTTATGTGAACTCCGCCATTAATTTGTATCCTCAAGAAAAACTTTCAAAACACAACAAACCTTTCTTTTAATATAATATATAATACGTAATTAAGTATTACTTAATCCCTAGAAACACCATAGTTACAGCCTTCATTTACCATGTCCACCAAACCATACGCATAGTTATTTCGAAAGTAATTACTCTTTTTTTCCTCAATTGCCCACTAAGTTAAACCTTATAAAAGTGTTATATAATTAAATAAGTTAATGGAATAATAATGTATAATTTCCAATATCATGATTTCTTACCCGTCAAGATTTAATGACATACTCGTTTGAAAGATTCGGGCATCTAAAAGACTTTCATGTATATACCTATGTACGACACGAAAAAAATAAATAAAAGAAAGTAAAACCATTGGAGTAATAACTCGTTTGCATTTCAGTAATGTGCAACTATGTTTTTAATGAATTTATTTTTGATTGCATGTTGGTTTTCTAGTGTTAGTTTGTTACACAGAATGCTAGGCGTCTGGTTACTTTATGCAGTCTTGAAGTTGACTTTAATTTAATTTTACTCCTACTCTTTTTCGCAAACATTTTAACAAAAATAAATAAATTCCAAGAAGTTCATTCAAAGTAAACGGATTAAGCTCCCAAAAGGAATATCTGTATTGCCCATGAAGTTTACTATGGAGCTCGAACTGTAGAAAATAATATCAAATAGATATGTATGGTTTATTTATTACTAAGCGAAATAGGGAGTTTATAGAACTTTTGGTTCCAATTATATTTAATTTTTTTTAATTTAATATACTAGCTTGAATTATAAATTAATATAAATTTACATGTAGGCAGGGGCGTACATGCAAAGGCCCCTGAGTTTTTGAATTGAATTGTCTTAAAGTGCGCTAGCATAAATGTGTAATAAAAAATAAATATTATGAACTACCCACATGTGCAAGTGAAAAAATGATTTTAATGGCTAACTCAAACACAAAAAAAAATGTAACCAAACTCAGGTTTTACATTCGAATCAACAGCATTGGTTTAAAATCTCAGATCTAAGTCTAAGTTTATAAATTAAATGAAATAAAATGTCCTTCCAAAAACGTCTTACTAAGGTTGCGCAGACCTTTGAGGATCCTCACCCAATAAACCTCTTTAGTAAGCTCGATCGTCGGCAAACTGTTTACTCGTATAACAAGTTGTTTGCAATTATCTTCAATACCTTAATTCCTCAAGTGAATTATATTGTACGGGTCTACCCTGATATCTTGAATATATAATGTACAGAAACAATAATCTAGAAAAAAATAATTTCGACAAAAATATTCGAAAGCGAATAAATCTAAGAAACTAAGATCTCGAAAAAAGAAATCTCGATTAACTAAAATCTAGAAAAAAAAAATCTAGAAAGCAAAAACTGTAGAAATTCAAGATTTACTCATACGGAAAACTATTTGAGTTGCATGTTTATGCAATAACAATTTGATTCACTAAAAAAGAACAGTGCCTTGATTTTGTGCGGTTTACTTCCACAATGTCGCTAAGGAACGTTTCGAATCGGATTTTAATGCGTGAGTGAGCCGCGCGCTGCGACCAACGTGACCTTTGTGCGATAATGTGGCACTTTTTTCGAGGACTCTGATACAATTTGTTGCTACTTTTTCCCTCTTTTTTTTAGTTTGAAAAGGCGCTTCGCAAATTTAAAAAAAAAAAAAAACAGTGATTTCCAAATAAATATGTTTAAAATGTAACGCGGCTGTCTATCAAAGCTTTAGAAAGACACTTTTTTCTTCCACAACTCTTTTTTTTTCTACTTTTCAGAATTTTGCAACAATCTTCTTGAATGTTAGAGAATAGGCTATAAATTAAAGTTTTAGTTTAGTTTTGTTTATGTTAAGTTTAATAAAACCAAAACAACCAAATTAGATTCAAGATAGTTCTTCGTGTGAGCTAGATATAGTCACTACTACGAAACAGTAGATGCAATTCGTTTTCAAATGACAAATTTTAAAATCAAAACCGTTAAGCCTTGATTTTCATTATATTTATAAATTATAAACAATTATTTAAAGATTGGTTGTAAATTATATCAACTCATTTTAATGTCTACAAATATCCCAAAAAAATGAAAGCAACAAAATGCCTTTTTTAGACGCTACTCTGCAAATTTAGAATTTTCTCACAATATTTAACAAATATTGGCCCGCTTTGCCAATGGGGAACTGCGATATATGTTTAACATTTTTATTTTTAAATCACGGTTTTTGAAAACTTTTTAAAAGACTATACATAAGAGCGCGAATTTGCGAATATGCGAATTGCGAACAAATCATTTAAAATGTATTTATGAATTGAAAATTGATTTTTATTGTCCCACCAAAGCATAACCTATATTTAATTAATCTAACATCTAATCAAAAACCTGCCTCTCAATTGATTTAAATAGCTAAACTTTCCAGCTAATAAAAAGGAACAAATGAACAACAAACTGTATCAGGGTCCTCGAAAAAAGTACCAAATTGTCGCACAACGGTCACGCTGTTGTCAATTGTTCTCATCCGACATCCTTCGCACTTCCTAAATAGGTTGCGTATAGGAAAGCTCGAAAGCTCCAAGATCAAGGATACATTAGAACAGGATTTTAATCATTTTTTTGATTACTTGCGGAGTAAATTTAAGTAATTCCAAAAATTTCGAAAGCAGTTTCTTTTCGACATTTTTGTACTTTCTAGATTTTGTCACATTCGCGATTTTGTCATTCGGGATTTATGGAGATTTTGTCCTTTTTATATATTTTAGTCGACAAGATCCCTTTCTTTGGTCGGGCAACATAAATAATTATATGGGCATTCTTAATAATCATCAACTCTGCTTCTGTAGAAGATAAGGAAACACATGTTTTCTTGCAAGTTCATAGTCCAGCTTATCAAGCCAGAGCAGTGTGACCTCTGCAGGATTCTGAAAAGTCGCAAAAAAAAGGGCCAATGAGAAAAAAGTGTCATTTCAGAAGCTCTTCCTCAAGTTTGGAATTTTTTAACCATATTAAACAATCATTGGCTCGCTTAAAACTGTAATAGTGTTGTAATAAGCAACTGCGATACATTTTAAAGGTTTTTATTTTGAAATAAGAGCATTTTTGAGAAGCACCTTTTCCAATAAAAAAAGGGTCAAAATAGCAAAAGAAAAATGGTCAGGCTCTCGCCAAATTGCATATTTAGTCGCACAACGCTCACGCTGGGTGCCACAAAATTGAGACCATTCTTACGAGTAAGTAGGGAAATTGCGGGCGAATTGTTTTAAAACGTGAAGGTTCCCTAGTGATGGCGATGGACCCGCTATGCTAACTATTCTCTTAATCTATCTTACTCTACCTAACCTAACCGAAATATAAGCTGTATTTTTAGTATAGGTAATGCAATCTGTGCCTCGTGATATTTGTTACACATTTGGAAAATGTGAGTGTTATTGCGTTCCAACAGCTAAATATGTAGAACATCTGTTGGCTAATGTAATTAGAAGTTTTGCTTTTCCATAGGAAAAACTACGTAGTATACCTATAGTAGTAAGTTCGTTATGGAAGTGCGTTAACCCGATATCACGGCGTTTGGGCAGAGTTTTGTAATATGATTCAAACATTCTATTCTTTCTTGGAGGTCTGAATTAACAAAGAATGGAAGGTGCACTGAATTGTAAATATTTCTTTCAGTGAAAATGCTTTTATATAAAAAAGAAGCATTTTCTGTCATTGGCAATGGTAGGTACGAATCTCGGGTCACATATAGGTTCCCACAAAAAATAATGCGCTTTAGTACCTGCCATTTTGTAGGTTGAGGGAAATTAATACTTATTTTTTCATAGCAATTAGACTATTTTTATTTGTTCTATAAATATTTTAACGAAATCCAAAATCGAATTTGCTTGTTATAACCACCGCAGGTTTAGATGATATCGACGACCACTCAAGTGGTAGCTCAACATCCATTCAAGGTGAGTTTTAAATTATAGATGTACATTAATTTGGAAAATTAAAACAACCAAATATTTCGTATAGGGGAGAGTTTGTTAAAAAAAAAAATGTTCGACTTTGACTATTATAAAGCTATAAAGATTAGATTTGGGCTATCAAATTTCAGAATCTACAACGGGTTTGTAAAAGGCACTGTTCATTTTCGATTTGAATAAATAAGAACAAGACTACCAAGACAAGACTTGAAACCAGTATCAAAGCGTACCCAAAAATATTTAGTGAAAAATAAGGCCAGCAGTCTACCACGGAAGAAGTCGTACAAAAAATTCTTACCAGAATGAGAGATACGTTGGAATGTATTGAAAGCGGAAAGGTTGTCTTTCATTTAACGCCAAAACGGCAGCTAAAAATGAACATATAAAAAATGTTTGTTTTGGTTAGATATATACAATTTATCGCTTACAATTTTTTTTCTTGCAATCTAATATTATTCGATTTATTTAAATTCAGAATAAATAAATAAATTTGTATGTGGGAACTAATGGGCGATGATTTAATTGGATTCGACGTTCATTGCTGAAAATATAATCCACAAATCTTGGCAACTGGGTACTCGTTAGCGATCGCTGGAATGAATAAAAATCCTGTCCTAGCCAGTAGGAGAAAAATACTCATAATGTACAATCTGTATACTATTTTTCCTTACATAGTTTGCTTCTGTTTAAAGCCAACAATAACCAATCGCATAAAAAAAAAATAAGAATATAGTTGGATCCTACGAAACTCCTCCCGCTTAGCACCAAATGGTAAATGGCATTTTTAATTGCAACAACTTATATGGGTCGCATTATTCTTTTGATATTATCTACTTGTGGATAAAGCTTTGTAATTTTTACAAATTGTAAGAAATTTATCCCCAAAGGCTTGATTTGGTTTTCATCACCATCATTTTTACCTCACTGCCAACTCAACTCAACTATATACAAGATAGAATCTCATGTGGACCATCAATCTATCAGCAGCCTCGTGTATAGATTAACTGCAAAGTAAATCCTATTTTAGCAGTATCCTATTAGCTTCATGCCAGCTATATCAAGGAAGGCTATAAGATTTCTAAAAATTGCCCAAGTCATCTGGGAATAACAAACGACTTATCCTTAGGTGTCCTCGGCTGCGCGCACCCCTGTATAAGTCATCATCCACTGGAAAAGTTTTCAATTTGACATCAGTATAACAGTATTTATTAAGAAATTCCAACTATCACCGTTTATATAATCGAATACAAATATTGAACTCGCAAATGCATTTGAGATGCAATTCCAACTAACCAAAATGCTGCCTTACTAAAAACACTATTCAAAGGTGTTCACATGACACATGAGTAAAATACACATTTTGATTATTTGTGTCGATAATGGGAACAACTGAATCACCAGCTTGCAAAGGCATAAACGAAATATCGAAATAGTTAAGTCAAAGATCTAAGACAACAAAAAGCGTTAGAATCCATGTCACGAACATTCAGATCACTTCATATCGTTCATATTGCAAACTATTTTTTTAATCACATTAAAGCTACCTATATATTTATTTTTTTCATATTCAAATAATTTGTAAATTATTCTATAACAAACACTATACCAATAAATAAATATTAGCAAACGGAACAGGCGATGATATGTACATACGAGAAAAGGCTCCAAAACTAGGCAAAAGCTCATGTCGTAAGTTAACTATTAATCAAAATACCTAATAAAAAAATTTTAAAAACAAATCATTTCGAGTCATATATAAAGTTTCGTTATTGTTTACAAAAATGAATTGCCTCAGCTTCATTATTAAAAAATTGTATAGATATGAAACGTAGAAAATTCACCCAAGCACAAATTCGTTATTTTAAAAAATACTGTTAAGTAGAATTTGCTTTTTTAATATAACTTCTGAAAAAATAAATAATGTGAAATCGTTAAATGTTTATTTATGAAAAGAAACATCTTTCGTGTTCACTAAACTAGTTTCTATTAATTTTACATTACAGATAAATCCGTGTCGTTTGAAAAATCAGTCTCATTCAGTGATGACATTCAAGGTGTACAGAAGTCGCACAGTCCACAACATGCTGGTAAATCGCTTTCTTTAAAAATTACTGCAGTTTAAGTTGATGATGCTTTAAAAAGGCTTTTTTGTAAAGGCGATTTTATTTCATTAGATTTGTTTTTAATATGTGCACTGTTTCTTTTTAAACGCAATGTTTTGTAAATTTTTGTGTATAACCAATTTATTTATTTTTTGTTGTGTTTTTAGTTGTAATGTTGCAAAATATATCTATGTTTTGTAGGTACGTACACTTTTAAAGACGTTTCGAATCAAAACAAAAAAAATGCTATAAGTCTAAGAAATAAGAAGAATAAGACATTTTTCCCGTAAATAGTAGTAGTCAATGAAACTGTTGGTTTTGCAACTTCCCTCACTAGAGACACAGATGAATACTTTATTTAAAAAGACAGGCCCTAAGATAATAAATTATATAACGAAAAAAGGGTAGTGAAAGTCGCCTGAAATCGAATATTTTCTGTAATTTAAAACAAAAATGTGATTCTTAATAACTTTTATCTAATAATTTAAGCGTTTTTGTATCGGATAACTCAATTTGAAATATATTAAGAAATAAAAATATTAAATTATGTATTTTGCAAAAAGTTTAACTTTCTGCCTTTCTTTACTTGTGGCACATACGATTTCTGCATTATGATACAGGAAATATGTTATCGGTTAACTAAAACTTTTTGCAATAAGGACAGCCTCGAAAATGCTGACTTCCTTTTCCTTTCTTCTTCCTGAGAAAATGAAGTTTGTACATTTGTTTGAATAAAATTATTTAAAAAGAGAAGTGCATTAGCTGCAATTGACCTAAGATAATACAGTATATAATGATTTTCACGAATCATTTTCTCATAAATCAGTCATAAATGTAATGAGATTTAAGTATCACCATCTACAAAACAGTTTTTGAAAGAACTGTTTTTAACTCGAGTTGCGCAGGTACTGCGTACAGCCTGTGGGACTTTCAGTTTAAACTCTCAACAAATTGGGTTTCATGTGAACTGCGTAACAATGCAATAATCTTGAGCAGAAATGAACTTCAACTTTAATAAAACACTTAAACTCTTATTTGTTCGCCCCGAGAACTCCCACATGTAATATTCTTTGTATCAAAAGGCTAGCAGTATGTCATTTTGGACGTACTTCCCCTACCTATTTAAACAAAAATTCAGTCAAACAGAATTCAGCTCTCTCGGCTGACAAAAAATTATTCACTCAGCACATTCAAACTCAGTCATAGCACGTTGCGGAATCGTGTGAACTGTGATTGGTGTACATGGGCATTGAGTGTGAGTTTCGTAAAGTGTGAGCACGGGCGAATAACTCAATCTTGCAAAATTGGGCCCCTGTATTGTGTTTGCTTGACATATTTCGCACAACTCTGAGGCAAATTATACCCCCCACTTAGGTGGATTTAGAGTTACTTGCTTGCAAAGTTAAATTTGTACGTACTGCAAATATTAGGTCTGCCAGTATTTTTGCATCAAATTCGTAATAACAAAAGTCACATAACTTCCAAAACTCCGGCGCACTAATCTGTTGCCACGAGCAAAAACAGCTAAAGTCGAGTTAAGACGAAATGAGTTTTTGATACAATTAGATTCAGCATGCCCAAATCTTCAAGATTCGTTTTTCCAGCTTTTTATCTTCAAAATTGGAATTTTAATGCCGACGACTTTTAATAGATAGTCTAGAACCATTCGTCATTTTAAGCTTTTTAGCAAAACGTTAATATGCTCTCCTGAAAAATTATCAAATTCGACTTTAGCGGTTTTTCCTTGTTGCAACAGTAATATGCACGCATTGTGTTTATCTGAAGCAAAAACAGCCTGTTACATTTTTACTAGTTTTGAGACACTCAAAAATAAAACAGATGCCTTCGAATTATTAATAATGTGTTTTTTTTTTATAACATAGATTTTTAAACTTTTGTAAAAAACAATTTATTGCGGAACTGCGAGTCCTCTGGGTAATATTTGTGAATGTATTCTTTAATAGATTTGTATTGAAAGGAAATATTTGGAATAGATGCGTTTTGAAAAATTCTCTTCGGTAGTAAACAGCAAATTTGTACTTATTTATACAATATCTTGAAATAAATGCATCCTGGCCAAGTTTCAACAGTGTTATGTGAAATAAATTTGACAAAAAAAAAACAAATCCTTAGATTTGTTTCGCCTTAAATACGTATATGTTTGAATTTTTAAAGTAAAAAAAATAAATGGACTATGGAATTGTTGGATAGTAATATTTTTTTTTTCGAATCTGCTTAAAATATTTATTTTGCCTCTGTGGGTATACCCTTATAAACTTTCTCGTATACGTAGGAAGACAAAGATATTGTATTCGAACAAAGTTTCTAACTGTATAGTGTATATATTATTAAATTCTGATATAACGGTGATTTTCTATCACCTTTTCTATCAACTCAAAAAAGTGGGTCTAGCAATTCTGTTCGTCTGTCCATGCTTCTGGGGTCTACACTCTACAGCATAATCGGCTGGACGGATTTATTTCAAACTTCAGATATGGAGTTTGTGGGGCTACATGTTGCATGCTTAAATTGATATTTGAGCTTAATTAGTCGAGGCTAACATGACATAAGATAGATCGAATAAAGATACCTTTTGAAAATTGCACCTATCGCAAAAACGGCCCATACGAATTTAAAAAAAAATACATTCTTAAGGTGATAGATCATTGCTAACTTAATACCAGCTTCTTTCTTAATAATTGTACATTGAATTTTTGAAAAGAGACAATTTTTTAAAACTTGGTTTACGTTTACATAAAAACGAACATAGCTATTTAAAAAAAAAACTGCTCACATCTCGAAAACCCCATTTGTTGTTTCCAAATAATTCTAACATCTCAATCCAAATGTTTTTTGGAACACTATTCTTACATTTTATGCACAGTTTCTTTTATCTTAAATGGCTTCTCAGCCTGCATAAACAATAAAATGAGAAAATAAACGCGCATTATTTTATTGCAATGGTGACCGAACCTGTATTTGAAATTATGTGTTAATTTGTATACAAAAACATAATTTTTCTGTATTTCAAAAGTTGTGCATTATTTGTTCAGTATTTTATTTAAATTCCTTAAAGCAAAAATGTCAAAATTTAGAAAACCAAAATTGAATGGACAAAATGATAGTGCTCGACTTAGGCTGAAAATACACCGGATCAAACCAAACGTTTTGGATTAAGAAGGTAAAAACAGTTTTTTTTTTTGTTTATCTTAACACACACCAAGCGAAACAGAATGGAACAAAATAAAACGTTTTGTTTTCTTGATTCGTCTGGTACTGGTGTGCGTTGAAATAAAACAAAATGGAAATTTATTGGCATGGTTCTTACTTTATAGTTGTAGACAGGGCTTCTTGTCTCAATTAGAAAGTACGAATTTTTCTCCATCCTATGTTTCTACAATTTTTCGCACAGAAATAAGTGCAACGAAAGAAGAAATAACAACAATACCAACATCGAAATTTTGTTTTGCAAAAAACAACAGGTCAGCTTTCGGCAAGGAAACATGTTTTTATGTTTGGCTTTGATTTGTTATGTTTCGTTTCATTTAGTGTGTGTTGCACCATAAACAAACAAGCAACTATTGACAACGACGCAGTAAACACGCAAGTGAAAATGCAATGACTAAATTTTTACTTGAGTAAAATTAATGCTCTTTTAATGACTGCGCCCTTCGTTTTTCGCACAAATTAGCAATAACGGTACCTACTTAAAAAAAACAGCTCGACAATATGTGTAAGAATTTCGTAAGTATAGTTTTATAATTTACAATTTTTGGAAAACTCAACGTTGCCTTTCTTATCCAAATGCACTAACAACACATCTTTTAAGTAAATAACACTTACCTACTTTCTCGGGCTTTTTATTCAGAACTAGGCATACACCTCAAAATAGCCATCAAGCACTAAGGTTGTGTGCCAAATAATTACACTACGAAAATTTTCTAAAACTGCCGTTCTGAATACCGAATTTTTCAAAAACCTATCCTGCTCCAGAGCAAGATAATATTTTATGTTGTGGCTATATTTTGTAATCTTTTTTTTAACTACATTTAACTCAAGAAAAACTCATTGGTTAAATATTCTTAAAAAACAATATCACAGGTACTTCGAATTTTCAAACCAAAACTTACGAAATGTTCTCTGAAAGTAGTTAAAATGAAAACTCACATGCAGACTGCAATATCAGATGAATGTGTTTATGCCAAAAGTGCACTATCCTTTTATTTTCTGTGTGCTTCATTTTATTTAGTATCGCTGAACCTACCTCACCTACCAAAAACAACGTACCATTCATTCGATGGAAGAGAAAGTTTAGTGCGACTCAGCCGTGCACTTTATTTTTTAAATTAGTGCCTATTCTATAAATACAAAAACTTAATTGTGCTTGCCTATTTCATATGATACTTTAATTGTGCTTGTCTGGAATATTTTGGCCACCTCATCGGCAGGGATATCGCTAACATCGTGTTCATATAAATAACTTTCACATTGTAATATGTAAAAGTCAATGCTCTAAAATGCAGCCAAAATGTTACAAAAAAAAACTACTTTTTGAAGTGTACTATGCTGAGATCCGAAACATAGGTATAGATTTTACGAGAAATAGTTGCCTGGATATTTTTTTAAACTCTTAATTTTACAACGAGGAGAACCTTACGATGGATTTTAAAATTGCACCTTACAAACGGCTCTTAAATTTATGCAATACTACCCTCAATATAAAATTTGGTTGTTGTTATACCTACTTGTAAAATGGCTCTTTTTTTAATTTGTATATAATAATATAAGTACATAATCAAGAACAACGAGTTTGTAGGTGAAAAAATTCAGAACATTTTGTCTGCGAAGCTGTAGGTTTTTACCCTACCCTTAAATGGTTGGAATCTTGCTATATCAGACAGTATTTTAATGCGGACTGCCAATTGTTTGTTGAACACCTGAACCAAATTTCTTAAATATTGTATGTATGTTTTAGTTATGTGTAGCAATAAAAAATTATGGTCCAAACAGTTTCTTTAGTTGTTATTTCTCGAGTCGCTTTCGCCTAACGTGTACCAATTTTGCTTATATAAATCCTTTTATTCATTTTAATCGGCTAATGTAAATTTTACAAAGTCACAACACTGTGTTTTTCTTGTAAAGTTATCTATGTGTCCTACAAAATATTTAAAGCGAAGGTAGAACATATCTGCACTACAATTTACTTCGCATGCAAGGCTAAATTTAAGTTTTAGTTCCTAAAATAACATGTAAAAAAATTCTTTTGGTTTTTCGTGCTTTCAAGATTATTAAATAAAAATGCAATTGAAAATTATATTTAATTTTGTGTTTCTGTTAAGCAGGATCATCAAAAAATCAAATTGATCATTTTTTATATATACGTATTCTAATTTAATCTGAATTTGTCTTTCGTCTTTCTCTTTGTATTTTATTATTTTTTGTACATGTACTTTAAAAATATTTCACATGCAAATTCGTTAAATCAAAACACAGCCGATTCAAAACCACCAAAGCCAGCTATTAAGTCATCAACACTTCCACGTACTTCGTCTCAAGGTAATCAGAAACAAATTTTATGGGAATTAAATGAATTATAAAAGCCGCACGCATTAATTTGTTGCTTCTTAAGAGTTGCTAACTGTTATTCCCGCATTCATTGTGTTTATTTTTTTACCGCATATAGCAGAACGAGACCGCCTCAAACCTCCACCACCTCCAAAACCACTTGCCTTAGCCACAACTCATCCCACATACCGCGCGGATATAGCTTTAGCCCCTGAGGTGTACAATCATTTGCGAGGCTTACAGAAAAAAGCAAAAGATTTGCGTATGGAGGTACGTACCTTGCGTCGACTATCACAAGCTCAAGCAGTCGCAGTAAGGGAAGATATTAAAGATGCATTTATGAGAATTCGGGCGACTTTACTTACCAGCAGCGGAAACTATTGGGGACAGGGCGATCAAGAGAAAACTAGAATGTCACGAGAAGAGGAGTTGTATAAACAGGAAGTTATACGGCTGGAGAAGGATTTAAGTGATTTGGAGTCATCGGTGGAAGGACTGCGTGGTGAAGTGATCAATAGAAGAACTCGAGTTAACATGGCTGCTGTCGAAGATATGGCATTGGTGCTAAGCCGAGCGAGGTGGATACCAATATATTAAATTCGATAAGTGTAAAAATAAATTTTTCTGATATACCTAAATTTTCTTCAGCAAAACTGTCGCCGAACTGAAAATGCGTTTTCCTAGTCTGCAAAACGGTCTGCGAAACATTCTATCCAGCGAAATGGAGAAGGTAGTACGTGAAGAAAAGTTCCTGAAGGAAGAACCCGATCGCTTAGAGTCAGCGTTGAGAAGATGTAAAAAATTAACTGGCACCCTGGTGACATTAAAAAGGTTTTTGCAAGATCATCAAAATCCAAAACTGTATCAGTATTCATTGTGTTTCCCACAGATTGGCTAGTGTTCAAGAACAACGATTACCGGTTAACGAAATATTAACAGAGGATGCTCCCCGCTCTGCCGATATGTCATCTACAAATAAGGTACAAATTTAAGCTATTTTTACTTGTTGTATTGTGTTTCACTATTAATTTTTTATTATTATTAATCCTTCCTTAGTTTGAGAACAAAACTTTCTTGAACTACTATAATATACAATAATACCCCCGTTTGATATTCTAAATTGTGTCATTTTGGTTATCATTTTTAATTAAATTATTATTTAATTGAAAAATTTTGAAAGTTATAAGCCGAAAATTGAAAGTAATCAACTTAAATGAAATGTTTTTACATGTAGATCAATTTAAACATTTAGTTTTTTGACAAAATTGTTTTTTTTTTTTTTTTGTTTTTTGTAACTTTTATTTCATATTTCTGTTTACAAAATGTTTAACATTTATAATTTATATTGGTATTAGCTTTTATTTGCAATTGGCAGCACTTACTGAGCAAAACTAGTATAGTTTATTTTTTTTTTATTTTTTAATTTTCAATTTGTGTTTAATAATAATATTGGTAAGCCATTCGAAAAGAATTCATATTAGCATCCCCCCATTCACATTCATTCATGTTTTTGGTTTTCTTTTAATTATTGGTTTCAATACTAATTATTGTACATAACTCCAGATCACTAAAAAGATGCCTTCATACTTAAATCTGTTTTATAACTTCATTTTTTGTTCGTTTGATTGCATGCTCCATAATAGCATCTCATTACTTTTTTTCTGTTCACGACTTATTCATTCGTCCGCGTGATACGATAATTGAATACCTTTTTTTTATTGTAACCATAAATTTCATAGGAATATTACAAACACGCATTATAAATTGACATACGAAAATTTCATTGCACAAATTTCACAGAGAAGTCAAACATATAAAGCATATACATAATATAATGGTATTTTATAAGAAAGTAATTCGATTCGGAGAGCAACCTTGGAAGAACGTCTTTAGCGCATTGATTATCTGTATATTGTATTGAAATCGTATGTCCATCGTACCTCCGAAAAAACATTTTTTTTTCAGCCTTCATTTTAATTACTTTTTAGGGCACTAAAAACCAATCACCAAAAATTAAATAATCTTTTGATTAGTCTCTTGCAAACTCAGACAAATAACTGAGTGCATTGCAATTGTTACAGAAATTATTCTTAGGTTACTTTTCTTTGAGATATCGTAATGGTCTAATGGAGAAAATACCTTAGACCTACATAAACCCAAATATGTATAGGTAATAGGTATATTTGTGCCATATAAAGTCATATAGGCCAACGCCGGTTAGATATTTTAGAAAATATGTACCCACAATTATACATATCAGTATACGACGCTCATTTTGTTCCTACACATATAAGCTGACTTGGAAAACATAATTTCTCCTTCTAACCAACATCGAAATTTAGGCTCTATTTTTTCTGGTGCAAAACAAAAAAAAAATACAATCGATCATGTACTCTTCATTAGGCTGTAATATTGGTTCTGGCCATATGTCAAGAAATCATGCAGGGTGGCCGTACTCTCCTAACCCCTTGTTCTTTTGAAAAGCAAGAAGTATTGACAATTCATCTAGAAAAAAAAAACAGTATTTGCATCTAATTTTCTTCAGAATTTCATATTCAAATCGTCTAAAAGAGATGATACTCACAGAGCTTCACAAGAAATATTAGTAAGCTAAAAATCAGGTTCGATTCCGGAAGATCGCAAACTACATTTAAGGTTTTTTTACTGTGTCGCCTCTTGCAAATGTTAAACAAATATCAAAGAGCATAACTTTAGAACATTTTGAACCGACCCGAAAATAAAAACTAACGCACTTGCGAACGGATGCCTTAACGGTCCTATACGGAACTGTTGCAAAAAATATTATTCATTTTCTTTATTTGACTAGCGAAACAGAAACATTAATTTCTTCTGTGTAGCTGGTAGATCGTTTAGTTCTAAAATTTAGTATATAAAAATGGGCGAAAACTTGGCTGCGCTTAAAAATAAGTGAAGAGACACTAGGTATATACAGAAACATTAATTTCTAGGGTAATGCGCTCTAAACGGAACATAAATTGTAAATATAAACATATTTTGGAAATGAGAGAGGTGAAAAGATCATCATATGAGAAGAGGTAAAGAAACGGGCACCACAGTAATGGCTGATAGAAGACAATTTTGTAATGTGGTTCCATTTCCGGTAACTGGAAAAAAAAACAGAGCAAAAGTTAATGATAGCGTTTCTACAGTCAGAAGAGTCATTAGATGTGCCGAATTCCCAACCTCCTTTCAACCAATATCAACTGTATGCGGTGTATGCCAAAATGACCTCAAACATCTATAGAGAAATATTAAAAAAATATCTTCAATTTCCTATATTTTAGTATTGATTTAATGTGAACTTCCAGCAAGTCTTCGCATACAGGGCTCTCGTCGCGTAATTTATGAAACGATTGTCGTCGAAACGATTGAACAAAACGATATCGTGTTTAGTTTGCTTCATATAACATCATCGTCATATCGTTCAATCAAGTCGTTCATCGTTTTCATTTCGAAAAGTTTGAACATGACTGTAAACAAACTCTGACACCTAAAAATCAAAAAATGTGTGGAAATTGTTTTTTTTTTTTTTTTCTTGAATTTGTTTATTTTTCTTTGTTGTCTTTGATTGACATGGAATTTGGCATTTAATGCAAAAATAGATGGATAGTAAGCAAAAAGACCTCTATTAGTATCAAGATGAAAGTGAAAGTGTACGCATATTCGCAGATACCCAACAGTGTTTAAATTGGCCATAGTCAAATGGACTTTGGAGTGAAATTCCAAAACCTTATAGGTATTGGATGAGGAAATGTCTACGAATTGGTAGGAAGATTTGGTTTTCGATATTTATAATGTATTTCTTAAAACAATTAAAATGCCAATAAAGATCTTGGATTTCTTGGAACAGATGAGAGTTTTTATTGCTTAGTTGTAAAAAAAAATAATTATAAAAAAATAAATGAAATGGAAGTGCAATAACCATTTATATTTTGCAACGAATGCATTCTTTTACAACGGGGAAAAGAGTGAGTCGCCTCCAAAGAGAACAAAAGTGTGTATCTTCCCTTAAATATTTTGTTATACTTCTCTCAGTCCTAATTTAAACATGAAAACTGCACCCAAATCGAATCAACGACCTTCAATGAGAGGTGTTTAATTTGTTTTGACTGAATTTTGAACCATATGCTCCTAACTGATTTGGCTGCAATTTTGCATTTCACCTTTAGTTTTAGTGGCAATGCAATGTTCAATACTTAATATTGTAATATTTTCAAAACGGTTCCTGCCACATGGTGTATATTTTGTTGTAGTAGGCAGACTCAAATGAAAGAACTTGAAACACAGAACTTATTATTATATGGACCAATAGCTATTGGTTGAGAGTGGAATAAATTGAAAAAAAAATTATAAGAATCAGAAATAAAGTTAGTTTTATGGGCTTCATTATCAGTATGAGGAATTTAAAATAAACTTTTTTAAAATACATTGAAGACTAAAAAAGCTTAGAGCAGATTTCGTCTTACAAGTTGACCAATGTAGTAAGTTTATTGAATAGCTTCCAAGTCCTATATTTGTACAATTCGGAGGAATTTCCTTCGATCTTGCAGCCTTTCCATCGTTTAGATGATTTGTGCATCAGTACATCTTCCGAGGTTATGAATCTATCATTTATCTATCTATCATTTTGAAAATTTGTAAAATATGCCCAGAAAACTCTGTTTGAAATATAATGCAAAAGCAAAACTTTATTTACAAAAAAAACAAATGTTAAACAGAAAAAACGCATTCCATATTTATTTATTTATCCAGTTTATGATGCAATAAATGCTCTACAATACGATTTTTTGTTCAAAGTTTGTTGGTTACAGCAACAATTTGAATTTCAACCTTTATATTTAGCAAATCGAACCGAATGGTGCCTCTAGCATTCTATGGAGAAATCCAAGATCGCTGACATTTTGTTACACTTCTTATTCGCCTTGAACCAAGAACATAAAATATAGTAGGTAAGTCAATGGCTTGAAGAGTAGGAAACGATAAAATGAGTGACAAGATGGCGGACTACATTTTCTTTTCAACCACTGCACAGCGGTTAACAGCATGGACACGAAATTTTGAATACACATTCAACTTGATTGATCCAAACAAGGACTATGTCCTAGATGATATCCAGGGCCCTATGTCAGAGCCAGAATGTGGCCCCCTGGAAGGCAGCTATGGGAACTCTGTAATAAAATAATTCCTTCGGTTTGAAACTCGATGAGGTTTTTTTTTTTGTTCGTATTGCTGTATGTCAGGTTTAGACAGTCGTAAAAGAGCGGATAGGTGATGCTGTTTTCGATCTCTGGAACCACTCAACCGATTTAAATGCAATTTTGTGGTTGGTTCCAGCTTGAAAGATAGGATAGTTGTGGACCCTTAAGGTGCCACTTTGCAAAATATAGGCGGGATTGGAAAACAGGTTGTGGTATCTCCCAGTAGAAAAAAAAAAACAATCAAAGGCTATTTCTTAAGTTATACATTGTATAATAAAAATTATTAATGTATAAATTGTCAAAATAAAGCAGTATGCAGAATTTGGGCATGACTTAATACGAAAGGCACGGGCAAAACCGGGTATACAGCTCTATATTATAAAAGAGACTCCGTCCGTATGTGCACTCAAAACTCGGGAACGGATTGTTCGATTTTGGGTTTGGTGGAATCGTATTGGCCCAAATAAGGACATATGCTTTTGTGGTGAAAACAAAACTTTAATTGGATCAGATTGGGGATAGAAGTCTTTATGGAGAACCGCACTTTGAAAAAAAAAACACTTAATAGAAAAACGGGTTGTGTTACCAATACAATAAAATTTATTTAAAATTTTTAAATGAATTACATAAAGTAGCATATGCATTATTTTCATTACATTAACGAATTTGGGCGGAACGAAGTTCGCTGGGTTAGCTACTTTATAAATAAATGTTTAGAAATCAATCTTAACGCATATTTCGAATCATTATTATTTGAACTTGAGATATCTCTTTGAAAGAATACTAATATGTTCATCGTACAAGTAATTTAGACCTAGCTCTTTTTAATCATTGGTCAGATCAATAAAATATGAACTTTGTGATTATTAAAAATGACAATTTGCATTACATACAAATATTTATTTGTTCTCATATTAGGAAACCTTAGGGTAAAAGTAAAAGCAAATACATATGAATGCTGCGTTATTGTGATGAACGATGTTTCTACTACAGTGAACTTCAGTAAACATAACAACAGAATTCTTGGATCATATAAATTATAAATTCCATGAACTTATTGTTGATAGCTTAAATGTATCTGGGCGGCTACTACTAAGATTGTCATGAACAAAGAATTTTAAGTAAAATAAGACTGAAGAAATTAAAAATTTAAATATATTTATAGCTAACTTCAAATCATTTTGATCAAAAAAAAAACAAATCCTTCGTAGTCACCTTGCATAATTATTTCCCCAAAAACATTTTTTCCTTTGAATTTCACAGCACTTTTAAGAATGGAGTGAACATTTAATTTTACTTGAACAGCTTACTCTGCCTTGAGCAAGGAACGTTTTTTCGACTCGCTTTGCACAATTTCAACGAATTAAGATAAAATGATCCGTTAAAGGTAGATTCGTTTCCACAAAGAACCATAAGCCAATTTTCCGTCGAATTGTTTTTTCTTAATTTCCATCAGGCATAATCAAAAATTATTTGTCTAAAGTCGACTAATAGACGGGATGATTTCTTTTTATTTTTAAGGTTCCGTACCCAGAGGGAAAAAACGGAACCCTATTAGTTTCGCTTTTGTCCGTCTGCCCGACCACTAGACCAATTTTGTACCTAGGTCTATCTCAGAAACTAATTGACGTATAGAAGGCTGACATTTGCACACAGCATCCGGTATAGCGTCTAGTTAAACGACAATGGTAGCGATGCATCGACTGGTTTTAGAGTAATAAGTGATTTGGTGAAAAAAAAATTTTAATTCGCAAAAAAAGCAGTTCTTGATTACAGAAAAATGAATGACTTTTTTTGTAGATCATGCTCGTAGCTAAATATGTGCCGAAGACTGTTTTGTGGAAAAGTTTATATTTTAAAAGATATTAACAAAAAACTGTCGATCACTATATAAAGTACGCTCCTTTTAACCATTTTTCATTCGTAATTGGTGTGTTCTCTTAATTGATTCCAATTGGAATTTTCAATGAATACTCAACTCTACTCATTTGCATTGGAACTTTTCCAATGGATACTCATTCTGATCCACACATATTGTTGTTTGTTTTTTGTGCGCAATTGTCAACTCTAAAGAAGTGCGGAACCTTCGGACTCACTTTGTCGGTTTTTCTTATTTTTTTTTTGGTGCAGACTACTATAGCCCCACTTTAGATGCAGGCTTCATTAATAACTTGTAATAGAAATCTTAAGTTATATACCTTAGTTTAGGCTTAAACATAGCACAATGACTAAATATATTATTATGTGATATCACAACTTTTCGAAATGCTACCTTCCAAAATAATATATGTACCTACAACCTTCATAGCACTTAACAATCAATAGGACATGGCAAACAAATTTTTAGAAATTCCGATGTAAGGATTTTTGTAACAAAAATAGGACCGTAAAGGACATATTTTCGATATCAGTCGAAATGTAGGGACTTTTTGATATAAATCAATTTTCTTAAAGGTTTTCTTAAATTGTTCATACAAATTCATTACGCATTCAATTAAATCTTGGAAATTGGGAACTAAACATAATTTAATTTATGGAATATTTTCAATTTCGTAGTAATTTCATATCATGTTCTTGTGCATTGTATGCGAAACGGTTAATATGAGAGAGAGTGAGACTGTGGATTTGGGAAAAAATACCAAACCACTTTCTCGTTTCATTTCCGTTTCCTTCGTTCGGTGTTATTTCTTTTTTTATTTAAATACATATCATGCAATTTGAAAATGCAATGCATTACCGGTAGACGCTAATAAAAATTAAAAAATATTATGCTCTATAGGATGGAAATGGACTCATTTTTAGATATTTATCAGAATCAGATTCATATGCATCGGAATCAAATGAATGCAAACAACAACGGGCCTGAAACAATATTTAATAGTTCGTTTATTATACTTACTACTATCTATACTATCCTAAAATTAAGTGAGCCTCGGTGCTGTTAAAATATGCGTGAACATTTAACTTGAAGTTTCCTCTTAGCTGTGTATTTCAAGCCATTCTTCAATTTGGATTTGCGGGCTTACCTCATAAGTCATAACTTTAGTTGATTGGACGTTAATTAAAGTTAAAGAGATTTGCAATAAATAGACTTTATTTCGTCTACTTTCCAATCACTATCTTTCATACATTTTCCCAATTTTGCTTTACGGATGAAACGACTTGTGATAAAATTAACAACTTTGTACATATTTTCCAGTCTGATCGTACAACAATAACAGCATTTGCCTAGAAGGGTTAAACAAATTTATTACTTCACAATATAACAAATGAAGAATCGCCCCTTGGTAGCTTCAAAGATAAATTGTTGACAGATTATCATTAAAAAAATGCAAATGAATGATAGTTTTGGGGCTATACATGATTATAGGCCGAAATGTATAAGACGAAGCCCAAAATGGAGTCCCATAATAATCGCTCTCTATAAATTTCATAAGAAATACTTCAATTTCCACGAGTGCTTGAAAACTAACACTCATCACTGCTATAATTTTTGAAATACCAATTTTATCTAAACAAAACCTTAAGCATTACACGGTCGCTACAAGATGACATATCCTTTTATATATATGTTTTTCTATTTACATACAAATTTTATAAAACACCAATAAAAACCCAAAGTCATAGAACAATGCCCATATTCACAGTCGTGCATCAGAGCAAACTGTAATTAAAGTCAGATCGATAAGTAAAGGCAGCTCTAATTTGAAGCCAATTGCTTATACTTGTATAAACAAGCCTCCTGTTAAATTTCTTTTAAATTGGAGCTGTTTTTAAATGACTGTGAATAGCGGCAAACGTATTTAGAATCGCAATTGTGGAATAGTCTATAACCAAACCCATTTCTGGTATCGTTTTCTTTTTTTATAGTACAACTGGCGATGGAGTTCTAACTTCAAAGAAGCAATTACTGAGTAATTTTTACTTAAATATTCTGTTAAAAAAATTGTTTTCATTTTTCTTCTAAATAAACAACCAAAATGCAATCAGACTGTCTATTTTCTTTTTGTTTCAAATACTATCATAAATACATATTTTTACGTGCATTTAACTAAGTATATTCTTATATTCACTGTCTAAACGCAAATTCTTTTTGCAAAATATAAACAGCAAATAAAAAAATACAAATAATAAAATAATACAAAAAAAAATATGTTTGCTTTCATTCTATCATTGAGTTCCAACTTTTTTTTTTATATTCAGTTTAATTGTGTTTTGCTTTAATAATTTTTATGGTCGATGGTAAATGTTCCATTATTTCGTTTCTATTTTTTTTTTACTATTTTAAGATTTAGTTATACTATAATTATTATTGGCAAAAATTCAAATAAGCTCCACAAATTCAATTGTATCTACACTGTAGGTTTATAATAAAATTATTGTAACAAAACTTCGTTTTATTTCTTAACTGTGTTCTTATTGGATGTTCTTTATTAAAAAGAGATGAGGAACAATTCTCGCCACAATCACTGATCAAATAAGGAATAGATCCCCCCAAAAAAAGTGTTTAAGTCTGGTTTACGTAAAAACGTTTAAACCAAATTGGCATATAGGTTCAGACATGTAATTGTAATGGATGAAAAACATACTATACTGACTGTTCTGGTAATCTGATCTTGATTGATTGCAAGTACAAACACACAACACCAACTTTTCACCAGGATCAATTTTTAGTATACAGGTTGAGGTTATTTCTTTCACCTTAAGATGTTGCGGATTTCATCCGAATTTTAGACTCATTAAGTGGGCAAATTAATGAACGAAGATGATGCAATATTGATTAAATTTTGCACTTTCTCAGTGTCTTTTGCAGAACTTTGACCAATGTTAAGAACGTTTAAAATGCAACTCTCCGTCAGACCGTTTTATTTTATTTTCATGATCTAGATCAGTCAGAATGCAAAAATAATGAAAAATGGCTGTTATTTCATATTCTGCATCTTTTACATTCGATCTCAAGATTTTAATCTAACATGGCCAGAATAGCCTTGTCCAGAAAACACCAGTTTGTGTACAATTTGAGGCGCATTTATATTTTAGCCTCCGAAGCTGTGCTTCACATTATATATACCGGTTTTCGAGAATCTGTTTGTATTCTAATATATTCTCCGGTTGCATAAATGCCAATACTTACCACTTACGAAAGTTGGTTATCTATTTCTTAGTTGATCTGTGCTCTTACTCTTTAGCTGTACATTTTTAAAACATTAATACATTCCTTCCCTCATCTTTCACTAACTTAAGTCCCCTAAATGTAATGTCTGTTCGTACCCCTATGTATGATGTATTTGTTATCACTTAATCTACTCGTATATTATAATAACTGATCTACATGAAAAAAAGTACATTTTTTTACTTATCATAATATTTCTTTGATTTTTGATGTAAAATTGAATATTGTACGCACCATTAGCAGCAAACATTTTATATACATATAAATATGTTTGATTATAACGGCACATTCCTTTTATTGGGTTAATTGAATCATTTTAAGATAAAACAAATTAATAGTAGGTATTTATCTCCTATTCAGGTAGTTATAGTCAATTTCAAATCACTACGGATATGGAGCAACGAACAATTTATTGGTTATTCTTATTTCACAAGAATTCACACCAATCCTCCCGCTCAAAGTTTCAATTCCATTAGGAAGGATATTCATTATAGTGGCTGCTCACAAAGAGAGAACATGCGCGAACTTATCCATAGTGATTTCGAACGGACTTTAATAAAAGTTGTGTGCTTTTTACGAAGTGTATAGACC
This sequence comes from Cheilosia grossa, assembly GCA_963082955.1. Classification (NCBI taxonomy): domain Eukaryota; kingdom Metazoa; phylum Arthropoda; class Insecta; order Diptera; family Syrphidae; genus Cheilosia; species Cheilosia grossa. The sequence continues at coordinate 27,652,015 of OY720145.1, read as the reverse complement.
ACGCAAAAAAATGGTGGTGTGGTTCATACATACATGATGAATCGAGGGAAAATCTACCAAGCGACTGAGTTCCAAGAAGTCTATGAGTACTACTGCAAAAGTCGTCTACATACTTCGGGAATTTCTGTCTTTTGTCTGTAGGCACTGTGATATTTATAGCCAAAAATACTCTTCCTTTATTCTTGAAAACTATTGCAAGAAAGCAAAAATAGAAGCTTCCTTCAATTAAGCCATGCGTTATTAACAATAAATTGCCTTATGTGTGTGTTCTCACACACTACATTCCAAATTACCGATTTTACTGCAAATAAGTGACGTCGCAAAATGCCTGGCATCGTTCAAAATCAAAGGCCAAATTCTGAAATATTTGTGATTCGTTTTATTACACTTTGAGAAAATGCAGTATATTTATTTTTTATATATTTGAATCCAGAAATATTTCTTATTCTTTAGCCGTTTAGCGAATAAAATTTCGTCATTGATGTGATAAAAAAGCTTTAAAGATGTAAAACAAGTTTCTATATATCGTATATCCTACTCGTAGATTCGTTAATTACCCACATAAAAAATTTGATATAAACTGGTCAAGTTCCACTAATTGTGAAACTTCATTGATATAAAAAAGGGCACAGCGAAAGCGAGCTATCAATGAAAATAAAAATAGCCGAATTCGGAGTGCAAAAAAAAAAGTAAAGATGTAGTTTCTATATTACAAAATACTGAGTATATTGTATAAAGTTACCATCCATAATCCATATAGGCAACCGAATAGCGCTACAAAATGATTTCCGGTCGGTTAAAATATCAATATTATTCATGTGCGAAATGCAGACTGTCGCCAAAATGCAAAATATGTTATTAGTACTTAAATTGATGAATTTTTTTGCATAGACAATTTCCTTAAGAATTAAGAAAGCAATGATTTATGGTCATTTTGTTGACTAGTTGGTTTGATATATGTACCACGAGCTTCATACTCACAATTGGGCTCGGCGCCTATATTCAGCAGAAGTGTTTTCATTCCGTTGTGTAATAACGGTCGATTTATAAACGTAAAATTTGCCCGTTATATAATACCACATCGTTCATAAATTGGATTTAGCAAATGAAAATTATGCTGATAACCTCTTTGTGGTAAAGAGAAAAATATTGCGCAACCCAGAACAAAAAATGTGAATAATTTATTATTGTTTTTATCCGATTAACGTTTTTGAATGTGTCCTGCAACTAAAGAGCCGTGCAAATAATTTTTGACAAATTTACTTTCTATTCGTTGTTTGTTTTAAATACTTATTAAGAATACTGCTCCTGCATAAATTTTTTGGGGTTAGGTTCTCAATATTCAGGCGTACAAAAAATTTACCCAGTGGCCATAAAAGTGTGTCAATAAAAGGTAAAAAGTAAGACGGTGATCATATTGTACTGTGGAAACAGAGTTTAAACGAATTTTCGACTATATTGTTGTTTGGTTAAATCAGTTTTGGGACTGAACTTACTGCGCAGTACTACACTTACGATCATTTTTAGTGCCCAGGTTAAGTCTTACGAAACAGCAATGACGCAATTTTCCAAAAATATACATATGTTGTAAAATGAATTAAATTTAGGTCAAAAATGATAACTAGTTGGGCCCATTGACTTCAGAATGGTTTTGTGTTTTACTTCCTTTTGTTATCCCTATAAGCTAAATTCTTTCGATTCTTCCGAAAGTTAATGTGTGAAATACTAAAATATAGGAAAAATTATAACATTTCAAGCACCTTATTTATAAATTAAAAAATAAATAGTTGATGCAACAGGTTTATGTGCACTAGGCCTAGCTCCTCACAACCATTCGTTTTGTGTACAGGTTCTTATTTTTTGGACGAATTATTTACCTTCAAAAAAACTCGTAAGATACATATCATATCGTGTATTTCTGGTTTCGCATGGTTGTCTACGAAAACAGCTATTATAGGATTATTATTGATATATTTACTGTATAAACAAACATTTTTGATAGCTACGTCGAACAACACCACTAACTACTTCATCGTCCAATGACGATAAATTGATAGCGATAAACATAAGCCTACAATTAGATAATGCTGAGTAAATCAAACAGGACTTTTATTACGTAACTCAAAGAACGCTAATCATCTGCGCGATAGTAGTCAACTATCTCGTCATTAATTTGTTGCACGTAACTCTACTACCATCGTGTCGTCCATCGTTTAATTTACACAAAATTTGAAAACTTTCGGTATCTCTCAGAAGCTCAACAACTGTTGTTGTAAACGTCGTAGTAATTGTCATTAATAGCATTTGTTAAACCATTTACAGTCACCAACAAACAAAATGTAGGATTTATAATGTCGGATATCGTATGTACGATACACAGTATTTGGAGGCATTAAATAAATTGCAAAGACAATTGTTCATAGTACAACTCCTGAAAAAAAAAATCCGATTGCCTGGAAAAAATTCAAATCAGTCAAACTGCAAACGATATCGCCTTGATGATAGTTATCTGTCTATGTCAAATGTTGTATCGTCGAAACGTTGTCGTCCAGACGATAACGATTTTCAATGTTACGTGATGCAAGGCTATCGTCAAAACGATAGCGTAAGCCAATTATTGAGTTACGGAATGAGTCGCCAAGATGTTCGTTTGCCGCTCTTCCGTTGTAGTCCCTTTTAAAAGATATATCCACCTTTATTGTAATGCCTTCATTTTCCCTTCAAGATACAGAAATCAACAGTAGGACTTTGTTTAGATAGAATACTGAATTTCGCAGTCATCATTCTCTTAGTTGGTAGGAACTCTAACCCAATTCTTCATTCAATACCTAAAGTGTTCTCGTCTGCTTTATATAAAACAACAATTCGAACTCGATTAATTTTATTTATTCAATAGTGGCATCCAACTCAAAATAAATCACTCGCTTTAAAAAAAATCAAACTTGTCAATCGTATACCTTTCTTTCAAAATTAAAAACAAAAAAATATTTGTAAAAAAAAGCTGATTTTGTTTTTATTAACTGTATTTAATAAAATATGAAACACCAATGCATCGTATTTTATCCGTTTATCTACTATAGTAAGGTACGAATAGCGGCAAAGCAATTTGATATTTTATGTCTAAACAAGTTATGTCCTACTACTCGTAAGCGCAAAATTATAGTCGATCCATGTTTTAGAACTTAACTTTACATTACTACAAACAAAAACTACCTAATGAGAAAGCTTGCTTATCTCCGCACAATAATAAACGATTTTTAAAATATTATTAACTGAATTCTATTTTATATACCATAGTTTGAAATAACTTTTTTTAGGGTTACGTATCCAGAACATAACATCTGGTTAACCTCTTGCTAAACGACAAATACCAATGGTAACGATACATCCACTGGTTTTAGAGTAATAAGTGATTTGGTGAAAAAAAATATTTTCATTCGCACAAAAAGCTGTTTATTTCTTGATTCACAGCAAAATGGATGAAATGTTTTTTGTATATCATGCCCGTAGCTATATATGTGCCCAAGACTGTTTTATGGAAAAGTTAATATTTTAAAAGATATTTAGAAAAAACTTTTTATCACTATATAAAGTACGCTCCTTTTAACCATTTTTCATTCGTTATTGGTGTGTTCTCTTAATAGATTTCAATTGGAATTTTCAATGGAACTTTTCCAATGGATACTCATTCGCATCCACACATTTCTATAGTTGTTTGTTCGCAATTTCCAACTCAAAAAGGTGCGGAACCTTCGATGCGCGAGTTAAACTCGCACTTGGCCGGTTTTTTTTTAATGTTTCCAAAGCCAATATTTTTTCGCCAAAACGACAGATGACATAGAATGTCAAAATCATGTTAAATACTTAGACTAGGTTTCCGGTGACTTTAACTTCGTTACTACAATTTAACGTCACCTACTAAAATAATGCTAAAGTCTACTACGTCTGAGTATAATTTTGCGCCATTATATTTTGTTCTATAAACAATAATTGTTAAATAAGCTCGCAGTTTTTGCCTTACTATACTAGGGTATTTTTATTTGTGTTATTGATTTTATGATTTAGTTATCCTTTTTATTACTATATTTACATTCTTGTATATAATTTATTTAATATAAAGTAGATTATCTCTATAAATATGTAAAATTCGCTTATTGCTTGCACATGAGTAGAAGGCTTCTTTTTAAATTATGAATATTTTGTTGTTTTAACCTTTACATATGTAGGTACGAGTATATCGTATTTTACGTTGTTGATCGACAATTGGAAACTATGTAGTCTTTTTAATGTTAAAAGTGCATGATCTTAAATTTCTGTACAGAAATTTCAATAATACTTCTTATTTGTTAAGTAAATTTGTAAATGATAATAAATTTTAAATAGTTTAAATGGATTATAGTGGTAAAGCGGGTGTTTTAACCGAGTTTTTGAACTAAAATGTAAAACACAGGGGACGCTTGCAATGGTTGCTACTTAGAATTCTGTTCCCCGCAAAAATAAGTTATTTCAGAGATTCAGAGAAAAATAACTTTCATATCAACATAATGTCTTTTTTATAGCAGGTGTCTGGCAACAGGGATGTTTATGTTATCACTTTGGATTAAATATTTAATTGTACCGCCTCTCGGGTCTATCTGTTGAGAAGAGTTGTGACACAATGTTTAATTATCTCATCCTGGGCCTACCAAGAAGACGCCTAACAGAGAGCACGTCTCTTAACCCCGAGTTGAAGACATGTATTGAACATGACGAAGTATAAAGTGCGACAGAAACAGTGATTAATGCCCAATAAATATACTTAAGTCTTCTCGCATTTTATAAACAGTGAACCCTTAAGGCTGATCTTCAATAAACAGTGCTGTTAAAGTTCAAAAATCACACCGATACCAAATACCATCGGTATTAGAAAATACTCATTCGTTTCAAATCGACACCAACAGCTGCTGTTTTTGACTATAGTAACTCCCACACCGTGTTTTCGAAATCAAGGCTAAGCCTGTTATAATGTTTAGACAAATCAATAATTTCGCTGGGCAAAAACTCAAAATGTTAACAGCAACTTAAATCTAAAACTCACAAACAAAAAAAACTACTCCAAACATATTTTATTGTTTACAACACACTCACTGTATTCTAGATTGCCCTTAACAAATTCTCGTTCAAATATTCAGTCAAGCACACCTAGCATATTTTAAGAATGTAAATTTTGCAAATTGGCAGCTGTCATTCAAATGAATAAAAATATTTTTTTTATTTTGTCCCGGGAGAAATTTGTAAATCCCGGGTTTTTTTTCCATATTTTTACCATTTGAACCGTCGAGCTGCGAGCAAAATCTGGCAACACTACTCCACGAGCTTGCTATAATATAAGCAAGGAATTCCTTGAAAATTTCGTTTAGAGACCGCAAATAGCATTGCATATGTGCTGCTCAGATCATATATGTAGCATGCTAGGAATAGTATTCTATGGGATGTTACTTTGATTCTGACATTTGTGTGCTTTTTTTTTCCGAAAGCTATAGAAATATTAAAGCCCGTATGACAAATCATTTTTCTCTAATTTTTTCCTCATTTTAATCACATTAAATCATGTTAATTATTGCATTTAAAGTACAATGGATGTTCTACCCATAATTATAGATACGTTAAATGGAAATAAACACAAGTTCCGGCCACCAACATTTCTACAATCATCTGAAAACATTTGTTAATCTGATATAAAACATTTGAAATGAGAATGGTAATTAGTTTCAAGTAAATTAAACCAACAATTCATGAATCAGTTGTAAGAAATAGATAAATAATTTGTAAGGGAACACGGAATTTCGTTAGCCATCGCTATAAAAGTATCAAAATGTGGATTTTTTTTATAATTCCAACCACGTAAACAAGACGCCTGACCAAAATACGTGTCACGTATTTTTGCGTGTTCCGTAAAGCCGTCCCTTTCAGTCAGACGGCCATTTAGTATTGGGTATCCATTAAATATTTCATGTTAGGAATGTGTGATGGTGTAAATGCAGGATGAAAAGCCAGCTGCGTGCAAAAGAGACTACAAGAGTATTAAGAAAGAGGTAGCAACTTTTTGCAAAGCAACCACAAATTTTCAAATGAGTTTATTTTCAGTCAGTCTTGAAATGTCAAAAAAACCACCCTAAAATTTGCGCCACTATTTCATTCTTTCTTCCTATAAAAATTGACATTTGGTCAGCTATATTTCATAGCTCGTGGAGACACGTTGTAAGATACTCAGGAAGTTCAAAGTTAGGGGAGGGACTGATGCGTTTAAAATCAAAAAGAGTAGATATATGTTTTAAGTTAACATTCCGCAGCATTGTGAGATGTGGCTCACTTAATGTATCCATAGTTCAAAACGTCGTCTTAAAATGCAAAAGTCCCCTGGGCAAAAACTCAAACTTTTTCCCTGTACTTTGTAAATTCTTTACTTTAAGTAATTGCATGTCCCCTGGCGCGGAATAAGCATAACATGGCTTTATTTTCCTGCTATTTTCAATTGAAATTAGTGGTATTTCCTGGAGGTTTCAGTCTTTAATGTGTTTGACTGTGAAAAAGTCTAAAAAGTTTGACTACTCAGAAACTAAACAAGAAAAGGTTTTATCACTGCTGTCTTTACCACTATAACCCATCCACTTTAATTAAGCAATACATCGAATAGCGTTCCAAATTTAGTTGTAATTGATGTTTGCTATAGAGAGCAACTGAAGACTAAACCTTAATTTGCAACCCTATTCGACACATCAATACTTAAAATTCTAATTGTAAAAACAAAGTATAACCTTCAATTGATGGTCTACGAAATGTTTACTGTTTTATATTTGTTAGCCGTTTAAAGTTGCATCCAAAATATGTAACCTGACTAACCCCAATTGATTTCTATTATAATAATTAACAGCCAATCCCAAGTCCCAGGCTGGGGACGGTCTCTGTCGGCGGGGGAATCCCACCCGAAAACGCACTCGATGCTTTGTTAGATGAATTGCAAACTTTCGCCAAACCGCTTAATCAGAATAACGATGTAAGTTAAATAACTATACTTATTTAAATTTTGCTAAGGAGACCTCTTTCGATTGTAGTTACGCCCTGATGATTCAACATCTGACGATAGTTCCCAGGCTATCCATAGTACAGTGACCACTCAACTATCTCAGGCCAGCCTATATACACCCGGAGAGTTGCAATCTCAACTGGCCACCGCAGCTGCAGCAGTAGTCACAGGGACTAGCAATACTTTACATGTTAACTCAAACATCGGCAGCCTTCGTCGTCTACATTCATATCCGAGTGGTTCCGATACAGACACCAGTCCTCCGCAGCCTATCCGACCAATGAGCAAGCCCCCAGTTCCTGAGCGCAACGCAGAGCTTTTATCAAAGGTAGGCAACAAACGCATACCCCCACCTCCTCCTCCACGCACAAGTTCTCGAAGCCCACTCGCTAGTCCAACAAGTCCGAATATTCCCCAGCATCTTCCGTCGCTAAATGAATCTGAAGGAGACGTTTCTATGGGAAATGGCGATAACAGTGGTAATTCAAGTGGCAACGAATCGGGCAATGATCATGTCCAGCGGCAATTAGCCTTAGAAGTGCGTCACCAGGAGCTACTGAAGAAGCAGAAAATGTTGCAAGAACAATATGCTCGCTTGCAGAAGATGAGTAAAAACTCTGTGACTTTACCACCGTCGGACATTATACTGCTGAAAAAAACCGGCAGTGAATCGAATCTACCCCAAAAAATGGGTCTCAACATGTCAGTCACAGGTTCAATGAAAAATCTCAATACAGAGATTAGCGTGTCGGAAAAGAACGAAAAGAATCTTGCCAATAATGGTGGTATCGTTGATTTGGTCGGTAATGGTGCCACTGGAGACGGACAACCACAGCATTCACAAACTACGACCACTAGCAAAGTATACGAAACAGATATTCTATAACAAAGGGCTAGAACAGCATGGAATGAAACTGACATCGATAACTAAAAAGCGAACCAGTTGGTATTAAAAACACACACACAAACTAATTGTATCAATATAAATGTATCTCACAAACAAATTCAATGCAAAAATGATGTATACTCGGAAACAGTTAAGTCATATTTTTCGACAGGGCATAAATCGGTATTCCCTTTAAACAAATATAGTTGAAAAAATTTATACATACTCGTATAATGTCACAATGATTAATACAAATAACATTATATAAAAGTATAATTAACACAATTTAACAGTATAGAGGCGGGAGATTAGAACATACTCGTATTGCAGCTAACACTCATTAAAGCATTTGTCTGGTTATCTTTTGCCAGAAAATTGTGCATCTTTATAGAAAATAATTATATTCTTAATGATTATGGTATAAAGGCTACTTTTAAATACCAATCGATCATATTACCACATCCAGCTAACTTAACTATCGTTTTTACATCAATCGCACTTATATGTCAAATTTATTACACCGGGTTAAACGACTAATTTATTCCTAATACATATATATTTTATAGTGCTTTTCAGCTGTACAGGATGGCACTTTCCACGTCAAATAAATTTGAACAATCGACGCCCATTTTGATATATCCATTTGTGTGTTCTATATGCTAAATGTTTCGCCAATTCGATAGGTTCGGAATCCACTAAAACGTTGAAATGTATACCTGCGTCAAATGTGTTACTCTTCAGTATTAAATTGGAACTCTTTGACTTGAATGAATTCATTACATTGTCAAACCGATACTTCCTTTTACTGTATTCGGTGAGGTTAGGTTAGCAGGATACAGTTATGTCGTTTTCCATTGGGACCACCAGAACTCTTTTCCAGATCTATGATTTAATGTTGCTCATGGAACGCGCAACGAAATTGATCTGCTTTTATAAATGTATTAGTGCGTTATTTGGCAGCAATATCAGCTGTTCAAATTGCATTTGTTTTTGCAAAAATCACAAATGGATATCGACTTCGAAAATGTTTTCCCTGTTTTAGATACAAATTTAGTATTTTTAGTGATTCGTAGTCTTAAGATGATGAGGAAGACTATGAAGATAATAATTCCTCCGAAATTATATCCATGGCTATTCATGTATTTCGTTATTTTGGTTTTCACGAAACTTTGCGCATTTGGCTTGAAAGCAAACATCTTAAAATGACGTAAAACAGCTGTGCAAAGCATATTGGTGTTGTGGCAGTATGTGTAGATCTAAAAAAATATCGAGATCTGCAAAAAGAATTTTTCCCATATACATATTTCAGTTTAAAGTCGTTTTCCACGGAAACACAACGAAAACGACTTCCAATCGTTGGGTTGTCGAAACAAACACACCTTTTGCCATATTCAGCAAATTCAGCAGAACAGCTGACCGAACAAATGTCACAACTCACTACTTAAAATTACTTTCCGCACTAAATTGAAGGGCTAATATTATTTTTAAATGGTCTTAATTCGTTTTATTTCTTAATTTATGCGGTCGAAATTTTAAATCAAAATAGTTTACCCAGAAGTTCTACTGATTGAAACGTCAAACGAAAACTAGTTGGTTTTTAGTGTGAATGCATCGTCGAGTTTGCGGTGGGGTGTGAATTGGGTATAAGGCTTTGAAGGCGACTAATATTTAAAGTTACAGCCTTCTTCGATTATAAGAGGGATACCCAACCTGAGAGGGCTTGCGTCAAAACGATGCAGTGTCACGTAGTGACACCTATACTAATGTACTCAAATATAGGATCTCTTTAATCATATTATGCTGTTGGAGCACTTGAGACCCAAGGGATAGATCCGTAATGGAAAATATTGTTAGTAACGTTTATCACATTATTTTTTTTTATATACAAATTAAAAGTTTGCATGTAGCGAGAGGCATGTATAGACGTAGAGATTTTCCTTCTCCGGTATAACTTAGAATTTCCATGTCAGGTGCTGATAAAAAAATCTCATTTCTAGTGAAACGTTGTGATGACACATGCGGTGTCCCATACATCAAATGACAGTATAGAGCACATAATAAAATATAAATATGAGGTATTGGACTGGTGTGTAGATCCTTAAGATACTTTTCATATATAGACGAGTTAATTACTTAAATTTATTCTGTGTTGAAGCAATGGAACAAATAGCCACTGACTTACTTCGTGCTTTACCTACTAATCAATATACAAGTTTGACAGCTGAGAGTTTAGGTTTCTTAAAAATGGAGCACTACGAAAATGAAAAACGTGTTTTCATTTTTGAACATTAAATATTTCAATATTTTTTCTGCGGTCGTCATTGGACCATATTTTTTTCGAAAATGAGACGGATCAAGAAGTTACTGTTGATGGTGCTCGATATCGCAAAATGATAACCAAGTATTTCTGCATAAATTTAAATATATATATAGATGTCCACCACATGTGGATTTAAAGTGCACACATTTAATTACTGCATGAGACATTTCCTGGGCCTGTATAATCCCTCATATCAGTTAGCAGAATAGGTTCCATAGATGATTTGGTTTAACATCATTGGATGTTTTTTCCAATAAGGTTATTTAAAGTCATAGATCTATTTCAACAAGAACACACCCAACAGTGCACTGAAAGAGGATTTTTAAAGCTATATCAACGAAATTTAGCCACATTTATACAAAATGGTTGCGGAAAACTTCGACGAAAGAGTGCTTATCTAAGTTCCAGAAAAGCCGTGGAGGTAATTTTCCGGATGGGAATGTTTTATCATCCCTTTAATTAAAAAAAAAAAATACAACTGAATTTATTTCAACTATGAATTTTTACACATGAATTTATGTAATATCGTCGAATTTCGACCATTGGGAAAACTTTAGAATTACCTTACTACACGTTTTTAAAATTATTCGTCATCTTATTAATGAATTTTGTTCCTATAATTATCGTACAGCAATCTTCTGAATTACGTGAATCCTAAATTTCTTTTTTAAATGATTTTTGAATTCCCTGGTTTTTTTTTTTTTGAATTTTGTCCGCTACATTCTACTGTCGTTTATTGAATTCACAGCAAGTGGAACTCAATTGGTTTCAAATTTTCAAAAGAGGATGTTGTCGATGTTTTGTTTATCTTAAACCATTTTGCCTGCAAGAGGAAGAGATTTCAACTAAACTTATTTACGTTACGAGCAGTATTCCCCCACATGAGTTGTCTGCTAGCAATTAAGCAAATAAACCCTCATAATTTCACTGGGAAACTCCAGTTAACTGCAGTCATTTCACATACGTATGTGTAAGCAAATTAATTGGTATATTTATGGTATGCGCAAACAATGGGTGGTGTGAAAAAAACGTAGCAATTGGTTTTAATCAAAAGAATTGTCAAAATCGAAGCATTTGCTATACGTTTCGTATGAATGAATACTGATTTGAGTTAACACCATCTTTCGACATGTTTGATTTGAGTTACTGTTGAAATCTATATTACACATTTTTTGAATAAAACAATCCAAGCCTCGTGAATTTTCGATGTTTTATTTATAAGTTAGATTTTGTTGGTACGAAAAAAAAAAAATACCTACGACGTTAATGAAAGCAAACAGCAATTGTTTAGTGTCACGTGAAATGTGGACTAATTCTAGTCTGCTAACATTTCTTTTAGATGAAAATGTTCATACGATCCAAAAGCTTTCTCTAATGAAGGAAAAAACGAACAGGACAGGTCAAATTAGTGAAATTGTAAAATGCAAAAAGCACATCTTCATATTACATGACGCAATAAATGTTCTGTACATACATATCTACATGTATAATATTTAACAATTGGAATACAATGGCAATTACGTTTTTTGAAATGGTATTCAGAAAGGAAAGTAACATGAATAAATAACGATTCAAATAACAGAGTAATTGCTAACGTTAAAAGCATAAATTATTATTAGACTACACAAATGGAACGACACTGCAAGGTAAATAATCTGAAACTCAACTACGAAAACTACTTAAAATAGAAAGAAACAGCTGATTGTGACAATTCAGCAAAAAAATTTTGCTTTTGTTAATTCAATTCACGTTACAATTTATATTCACCTTGTAGCTGTAGTCGGGTGGCTCAGGCTCAGTCGTCAGTGTATTTCGGTTCTAGCCGGGAGGGTGTCGGTGCAAACCTAAAACATTTTTCAGATGTTTCGAAGCAACTCCGTAATATTTCTGATAAATATAAAATTGAAAAACTTTAAAATTTGTCTTGCAGAGTCAAAACCCTAAATAACTTGAAATGATAACGCATGCGCAAAAATTTTTCTTTTAAAGGAAGCTCTCTGAGTGGTCATCTAAAAAGTGCTGCGTACAAAAGAAGTAAGCATAAATGTTTCGCATTATCGATGTGGGCGTCTGGGCGACCGACAATGACATCTGCCTAACAATTGGTTAAGTAGTTCATGTTTCATTGGGGGGAAGCAAAAACATTTTTTTTTTTTTGACTTGAATCTTTTTTTGCAGTTTTTTATATTTTTTAATATTAACACATACTGAGCCTTAATATTAATCCAATTTAATCCTTACACTAAATATTTTGTAGGTCACAATGGGTAATTTAATAAGAAAAATTTCGCTATTGTGAGTTCGTAAAATCAAGCCGTCAGTATCGCGCAATATAGCTTGGACAGCTGTTTCAGGTAATAACATTTTTGAATCCCTGAATTATGTCTTCCCATGAGGTTGAGGTAGTAAGTGCAGCTAATGGAGTTGCCAAGTAGCTCGCGAATACATTTACAAAAGCAGATCAGTATATTGCTTCGTGTTCCGTGTACCATGTGCCACGACCACGAGAAATCTGAGATGATGGTCGCAATGGAAGACGAGATAAATACTTAATGTTAAAACCGGGTTAGAAGGGTAGTTCAAAATGGCATTAACAAATTTATTGTATTATATAAAAGCATAGATTTTTTTTTTAGAAAAGTGTATTTTGTTTAAAACGTGTAATAACCACAAAGAAAACCAAGCACATTTGTTTTGATCAAGTGGTTTACGAATACCGATATTTAAATTTCTTTTATGAAAATTTACGATACTCTATACATATTTACAATAGAGCATTTAGGTATTGTAGGAACATTGTGGTCTTCATCATGTTTTTTTTTTAATTATATAGATTCGCATATATATTATGTTATAAAGCACATCCTCTCAAATATAAATTGTTAACAGAAAACCAGTTGTGGAAAATATATCAGCAAAAGTAAAATAAACTTAAATGACCTAGCAGAAAAACTTTTAAGATATTATAAACAAGAATTGTAGGTACTAAAAAAACACTTTTAAGAAACACTTAGACACATAATACACTTAATAAATGTATGCAATGCCGCACAGCTTTGTACATGCAATGTTTTCTTTAGTATTATACATATACATGAATCTTAATATATATGAAATTATGGTGTAATAAATAATCGTGAAAAAATCAAATCAGCATATACTTATACAACTTTGTACATACAACATAATGATGCTAATAATGTTAATAGTGTTTCATTGCCTCTATTATCATATTATCTGTTTTCTATTATTGAAATTATCGCATTTTGTATTGTAGGCACTTATATTTATTTAGATTTTTATTCGATATACATTATAACGTGTAGATAATGACAAATAAATAAAACCATGTATGTACGTATTTTTTTAATTCTTTAATTCTATTCTATTATCATTATCTACTAGAAGTTTAAACATTTTTTATATACACAAATAACTGAATAGATATAAACAAAAATATACACACATATGATTGACTAGTATTTTTATTACTTTCAAAATAGATGCAAAACAAACAAAATTACCAACATTAACTTAATAAAAATCAAAATAAATGCAAGTAGAAAAATATTCGTGAAAACAAGGCTATGAATATAAAGAATCTTAATATAAATGAAAAATAAATTTGAAAGTAAAATGTGATTAATTTAAAAATATTTCCACAACAATTACACAAAATAAAATATAAAATCAAGTTTCTGTGTCTTTTTTATTTACTTAACTATTATGCAACGAGATAGAAAAAAAAATCCAATCTTTTGGGTAAACATTAAACAGTTCGGTATAAGTCTAAATATGAAGAAGATCCAGCCTTGTTACGTTCGACTTCCCCCATATTTGGAAAAAAATTCTTCTTTCTCTTTATGTGAATAACTCAAGAAGCTTCTCAGTTCAGTCGATGATATACCTTAGATGTGCGTTTTGAGACGCAACAGCGTAAAGAAGCGCAGCGAGGCAAATTACTTTGATAATGCAATTTCGGTGTCAGCTGTAAAAGCTGAGTACATTCTTTGGTGCGAAAAAATATCGTCGAGTGATCCTTCTGCCGAAGTTTTGAAATTGCTTGACATATATGACAAGACTTACTTTAGAGGTATACACTTTTTGCTGAACACAGATAGTGTTGAAAGAAGCTTTTCAACTATGAAAAGGATTAAAACAGTGTACCGAAGCGTTATAGGGAATGCCAGATTAAGCTCACTTGCTATAATATTTGTTCATTCGGATATTAATATCCACTATTCCTAGTTATTGGAGCAATATCATCGCGAACTAAATTTATTATAAATCAACTTTTCTTTTTCGAGAAAACGCAGCCTCGTTAACTATATGAATATCAGCAAATATATCCTCATCGCTGCTCCACATTATTGAAAAAGTAAATAGCTAGAAGATTGCTACTCAAAATACAAGCAACCGCCAATTTCAGCAAATTATTTGAAAGCTCAGAAAAAATTATAACGCATTGAGTTATACTCTAATAATTTTGAGATAAAGTCAGATGTGGTTAAAGTTCCAATTAATTTGATTGTTGGTACCAAAAATTAAGAGTCGAAACTATAGTTAGTTTCGAAATTTGTTGAACTCGAGTTTACTGTTTGGTTGTTGGTAAGGCCCTATCACATTCCCCCATGGTTGGCAGAGGTTGGCAGCATTTATATCAAATGGCGAATTTAAAAAAAAAAAAAAAATAAGGGGGCCAGCGGCAAGAGGATTGCGAGTTGGGTGTCTGAGTATTGTCTCTGCTAATACTCTCTATCAGTGTGGGTCATGTTAAATCCGTGTCAGACGTATCAGATTCAAAAAAAAGTGTTGAATTCTTTTTGACAGGAGTCGATTAAAATAATGTAAAAATATTAAAAACAAAATGGAAGCCCTTCATTTATCCCAATAATTTACTAGTGTAGCGGCTCCATTTATCTCTTATCATTTGGGCTGGGACTCTTGCACAAATCAGTTTTCAGGGAAACTTTTCAATCTAGCGCAAAGTTACCTGCTAAATTGGAAAATAATCAAATTTGAAAAAACAAATGAAAGTAGTGTTTGAATCTGTCAATCGAATTCAGGAAAAAGGAATTGAAATGTAAAATGATACCTTATCGTAGAAAATTCAATAATTTTGGAACGAAACGTAAATACCAAGTGTCATTTTTGTTCCGCAAGCGGTAGAGCTTTTTCGGGCGGTTCTCCTGGGATATTATATGGGCTATGCGCCTAGCGAACGAAACTAGGACATTGCGATTTGTTTATAAAAAAGGTAAAAAAAATAGGTTTTCGCATATTTCAGGTTGGTAGGTACAAATTAAATAACACATATGTATGTATGGTAGCTTTAGAATAAGCCGATGGTTAGGTGTTTTCCGGACATCAATCGGAATCGCTTTAAGTGTATCCGAATCCATTTCATGGCCTTTCAGGAATGTAAGTTCAATTATACAACATTATCTTTTATATTTATATAGATTACATCCTCATTCACCTTGCATACTTCTCTGCACCAGCCCACCACTCCAAAGCAGAACAACGATCAAGAACAACGGTTGCTTATATTTTCGATTAGAGAAAATAAATTTAGTTTTTTCATGATAGATTTTAGCTCAGCTTCTAGATGACTGAAGTATTTTGTTTTGCTTGCATTGATTAAGAATTGTTTGAGTAATGGCGAGTAAAAGGCAGTAAAGTCAGGAAAAAAAAACACATTTTGGTCAAAAACGATTACAAAAAAAGGCATGGCAATGAATGGAATAGCCTATGTCCTCCTCAGAATCTTAAGGAACATTTTAAAAAAAGTTTCAGCGAAAACTGTGCAGTCGTTTTCACACCAACCGTTAACACATGAAAACGCCTACAGTTTTGTTATATGTATAGGTAAATACAAGAAGCTTACTATGTCTCCAAGAGGATGAAACAGCTTAACATAAAATGCAAATAACTAGCTCCACATAGAATTAAAAGGAAGTTCTCCTTCAGATAGATTTTAAGTGCAGACGAATTAAGGAAATGCAGTCATCACCTGGACTTGATCACCCTGAGGTCAAACCAGACAACGATGCATACTACGAGTATGATTCCGAGAAGACAGCCACAGTTTATTTTATTTAGTTAAAGAAAACAAACATTATTGTATAGCGTTGAGCCCCTATTGTTGAACCAAAGCATTTAAATATTTACTATTCACCACCATTTGTTACCTAGCCTTAAGTCAAATTGTATATACCAAAAGTTCTGCTGAAAACATTATCAAAAACATTAGGAAGTAGAGGCTCTGATTACATTTTCTGACCCCCATGGCATAGAGGATGTTATGCAGGAGTGTCTCTACACCCTTTTGGGGATTCAGAAATTGACCTAAGATTTAAACAAAATGCCAGGTGAACTAAAATACAATAATTACAAAAACCATTAAACGCCATCATTATTAGATTACTAATGAAACGAGTATCAGTAATAATAAGGGAGGACTATCAGTAATGAGATAGAAAATTAACTATAATGGAACATGTTGACATTAACAACCTAATTAGAACGTAATTGCATCCATGAAAATTATATGTTGAATGGCCTTAAAAAGGTTTTTGTTAGAAGCCAGTCTTTTCATTCTCTTAGTAATGGTCACTTCAATAGAACCCTTTAACAGCCAACCGAAAGGAACAATCTCAGCGACTGTTTCTCAGTGGCTCTGGCTGAATCGGCTATATTTTGCTATGCGTGACACATTCTTCGAATATACCCGAGTAAGTAGAGTCAATGGCATCTGGATGTTAAGAGAAAATCGTACTAAGGGCGTAATGAGGTAGAGTAGAATATACCAAGCACATTGCCTGTTTGTTCATAAATTTCATTATGTAGATTAGTATGGGCTAGCTTACTACTGGAACTTTTATGCCTGGGTGCCTATCTATCGTTCCAACTTTGGCTAAAATTCTACTCATATCCCATTTTAAATACAATCGCGTCTGATTTATCAATAACTGATGTAGCATTTCCAGGCATCACTATTTGTAGTCCCAAGGTTGTAAACTTTGAAAAAGTACAGAAATATATAAGGAAGTTGTAAGTATGAAATTTAAAATGTTTAATTAATAAACGCACCTACTTATATCCGAAGAAAATTCACCGAGGACATCAACGCTACAGACGTGGCTCTAGGATTTGATTATCTCAACGCCTATACAGATCAGAATTGGACTCCAAGCGAGGCGGGATTTGAAGCGACAGATAGCTTACTTGCGTACAATAATGTCTCTATTTATGAAGCTGCATTGGAGATCAGCGCTGGATGTGAAGACTTTTTCCAGAAGTGTTTCTGGGGAGGAAAGGAATTTCCATGTAATCAGGACCACGACTATCTTTCCTTTGTGGCTTCAACTTCATACCTTGGCCCATGCTGCTCATTCAACTATAATCCAAAGAATGAATCATATGTCCCTTTTTCAACAAATATCTTTGGTATGGACGGTGGACTAAGTTTTATCGGTAAAGAGGGCTCTGAAAAAAATCTGTCAACTGGATTAATAGTTCTTATTCATCATCCAATGGATTATACAACCGAAACCGCGGCTTCAGTAACTATAACATCCAATTCGGAGTCCTTTGTTGAAGTCATGCCAACGTATCAGAGTTCTTCAATTGAAGTTCTAGAACTAGACGAAAAGAAACGGGATTGTCTTACATCGGATGACGTATCTTTAACAACCTACCGCCAAGCTGCCTGTATCGTAGCTTGTCAAGTGAAAGCAATTTATAAAGCATGCGGATGTTATCCCTATCACTTGCCAACTTCGAAAAAAGAATTTCTCTACCATGAATGCAAATTGAAGGATGCAGCATGCTTTTCCGCAAATTTTGGTAGGTTCCTTGCAGATACAAAATTGGTAAGACGTTGAAGTATTTTGAACACTATACAATTGATTTTAACTCAGCAATATCAAAAAGCCTTGTACGTAACACCTTGTACCAACATAAGTTTATGTAAGTTATACCTTTACCTTCAACAACCAAAATAAGTTTTCTCACAAAATCGTTAACTGTGGGAATAAATTGTTATGTTGAGAATGTCATGTTTATCTCAGTCTACAAATATGGTATCCCTTAAAACCTCATTATGGGAAACGAAATCCAGTTCCGGTTAAGTTTACTAGTTTTTCAAGTAAAAGAAATAAGATCGATGTGTGAACTCAAAAGCAGTTATAACTTTGACTTTTTTGCACGTGGGGAAATCTGGGTCCGCCACATTAGAGTTTCGCAAAAGAAAGTTTATGGTAATAAGTCGCTCCTCTGTCCTATGTCAAATTCGGAGGGGATTCCATCCTATCCTGCAGCCTTTCCATCGTTCAGATGATTTGGAGGCTACAGTACATCTTCCAGTGTTATGTAGCTATAAATTTTGAAACAACAGAAAAAAGTCATTTGCCATCAATATACGAAATTTCTTGAATTAATTTATATAGCAATAAATGCATTAAATACGATTTTTTTGTTGAAATTTTTTCGTTTCATCTATTATTAACAATTTAAACTACCACATTTTCGAATCAACATCTGATTGACTTCAGATTTTGCTGCCAAATCGAACATTAAATCCAAATTTTATTGGATTTGTGTGTATTGAGTTGGCCCCTAAAAAAAACATTTTTTTTCACTTGCAATGGCTGTGTGTCATAAACATTGGTATTAGTGAAAGTACATGTAAATCTGAGAGCATCAAAACATCAAAAATATATTGATATTTTGGAAAATCGAACATGAGCAATCTCAATCAAAACATAAATATTTTTTTCTGAAAAAAAATTTATCTGTTTGCCAAAGCGAAAAGAACTTAGAAAAACTACAACCATCCAATATAGGTGTCTCTAGCATACAGCGTACTATAGAGAAATTCAAGATGAGTGGCATTTTGTTTTCATTGGCTTTGAACCATAGCGCTAGTTATGTGACGTCATTTTTTGGGCAGAGCTTATATGTAGCTGACATTTCGCCAGTGATTTACATCGAAAAAAAAAAACGATCCAAAATTTTCCCACCAACGTAAGATTTCCACTACAAATCTGCTTGCCTACATTAATTGTATTTGGAAAAATTAAAAGAAAAGTGTTCAAAAGCTGTATTTATTTTATTTAATTTCTATTATTTATTTAAAAAAGTTCGTTACGTTTAACTATACATATACGTATATTATAGTATGAAACAAAAAGTTAGTATTGATATTATGAAAAAAGAATCTAATAGGAAAGTAAAACAATAAACAATTAGGTTTTTTATAGAAAGTAATAAAAATAGAAACGCAAATTTAGGAATATATATTTATTAAATTAAATTAGTTTAGTCCGATGTATATGACTCTGATCATAACGTGGATTTCATTTCGTGTCTGAAAACCAAATACCATTTCCGGATTCGCCAAAAATAGAACAATCTAAAACCAAATAGTTAGCACGAGAGACAAACGATACCAATATTTTTTTTTTAAATTCCGCCATTTTGCTTTCCTATTGGTGTTATGCCCGTGCAAAAGATGCAAAAACATACACAGAATAAAAAAAAAATGTCTGCCAACCGGGAACACAACATTTTAACATTACTGATTAATTTGATTTGTTTGGTTAATATATTATATATATAGTTGGCGCAACAGGTCCGTAGGGACCCAAGGCCTAGCTTCTCGCAACCATTCGTTTTGTGTGAGGTTTTTTTTTTTTTTATTTTTTGGAACGAATGGAAGGGATCTACAATTTTATGCCGATTCCAAACGGCTAATTGAGAAGCTCTAAAGACAGTTATACTCTCGGATGTTTGTCAGACGTTCGCGAGAGGTGGCGCAGTGGAAAAAACTCCAAGTTGGAATTTGGGTTTTTGCGGGATTCAAACCTGGGACCCCTCCTTTAGTAGTCCAACACACTAACCACTAAGCCACTGCGCCTACTGTTTGGTTAATAAGACTATTTAAAAGGGATGTTCATGGTTGTGTATTTTCCGCTTCTGAATATCATCATCTTCGATTTCATGTGCAAATTTTTCTTAAATATCTGAAGAAAAATTGCTCAAAAAGTTTTTATTTTCCTACAAATATTCTGCAGTGATAATTTTTCCTAAATATTGTAAGCAAATGTACACGTATTCCTAAAAAATTATGCCTTCCACACGTACCTAACGAATAATTTTAAATTTAGCAGATTAAGTTCTATGAACGCTGCCAGCAACTTTGCTCACTATGGAAGTGGCTCATATTTTTTGCGAGTGTGGTTTGGTGAGATGGAATTTTTGAAGTTAGGTGATATTTGTCAATACGAATTTCTATGTAATAAAGGAGACATTCGCATTCCTAGTTTAGTAATGTGATATTCGATTGGGCTTCTTCAGATTTGCTCTCAGATTTCAGATTTTGTGTGCCTAATCGAACATTTTGTTGTTATTCGTGCGACTTGAATATGTGTAGTCTTCGACACTTTTCAAAGCGCTTTCCATTCACTGGTTAGATTTTATATTAAAACATTCGAAAATTCCGTCCCGATTGATCTCTAAATGTTTGCAAATAAATAATTTATGAAAATAGATTCACCCGATGCAATGCCTATCTTTGCTGTAGAAAAAATTCACGAAAATGTTAACAAACTCAACCAGTTGGTAAACTCAAATGCACTTATATTGGTAAATCTGAAGCAAATCTAGATTCGCAAAAGTGTTCTGAAATCTGAAAAAGATAGCTTTTTTGTACCAAACGAACATAAAAATTGCTCTGAGGGCAAAAAAAGTGCTCTGAGAGCGCCCAACCGAATACCACATAAGTCTCACAGCTGACTAACTAGATGTATTTTCGTTTTTATTAACCCATAAAGGTGTCACATGAATAAAGTCCAAAGTTATTCTTACTTAAATCAATGGCATTTTCTGTATGTGTTTTGTCGCGTTAGGACACATACAAGCGTCGAGAGGCATTTCCGGTTATTCCGCAAGATACTCTCTATTCTGGATTTACAAAAATATGGCCATATTATACATGGACATCCATCTAGCATTCGCCTCACCTGTTTGTTAGCCGAACCTTGTCGCGCTCGAGAAGCGTCTTGTGAAATCTAAATATGGCGCGATATAATCCGTGTTACATTGCCCAAGTACTTCTGTATGATCGTTGAGTGACCCTCTTCATTATATTTCCAGTCTATTAATTGGCTAATTCTCATTATTTCACTTGTTGCTGCCTTTGATTGCACAAAGATATCTAGCAGAAACAGATTGACGACGTCTATCCTATGGGCTATAAAATTAGCAGTTAAACAAAAAACAATAATGTGCACAGACAACCAGTCCTATTTGACGGCTTTTACTAATACCAACAACAATACGCACACTATCGAAAGAATTCGGGACAAATTAGATAAAACCAAAGGAAAGATCAAACACTTATTGATCCCGGGACACGCAGGAATAAAAGGAAAAGAAGACGCTGATGCGGCAGCAAAGCACGGGACTTACGAAATCCGAGCCTACGCAAATGCATTACAAAAAGAACACTAGTCCGTAAATAGGTACTACTATAAATCGTTCAGCCCGGAAGGCACAGCAGCAATTTATCCCCAGAACATGTCGTAAAGACCAAGCCGCTCGTTTGACTTCGTTAAGGTCACTCGCTTCTAACCCACGGACATCTATTCACCGAAAATAATAGCCCACAATGTCACGTATGTAATATGCACTCACCATATTCAAACCAAACTAAGTAGCATACCTCCCAACTTCGAAATAACCCAACTTCTTGCCCTCCCCTCACAAGACAACATCAAAACAGTTTATTCCCTCCTATATCAACTCATTAGATTTATTGGATAAGTTGTAATTCGCTTAGATTAAGACTTAGTCAAAAGCCCTGGTAGTTAGCGCTATACGTTTTTCTTAAAATTAACTTTAAATTTATTGTTAGTTAATAGTTTAAAAAATAATAATAAATTTTTTTTAATTTTGATTCATTATTTCATTGATTGCATAAGTCTATTTGTAAGATTGAAACAATAGTTCAAGCTGCAGCCAACTATACACATATACATATCCACAAAATTTGATTACAATCGGTTGAGGGGTTTCCGAAGTTTAGCATACGAATGTAGCGACACATGATTTTTAAATACCAACCGAAGAAGATTACGTCACTGCCGTTGGAATACCTACCGAAGATTACTTCATTTCCGTTTCATGTCCAACAACTACTTCATTTCCGTTTCAATTTTCCAATGCATTATTTCCGTTTTATGCCCAACAACAATTTCCCAAGTTCACTCTCTTTCAAAAAGCTAGAGCTTTCGAGTAGTTTCAAATTTGCTGGGAAAACCGTGTAGGTTGGTTTCGTTTTACGTATGGCTATAACTGGGGCCTAAACAACCGAAAAAGTTGGAACAGTCCGAAAATGAGTTTTTTAACGTTTAGGCGGTAATACCGAAAATTCGGTCAGAAAAATGTTATAAATTGGTTTTCTAGAAAATCTAAAGATCATCTGCTAATTGTCATTTGCTGGCATAGTCGGGATACAGTCTAGTCAAAATTTAACTGCGTAATGCACAAAACCATAAAATTTAATTTCAGATAATTTCAAAAATAACAAATGCGAGCATTGCTTACCAAATTGTTTTGATGTTACATACAAGACGTTGTCATACAATACGGACTTGAGACAGCATAATTTCTCCATTAGCAGTCTTTAGTGAGTAGCATAACTGAAAAATAGTTTCTAACCTCAAGCAGCTAATGTACGTATTTTTAGCACACGCAATGAGTTACGAGAAGATGGCTTTATTGGGCGCGTCTACATGGCAAAGCAAGCGGTGCCATCGGTTCGAAAGGTGACTGTTATGTCCTGGATTAGCTTGTTATGTGAGTATGATGACATTACTTTTTAATAAGGCGGTTCTTTTAAATGCACAATCACTGCACCCACCACATATTTGTATCTGGGTACCATTAACTTTCAGTTTTCAGACACAGTTCTACATAATCGATGTAGGAAAACTTGATAAAAGTCTTTTCGTACCTCTATTTCTTTACAAAAAGTGGCACCTACACTCTGCACTCTGTGCTTAATCATTGATTTAATTTAAGGCCAAATTTGTTCGTGCACATTAAGCATGTCATTATATTTTATTCCACTCAAATTTCTTAATCCGCCTGGTATTCGCAACACTATTCTGTTTAAATAATCTGTAATTAAGTTTAGTATTATTGCAGCAAAGTTATCGTTAAATTTAAGCCACTTTAAAATTTGTATACCTACTGAATCCAATATACGTCGAAAATCTCACGATTTCTTATGTCGTTTTCCATTGCGATTTTCGGATTTTGCTCTCAGTGTTCAGATTTTTCGTTCCTTTGCATTCGTGGTGGTGCGTGTTTTAAAAGTCAGCTGTTCTTAAATTTTAATTTGGGTTTTGGCATTGCGTGTGTATCGTAGCTCATTCAAATAAATAAAACACAAGAAACTTAAAGTGGAAAAATTATAGAAACCACTGTATTTATTATCAAACCGTCCCCCTTCAACTCAATATTGCGATTGATTCATTTCGCTTGTTCGCAGAACAAGCTCTCCCTTCGTTAACTTTGTGTCTTTTGTTAACTACATGTGTTCTCTTCTTTCCACATCGAATGCAGAGTCACAAATACTCATGCGATTCGATACAGCGTGGAACCGCGCTATACCACTTACTTTTGATAGCAAATTTTTTGCGAAGCTCTCCGACAACTTATTGCTGCGGAATATTTTAATGTGAAATGAGCGCGATTATATCATTAATTTATTTTGTTTCGAATAGGATACTTCGAACGCAATTTTTTAAAGAATAGATTTAACTAATTGACTTATAAAATAAAAATAAGCCTACTGGTTGGTATTTATACATTTTAAATTCATTTTTATTGAGCTATTTCATTAAACTTACATACTAGACAAAAACGATTAAATCCAATTTAAAACTAACATTTTTCTTATTCTAGCTTACTGGCTCTAAAATTATTGCCTTCCGGCCTTAAATCTATCTATGTATATCTATGATTTGTTTTGTTTTTTAATTTTCAAGAAACTTTAGAAAACTTGAATTCTTTATTATTGTTTTGTTTAAAACTACTTAAAACTACCTAAGCTACTTAACCTAAATTACCTATAATCAGGGTGGTGAGCAATCGCGTCCATGGGCGCCTGACAGCCGCCCACAAGGGTTCATCAGTGCCACCGAGACCCGAGCGAGGCCGTAAGCGTCGTTCGAGTCGCGGCAGCACAATTCATGTTGGCTAGCCCGGCCCCTCCCAAAGACCCCCTACGTACTGGTTGGTATATTCCATGTATAGTTCGATCCCGTTCAAATGCACCGGGAGATAAATCTTCGGCGCAATTGAAATTAGTACCGTAGGCAATCTTACCGATGTAGTTCGTTTTAACGTTATCGCACTGAATGTGCATCCTTATACCAATTTTATCCATCATGAGACATGCGGCTAGTTTCTTATGTCGTTTTCCATTATGACCACCAGATATTTTTTTCACATCTCAGATTTTACGCTGCTCATTGAACATGCAACGAAATTGATCTGCAGCAATATCAGCTGTCCAAATTCCGTTCGTTTTTTGGAAAAACTACAAATGGATTCCGACTCCCTTTTTGTAGATACAAACTGAGTATTTTTGGTGATTCGTATTCTTCAGATGACGAGGAAATTATATCCATGGCTATTTACGAATTTTGTTATTTTGGTTTTCACGAAACTTTGCGCATTGGTTTTGAAAGCAAACTTAAAATGACGTAAAACAGCTGTGCAAAGTATATCTATAGGAAAATAAATAAATAAAAAACACTAACAAATCCTATATTTTTTTCTACGCATAAATTTGTAAGTAAACTTTGTCGTTTGAAGTTTACTTTTACGCTGCAAAACAGTAGCGAGTCTGTATTCTTAGAACACGCTTCACGCGTTCTTGTATATATTAAAATAAGTCAATGCCACATCGTATATTTAAACCATTACTTTGGTCAGGGTTTGAAATTTGATCGAGTTCTGTCACCCCGGAATTTCAATTCTCTCTTTATACCTTTACAGCTGATCTGGGCGGCGTTTTCAACCTTTGCTTGGGCTTGAGCATCATATCTCTCGTGGAATTCCTTTATTTTTGTACTTTCAGGTTTTATAAAAACTACTGTCTTCACCGTGTTCTCATAAAAAAATAAAGTGAATGTTAAATGCATACATCTAAGAAAAGATTCCTAAAAAAATGTAGTTTAATAATTATTGCAATAAAACAAATTAACAAAAATATTTATTTTTTTCTTTTTCGTTTGTTTTTGGTATCCGTTTCAGTGGATGGTCTTTTTACTGGTAAAATATCCTTTGTTTCCTCAGCATCAGAGCCGTCCTCACTAATGAACAGACAAATAATGACAACATATTATGACAGTAACTATTATAGAAGAATAATTTACCAAATCCTTTGCATATTCTCAAAGATTTCATCGTATTCCTCGTCCTTGTCTTGCTGCTGATTAGACGTTTCCTCTTCAACATCATCATCATTGCTCTCTCCAACTAAAATACAATCATCTTCAGTTGTTGGTTCGCTTACTTCGTTTCGGATCAAAACTCTCGTTGCCTTTGACTTCACATAACACTGATACATCATTATGCAGGATTCTGTGTGATGTACTCTTACATATCGATCCAAACTGGCTGAAACTAGGAATTTTCCGCTTTCATCTAAATGCACATCACTTATACTTCCAGTAAATCCCTTGTATGTGTGTACAAAATTTTTCATACGACGAGTGTCGAACGCTTTTAGTGCACCCATTGTTGTTCCAGTATATATATAGTGTTCCTTCGCTACCAGAGACGCAAAATTCAATTGTTCATCCGACGCGTATTTCTGAACCGGCCTTCTTTGTGCGCGTGTATCATATAGTCTGACATAACCATACCTTGAGCAAGTTGCCACTGTATGAGCATCAATGAAACCTACATCAGAATCCCAAACAGGTACTTCCAACTGAAGAAAATCATTTGGGATATTTTTCGAAGAAAATACTTGTTTGGCGGCGTCCATATCAAATATCTTTAAGTTGTTCTGGCGACCCTTACCGCCAGTGGCAATAAGTTTTCTCTCCATTTCGCATTGCCGCAAATGGGACATGTTATCGCCAGCGGATAGCATCTTATCATTGCTCATTTGTAGCATTTGCAATCTCCCCGTGCCGAATCCAGCAATGATTTGCGTATCATAGCGGCACAAACCCACAACCGGAGAATCAATCATTTCAAGATTTGTTGTAGGCATTTGTGTTTGAAGCGAATACACTTGGACAAATTTATTTGATCGCCCAATAAGCACTTCTGTTTTTTCTTCATTTCCGAATCCTAGGGCTGTAATGCGAGAGTCTTTATTTAATTTTTTGATATCCTGAAGGTTCAGCTGGAGAAACGGATTTTTTTCGTTTGAAACATTGATTTCTGAAAAACAAAGCGCAAATTTAATAACGGCTCCGATTTATTATTCGAAACATCCTCACTTTTAAATGAACCGGTATGTGTACCGATATACAACTCATGATTCTCCGTATAATTAGGATGTTTTATATTTGAAGTTGTCCACTTCATATTAAATTGATTAATGGAAGTGCAAAACAGGCCACAATCAAATAGAAACAACAAAATAATCACACGTGCGAGGTTCTACTGTCATTTGCTAGAACCAGCGCAGCCAAGAACCACATATTACACAGCTAAAGATAATGGAATACAGAGTTATATAACTTTCCAGTGGAAGGGCGGTTGCCTACAAGCTGTTTTCCACAAAAATTCATGAAGTCGCACACACTTGCTTATTTCTACCCTAGTATATGTGAGTTCATGAATTGGACTTTAATGCAAGAATTCGATATTCTCTACTGTGAATTTCACAACTTTTTACATTTTAATCAAAACCTCCACAAAAACCAAACAAATTCAATACAAAACACAGAATAATTAAACACCGCGATGCTCATAAAAGCAAGATGACTCGCGGTAGGCCATTAGCAACATGCTTTTTTGTTGATCACACGTATTCACAGACGGGGGTTGAAATTACAAAAACAACAAAGTAAACAAATGGGTTTTGGAGGGATAGACGTACGAAAGATATCCATCTCTTTTAATCATTCATCTCTGGTTATAAGGCTCTGTTTTCCAATATCTTTGTGATGTAGGCAGGCGCCTGGAAAGGTATGTATAATTCTATTATTTTGAAAAGTCACAAGGTGTACACAAATTCACGGCAGTTCTTATAGAGCTGGATATCTACTGCCCCAAAAAGTGATCTGTGATCAAGGTTCTATTTTTCTGTCAAGTATAGTCGCTTTGCGAAATTTATCAAGCATACATAAACAAAAAGATATATAAAACTGATTTATTATGAACTTTGGATTGAACAACGCAAACAAAGATTCCTCTAGAGCGGCGTGCAAGAAATGCGGCTACGCCGGTCACCTCACATACCAATGTCGTAATTTCTTGAAAGTAAGCGAACGAGATCTTTTTAGATACCTACAATGGAATAGTAAAGTTTTTCATTGTTTACAGATAGATCCAAATAAGGAAATTTTACTTGATGTAGACAGCACTAGTTCTGATTCGGAAACTGAATATCTTACCCCACTGACCGAGCTGCGAAAAAATGAGCTTAGGGATAAAGCAAATGAAATCCTATTGCGAAAGAAAAGGGAGGAAAAATCAGTAGAAAAGAAGAAGAACGAAAGAAGGTCCAATGACAAGAAACGAAGTAACATAGATTCCAGCGAAGAAGAGTACTCTCCATCTTCATCCAGCAAACGTACTAAACGAAAAAAGGAAAAAAAGTCTGGCTCAACATCGAAAAAAAAAGACAAAAAACTATTACGGGAGCAAAAAGAAAAACTGCATAAACACTCATCTTCATCGTCATCCTTGTCGCGTAGTTATCGTGTATCAAGTTGATTATGTATGAAAATGTAGGAAATGCAAATAACTTGTGTATGAAATAAAAAATATCTTTAAGACCCGTTTTCTAATTCTACTCATAGCGATTTAAGTTCCACTTGTCTTATGTGACAGTTTATTACCCCTTTCGCGAGTTATAAACTGTTAAACGATGTTTATCAAAATAATTTAGCCGTCGGTAATAGGCGTTTTTCTTTTTTAGTTCAGAGCAGAACCTGAACTGTTACACAAAAAGTTTGTATTTCTTTTTTAGCTCAGACACATTAGAGCTCAAGTTTGTGATTCTTTTTTAGTTCAGAGCATCATCAGAGCGAGCTCAGTTCAGTGCTCAGCTATGAACTAAAAAAGAAAAACGCCTATTAATGTCATACCTATTCCATTGGGACAGAAAAAACGTTTTTTTTTTTTAAATTCAGAGCAGTTTTACTGCTCTAGAAATCAGCTCAAAATTCAAAATTCATGTTCCATAAGCTAATAGATATCAACATAAATAAATGGATTTTTATAAACAAAAATTACAATTTAAGAACATCAGACTTTTAATTCACGGACAAACAAATGCAAAAAAAGGACTAGAAAAAATCTGTGCCTTGATATTGTGCGGTTTTTCCCCACTGTGACCAGCGGGACACCTTGATGCAATTTGTCAGCACAGTGGCTTAGTGGTTAGTGCGTTAGATCACTAAGCGAGGGGTCCCAGGTTCGAATGCCGAAAAAACACAAATTGCAACTTAAGGTTTTTTTTTTCCAATGCTGCACATCCCGCGAACGTCTAACAAACATCCGAGAAAAAAATTGTAGATCCCTCTTATTCGTCCCAAAAATGAAAAACACACAAAACGAATGGTCCTGTTCCTACTTTGTCCCTTTTTTTTAAACATCGAATATTCTAAAATTGTAGTTTTAGAAACGGCACTTCCTTATCCAAAACGACAAAGCAGCAAGAAATTGCATCAATGCCCTCGAAAAACCTAAGTTCCAAATTACAACTTCAGTCACACAACGGTCACGCTGTCCACAGTGCGCGGTAACTCACACATGCAAATACAATTAAAAACGTTGCACAAAATCAAGGCATTGATATTGAATACAAAAAGTCCTTCCTGTCCCTGTAACGTTGCAGAAAATTATTATAGAAGCGAAACCGATCGACGGTTTCGTGATTAATGTTGACAACGAATAAATTGACAAGGAAATCTATAAAAAAGCTAACCTTATAACCTTGTATGATGCTTTGGAAATTAAATTGGAATAGCGAAGGTGTCAGAATGTTTTCTTCGACGCTGTGTAGTTGCAACAGACGAATTGGAGTGGCATCTGAATCCAGTAATACAATTACTCAAGTCTGAATCTCTGCAGGCTACAAATCGAGGCATATTAAAAGTGGTGACATGGGTGTTCGCTCCGTTTGGTAGTCGGGCCCCCTGGAAAGATATTCTTTCAAAATAGTTGGCAACGAAACAAGAGCGGGACTTGCGGATCAACAAGGTGTTTGGATTGCTCGTTGTTAGAGGTAAAATAAATCGCAATACCTCTCCTCAGACTTTTAGAAAATGCTACCTTCTGACAATTACGAACAACTGAACAAAAATCGGCCCAACCGTTCTCAATTGATGAATTACTAAACATTTTTCACGCCATTTTTATATATATAGAAAAAAGTGTAAAAAAACTGTTTACTTTTATTTTATTTAAGGCTTGTTCACGAACACAACAACAAACCGATGACATCAATCTATGCTACCGATTGAATTGACGTTGTTAGTCAATATCAAACTTATATCCCCCACTTATGGTACAAAAAGCAGCTTACTTTATGGTAAAAAAAACCCTAATATTTAGAGTTGGAATACAACAAATCATTTTATAACCAACCGAGCTACGATGTAACGTTAATAGCATCAAAAAAAGGATGATTTAGAGCCTCTTCGGCAGTGATTCGCTTGTGCGGGTTGAGTTCTAGCAATTTGTGCAGTAAATCGTATGCGCTCACTGGAAAAGGATCATCACACAATGGCTCCGTTGTATAGGGTGACTCTTCGCATAGACAGTTGTAGAAGTACTGCTCACAATTCGTGCACGTTTCACACGCACCATCAGAGCGCTGATATTTTCGCAACAACTCCGGAGAGGTACATTTTTTGTAATTGCGAAGTCGAACACATAGTTTCCTCAGGTCCAGAGGTTTAGTGCGCTGACTAAGGGTTACATGTCTATCCAAAGCAAAGGCAGTCCGACGAATCGCCTTGTCTCCGAAAATGGTTACCATTTCTGCCAAAGCTACGTAGTCATCAGGTGCTTTAAAAAATGGGTAAACAGCGGATAATATAGAGAGTAGGATTACCCCTACTGCCCAGATGTCTACTGCTGTTGTTTGATCAGGATACTTCATCAAAACTTCAGGCGGTCTATAACCAGGTGTGCCAGCACGCGACGCATGAACTTCTTTTCTTATCAAACAGATGTTACATATCTGC
Source organism: Cheilosia grossa (assembly GCA_963082955.1). NCBI lineage: Eukaryota > Metazoa > Arthropoda > Insecta > Diptera > Syrphidae > Cheilosia > Cheilosia grossa. The sequence continues at coordinate 27,621,287 of OY720145.1, read as the reverse complement.
GGACTACCGTAGCAATAACATTTAGGTGTCATATCAGCGTTTAGGTTGCGATTTGTGTTATACTGTTGTGATTCAATGGTACCACCAACCAGTGATGGTTGATCTCTTACAATATTATGTGGCTTACGTACTGGGGTGTTGCCAAATGTTTGCTTCAAACGATCTGTCATAGTGACCCCGAGAATGGCAGATTTAACCTGGATACTTAGGGGCGAATGCAAATGTCCTTCTTTTATCTTTTTTGATGGCGCTGCAATCGCATTTACTTGCTTCAATGGCATTTTAAAAGGTGGAGCTGCGATTTCTGTGTGTGATCGAATGTTATTATGGGAACAACACATACGTTTTTTATCGCATTCTTCTTCTTGGTTAAGCGTCAAATCATCGCTATCACGTTCCCGTCGTTTGAGGACATTGATGCCCGTATTTTTTGAACTTTTTGTCACCACTGGCTGCGCTAATCCAAAGTCAACCAACAGAAATTGGCGGGTACGACGATTGTACAGAAAATTACTTGGCTTTACGTCCCGATGGATAACATTGAATTTGTGCACTCGGCGCAAAGCAACTAAAAGGTTTTTAATAAAACACTGTATTTCCTCCAAACGCATTTTGTTGTAAAAATCATGAAAACGATCATGCGGCAGGTAGGGCATTATGAATGCCACAGATTCATTGTTGCGGACGGTGCAGTTGATACCAACTACGTTGTCTTTGCCACTGTAATGAAAAAAAAAAACAAAACAATTTCATAATCAATAACAATTGTATTAAAATACAGTACTCCACGGATATAAGCACATGCGTATGGGAATAAAATTATAGTTCTGATAGCCGGTTTTTCAATTGAGTAACTATTAAACTGCGACCCTTGTAATAACACATAAATGTGTTTTGTTGAGGCTGTTTTCTAGAATTTATAAATACATAGTTCAATTTAGTGACAAGTATTTTCATAAAAATAAAAGTTGCATTGAGCAGTAAAAATCTGAAATCTCAGATCGAAATATGAAATCAAAAACGAAATAAAATAAATCTGTTTAAATGCATTATCGTACATAAACAAACCTAATATTAATAATGTTGGGGGCAATTTTTTGGTGTTTTCTTCACTTGGGGTTTGTGGGGATGTTTGTCCGACGTTCGCGAGAGGCGGCGCAATGCAATAAAAAACCTTAACCTGGGACCCCTCGGTAAGTAGTCCAACACACTGACTCCTAAGCCACTGCGCCTACCCTGGAAGTTAAGAATTGTTTTTGGAAAAAAACATCGAATATGTTGTGCTTACTGCAGTGAAAGTGGGTCTTAGCTATTTGTCTTTGCCTATTTATACATCCGCTCCCACGTTTAATCGAATCAAAAATGAAGTTACAATTTTTAATTCCTGTTGCGTTTATAAAATATAAATACATTGGCACAGTTACAAAGAGGAATTAAGGTTGAATAGTGTTGTTAGATCGTCACAAAAGACCAAGCGCCATAGCGGGCAGATCAGGGAACTATTACGGTTAAACCCCAAGGTAAGACGTGCTTTGCACAAGTGCATCCAGGAGTTCCCAAAAAAAAGGCCTCTTCAAATAATTCTAACAGTGTGATTATTATATTTAAATAACACAGATTTTGCACAAGGGTGAAAGAAGGAAAAATTATGCGTTTTTCTATTTTAGTTCAACGCGGGACCTGAACTGTTCGTGTTTCTTTTTTAGCTCAGACACATCAGAGCTCAGAATTTGTGTTTCTTTTCTCGTTCAGAACATGATCAGAGCGAGCTCTATGAACTCAGAATAATTTGACTGAGTAACCTGAGTAAAAAGCTGATTACACCTATACATGAACACTACCAGTCACATTTGACATAAAAAAACAAGGATAAACAAAAAAACATCAGAATGATCTGAGTACACTCGGTTCAGAGCGCGCTCCTAACGCTCGAGTTCAGGTCAGTGCTCAGATCTGAACTAAAAAAGAAAAACCAGTACCTATTAAGATCTTGATACTTATTAACACTTACCCTATTTCAACCATGCATTTCAGTTCTTTTATAATCCTATCTGGGTGACTCGTAGGAACATGATGTTTAATGGCGTACTTCCTTCGACATTTCTCCGGTAAATCACGATCTTTATTTAAGGTTCCCAATAGCACTGTGCTAAACGTCCCATTTCCAATTCGATCGATAATGTTTAAGATATTATCAATGTTGGGAATCTTATTTTTTAAATCCATAATAGCCTCTAAAAACAGCATTTATCAAGATAACACATAAATAATATCCAGATCTCTTACCTTGACTCTTGCTTGTAACCATGTTGTCTGGTGTAGATATATCTGATGATCTGCAAGTATGTTTTTCCATGCTCTTTGATATGTTTAAAATAATTCGTAGTGTGTGGTTAATAATCAGAGCAGCAAGCCTTTACTTCCAAATTCTCAATACATTCTCTATTAAGTTTCCCTAAAAAATATTTACCGGTGAGAACGGTAAGAAGTATTTGGGCGATTTTTGGGATAAATTGCTTGATTCAATTATGCGATGACAAGAAATGTAATAAATTCTAAAAAAGTTGTCGCACTAGGAATTGTGGAATTGTTTATGGTTACCGTTTCACTAATTCTATAGATTTTTGATAAAGCTGGCGGCCAACTAATCGTCGACATTAGGGTTAAATTATTAGTAAGGCCGAAAGACAGCAATTAAATTAAATAAGAAAACAAATTGTATATCAAACGTATGGTATACCCATGATTTCATTTATACATTTATGTAATATACTATTGTTTATTGCCTTTGTCTACTCAAAACAGAGTCAAATATGTATACTGCAGGCGACAATAATTTAAAACAAATATGCATCAAAGTCAGAAACTTCTACTTGATAACTTTACGAATAACAGAAGCGTAACAGTAACAAATACCATGCCCAACACCATATTGACCAACACGAAAGATAAACACATTCTATTTATATTTATTTCTTTTCCCTATTAGACCATTTTTAAGATATTAAAACAATTCCCAAGATATTTTACTAGGAATGAATCAGTCTATGAATATGTTTTAATGTTCGAATTCGAACACCACTGGCAAGTCCTAAATCTGCACTATTAATTGTTTATGGATAGGTTTACGAAACTCTTAGTTTTAGAATCCGGCCTTAAAGTGACTAAGAATAGGTGAAATAATCCATACAGACAAGTTTGGCCGAAACTTCTTTTCATGAACAGGAACAAAATCAGTCCCGTTGTGGGGCACTATAAATAGGTAGGCATGCCCGCAAATTGGGAGCCTCTACAACGCTGTTTGTATGAGGCGGAGGCAACAAGTAACAGCCATATGAAGTCGCTGCTCCGTCAAAGTCGGAGAGAACATTTGTTTAATAAAAGCGATTCAAATTTTTTAATGATTTGTTTTTTTTTAAGTAATTAAATAGAACAAATATCAAAATTCCAAAAAAAAACTGTTTATTCAGAGTCGCTAGCTTCTTCTTTCCTCATCGTCGAAATCATCTATACTTCTGCTACTATCGCTTTCCGGAGCAAGATTTGCTACTAAGATATAATACATTTTATACATCACTAAGTTCATATGGAGTTGACAAATTGAAACGGTTAAGCACTTTGTATGGGGAATTCTTAACTTAATTTTTGTGCACATCTAAGGCACAGTACCTTTCGAATGATATAAGTTTCATTCTCCTCATTTCATAATAAATACTAAAAAAGTGTACTGTAATGATGTTAGCGGTCTCATAAGCAAAAACACAAAATATTCCCACATCGAACTCCAGTTTGGCAATACCTGCTGAATGTCCTATTTATTCTTTGAAATCGCCAAAGTTAGCTAGCATCATGGTACTTATGCTTTATATTTTCAGTTTCATTAGAATTCGACACCTCTTTGGAGTGTAATTTGGTTTCTAGCTCATGCAATATAATATTTGGTTAATCTTTAGATTCGCGAATTAACAGGATGCCCATACGCAAAATCAAGAGAAAAGAGCGAAAGAAATTTATTGAGATGTCACTTCAAGGAATGCGTATTAAGCTTGAAAACAACAGCGGTGCTTCTGTTTACAGAAAGCGTTGCTATTAATAATCAATGTTTCCAAATCGCTGTTGCTTCAGTGAGAGGCATCTAAGAAAAGGCCTCTCTAGTAGAACCAATCGAGATTAATTATCTGTGTGGTACAGAAGCATGATAAAAACAACTTGGGATGCTTTAAGAAAAAGTATGGGTGATATTAAGTCCAGTATGTACAAATGGAGTGTGGAGAGGATTAAACCTTAATATACAAAGTGCAACGAGTCTTTGATTCCATCCAGCACACCGGTATCTTTGTAAAAAAATACACATCTAACGGTAAAACTTTTATAACATCATTCAAAAAGAGCCAGAGTGCTGAGACTAATATAGGCAGCGACAATAATCTGCTAATTAATTTAAGAAAATCATGTGGGAATGGAAAATCCCTTGGCCTATATTGCCGTGCAAAGTTGCCTTAAAGTGGCACAGAATGAATAGATGAAAATTGAATCGCCTGAAATTAAACTAAACTCAAATAAAGTATGTATGTACATACCTACACCGAAAATCCCATAAACTCATATCCGGTCGGAACCAATAGGATATGTTCCTATTATATAAACATTATAAAAAATATAACGCATGCATAGTCAAATATATATTTTGTAGATACTTTATCGGAATTGGACAACTGGTCAGTCTCACAGTGGTATGCTAAATGATTGCTTTACGATGAGAACAAACATGTATAATTTGCACACCACATTTCCACTTTTTAACATTAATAGATATAGAACAGTTCGCTAGAGCACAAACGAATTTTGGTTGCGTTTTGATTCGTAATTGGATAGTATGAGGAAATTATATGAAACAATTACAATTTACAAATCTTAATATATAAAAGTAACTACCATTTGATCACATAAAACATAAAAGACCAAGACCAGCCCAAGCTCATAAACCAAGTGTCAATATAAATAGACCGTCAGCTTGGCCCAAAAAAGAATTCCCTACAACCAGGACTGGATTTGACGTTTATGAAGTACAGCATACAGTTTGAATTTGAGCAAAAATAATTGAATACAACGATATATCACTTTCCAGTGGGCATAGCAGTGTTTAATTGGTTTGTGTTTCCTATTTAATTTCTTTGGTTTTTAATAAATTGAAAAAAAAATAGTGAAATACACATTAGAGAGGACCTTGCATTTAAGTCCAATTTAAAAACTCACATATCCTAGAAATGAAATGAGCAAGTGTTCGCGACTTCATGAATTTTTTGGGAAAATAGCTTGTAGACCCAGGTCTACCCCGGACTGTAGCGCCACCTTAAGTAATGTCGTTTTTCATTGGGATTTTCAGATTTTTCGTGCGAAAACGAAATTTTTCTTTCTTTTCATTTTTGTGGTGCGTGTTTTGAGAGTCAACTGTTCTACATTTAATTTATGCTTATAAAAATCCGCTCAATTTATGTTGACATCCATTTTAAAGTTAAAGTTTTACAAATGACAAATGTTTTGGTGTAAGTGTAAGTAGGTGTGAATCTCGCTTAAATATCGAGATTCACAAAATTGCTCTGACTCTCAAAAAAAGTGTTTTTTTTTTGCGGCCAATGGAACATGAAATCTGACAGCCAGATGATTTCTAGAGCAGAAAAACTGCTCCGAATCTGAAAAAATCGGATTCTATCCCAATGGAAAACGAAATAAATAAACTTGTAGACAGCCGCCCTTCCACTGCAAAGTTATGTATCTCATGGGTCAGATTCTGTAATACCATGTTCCCACCAAGCGAAATCGCGAGATTTCGTAAAATCTTTCCAAATCTCCGAGATTTCGCCATACATTATTGACGTGCCGAAATCTCGGGATTTCAGCGAAATCTAGTCGAAATCCCTTTGAGTTCATCCGCCCGTGATACCATGTTCCCACCAAGCGAAATCGCGAGATTTCGTAAAATCTTTCCAAATCTCCGAGATTTCGCCATACATTATTGACGTGCCGAAATCTCGGGATTTCAGCGAAATCTAGTCGAAATCCCTTTGAGTTCATCCGCCCGTGAGAGGTGATCAAACCGAACAAGCCTACAGCATGAACTTTGGTTTATTTTGTGTTCATTTGTTCATTGTGTACGTCAAAATAATAAGCGCCAAAACAATCAAAAAAATAAAAAATCAAACAGCTGTTTGCCAGCCACTTCAAAATTGACAGCTTATGACTTTTGAAATCACTTCAACTCGGTGGGAACGACTTACGAGATTTCAGTAAAAATTCATCGAAATCTCGCGATTTCAGTTTGGTGGGAACATGGTATGAGAGGTGATCAAACCGAACAAGCCTACAGCATGAACTTTGGTTTATTTTGTGTTCATTTGTTCATTGTGTACGTCAAAATAATAAGCGCCAAAACAATCAAAAAAATAAAAAATCAAACAGCTGTTTGCCAGCCACTTCAAAATTGACAGCTTATGACTTTTGAAATCACTTCAACTCGGTGGGAACGACTTACGAGATTTCAGTAAAAATTCATCGAAATCTCGCGATTTCAGTTTGGTGGGAACATGGTATAAGACGAAACGTTATGTGGTATTCGTTTGGGCTTCTTCAGATTTACCCTCAGATTTCAGGTTTCGTGTGGCTAATCGAACATAAAAACGCTCTTGCTCTTTTTTGTGTTGATATTCGTGCGACTTGAATATGTGTAGTCTTCGACACTTTTATATGCGCTTTCCATTCACTGGTTAAATTTTATATTAAAACATTCGAAATTTCATTCCCGATTGATTTCTAAATATTTGTACACAAATAATCTACGAAAATATATTCACCCGATGCAATGCCTTTCTTTGCTGTAGAAATATTTCACTAAAATGTAAACAAACTTCACCACTTGTCAAACTCAAATGCACTTGTATTGGTAGGTAGGTAGGTAGGTAGGTAAATGGGTGCTCTTGTAGCGATTTTGCCACAGCTTCACTTAGACCATCAGTTGGGTCCATTGTGGCCAGTTACGGGAACCATCCAGTGTGACCTGTTGAAAGAGAAGAAAATTAACCGCTTTACATATTGGCGCCACATAGATTAGTATGAATCTCATGGGCTCTTGAAGCTCCGTTGTGTCATGGTCCTCTATAGTTCGTCCTACGAGTAGCCAGTGATATGAAGTTTGTTTATCTACTGGAACCACCCAGATTTGAGTATGAATCTCAGGAGTACCTTCTATTCTATTTCTTCAACTTGTATTGGTAAATCTGAGGGCAAATCTGAGAAAATATCTAGATTCGCAAAAGTGCTCTAAAATCTGAAAAAGATTGCTTTTTTTGTACCAAACGAACATAAAAATTGCTATGAGGGCAAAAAAAGTGCTCTGAGAGCGCTCAAACGAATACCACATTAAAATGTTTTAATGTGCACGAAAAAATTTACTGGTGCAACATAGCGCAATTCGTGCACACGAAAACGTTTGTTCGTTTCGTCTTACAGAATCAGTATTCCATTTTCTTTGGCCTATAAGCTGTTTTCCCGCAAAATTCATGGAGTCACACACATATGCAATATCATCAAAATAGATACCTACATAATGTAAAGAATTCTGTCACTTAAGTCCAGAGATGAATGATTAAAAGAGATGGATATCTTTCGTTCGTATATCCCCCCAAAACCCATTTGTTTACATTAGGTTTGTTTGACGTGGGTCCTGGTTTAACCCTAACGTGTTCGATATAGCACTGAACTCGACCTGGCACTGAAAACCTGTGTTTGACATGACTTCTAGGGCGCCCTAGCTGTGCCCTGAACTAACCCCAGTTAGTTTGTCGGGGCAAGAATTCAGTGCTGAGTTGCGCTGTCATTTCGCTTGCTGTCATTCACTTGTTTATCGTGATAAAGGTAAATACAAATAAATTTGGTATTCAAACGAATTGAGTTCATTCATTTTTAACAATAAACAAAAAATAAAATGAAGATAACACTTCGTTCACCAAAAGATAAATATTTTTCAATTTCAAAAACTGGCAGACTTCAGGGCAACATATTTTGCGTTCGATATAGTAGCCGAGTTTTCAGGGTTATGCAGGGTTTTTAGCAGATGTGGAAATCAGCTGATACTTCTCAGTATGCACTAGTGGGTACTAGTGCTAGGCACGTCAAACAAACCTATTGTTGCTTTTGTAATCTCAACCCCCATCTGTGAATAAGTGTGATCAAAAATGAAATGAAATGAAAAAAATGTGAAATGCACAGTAGAGAATACCGAATTCTTGCATTAAAGTCCAATTCATGAACTCACATTCAAGAATAGAAATAAGCAAGTGTGTGTGATTTCATGAATTTTTCTGGAAAACAGCTTGTAGGCAGCCGCCTTTCCACTGGAAAGTTATATATCTCTGCATTCCATTATCTTTGCTAAAGTCCAATTCAAAGATAATGGAATACAGAGATATATAACTTTCCAGTGGAAGGGCGGTTGCCTACAAGCTGATTTCCACAAAAATTCATGAAGCTTTCCAGAAAAATTCATGAAGTCACACACACTTGCTTATTTCTACCCTAGTACATGTGAGTTCATGAATTGGACTTTAATGCAAGAATTCGATATTCTCTACTGTGAATTTCACAATTTTTTACATTTTAATCAAAACCTCCACAAAAACCAAACAAATTCAATACAAAACACAGAATAATTAAACACTGCGGTGCTCATAAAAGCAAGATGACTCGCGGTCGGCCATTAGCAACATGCTTATTTTGTTGATCACACGTATTTACAGACGGGGGTTGAAATTACAAAAACAACAATGTAAACAAATGGGTTTTGGGGGGATAGACGTACGAAAGATATCCATCTCTTTTAATCATTCATCTCTGGTCCAATTCAAGAAACACTTTTTCGGAAAAAACAGATTATAGGCAGCTGCCCTTTCACTCGAAAGCTGTATATCTCTTTTAATTCCATTGTCTTTGGTTTTTGCTGACGGTCCATTTTATGGTTTTTTCGGTTTTTTCCCGAAAAAGTCTTTGGCTTTGACTCGCAGTCACAACTTAAGTAAACTTGACTTTTACATATTAACAATTATCTAAAATAATTTATATTGAATTTTTGTTATGTTAATACAACTGTCGAACTGAAGTACTCTTAACAATTTCTATCGTAATTTGTTTGTTTGGTGTTGCTAGCTTCATGCGCTGTATTTCTACTGTGGTGGAAGTAATTTTAACATCAAAGTGGATAAACTTCGAATGCTCTCATCTGGGTCAACCTCGGGAATGAGTATGATGCAACAATCGGCGAACTTTTCCTACGGGGACCGAGCTCAGATGGGCGTAGATGTGGAATTCGGAAGTGATCCAGCCTCTGGTGGATTCTTCAACACAGACTATAAGAAACATGAAGACCTTAAACATATGTTGGATAGCAATAAAGATGGGCTAAAGCTGGAAGCTATGAAAAGAATAATTGGAATGATAGCCAGAGGGCGCGACGCTTCCGATTTATTTCCGGCTGTTGTAAAGAATGTTGTTTCAAAGAACATAGAAGTTAAAAAATTGGTATATGTTTATCTGGTGAGATATGCGGAAGAGCAGCAAGATTTGGTTCTTCTTTCGATAAGCACATTTCAGAGAGCTTTAAAAGATCCAAATCAGTTAATACGAGCAAGCGCACTCCGGGTTTTATCAAGTATTCGTGTTTCAATGATTGTGCCGATTGTTATGTTGGCTATTCGGGATTCGGCGTCTGATATGAGCCCTTATGTGCGGAAGACGGCTGCTCATGCAATTCCTAAACTGCACTCTTTGGATCCTGAGCAAAAAAATGAGCTAGTAACTGTTATAGAAAAGTTACTTTCAGATCGCACAACTTTGGTCGTTGGCTCAGCTGTCATGGCTTTTGAAGAAGTGTGTCCAGAACGCGTCGATCTTATTCATAAAAACTATAGAAAGCTTTGTAATTTATTGGTCGACGTGGATGAATGGGGTCAAGTGATCATTATTAACATGCTTACAAGGTATGCTCGCACGCAATTTGGCAATCCTAACACTGAACAACCTGAGGATCCTGAAAATTCCATCGACGGAAATAGCCAATTCTATGACGATGAAAATGATAATAATGTCCCCTTATCTGGTGATGAAAAAAAAACCAAATTACGGTCTCCCAATTCTACCACTTACGTCATAGATTTAGATCATCGCATGCTCTTGCGTCAGACTAAACCTTTGCTCCAGAGTCGAAATGCATCTGTGGTAATGGCTGTATCCCAGCTATATCACCATGTTGCTCCACGCAGGGAGGTTAGTATTATTGCCAAGGCATTGATTCGACTTCTACGGTTCCATAAGGAGGTGCAGAGTGTGGTTTTGACTTGTATTGCTTCGATGTCCACAAAAAGGAAGTCCATATTCGAGCCTCACATGAAGTCATTCTTTGTTAGGACTAGTGATCCTACGCATATTAAACTATTAAAACTCGAGATATTGACAAATCTTGCAACGCCTATGAGTATATCCGTAATTTTAAGAGAATTTCAAACATACATCAACAGTAGTGATCGGGCATTTGTTGCAGCGACTATTCAAGCTATCGGGAGGTGTGCTGCATGCATTAAGGAAGTTACCGAGACGTGTCTCAGTGGGCTGGTACATCTGTTGTCCAATAGAGATGGTAAGGGAGTTGTATTATATCGTCATATTGTACATAATAACTATCCCATCCTTCTATCCTATATCATCATTTAACCTACCATACTTTCTCTATCTCTCAAACCAGTTTCAACGAATTGGTTGTCAGATGAAGGAGAGTTTTCTAGAACACACAACAAAGATAAAAAAAAAAAACTATAGAAAGCTTTGTAATCTAATAGTCGACGTGGATGAATGGGTTCAAGTATCAAAATTAATATGTTTACGAGATATCTATACTCGCACTTAATTCCTAACGCTGAACAATTTAACTGTAGATCTTCATTCAAATTGTTATAAGACCGCATCAACTGCATTTTTTGGACATTGTGACATTTTTAGTCAGATCTTCCTCATGATTAGAAGACCCTAAAGAAAGATAGATTTCTATAAATTTCAAAAATATTTCATCAGAAGTTGATGATGTGAAATAAATGTTTTAAGCTACGATTACACGTATCACTCTCCAGGGTATCACACCCCGGCAAATACGTCAGTGACTTAGTTAAAGAGCTATTAGAGTACACAACGCTAAAGCGCTCCATCTTCATTGTTTGCGCCAGGTATGCCATTGTTCATGTAGAAATCCTTCTCAATTGCCTTTGCTCCACGAATGTTTTCAATCGCCTTCTAACACCTGACTCAGCTTAGAACTAGCTTGACCCAATAAAAAGTCGTATCTTTTTGAAAGTTCATGAAGGAAATTTTTTACAAATAGTTGTTATGATCTTCGGGATCACATTCATTCTAAAAGATGCCTTAAAAGTTCATCATAAAAGCTGGCGGGGGAGTGCCAAGTTTAAAAATTATATCAAGTGCGATTGATATGCTGCGAGCAGAGAACCTTAAGCTCTTCGCGGCAGCGGCAGCTTCGATTTTATTTCAATAGCAGATACATTGACACCATATCGGCAGTTTCGGCAATTGCCAGAACCTCTGCCTGAAAGACACTACTGTTATCGGGCAATCTGATTGAGTGGAGTATATTGAACTCTTCAGAGAAAATTCCAGCACCTCTCAAATCCATCTGTGTAGATGGATATCGATTTCCCTTTTGTGGGTTCATCTGTGTTCCATTCCTCTCTGCTGGGAAAATAGCAAGAGAATGGTATGTCGAAGTCAAGATGGGGAGACAAGTAGTCAGAAGTGACAGCATCTCCCACATATTTGTTCAGAATCTGTGCATGTCCCAGTTTGTAGGGTTTTCAGCTTTTAATTTCACCGAACCTGAGAGCATTTTTGGATGCATATTCTTGCATTTATAGGTCTAACGGTGTTGTCCTTATTGCGCTGGTTGTACCTATGCATGCTAGTCTTTGTATTTTGGTCATTAGTTTGAGATTCAATGCTGGCTTGCCACCAGACTAAGCTCCCGTACGTGAGTATTGAACTCACTACAGCCGTATACACATCCACAGAATTATTTTGGAATTTGGTCCCCACCTTTTGCCGAAGATTCGGTTCATGTGTAAAAAACATTTGCAACTTTTTTAACTCTTTCATTGGCGTTTAATTTCCAATTAAGGTTCCTATCTAAGATTATACCTAGGTATATGGCCCTCCCGGCTACCCTAAGGGGTTTAGGTCCCTCAATAGTTGGAGGCCTGAAGTCCTTAGCAGTCGTATGGCTTGACTTGCCAGCCTTCGGAATGAAGACGACCTTTACTTCTCACCATACCCTGGGAATGTGACCACACATTCTAGGCAGAGTGGGAAATGTTTCATCAGGGCTGGTATAATAATTGACCTGGGCTTCTGGAGCATGATTGGAAAAATCCCGTCAACCCCAGGTGATTTAAATGGAGAAAAAGTCTCAATCGACCAGTTGATTCTTTCCTCAGTTATTATACCATCTGGAATTGTTACAATGGTAGTTGCGATGCTTGGTGTAGACTGGACTGCGGTTTTGGGGATACAACCCGGAAAGTGCGTATGTAGAAGCAGACTTAGAGTCTCTTCAGAGGACTTCGTCCAGTTATCACTGTTCTCTTTGAGATATCCTGGAACCGCTGGTTCTTTCGATAGGATTTTCCTGGGTCTGGCTGATTATCTTCTATTTCGTTACAAAATGTATGCTAGGCTATACATTTCGCACTAGTGACAGCGCTTTTAAATTCCCTTGATGCTATTTCTTTATCAAAGTGATAAAAAAACGTGTCCGGTTTTGCGTAAATCCAAGCCTTTCCCTTAATTATGCGACTAAGATTAGAAACAGAGTAAGTGTTTTGCATTAAATGGCAGCAGAGATAGAGCAAATATATTTTACTGAAATCAAATTTAAAATAAATTTATAATGAAGGCTTATATTTGAGTATAGTATATTATTTAACAACGTGGACAGTAAAATGCGTGCATATAAAGAGGAACTGCAAAAGAAATAATGGAACTTACAATTGTTATTCAAATTGTCAAAAAAGTTTATTTATTTCTTAGATTTATTAAGTGCTTTCGTTTAATTAAAGCAACATTTTCATGTTTTTGATGTTTCAACTTACAAAATTACTTATGAAACCGCAGAACAACGAATACGCAATGAATTGCCTGCATATTTGAAATGTCAAAGTTTGTATGGGGAGTTTCACTTCGATCGTTTTCTACGATGATTTTAAATGATTTTTGTGAGTGAAACTTTCCTCCCCCGGTATATTCTACGATAGGGGTGAAATGTCTTAGAGGTATAGACCCTCTTGCATGTGTTTTAAATATTAATTTTTATCTTTTGAAATGGGGCCACTATTACTTTTATTTAACGTTCATTTTTTCTTCTCGTCAGAACATGTCGTGGCGGAGAGTGTGGTTGTTATCAAGAAGCTGCTGCAAACCAAAGCAGCCGAACACTATGATATAATTTCTCAGATGGCTAAGCTGCTTGACTTCATTACTGTACCAGCAGCTCGGGCTTCTATTCTGTGGCTTATCGGCGAATACAACGAAAAGGTACCAAAAATTGCACCCGATGTGCTGCGAAAATTGTCTAAAACCTTTATAGAGGAAGTAAGTAACCATCGTAATTTGAAAATATCTCATTTAGAAACCCGTTTTCAAAAACTTTCAGGAGGACGTTGTTAAACTGCAAATTCTGAATTTGGGCCTAAAACTTTACTTAACCAATCCTGTGCAGACGTCGCTACTTTGCCAGTATGTTTTTACTTTGGCACGTTACGATCCGAACTATGATGTTCGTGACCGTGCACGTTTCCTGCGTCAGTTTATATTTCCCTGCGGTGATGAAAGTAAATTTCTTTCCAAAAACGCGCGGAATATCTTTCTGGCACCGAAGCCCGCGCCAGCATTGGAAAGCAAATATCAAGGCAGAGATCACTACCAGCTCGGGTCTCTTTCGCACTATCTGAATATGCGTGCAAATGGATATAACGATTTGCCAGAGTTTCCCGATGTTCCGTCCGATACGTCCATACGGAATGTTGAGCCCTTCAAAGACGTACATCAACATAAAATGACATCCCATAAATCAGTTAAGCAGGGCAATAGCCAGGACTTCTTTTCTGGGTCTGAAAAGAGTTCTGATTATTCAAAAAGTTCCGAATCTAGTTCTTCTGATGAGTCCTCCAGTTGCGAAGAGGATGAGCCCTCTACAACTGCAGGTACTAAAACGGCTAATCCAAAATCGGTAGACATTGATTATGGTACACCAGAGTGTGCATCAAGTACAAGCAGTGGCTCCGAATCTGGTTCTGATTCTGGAGAATCAACCTCATCAGATGGAAGCAGTTCAGAGTCAAAGAGTGACAGTGAAAGGATCAAAATAAAGACCAATGAAATTGGCAATCGTATAGAACTAAAAAGTAATATTGATCTACTTTTGGATTTGAGTGACATTCCTTCGGTGGGACCGGTAATGACTCCATCGCTCGGTGGTTTGTTGACTCCAGGTAATATAATTTTATCGATATTTCGTCGTTTAACACTATTGTAATGTTTTAGGAACTTCAGTCGCAGGAACACAAAATGCCGCAAATCGCATTGATCTTGTTGGTCCTTCCTTTATCGAATTCAACCACCAAGAACTGCTGAACAAACTCTCGGGAAACGGTTTAAGTGCCACCTATCGTTTTACCCGTTCTCCACATATATTCTCCTCCAACATGGTGTCTATTGAGTTAATCTTCATGAATAATACCAACGAGGAACTTACTAACGTTAAAATAAGCAGTCAAAAGAATGCGAGTATTAACGAATTCGCAACTATTCAAAGCCTACTGCCCCAACAGAGATCCACTGTTGTATTAGGGCTTGATTTTAATGATTCGACACATGCCGTTGAGTTTGAGATCCAGTCAAACGTAGGAAAGTCCAAAATATCACTCAAGCCACCTATTGGAGAGCTAATACGTTCAGTACAGATCGATGAGGAATATTTCTGCGAACAACGCCGAAAATTACGTGGCATGAACGAGCATCACAGCATGATCCAGCCCCCAAAGATATTTGACCTTAATCAGATACAGATGTTGGTTTTTAAAATACTTAACGTGGCCAAAATCAGCTGTACCAATTCCGACGTTCTATACTTTGTAGGTCAGACTATGTCTTCAAAGAGCTTAGTGCTTATCTCTTTGCAACTACAGGATAGCAAAATATCTCTCTTGGTTAACTGTGAAAAGATGGTAATCGGCTCAATGGTACTGAATGAGATTCGACACGCTCTGACTGCAAATGCATAACATTTTACATTAATCTTATCTTTCATCGCACCTAAGCACATTTCTTAGTCCTATGTGTGCACTTAACCACAGCTTTCCGATTTTTTTTTAATTTTATCTAATTTGTCTCATTTTTGTTCTATTTTTATAATAAATAAATACTTAATTTTGCGCTTTTAATTTCTTAAATGGGTACACCAATCATATGTGGTTTTAATTGAGTAGAACAGAAATTGGGGTCTTGTTCGATTGGCATAGGCACACTCCAAAAGGATTCTTGGAAAATTACCAATTTGTATACGTTATCTTGAAATTTTTCAACTGCAAAGAATCACATTCCATTGGGTGTACTTATTTTTGTTGATTTATTTGTTAAATTTGACCAATAACTGGAAAACACGTAAGTAACCGTCGGGTCGAAGGTAACATATATCCCAATCGCATGAAAACAAATAAAAATATATGTGCGAAATCTCAAAACTAATGGCGTTTTTCACGGAAGATCAGACAGAAGTGCGTTTTTCAATGAAGTTCGTTGTAGGTACTTTTGCAATAGGGGTACACATCTTGTGAGATTTGGCGTTCTGCTGCAACTTTTTTTGTTGAATCTAGGCCAAATCAATAGGGCAATTCTATCCCGAACAATTGACCTAGAAGTGAACTTTTTATTTCAATGAAACATAAAAAGAGCACTTCTAGAACTGTTCTTTTCATCAATCGAAAACGACATTAGTTTTGATGTCAGTGATCAACAGGAAATGAGGAAATGCTCGCCCGTCCAAATCAACTGCACACATTGGCCGCGTTCCACTAGCCGCTAGATAACCAGCGGTATGAAAAACTCCATATAAAAAAAATTGACATTTCACATTTTACGCTAGATTTCTAGCACTTTTTGTGAAATATCTCATTCAGGGAAATTTCTCAATCTACCGCAAAACTACCCGCTAGATTGAGAAAAAACAACAAAAAATAAAATACTTGTCAAAGGAAAACGTTCAAACGTTTACAGAATAAAAAAAATACGAAATCGAGCACGTGTAATTGTGATAAAATTTGAATTCGGATATTGTTTTCAACATATTGTATCATTTCTTTATTTGTAGTGTGGAAATAATCATGCGAAAAAGAGTGTCAATTGTAATTTTGCCGCTGGCGCTATCGTTCCAACGCGTTCCTTCATCTGGGATATTTTGTGTTAGACGTCTAGCTCTAGCGGCCAGTGGAACCCGCCCAATAGCATTTATTTGTCCGGCGTTATATTTGTCATCTCCAACACTTGTCACAAGCAGAGATGAATGATTAAAAGAGATGGATATCTGTCGTGCGTATATCCCCCCAAAACCAGAGATGAATGATTAAAAGAGATGGATATCTTTCGTACGTCTATCCCCCCAAAACCCATTTGTTTACATTGTTGTTTTTATAATTTCAACCCCCGTCTGTGAATACGTGTGATCAACAAAAAAGCATGTTGCTAATGGCCGACCGCGAGTCATCTTGCTTTTATGAGCATCGCGGTGTTTAATTATTCTGTGTTTTGTATTGAATTTGTTTGGTTTTTGTGGAAGTTTTGATTAAAATGTAAAAAATTGTGAAATTCACAGTAGAGAATTAAAGTCCAGTTCATGAACTCACATATACTAGGGTAGAAATAAGCAAGTGTGTGTGACTTCATGAATTTTTCTGGAAAACTTCATGAATTTTTGTGGAAAACAGCTTGTAGGCAGCCGCCCTTCCACTGGAAAGTTATATATCTCCGTATTCCATTATCTTTGCCCAAAACCCATTTGTTTACATTGTAAAGGGTGATTTTTTAGCTGGTTTGGTTTTGGCAACACTGGTTTTGACAGCTGACGTGTTTAGTACCTTGTGTCACTGTCAAACAGCTTCAGTTTGGTTTGCAATTTAACCATAGATCGTCTTACAAATGAACAACGCTTGCAAATTATTGAATTTTACTATCAAAATTCGTGCTCGGTTCGAAATGTTCATCGCGCGCTGCTTCCATTTTATGATCGGCATTCTCGACCTTCTGAGCAGTCTATTCGGAAGATTGTGACCAAATTTCGCACCAAATTTACTTTGTTGGACATTAAACCACCAACACGTTTACGTAGTGTGCGTAGTGAAGAAAATATTGCGGCCGTATCAGCTAGTGTGACAGAAGACCGCGAAATGTCGATTCGGCGCCGTTCCCAGCAGTTAGGCCTTTGTTACAGCACTACGTGGAAAATTTTGCGGAAGGATTTGGGCGTAAAGCCTTTTAAGATACAGCTGGTGCAAGAACTAAAGCCAGCCGACCTACCACAACGCCGAATTGTTGGTGAATGGGCTCTTGGAAAGCTTGCCGAGGATCCGCTTTTTTATCGAAAAATTGTGTTCAGCGATGAGGCTCATTTTTGGTTGAATGGGTACGTAAATAAGCAAAATTGTCACATTTGGAGTGAAGATCAGCCAGAAGCATTGCAACAGCTACCAATGCATCCCGAAAAAGCCACTGTTTGGTGCGGTTTATGGGCCGGCGGCATTATTGGGCCATATTTCTTCAAAGATGATGCGAATCGCAGCGTTACTGTCAATGGTGAACGCTACCGAGCGATGATAACAAACTTTTTTTTGCCCGAAATGGAAGTTCTTGACTTGCATGATATGTGGTTTCAACAAGACGGTGCTACATGCCACACAGCACGCGAAACAATGGCGCAATTGCGAGGCGAGTTTGGTGAACAGTTAATTTCACGTTTCGGGCCGGTCAATTGGCCGCCTAGATCGTGCGATTTGACACCATTAGATTATTTTTTGTGGGGGTATGCCAAGGCTAATGTGTATAGGGACAAGCCCACTTCGAATGACGCACTGGAAGCCAACATCCATGCATTCATTCGTGAGATACCGGCCGATATGTGTGAAAGAGTATGCCAAAATTGGACTCAGCGGATGGGCTACCTGAGACGCAGCCGCGGTCAACATTTGCATGAAATTATCTTTAAACATTAAATTGCAAGGTTCAAACTATCGATTCAAATAAATATTTCATTAATTTTTTCGAATTTTTTGTGTTTTTTTTTTTAAAAAAAGTTCTAAACCTCTTAAAAAATCACCCTTTATAAATGTTTCCAGTGGAAAGGCGGCTGCCTACAAGCTGTTTTCCAGAAAAATTCATGAAGTCACACACACTTGCTAATTTCTATTCTAGGATATGTGAGTTCATGAATTGGACTTTAATGCAAGGATTCAGTATTCTCGACAGTGTATTTCACAATATTTTTCATTTTAATTAAAACCTCCACAAAAACCATACAAATTCAATACAAAACACAGAACAATTAAATACCGTGATGCTCATAAAAGCAAAATGATTCGCGGTCAGCCATTAGCAATATGCTTTTCTGTTGATCACACGTATTCACAGACGGGGGTTAAAAATAACAAAAACAACAGTGTAAACAAATGGGTTTTGAGGGGATAGACGTACGAAAGATATCCATCACTTTTAATCATTCATCTCTGCTTATGTATCTCTGGATTCCATTATCTTTGCCAATGGCCAATGGAAGGCGGCTGCCTACAAGCTGTTTTCCCAAAAAATTCATGAAGTAGTCACAAACAATGGATCATTTCTTTTCTAGTACAGTAAAAACTCTTTTATCCGGAATGCTTGGGACCGACAGTGTTCCGGATAATCGATTTTTCCGGATATTAGAGGTTAAGAGATTGGTGAAGGAAAACAAAACTATAAGTCTGCCTTTTAGTCAGAGATGAATGATTAAAAGAGATGGATATCTTTCGTACGTCTATCCCCCCAAAACCCATTTGTTTACATTGTTGTTTTTGTAATTTCAACCCCCGTCTGTGAATACGTGTGATCAACAAAAAAGCATGTTGCTAATGGACGACCGCGAGTCATCTTGCTTTTATGAGCATCGCGGTGTTTAATTATTCTGTGTTTTGTATTGAATTTGTTTGGTTTTTGTGGAGGTTTTGATTAAAATGTAAAAAATTGTGAAATTCACTGTAGAGAATATCGAATTCTTGCATTAAAGTCCAATTCATGAACTCACATATACTAGGATAGAAATAAGCAAGTGTGTGTGACTTCATGAATTTTTCTGGAATACTTCATGAATTTTTGTGGAAAACAGCTTGTAGGCAACCGCCCTTCCACTGGAAAGTTATATATCTCTGTATTCCATTATCTTTGCTTTTAGTATAGACGACAAACGGTAAACTTATTTTTCAGACTAAAACGCAGACGGCAAATTTGTTTTCCTTTTCAGGCACGCATTCTTGTGCAAATCGCAACATGCTTGAACATTTACATGCTTGTGTAAAATCATCAGCACACAGCATTGCGGATATTAGAGGTTTCTCCGGATAGTAGAGTGTAAATTTCACAAATATTTTCTTAAAAAAATTCCGGATATTAGAGGTTGCCGGTTATTGGAGTTCCGGTTAAAAGAGTTTTACTGTATATGTGAGTTCATGAATTGGAATTGGACTTTAATGCAAGAATTCAGTGTTCTCTAATGTTCGAAATTACAAAAACAACAATGCAAACAACCGGGTTTTGGTGGGATAAACGTACGAAAGATATCCATATCTTTTAATCATTCATCTCTGCCATGGCATAGATCAAGATAATGGAATTACAGTTACATAACTTTCCAGTGAGAAGGCGGCTGCATATAAGCTGTTTTCCCGAACTTTTCATGAAGTCACCCACATTTGCTTATTTCCTTACCAGGATATGTTAAGGTAAGATTAGACGGTATGCCAAGTGGTCATAAAATGCCAATATCTGACAGTTCTCCTGTCAAAATATGGTCATACAATGTAATGGGCAAAGAGGATCCAAACTAGAGGGCCAACTCCCGTGCACCTACCCGATTTTCCCCGCAAATTTTGAATGACAGCCCTCTCTCGCGCGCTCTTTTTTCTCCTGTCTGTGAATACATGTTATTAATGGCCGCCGAGTAACATACAATTTGTAAATGAATGAATTTATAACAATAAATATAAAAGGAATAAATGTTGAGTATGGTGTTTTAGATAGCTTTACTTGTTCTCTATCCATCTTATGCGCCAAAAAATGTTCATCCATTCACATTTCAGGTTTTTTTTTAATTTTTCTACATGAAAAATCTTTTTGACAACAAAATTCATGAAGCTACCTTGGGGAGTTGTTCCAAAAATAGGTTAATTCCATTCAATTTAAACCCAAGTTTTCACTAGGGCAAAAGTGAATTCCTTAAAATATTCGCAAACATTGCATAAATTTCTATTACGCTTGGTGGTTGTTTTCAACTTGGTTTTTTAGCACCGTATTTGTACAAAATGAAAATATTATTAGGAATTCTGTGGTTTAATAAGAGTGAACAGTGTTGATGTTACTAAGGAACAGAAAAAATGGAAACTTTATTCATATTTAAAAAAAAAAATATTGTTACATTTGGGCTGGGATTCGAAAAGATAAAACACTATTCTGTTAAACTTTTCTAGTCAGAATCACTTTTATTACACTTTTATGGATTATACACTAATTAAGTACTAGAACAATATTACTTCAACAATTCTTCAACGATTCAAACCAATCACTTATTTCACTCTATTATTTATCTTCACAACCGATTACTATCTCGAACTTTAACCAATCACTGATAAAAATCAACTGTCGCCCTGTTGTACAACCTCTCCTTTTATATCTGCTCTGCCATCTCTTCGAGAACTTTCTAGCTAACTCCAATTGGTTCTACAATTGGCTGACATACTTTTTCCCCTTTTCAGCAATTGATAAATTCCCAGTTAGTTTAGTGGGGAATTGACAGATTCCAATCTCCAATTGGAGGTGGAACTTGTTTGGTGACAAATGGGGGTTGTTTTCATTTCACCACGATTCATTCCACGCCACAATATCCCCCTCTTAAACTTGTTCGTCCCGAACAAACTCGTTAACATTTGCACCATTGTAGCGATGAAGACGATCCACATGAACGACTTTCAGCTTGCCTCTTCCTCGTTGGATGCGATAGACAACGTCGTTGATGCGCTTTACGATTTTGTAGGGCCCTTCCCAGTCTGGTTGCAACTTAGGTGATAAACCTTTTCTTCGATGAGGGTTATATAGCCATACCAGATCTCCTTCTTGGAAGCCTGTAGTTGTTGTTTTAGTATCGTACCTCGTTTTCATGGGGTCACTGGCTATCTTAATATTAGCCCTAGTCCCTTGATGCACGTCCCTGATGATATTCCTGAGGTCTGTAACACAGTCCTCCTCATTTTTGGATTCTTCGCATGGAGATCCAAACATTAACTCGCTAGGTAGGCGGACTTTTCGACCAAATAGGACTTCAGATGGAGTATGTCCTGTGGTGTTGTGCACTGCACTTCGATAAGCCAATAAAAACATGGGAATGTGTTTGTCCCAATCTCTCTGGCCATCGCCAACGACCTTAGAGAGGTGTTCATTCAGCGTTCTATTGAAGCGCTCCACCATCCCATCTGATTGTGGATGAAGCGGTGTTGTTCTTGTCTTCTTAATCCCGAGTAACTGGCACACTCCTTGGAAAATCCTGGACTCGAAGTTTCGTCCTTGGTCCGAATGCAGTTCCATAGGCACACCGAATCTGCTTACCCAGTTGAAGACGATTTGCTCCACCACAGTCTTAGCTTCTTGATTTGGGATAGCGAATGCTTCAGGCCACTTACTGAAGTAGTCCATAACAACAAGGATGTAACGATTTCCATTGTTCGTTTCAGGAAACGGTCCCGCAATATCAACGGCTATCCTTTCGAAAGGGGCTCCCACATTATATTGATGCATCTGGCCTCGGACTTTCACTCTCGGGCCTTTGCTGGCCGCACATATTACGCATTTCCTGCACCAATTCTCAACATCCTCCCTTGAATGGACCCAGTAAAAGCGTTCTCGTACTTTTCCGAGTGTTTTGTTTATTCCCAAGTGGCCTCCAGACACTCCATCATGCAATTCCCTCAGCACTTCGATAACTTTTGTCCTGGGAACAACAAGCTGCATTACGTACGACTTTCCATCCGGGCTTTCCCATTTTCTTTTTAGAATGCCGTCTTGGACATGAAGGGAATCCCACTGCGCCCAGTATGCCTTCAGCTCGGGACTCCTGTTGGATATCTCCTGCCAGTCTGGTTTTCCCTCATGCTCCTTCCAGGCGAGGATTGGTTCGATATCCGGATCTTCCTTTTGAGCCTCCCGGATTTCCCGTGCGCTCCAGCCACCAATGGGCATAGCTCTCACCCTTTGAACGGACACGACATCTTTTTCCTCGTGTCGTGAGCAATGTTTACAATCTGCTTTGCACGGTCGACGGGAGAGAGCGTCTGCATTTGAGTGAAGATTTCCCTTTCGATGTTGTATTTCGTTGTCGTACATTTGCAGCTTCCGCCCCGTGAAGTTCGTTCTTAACTGATGGCTTTGTGAGGTTCCGTCCGCCGATTGTTCAGATGCCTCCTCGATACGACTCCTAGTTCTGCAATGTGGACAACTACTCTGTCTACGTTCAGCTCTGCACTGTCGTTGAAGATGTCCAATTTTGTTGCAGTTCCAGCAACGGATCGGTCCCCTGCGAGCACTGTTCCGGTCTTCTACCTCTGTTCTCTGGCATGTACATTCGACGGATGTTATTTCTCTTACGCGGTGGAATCCTTGAGATGCCTGGTCAGCAGCTTTCATAGTTAATGCAAATGCCAGTGCCTCAGGAAGAGTTCTCTTTCCAGCCATTCGTAGAGCCATCTGCAGCTGTCTGTCCTCTATGGCTTGTGTAAATGCCTCAATAGCCATTTCGTTGATGACATCTTCGCCGGCATTGGGATATGACAAGTGCGCTAGCCGTTCTATATCCGCTTGCAGCTGCTGGAGTGTTTCTCCCCTCTTCTGGAATCTACTGCGCAGTTGCACTCTATACACTTGCTGCATATGGTCGTCACCAAACCGCATCTCAATAGCCTTAACCAAAGCATCATAGTCGCGCTGTTTTTCTTCTGAGATAGTTTGAAGCAATTCTGCAGCTGTACCTCGTAATGCGAGCGTTAATGCAATCGACTTTTCCTCGTCGTCCCATCCATTGGTCATTGCAGCTGCTTCGAACTGTCTCTTATAGATCGGCCATGCTGTTTGACCATCAAAAACGGGTGGTTGCATCTCCTTCCTTCTTGGGCAGTCAGTAGAATATTCCCGAGCTTTCTGTTTCTTGACTTTTTCGAGCTCTTTAGCTATGTTCTCGATGTTCGTGCCGAGCTCTTTAGTTATGTTCTCGTGTTTATGAAACGTCTCATTAATTTCCTCAAATCTTGTTTCATGTTTGTTTAATTTGTCATCAATTGCGTCGATTTTTACATTTAGAACATTCCTAAATTCTTCCACGGCATCTTTTTGTGCGGCGACAAGAGAATTCTTTTGATCTGCGAACTTCGATTCCATAGAATTCTTCTGTTCTTCCATCTTGGCAAGAAGTAATTCCATCATAGCGCTAATATCAACTGTACATACTTGTTCTTCTGCCACGTCGAAAAGCATGGTCTTTGGATTTTCTCCCTCATTTTCGACAGCCTCCTGCAAACGAAGTATGAGGTCACTTTTCCCTCCAGCTGTAGAGATATTCCTCTTTTCTAATTCACTTTTTAATTGGGGTATGCTTAGTTGTAGCAATACACGACCCATTTTTTTTTTTTTTTTTTTGTCTCTTGTAATTTCGAAATTCACAAATTCACTTTAATTTTTTTTTTTTTTTTTTTTTTTAAATGTTTCTTTATCACACACGCTTCAACACAGAATAAGTTTTATCCCACTTCTGACACCAATGT
The DNA here is from genome assembly GCA_963082955.1 of Cheilosia grossa. Classification (NCBI taxonomy): domain Eukaryota; kingdom Metazoa; phylum Arthropoda; class Insecta; order Diptera; family Syrphidae; genus Cheilosia; species Cheilosia grossa. The sequence goes on along the minus strand of OY720145.1, from coordinate 27,597,084 downwards.
TACATTTGGGCTGGGATTCGAAAAGATAAAACACTATTCTGTTAAACTTTTCTAGTCAGAATCACTTTTATTACACTTTTATGGATTATACACTAATTAAGTACTAGAACAATATTACTTCAACAATTCTTCAACGATTCAAACCAATCACTTATTTCACTTTATTACTCTGCACTTATTTATCTTTACAACCGATTACTATCTCGAACTTTAACCAATCACTGATAAAAATCAACTGTCGCCCTGTTGTACAACCTCTCCTTTTATATCTGCTCTGCCATTTCTTCGAGAACTTTCTAGCTAACTCCAATTGGTTCTACAATTGGCTGACATACTTTTTCCCCTTTTCAGCAATTGATAAATTCCCAGTTAGTTTAGTGGGGAATTGACAGATTCCAATCTCCAATTGGAGGTGGAACTTGTTTGGTGACAAATGGGGGTTGTTTTCATTTCACCACGATTCATTCCACGCCACAATATATTATTCTCGGAATGTAAATTCGTAAAAACGAGTACATATGATTAAACTCCTAACAAATAGATAATATAATGTGGTGTTTAATTTGATCCGATTTCAGATTTTGCGTATTCAATCGAACGTAAGAATCTAAATTGTTTTGTTAATTTTCAGATCCCGTATTTCTATAGGTAATGTGCTTTTGCATTTTGAAATGTTCGCTGATATTTTTATAAGCCTCTCTAAATTATTAATTAACAAAAACAAGTGCAAGAAGTGATATTTCAGAGCACTTTTTTGCCCTCAGAGCACTTTTGCGAATCTATATATTTTCTTAGATTTTTTTCAGATTTACCAATACAAGTGCATTTGAGTTTGACATCTGGTGGAGGTTGTTTACATTTGCGTGCATTTTTTCTACAGCTAAGAAAGGCATTGCATCGGGTGGATCTATTTTCGTAAATTTATATGTGTGGAAATATTAAGAAATCAACTGGGACGGAGATTTCGAATGTTTTAATATAAAATTTAACCAGTAAATGGTAAGCGCATAGAAAAAGTGTCGAAGACTACACATATTCAAGTCGCACGAATATCAACACCAAAAAGAGCAAGAGCGTTTTTATGTTTGATTAGGCACACGAAATCTGAAATCTGAGGGCAAATCTGAAGAAGCCCAAACGAATACCACATAAGAAAGTCCCTAAAGAATTGAATTGAAGTGTGTGTTGTATTATCAATACTTTCTAAAAATCTATACCGATTTTTTTTTTAACATGGGATTTACCAGAAAACGGAAAAAAAATTTCGAATTTAACAAATATACTTGAATACGTTATTGTGCAAATATGCATTTTACGTACCATTTACAGATTAAAAATTATGCTAAAACTAAAATATCTTTTTTCCCACAGTAAAAAAACGCTTTCCCCAAACTTTGGTAAAATATCTACTTTGTTTCAATATGGCTTCGAAATGAAAATCGACGAAAAACATTTTTTTTCTTTAAAGTATACCTGCAATAAAAGCTTGAAGTTACAAAATCTCTTTTAAGAAAAGTGGAAGAGCCGTATAAGTTGATTTTTCTCTGATTAATATCATGACATAGATTTCTGCTAGATACTGAAAAAAAAAACTATGATTATATTAAGGTATTTGGCATTGTGAACAAATTATATCAGGAATTCCTCTTTCCAACAATTTCATAAACTATAAGAACTTTTAAACTGAGCTGCGATGTGAACGCCGTGTAACTAAAGGGTACCAAAAATGTTGAACACAGTCGCCCCCACTTACAAAATGGCCTCGTGATTGACATTAATTGCCTGCATAGGATTTCCTAAGTATGCGTGCGGCAGCAATGGCGCTCCTTTGATTTGTACAGGCACTAATACTTAGGAATTCCTATGCAGGAAAAGCAGCTTGTAGGCAAATGTACCGTTTCTGCTCTCAGTTGGCCCTCTAGCTTAGATCCTCTTTGGTAATGGGCATATCTCATATGCTCTAATGACCTGAATGCCACATATGACCAGGCTGATTTTGACAGATAAAAATGCCCAAATAGCATATGGTGTAATGGGACAATAGGTACGAATGCCAGCATATAGCCTTATATGCCCATATGCTTTTAATTGAAATTTCGTTATGGCATTAATGGCATTTTTGATGGAACAGGAATTATTTTGTTGTCATCGGTGTTTGATTTCGTAGAATTGTGATTCATTTTAATTTTCGTTCTCTTTTTGGTAATAAATACCAAATGCCTTGAATGACAATCATGTCAAATATGACCATATTGGTAATTTTGGTCATATAGTCTAATATACAGTTTTGATAATCCTGGCATTTTGTTCATTTGACAGCTAATCTGGTCATTTGCCTTTTGGCATTCATATGCTTAATTGGCATACAGTCTAATCTTAGCTTAAGCCCCATTGATTTGGCATACGAATGACGATATTCAATTTTCATGAATTTTTCGGGAAAACAGCTGGTAGGCAGCTGCCCTTTCACTGGAAAATTATATACCTCTGTATTCCATTGTCTTTCACACTAGGCTAGCTCTTATTGGAAAGTTGGCGGTTGGCAACCTCCTTTTTACTGGAAAGCTCTCTCTGTAAGTTATCGCATAGCAGAGATGAATGATTAAAAGAGATGGATATCTTTCGTACGTATATCCCCCCAAAACCCATTTGTTTACATTGTTGTTTTTGTAATTTCAACCCCCGTCTGTGAATACGTGTGATCAACAAAAAAGCATGTTGCTAATGGCCGACCGCGAATCATCTTGCTTTAATGAGCATCGCGGTGTTTAATTGTTCTGTGTTTTGTATTGAATTTGTTTGGTTTTTGTGGAGGTTTTGATTAAAATGATAAAAATTGTGAAATATACAGTAGAGAATACCGAATTCTTGCATTAAAGTCCAATTCATGAACTCACATATCCTAGAATAGAAATAAGCAAGTGTGTGTGATTTCATGAATTTCTTGGAAAACAGCTTGTAGGCAGCCGCCTTTCCACTGGAAAGTTATTTATCTCTGTATTCCATTATCTTTGTCGCATAGTCAGTGATTTGTGGTCGTGGTTGAAAAAATAGAGAAAAGCACAGAAAATCTCAATAAAATTAACTTACTGCATTATCAGCCATATTTGTTGGGTGGTACATCTCTTTCGAAAGAAAGCAGAAAGTTAATCGAGTTTCGGTTTTGATCGAAATTTTCTGAGCTTTTTAAACAAAAGAAAAGTGCTGAGTATTATAGACGATTTCAATATAAGGTAAATACTAAAAGAATTCTTATTCCCAAGTGTTTTTAAATTATAAAACATTGTAATTATTAGGGAGCCAATTAATTTATTCTGTTTTATCTTTCAACTCTTCAATTAGTCTTCAGAGTCACCAACTCATAAAGAAATTAAGCATAAATAAACAAACGGAAGAAAACGAAACGATAACTTCACAAATAATTTGTGTAAATTCGAAATTACATAGTGTAACCAATTTCCCGTTCTGACATCAAAAGAACTGCAGAAAGTAGTACGTAGCTATTCCCTTGAAGGTGTAAAACACGTACATTTCAACACAGGCAGAATGACGCAAGTTCTGCCCATACGTTTTCAGGAGCACTTACAGGTAAGTTAATTTTATTTCGTTACATTTTTGTACAATCTGCATTTCCATCTTTTTTTCATTTTTACAAATACGCCCCTTTGCTTATCTTTATGGAAGGTTTGTTAATAATGCAATGTTTTTTGGTTTTTCTCCCTTGAAGTGAAAGTTATAGATTTTGGTTTATCACAATGATGGGAAGTACGCAAAATGTGCATTATTATATTTATTTTCTCTATTTAGGACCTACACTAAATACTCTGTTTTATACCTGTCTTCTATTGTTCTTATTCTAGTAATACATTTAACTCGAATGAGTCATCGTATATCTACCGTCATATAAGATTTACTTTACGACTCGCTCTTAACTAGCTTCTGCTTCCAAAGTTAAGTTGAAGTGTTAAAATGAAGTAAATTAGTCACAATTCTGTTTTAAAATATGGTAACGGATTACCGTTGCCCAAACCCCTATTGGTCGTTTTCGGTATCCACTAACTTTTGTGCCTTTTTTGTTTTAAGAAAGGAGTAAAAGTGATTATTTTTTTAATTTTAGAGTATTACATTGGAAATGCTTTGCACTATAGTGGCGGGGTCAAAGTATCAGGGTAAGTTGTAAGGATTTTGTGTTGACAGAGGCCTAACCAATTCTTTATCCATTCTAATGAGAATGGGAAATGTGCTACACCTGCCAACACCATGTCTTGTAGCCTTGGAGCGTAAAGTAAACCATGGTGTGTAGACTATCTAAAAGTGTTGTCATTAATCACTATACTGCTCTAAACAATGCTGAAGGAAATCATTATCTCGTCTATAGTTGTGCTGAAAAGGTCGCTTGTGCTTTGAAAAAAAAAAAACTCCGCACTACCCCAGCTTCTTTAAAACTCAAAAAGGCAAATGTGTATGACAGAGTGTTATTCCCCGCGAGGAAGTAAGAAAGGGATCTTCGCCTTCTCTTTTTGAAGGAGTATCTCGTGATAGTAGAAGTACCCATGGCGGTTCATCTGCCACTAGCCTCTTGTGCTTCTTCAAAGGAGGATATCCACAAAGGGATCAGCTTGTTATGTCAAACCTTGTCTTTCTAATTCGCCCTTGCAATGTCTTCCTTTCCGAAGGGAATAGAAGACAGAATTCTTAACAATGCGACGCTTATTTGTGTACTATATTAGAGACTTCGTTTTCAATGGCTAAATTAGCGATATTTCATACATTACTGACATTTACACCGTTCGTAAATTTATTAAAAGAATTGCAAGCGTTACAAAAAGGGTCGTGTGCCATATCGTGTAAACGTTGCAATTTGTCGTACCCTGTACTAGCTGCTGTGTTTTGAAAGCAACTATGTATTGGCAAAATTGAAAAATTAAATTTTTCAATGATCCGTCTTGTTTTACTTTCGTGATCTGATCCGTATCGTTCTTCATCAGTCATTATTTTTATGATCTAACATGTGCGTATATATTGGATTAAAACTATTGAACTAAGTTCAGACAAGCGGAAGATATTTTTTCGGTTTCAGATTACTAACTTTTTGCAGGTTTCAGACGGAATTGTTTTGTTTATGTTTTTATCGAATTTAGGGATTTTTTGAAATGTGTAACTGCATTGTTCCTTGCTGATCCCATTGATTTGTAGAAGAAATAAGTTGTAATGACCTGAATTTAGGAACATTCACCAACAGCAGGGAGTACAACATGTATTGCAAGAACGGATTTTTGTTTAGTTGCCGTCTTTTAAACAGATGGCCCTTTGGCAGACAACTACATACATATTTGTAATCGATATTACCAATTTGAGAATGACAACTTTGTCCTTCGTAAAAGCCGCATTAATTATAAGTATAATTACTTCTAGATTAAAAATCAATAAATAAACATAGAAATAACAATAAATTACCAGAAAATCAACGGCTTTCCAGGCTAATTTATAGAGGTATCCAGAGTGTCATTTGGGGAAGGTCATGTTTACTCAAAGGCAGATGAACTCCTTAACTAAATTTAAGTTGTTTCAATTAATAGTGAAAAACTAGGCTAATTCCAAACTGTACGGTGCAGCGCGTGGTTTCCAGTGTCACGTGACACAGCTGTATCAGTTTTTTTGTTGAATCCCGAATTCGGCCATCGCCATAATATGGAGCTCTTGACGTTAAATGCTACTATGTTTAGCTTTGCCAATTGAAAAGGTGAAGAGTCTCGACTTGAAATTCATTAGTCTTTTCCAGAACGGCCGTAAGCACTGGTACCAGTGGACAAGTGTGTGGCAGAACGGTTTGAGACGTTCACACAGTTCGTTGGATAGGGTTTTATATGCGACATTGAGCAGGGATATGCCTAGATTGTTCTCGCAAAACGTAGGATCGCCTTTTTTGTAAATGGGGTATATTGAGTTAATAGTCCGGTCATCGGGTATGCGTTCAGCCGCCAATATTTGGTTGATACCGAAACATCGCCACCGTATTTGGTAAATCATCGGAAACTGCGGCCTAGTTTTTTTTTCAATCTTTTTCATCTAAACCTACTTATATACTTGGTAATGGACCCACTCGACGTTGGTTAATTTCATGCCCTATCACTCTCACTACATGAAACTATAGCTGCTGCTGAAGATGGAGCTTAAACTATTCTTGTATTCCCTGCGCTTCGATGGCTTCGCTGTTTCAAAGAGGTGTACAAGGCGAAGCAAAATTAATCACCCTATCGGAAGATGTTATAATTGAAAATTTCTTGTGCAGTATAACAGACAAGCAATGGACCGCTATACTCCGGAAGAGATTGCAATAGCCGTTTTTCTTTTTTAGTTCAGAGCAGAACCTGAACTGTTATACAAAAATTTCGTGTTTCTTTTTTAGCTCAGATACATCAGAGCTCAAATTTGTGTTTCTTTTTTCGTTCAGAGCATGATCAGAGCTCGCTCTATGAGCTCAGAATAAATTGACTGAGCAGCCTGAGGAAAATGCTGATTACGCATGTACAAGCACACTTTCAGTCACATTGGACAGAAAAAAAAAGACAGGAAAAACAAAAAACATCAGAATGCTCTGCGTACGCTCAGTTCAGAGTGCGCTCATAATGCTCGAGCTCAGTTCAGTGCTCAGCTCTGAACTAAAAAAGAAAAACGCCTAATAATAATCTCAACAACGAAGAGGACGATTTTGTGTCGAAAATCATCATGAGCGACGAGGCGCATTCACTCCAGCTGGTTACTTCAATAAGCAAAATCTTCGTTTCTGGTGCACTGAAAATCCACGTGTGTTGCATGAAGAGTCATTACATTCACTCAAAGCCACTGTGTGGTGCGGTTGGGACGTATTTTTTTGAGGACGCCATCGGCAATACGGTCACTGCTACTTGCGAACGCTACTGGGCCATGATAAACGACTTCTTACTGCGTGAATTGGATGAGTGGGGCTTGGTGAACAAGTTTTTTCAACAAGACGGTGCAACCGCACACACAGCACGAGTCACAATGGATATTGTGAACAGTTATCACAGGAAATCTTGCGGAAAGTCATGGAAAATGTTCTAAAACGATTACATAATGTGTATCAGCATTGGCGGCAGCTACTTGAAGGATATCATCTTTTCCATTTAACCGACAAAATTGTAAAGGTCCAAATAAATATTTCCATCACATCAAAATTCACCCGTGTTTCGAAATTAAAACATTTTCCTAAATAAAAAAAAATACGTCGGGCATTATCCCCTGCTTCGCGATTGCGATTAAAAAAAAACTCAATTGTTTTTTGTATTCTCTTTTCTTTTTTTTAAACGTATAATCGAATAATCGGGTTTTAGGTTTGGCTGGCTCCTGATACGTAACCAACACGTGCACATTATTAATTTGTTTTTACCGGACCCTCATTATTTTTCTAAAAGAAGCTTATCGGTTTTAATAAATATGATGGAAGAGACTTGTTATACTGTTAACAAAATAATAACCTTTTTTTATTTCTTATTTTGCAGCTCACAAATGTTGGCATCAATATTAATTCCATATCCTTTAGTACCCTTACTATGGAGTCGGATAAGTTTATCTGTGTGCGGGAAAAGGTTAACGACACCGCTCAAGTTGTTATTATCGACATGAATGATTCATCTAATCCGACACGTCGTCCCATTTCAGCTGATTCAGCAATCATGAACCCAGCAAGTAAAGTTATTGCACTAAAAGGTAATTAAAATCTATTTATCCACTCTGAATTTGACAGTTTTCGATCAGGAGGGATTAAGTTGCTAATACGAAACCACTCGTCTATATTAATGTGTTTATTTTTTGTTTACAGCACAAAAGACTTTACAGATCTTCAATATTGAGATGAAATCAAAAATGAAGGCTCATACAATGACTGAGGATGTCCTTTTCTGGAAGTGGATCTCTTTGAATACGTTGGCTCTTGTCACAGACACTTCGGTGTACCATTGGTCGATGGAAGGGGATTCTACACCAGTAAAAATGTTCGACAGACATTCCTCATTGAATGGTTGTCAAATCATCAATTACCGCTGTAATCCATCGCAACAATGGCTACTTTTGGTTGGCATATCTGCACTTCAACATCGTGTGGCTGGGGCAATGCAGTTATACTCCGTTGAGCGAAAAGTTTCACAAGCCATTGAAGGTAAGTTCGATTTGATAATTATCTTTAACCGTAACATTAAGTTTGTGTTTTGATCAATTGAACGCCCAATAACTTAGAAATCCTTTACTTATCAACTTTTGACACTAGGAGTGGTCTTTTTGTAATATCAACAAAACGCCGCTTCCGATACAGACATATAGACGCCTTTACGGATATTGGATCCAGCTCACTTTGTACTTTTATATAACTTGCGCTCTCCGTGGATCAACCTTAGACTCCTCGCTCACCGAACGTTTTCTGGTCACAGATTTATCCTTCCATCTCGGAACTCGTAGCGCAGACAATCCTTTGTCGAATATTATTCTTTGTTTACCCGCCACTTTATGAGGTAATGTCGGTGGTTGAACCGCTTCCTCAGTGATCAAGATGATACCTTCAATTTCGTCTCTAAACGTTGATGTCTTGGGCAATCATTGGTTTTATTTCATTATCGCCGTTCCGTATTTTATGTGGCCCTCCTGTCTGCATCTCATACATTGCTTTGACTGGTTCTCTTCGTTTTTCCATTGATTGACTATGTGCCGAAACTCATTTAAAACATTCGTAAGGACGGAAATGCCAAACAGCAGTAGGACTTGCTATCGTAGCATTGTCTGGGCTACGAGTTCCGAGATGGAAGGATAAATCTGTGACCAGAAAACGTTCGGTGAGCGAGGAGTCTAAGGTTGATCCACGGAGAGCGCAAGTTATTCTAAGGCAGCTCCTGCCTTAGAGGATAAGTCACTTATTGAGACCGCAATATCCGACCAGCTGTCTTAAGTCGAATTAAGGGCCTCCTTCAGGTTGGGATTGTTTCATTGCTACGAAAGACGTTCAGCTCTGCACGTGGAATGTTGGAACCCTGAACAGTAGCGGAGACTATAGACTGTAACAAAGCAGGAAGTGCAGTGGGAAGGGTGTGCTTAAAAAAGGATTAAAGACAGACATTTGGTCCATAGGTCTTGAGCTTTCGACGAGTTAGTGAATGACAAGACTATCCCCATTATAAATTTGCAAACATCAGCCGAAGTTACGAAGTTAAAATTGTGTTTTGTGGCTGACTGTAAAAATATCAGTCTCCGTAACATTGCATACTAGATCCTATCTGCTGGTACTGTATGAAAGCCTGGATCCATTTGTAAGACTGGTGCGTTCGGAAGTGCGTGAACAGAAGCAGCAAGAAGGGACACACAACATTGATGAGTCGGATAGAATGTCACGATAAATTCTTTGAGATAGTTAGGACCTCGTCTTCGGTTTTAACTGAAGATGACACAACAGAAGAAATCAAGCGCAATGTTACGCTTGTCATTCGCTGTTCATTTTACCTAAGAAAGGTCGCACTCACTGAAGAGGCGTATTGGCTGAGGCCCAGGACAATCCCCGGCCTGTAGCACCACCTAAATAAATATGTTAGGAAGAACCATTCGTTGGCGGATGAGCAGGAGAACTTTATCAATTTTGACCATTCTGGCTTGAAACAACTGTACGGCGGAAAAGTTTTATCTACAAAGTCTCCGTTCCACTGAATGTCTTTCCCAAGGATAAAATGTATGCCGGGGCGACTTCCGCTCCGAATTGGTATTCAATTTCATCGTAAAAATGTTCGATTCTGGTGTGCCTGTTTTTTTATTTTTTATTTGTTGCACTTTTTACCCTTTTTTTTGTTTTTCTTTGCAGGTCACGCAGCCTCATTTGCCAGTTTCAAATTGGAAGGAAACAAGGAACCGTCAACGCTTTTCTGTTTCGCTGTGCGCTCAGCACAAGGCGGCAAATTACACATCATCGAAGTCGGTACCCCACCAGCGGGAAATCAGCCTTTCCCAAAGAAATCGGTTGATGTTTTCTTCCCACCTGAGGCTCAAAATGATTTCCCAGTTGCCATGCAAGTTTCCGGCAAATACGATACCATTTATTTGATAACCAAATATGGTTACATCCATTTGTACGATATGGAAACGGCTACTTGTATCTACATGAATCGTATCTCAGCCGATACAATTTTCGTAACAGCTCCACATGAAGCCAGTGGCGGCATCATTGGAGTAAATCGCAAGGGCCAGGTGCTCTCAGTGACTGTTGATGAAGAGCAAATAATCCCTTATATTAACACTGTTTTGCAGAACCCCGATTTAGCACTCCGAATGGCAGTCCGAAATAATCTGTCCGGTGCAGAAGATTTGTTTGTAAGGAAGTTTAATAAGCTCTTTACTAGTGGACAGTACGCTGATGCGGCTAAGGTTGCTGCTCTTGCTCCAAAGGGGATTCTAAGGACACCTCAGACTATTCAGCGTTTTCAACAAGTGCAGACTCCAGCTGGATCAACAACACCACCATTGTTGCAATATTTTGGAATTCTTCTTGATCAGGGAAAGCTAAATAAATATGAATCGTTGGAATTATGCCGTCCAGTATTGGTGCAGGGTAAGAAGCAACTGTGTGAAAAATGGCTCAAGGAAGAGAAACTAGAATGCAGCGAGGAACTTGGAGATTTAGTAAAAAATTCCGATTTGACACTGGCTTTGTCGATTTATTTACGTGCAAACGTACCTAACAAAGTTATTCAGTGTTTTGCAGAGACTGGCCAGTTTCAGAAGATCGTACTGTACGCAAAAAAGGTTAACTACACTCCTGACTATATATTTTTATTGCGTTCGGTGATGCGTACCAGCCCTGAGCAAGGAGCTGGATTTGCCTCGATGTTGGTAGGCGAAGAAGAACCACTAGCTGATATTAATCAGATTGTGGATATCTTTATGGAACACTCGATGGTTCAACAGTGTACAGCTTTCTTACTTGACGCACTCAAGCATAATCGCCCAAATGAAGGACCTCTTCAGACTAGGCTACTAGAAATGAATCTAATTTCAGCACCACAGGTAGCAGATGCCATTCTTGGGAATGCTATGTTCACTCACTACGACAGAGCACATATTGCTCAGCTTTGTGAAAAGGCGGGATTATTGCAACGTGCACTAGAACACTACACTGATCTATATGATATAAAACGAGCCGTTGTGCACACTCATCTATTGAACGCAGATTGGCTGGTGGGATTTTTTGGAACGCTCTCGGTGGAGGACTCCTTGGAATGCCTTAAGGCCATGCTGACAGCTAACATCAGGCAAAACTTGCAAATTTGCGTTCAGATCGCTACGAAGTACCATGAGCAACTAACTACTAAGGCGTTGATTGATCTCTTCGAGGGCTTCAAGAGTTATGAGGGTCTCTTCTACTTCCTTGGTTCGATTGTGAATTTTAGCCAAGACCCAGAGGTACATTTTAAATACATTCAAGCCGCCTGTAAGACCAATCAGATAAAGGAAGTCGAAAGAATCTGCCGCGAATCGAACTGCTATAATCCAGAGCGTGTGAAGAATTTTCTGAAGGAGGCTAAATTGACCGATCAGCTTCCATTGATTATCGTTTGTGATCGTTTTGATTTTGTTCACGATTTAGTGTTGTACTTGTACCGAAACAACTTGCAGAAGTACATCGAGATCTACGTGCAAAAGGTGAACCCATCTAGGTTACCTGTGGTCGTTGGGGGACTATTAGATGTCGACTGTTCAGAGGATATCATCAAGAATCTAATTCTAGTGGTCAAGGGTCAGTTTTCCACTGACGAGCTGGTTGAAGAAGTTGAGAAGCGCAATCGCTTAAAGTTGCTTCTGCCCTGGTTGGAGTCTCGCGTCCATGAGGGATGTGTAGAAGCTGCTACCCATAATGCTCTGGCCAAGATTTATATTGACTCTAATAACAATCCCGAACGCTTTCTTAAGGAGAATCAGTACTATGACAGCCGTGTTGTAGGCCGTTATTGTGAAAAGCGTGACCCACATTTGGCTTGCGTTGCCTACGAACGTGGACAATGCGATCGTGAATTGATCGCAGTTTGTAACGAGAATTCACTCTTTAAGAGCGAAGCCCGTTACTTGGTGCGTCGTAGAGATCCAGAGCTATGGGCCGAAGTGCTTGCCGAAGCTAATCCTTACAAACGGCAACTGATCGATCAAGTAGTCCAGACCGCTCTCTCAGAGACTCAGGATCCCGATGATATTTCGGTGACTGTAAAGGCTTTCATGACTGCCGATTTACCAAATGAATTGATTGAGCTGCTAGAAAAAATTGTGCTGGATTCCAGTGTTTTCTCTGATCATCGAAATTTGCAGAATTTACTTATTCTCACAGCGATCAAAGCAGATCGTACTCGGGTTATGGACTACATTAACCGGTTGGACAACTACGATGCGCCAGATATTGCTAACATTGCAATATCTAATCAGCTGTATGAGGAGGCTTTTGCTATATTCAAGAAGTTCGACGTAAACACCTCTGCGATTCAGGTACTAATTGAGCAGGTTAATAACTTGGAGAGAGCCTACGAATTTGCTGAAAGGTGCAACGAACCTGCAGTGTGGTCACAATTGGCGAAAGCGCAGTTGCAACAGGGATTAGTCAAGGAAGCAATTGATAGTTACATCAAAGCCGATGATCCTAGCGCTTACATGGACGTTGTAGAAACAGCCTCTAATGTCGAGTCTTGGGATGATTTAGTGCGCTACCTTCAGATGGCTCGCAAGAAGGCACGTGAGAGCTATATTGAAAGTGAACTTATTTATGCTTATGCACGAACAGGCCGCTTAGCTGATCTTGAAGAATTTGTTTCAGGGCCGAATCATGCCGATATCCAGAAAATCGGTGATCGTTGTTTCTCAGATGGAATGTACGATGCTGCCAAACTACTTTACAACAATGTTAGCAATTTTGCACGTTTAGCTATCACTCTGGTGTACCTCAAAGAGTTCCAAGGTGCTGTTGATAGTGCACGCAAGGCGAATTCCACCCGAACATGGAAGGAGGTGTGCTTTGCATGCGTTGATGCAGAGGAATTCCGTTTGGCGCAAATGTGTGGCCTTCACATTGTTGTCCACGCAGATGAGCTGGAAGATCTTATCAACTATTACCAGGATCGTGGGTATTTTGATGAGTTGATTGCCCTACTTGAATCAGCTTTGGGTCTCGAACGCGCTCATATGGGAATGTTCACCGAGCTTGCAATCCTGTACTCGAAATTTAAACCGTCAAAGATGCGTGAACACTTAGAACTCTTTTGGTCGCGTGTGAATATACCGAAAGTATTACGTGCCGCAGAATCAGCCCATTTGTGGTCCGAATTGGTGTTCCTCTATGATAAGTACGAAGAGTACGATAACGCCGTACTAGCAATGATGGCTCACCCAACAGAAGCTTGGCGGGAAGGACACTTCAAAGATATTATTACAAAAGTTGCCAACATCGAATTATATTACAAAGCAACCCAATTCTATTTAGACTACAAGCCACTGTTGTTGAACGATATGTTGCTGGTGTTGGCACCAAGAATGGATCATACGCGAGCAGTAAGCTTTTTTTCGAAAACGGGACATTTGCAACTGGTAAAACCATACTTGCGTTCAGTGCAAAGCCTTAACAACAAGGCAATCAACGAGGCACTGAATGGCCTGCTAATTGAAGAAGAGGACTACCAAGGGTTAAGAAATTCAATAGACGGATTTGATAATTTTGATACGATTGCTCTCGCACAAAAGCTAGAGAAACATGAATTGACAGAGTTCAGAAGAATCGCTGCGTATTTGTACAAAGGTGAGAGAAGAGAGTACATATATATGTTAATATATTTATTTGCATAAAAAATATTTTTCTTTATAACCTTAGGAAACAACCGCTGGAAGCAAAGTGTGGAACTATGCAAAAAAGACAAACTATTTAAGGATGCAATGGAATATGCTGCTGAATCTGGAAAGCAAGAGATTGCAGAAGAACTTCTAGGTTGGTTCCTGGAGCGAAATGCATTCGATTGCTTTGCTGCCTGCTTATTCCAGGTAATTTGCTTTCAAATCCTTTGCCCCTTAAGAGAAACACCAACCTATAACACAGCCTCAAACTAAACAAAATTTATAAAAGTAACAAAACAACTACATGTAGTTTTTAGCTAGTTCCCTCGCGAACTTACAACGGTTTAACAAGACCCCGATACGCTAGCATTTTGTTGCATTTGGATTAGTAAATAAGATGGCAAAACATTTTGTTTTTGGATAAGGCTTTAGCCCTCTACTTACCTACCTTAGCTGGAAGTTTTGAAAAAAGTTAATTGTTTTTTCGCATAAAGTCGAAACTTCACAGAAGGAGATATTAAAGTGATACAAGAAATGATGACGAACCTCCCAAATCGGTTCTAGTTCCAGCCGTATTCAGTTGCTAGGTTTCCTGTGTTAACCATATTTGCTTATAATAGATTTGCACTTCGTTCTTTTTAAAATAGTGCTTAAAATGAGTATTTTGCCTTATATTTCAGTGCTACGACCTACTCCGACCGGATATAATATTCGAATTAGCATGGAAACACAATATTATGGACTTTGCCATGCCATATCTAATTCAAGTGAGTACCATTATCATAATCTATTTGAAAATTTAAATCATTTCATTTTGTTTACATATCGCACAGGTAATCCGCGAATATACTACTAAAGTGGACAAATTGGAACAGAATGAAGCCCAACGGGAAAAAGAAGACGACACTGTTGAACACAAGAATATTATCACCATGGAACCACAATTGATGATAACGGCTGGCCCATCAATGGGTATTCCTCCACAATATGCCCAAAATTATGCGCCCGGATATGCGCCAAATATGACATACCAAGGATATGCAATGTAGGCACCTACTGTCAACAAATATGAACTCATTTATATTATAATCCAACAAATTAATCAAATCAACACAAGACATTTTTGCTCTGTTCCAATAATAAAGTGTGGAATTCGAAATACAGGTTCATCCATCCGTTGATATATATTATATATGCTTATGTTACTTGGTTACTTTTATGATGTGCATAATGCTAGATCATTTGACCTGTTAAGGAGTATTGTTTTCTTCGTGTTTGTTTACTATAAAACAACAGCGATAATGTAGTACTTTAGACCACAAGAGCCAACAGCAATTTTTGGATGTGCAATCTAACTGAAGGAAAAGTAATTGAAGTAGTCCCTAGTTGAAGGCTGGGGTAAGACTAACGCTAAAACTGGATCATCTTACAAGTTTTGGAAAAAAAAGCAATTACATTCTAAGGTTGGCAGTTCTTAAAAACTGTTAATTTTAAATTAATATCAATATAATCAAATAAAACTTATGTATCTACATACAACATCCGTACAGTCAAAACCCTCCAAATCGAACCTCCTCTAATGGCGTTTTCGATTGAAGGAAATAATCAAAAGAGCGAATGTAGAAGTATTCTTTCTATGTTTCATTGAACAAAAAAGTGCACTTGCAGGTCAATTCTTAAGACGACAGAAGTGTCCGGTATATTTTTAAAGAATTGTCAGATTGTTTTATTATTGTGTTGTTAGAAACAAATTTTGCGCTATGTGATTCGAAAATATGCAATTATGCGTGCAAATGTAAACATTAATTGAAATATATTGATTCGGCCTATTAAAACATCCATATTTAATGTAGAAAACAATAAAAAAAGTAGCAACAGTAAACGAAATATCACAATATGATGCGCATATTGTGTCTACCGCTACTAAAAAAGTGCTCCAATGAATTTTATTGAAAGGAGCAAAATTCGGGGCAATTCTCTCAGATCTTCAATGAACAGCGCCATAAGCCGAATGAATTGCCATTTATGTGGTATTCGATTGGGCGCTCTCAGAGCACTTTTTTTTGCCCTCAGAGCAATTTTTATGTTCGTTTGGTACAAAAAAAGCAATCTTTTTCAGATTTCAG
Organism: Cheilosia grossa; assembly: GCA_963082955.1. Classification (NCBI taxonomy): domain Eukaryota; kingdom Metazoa; phylum Arthropoda; class Insecta; order Diptera; family Syrphidae; genus Cheilosia; species Cheilosia grossa. The sequence goes on along the minus strand of OY720145.1, from coordinate 27,581,101 downwards.
AGCACTTTTGCGAATCTATATACTTTCTCAGATTTGCTTCAGATTTACCGATACAAATGCATTTGAGTTAAACACCTTGCGACTTCTTCTTTAGGGGTCACGTGAAAGATAAGGTCTACGCCAACAGCCCAGCGTCGATTCAAGACCTCAAAGATAAAAAGTAAGAGGGCCAAGTACTCTCTATGCCGGTCATGCTAATGGGCGCATTGATGCTTTCTTGTGAGACATTTTGTCTGCGTGTGCAATTCTTCTACGTCTCGTAGAGAGATTCGGGGACAGTTTATCCTCGGATACGGGAAGGGTGACCGAAACAGTCCTACCCCGCCTGTAATCTTCAGACAACTCCTTGAAGAGATAAGTTGTAGTTACTTACTTTTCCTGTAGCTCATAAGGATATAAGTATACTTTACGCTTAAACAGGCGTGTTTCTTAGATTCATTTTCGACGCCTCTACGATGTTTTTTAGTGAAACAGCGTACAGAATGACGTAGCCTCTATGTGCCTTTCCTAAAATTGTTATTTCTACCTAAACATTTTCCCGCGGTAACTTTACTAAACGAGATTTGATTCTAAAAAGGCAAGAATAAACTATTACAGAAAAGACTGAAATCCATTACTTATTGCTCTGAAACCGACATCAGCTGTGATTAGCTTCGTAAGTAAAACCATTTTCCACAATAAAAAGTCAAATTATCTGGCACAAAACCGAAATCCCTTCGGAGGGACTGCTCAAATATCACCAGCAATCATATATCTATGTGTCTTCCATCCATGTTCCATCGCCAATTCCATCAACCACCACCAAATCTTATGCCTGGCAATAAGAAAGACATATTCACACACATTCCAAAACATGCTAAAACAAAACTGAAGTAGAAGAAAAAATATCACAAACGCACAATTTGATTTGTTATTTTTTAATTTATTATGGTATGAATTATATTTTATAATTTCATTTGCAAACGAAATTCGTTTGGCGCAAATCCAGACAACATGCAAAATGATAGCACAAACAAAAATTAGTTTCACTTTTGGGTTTTGTTTACAATTCGACCGACCAAATGATATTTGATCCAAAAACATATTTACGTATAGGCTATTAGGCTCCAAACGCAAAATTTCGTTTCACTTACGCAGGGCTAAAGTAACGTTTCCTAGGTTCCAAAAATCTTTACAAATCCCATTTAAATGCGTAAGGGCATTTTAGAGGGTGTGTAAAGATAAGCAGACTACGATGGGTTTATAAATAAGGCTGATAATATATATTAAGTTGGGGAAAATAAATATAATTAAATAATGCAGGCGCAGTGGCTTAGTGGTAAGTTTGTTGAACTACTAAGCGAGGGGCCCATTATCGATCCCCAAATATTTTTTCCACTAGCCACCTCTCGCGGACGTCTGGTCTGATTAACATCCGAGAGTATAACTGTCATAAAATAGCTTCTCAATTGACCGTTTGGACTCGGCATAAAATTGTAAATCCCTTCCATTCGTCGAAAAACTAAAAAAAACTCAAACAAAACGAATGGATGTGAGAAGCTAGGCCTATGGTCCCTACGGACTTGTTGCGCCAACTATTAATTCTTTTTTAATAAATTTTCAAACACGTTCCAAGCCGAATTACAGTAGCAGCACTGATTTAATATACTCCTTTGCTTTGCATCATTTAATCGTGCAGTAGATATACAAATTCATAACTGTGCTAAAACCATAAATCCGCTAATAACTGGAGAGTGTATCGTCCAATGTGAGCTGTCTTTTTTATTCGTTGTGTTCGTCTCTGTCGATTAAATTTTTTTAGGGCAAAAAAATTGTAAAATTCGGACAAATCGATTTTCCATACTATAACGCACCTCTTAATGAGGAATTTTAATATTTTTCCCCACGCGAACGTGTTGAAGTAGGTACAGCTACAGCTTCATTGAACAGGGAGATTCCTTCTGCTCAAAGGGGTATAATAATATTAGTATAGTGTTGCACAAGTGCACAATGTAGCTCTAACTCTATACTTATCTCAAAATTAGATGAGAGGTATAGAATAAATTGCATAAACGAAGCCTAAGTACTCGGTGCAAAAAATGGATCCCTATAAACTGAGCAAACTATAGAGGTATCGGTGCCCTTAACAATGCAAAGGAGACCGTATTGTGTGAATGCCTCAAGCCACTCGTCAATGACTCGGCACAACACCGAAGAATCGGTAAAACGGTTAAGTTAAAAGCATAGTAAAGGAGTTTGTAAATAATACCACAGCGAAGAGTTACACTTCTGTGTAATGCCATCATTCCAGTCCTGCTCTAGAGCGCATGGACGTTAGCAAAGGCGGATGAAGATGTTTCTTGTATTTAGTTTGGAAGCAAAGGCGGAGAAAATAAGCATCAGTCATCATGTAGAGCATCAACTTGGATAAATAGAGCGAATACAGACCAACGCTTTGGCCGGCGAATTGTCTTCTTTTCAGGCCAAAGAGACAACGCAGTATATAGGAGGCAGCTAGACAAAGACCGCGCTAACCGTAAATATCGACTCACCATAGATTGGAACAAACAAAACAATTGCCACTTGGCCTTATATTTTGGAATCAAAATTATTCAACTTATTTATTAAATTAATTTTACGCATTGTTATCCAAACAACACGTAACAAAAAACTACTTCACTTTATTTAGTTTCATCATATTCTTCGATATAATCATCGTCATCTAATGGGTCATCAAGATCATCGCCACCTCTATGATCTATGCCGTCATCAGCTCTTTGAAACCTTCTCTCACGAAATCTTTTTGTTTCCGACATCTTTGTTAGCAGGTTATTGAAATCGCATTGTTCCGATATTGCGATTTTTTCCTTTAACTTATCTAACTTTTCATTGACATTCACAACATCTCTAGATTCATCACCCAGCTCATATTGTTGCCAAGCCTGCTCTGATTTTCTCATTTTTGCCATGATTTTTAACATTATTTCACGCCTATCCAATCCAAACACATCGTGACGCATCTCAGGTAGTGCATCCTCTTCATCTTTATTTGGATCCCTCTCTTCGCTTTTGATACTTGAAGCACTGGAGTACAAATCATTTTTAATACGACAACCAGGATCTATTTGCATATGATCTTCTCCAAAATCACAGGTCTTCAAAGCTGTTTCCACTTGAGCAAGGTTTTGAAAAACCTTGTCTTTTACAAAATAGATCCGTGGAATTTCTCCCATCAAACGTAACTGTGACAGTTCATGCCTTAATAGACCACCACACTTTTGTAGTTCGCTTTCTAGTTCAGCTTCATCTGCGTCACCTTTTCCGATCCAGTAAACATTGCAGACCTGAAAGTTTTGTGTGACCTTCACTCGAGTTATTTGTAAGCCTTTTCCAAGGATTTTGGGTGATGCTTCACCGGTAGCAAGAAGATCCGTAATATGAGTCATGAAAAGCTTGTTTAAAACTGTCATACGGCGATTTGTACCCTGGTTATTCTTCAATGAGTTAATTGGAAAACTGATAGCCGCTTGGGATACTTGAACAGGACTTTCAAACCAACGTTTCTTGCTACCTGATATACGGTTACCAAAGAGCTTGCTGATAATTTTACCTTGACGATTGTTACTGGCTCTGTCGAAAAAGCTTGAACAAGTAGTAAATTTATTTGAAGCAGTAGCAAGTATCGACACATTTTTAATAGGCTGAATTGGGAGTCGATTCATCTTTGCTGTTAGAGGTTAAGCCTGAAAGAAATAATTGTTATAGAAAATATCTTATCGTTTTATAGCAACAAGTATTGTAATATAGCGGCCACGATCAGTTAAAACAAATTTACGTGTTTTGCAAGGCTGAAAAATAAACTTCAGGCTATTACCTTGATGCCGTGGCTATTATTATTTTAAATATTTGAATTCTTATCAGCGCTGCACTGCATATTGGCATTCTTACAAACTACAAACTAGCCGTCTTTCGTTTCTTATTTTTCGGATTTCACATTCAGAAATGAAGTGCTTTTCCAAACAATTAGCTAGGTTCCTCAATAAAGGAGACTGCACAGGTTGTAAAGTGCAAACAGAAAACTACAACAAACACAAATGAAAAACGAGATCTCATTTTATGATTAACGTCGAATCAAACTCAACAATCAACCGGAGAAAAGCCTAGTATTGTATAGTATTGTATAATATTGTCTCTGCAACCAAATACGTATCGATTGCATCGCAGTCGCAACAGTACAGCAGCCCGATTCTATTATACCCTATTTACAAGGCACCGAAAACTGCATGTTTTCGTCGAAAACTCGTCGATGCATTCACACCGAACCGCAACTAGTTTTCGTTTCAATCAGCTGTGAGACACCAGTCGTGAAACTTCTGTGTAAATTGTTTTGAATACAAATTTCGATCGCATTAATTAATAAGTAAAATTAATTCACAACATTTAAAAATAATATTAGCCCATCATTTAAGTGTGGAAAGTGATTCTTAGTTGTGAGTTGTGACAGCTATTCTGCTGAATTTTCTGAATATTGCAAGAGTTGAGAATGAGAACTCGTTTTCGTGGTGTTTTCGTTGAAAACTGAAATAGGTATGGGAAAACTTCTGTTTTTGATTAAGTTTTCGGCTCGGTGTGAATAGCGTATTACTATTCAATTGCTATTTAAATTGTTACTGCGGTTGAAACAAAATAAGCAAGCACTGAAAGAGGGAAACTTCACTCTGACAAAAGAGAAAAAAAAATAGTCTTGCGAGAAAGTTGAACTAGAGGGATCAGAAACTATTGGAGAAAGTTTTTAAAATTGCATATCAAAACATTCGTAATCCACGGCATAGTTTCGATTTATGGATTTTCAATTTAGATGCCTTTTTAATTCTGCCTGATTTACTATTTGTACCTGAAATATCGATTATTCCCACTGAATCAAGATCAACTTTAAAATTTTCTGTTTATTGAAGAATTTTCATTTGAGCAATGAGAAAGGGACGAATCTTATTTGATTTTCTCAGCGCGAGCCCTGCAATCGACTCTTATGGTTTATTTATGTCCAGAAATGTATTACCATACTTCATAAAAGAACCTACTTGACCAACTACAGACACCGCTGTCGGGATAATGTTCATAATCGTTTCTCAAAGTTTTCCCCCATTCAGTGTAGTGGTATTTTAATGTATTAAATGTAAATGTATAAGAAACCGACATAACCGAATAAACTGGCCAAAAATGTTGAAAATAATCTTACTTTTATCCGTTGAATCCATTATTTTGTTGGGGGCCGTTAGTCACACCTTCAATAGACTGACGTGTGTACTGTATTCTATACATCTGTCAGTTGAAAACGTCTACGAAACCGACGGGAGAGATTTTATTTGTTCAGTTCACTCCATCTTGCGTTATATATACGTTTATTGTATTAACTAACTAACCAAAACACCAATTCTCTGGTTAATATTTTGCTGAACAAATACATTCGATGGTTACCAGCTTGAATTTGACAATAATTAAATATACCCAAGACCGGTAGTCCTGGTAGTACCAATTGCGTTTGAGTGCTCCTGTGGATTGTTTGCTAGTCCGATAAATAAATCTCCATATTATGGCTCCTAAAGAAAATCTTACCAACCTTAGCAAACTTAGTGAGAAACACTGCAAGAATCGTTAGTGAAGAACCTTATGGACAGCGCACTTTCGATTCTACTAAAAATTTCAGTTATCACTAATCACCCAATCGACTCAGCGGTTTTGAAAATTCAGAAACGATTTCTGAAACTGTTGCAGAACTACCATCCCACAATAATATATTAAATTGAAATATATGTAATTCATATATAAAATATTAATAACCAAAGGCAAAAGCTTCGGAAGATTCTTCAACGAGTATTTCACGAGGCTGTTTTTCCACAATTAGCTTATGTAACTGCCTACCGCAGGCAACAAGAGAGAAAACACAAAGAGGCTCAATTTAATTGAAACAGGCCCAGACACTTTCCAATTTTGTATCACTCCTTTCAGCGGTGCGGCCAATATTTCCCCGAATACGCGGGTAATGTTTGGATCGTATCTGGCTTATCGGCGAAGACTTTTGAACTCACATAACACCAAAGAAAAAAGTCTAAGGACGTAAATATTCACCAAGTTTTGGAGACTCCTTGTTGCAAAAAATAATTGTAGCTATGGCAGACAGACTTTTTTTTATATAGGGCGTAATGGTGGCGAAGCACCCCAGTGTCGTAGGTCACAGCTGCATGCAGTAGGTGCCGTTACAAATATTTGCTTTTCTGATTAGTTCTGCGTGACCCCTACCCTAGATGGAAGAGCACACGTTGAGGGCAGCTTGGGTGGTGTTGGTCCGGACGACAATGAAGACATTTGTCGCTGTAACGATCCTGCGATAAGGCTATGCGCATCAGAAACCCAAGTTTCTGCTGCCAGGAACACCCTGTGCAAAAGGGAGGAAACAATAGTCGTTTTCAATGCCACTATATGCTTCACATAAAAAAGGTTCATTGCTTTATTTCGTCACTGCATAACACGTCCCAATCTCCCAGTTATCTTCTTTAGCTTTGTTTTTCTCTCAATTTTATGTTTTTTTTTTTTTGTTTACGGTAAATGTCAATGCTTATGATTAGTGTCGTTTAAATTTATGAGATCAAAGTTAACACGATAAGCGCCCGCAATACCTTCCTCCTTCCTTTTCGTCGTCGGATACATAGCAATCACCCAGGGACATGTGCTGGGACCAAGAAACCCAGCCAAATATGGACTTACAAAAATACTTTTTAATGTAATTAATTCGATTTCATGTGTTATTAAATACTTGATCAATCTATATTTATACAAAACAAAGTTGCACCCGTAAGACCGAGTTGACCACTTTTTTTTTTGCTGTGTTTGTCGCTGCCCAAGGCAACTACATACGGCGAGAAAATTGTGAAATTTTAAAGAGTAAAATTCGTAAAAACTGATTGCGTATACATTGTGTGCGGAGAATTTTCTTTTTTTTTTGAATTGTGATCGTAAGCAGTGAGATCGTTTTTGTCAAAAGTTCTGCATCATTTTGATGATTCCGAATATTTTCTTTACGGTAACTTGTGAAACACTGATTAATTATTATTCTAGTCGCTTTGTCTCTTAGTGCGGTAACATTAGATTATTTAGTCGTCAGCATAGAGCCCATTAATAAATGCTATATAATGCGCAAGATGTGCAACGCAGAAAGTTTACAAATGCATGAATTGGCATCAATGATAAGCAGAGAACTGAGAACTTCCATTTGGCAGCTTTTAATGCTTGGAAAAACCTCGCACTTAAGAATGAGCCCATAGTTTCAATGATTCCGGTGAGTTCATCGAAAACAATTTCAAGCACATGCACAACGAACTTAGGAAGAACGAGAAGCACACGCAATCCAAAGCCAATGAAAATCGTTGAGTGAAAAAAAGTTCCATGATTTGTGTCGTTGCCAATTCTGATACTTTAATGATGGCCATTCCGAACCGCTCATAGGTCGCATTGCAATAGCCCCTTTCAAATCAGTATGATCGATCCATTGACAGGTTAATAACCGTGTAGTTCAAGTTTCAGTACAAAGTTTCTGTAGTTTTTGTCAATCAGTAATTGAAATTCGAGTGGTGTCATCTTTAGTTATCAATAACAAAAGTTCGATGCTCGAAATCATTTTAATCATCAAATCAATTTTCGCGAGACGAAGTTCGCCAGGACTGATAATTACATATAAATAAAACTTTCTTACCCAGTCCATATTTCTCTGATTTGTTTATCAAATTTTGTAACAGGCAATCAAGTCTTTGCACTTCTTGTTTATAAGGCGCCGTACTAATAACAAATTTTAGTCTCGACTTTAAATTTACGAAAGCTCACAACAGCGAAACATGTATGGAAAATACAGCCACTGTGAACTACTAAAATTAAGAGTCGATACTAAAAATGTTTATTGGTAAGGCCCAAGGTGGCTAGTCGAAGAAACAAGTACATATATTTAACCCTTTAAAATGACCTTTTCCTCACAATAGATAAGTATAAGAGATTTAATAGCAGCAGCTTATATTAGGACTTTTCCGGTGGTGTGGTAATGACTAAGCAAGTAAACTACTTTCAGTGCTATTCACTTCCAGTGAGCGGGACTTAGGAGCATAGACAAATCATACTGAGACTACCAACTCGCCGTTCTTTTGCCGCTGGCCCCCCTAAACTTTTGTTCAAAATCCGCCAAATTAATCATTGTTTTTTTTTTTTTTGTCATTACCAGCCGCAGTACGCCATCTTGGACACATATTTCTTTACGTAAAATCAAAATTACCTATCTAATCTGACTAGTAATAAAGTAAGATAGGTGTAAACATAATTAAAGTTAGTGAGAATCTTTTTTTTTCTATTTCAATGCACCATTTGTGCTTGACGCGATCCAAAATATTAGAAAAGGTGTGACGTCAGAAAAATGCTACCAATCGTGGTGAAATGCTAATGCTATTGATTGTTTTGATTAGTTTGGTCAATAAAACTATCTACCGGAGATGTTTTACATATTTGAAACATATTAGGAGAAACATTATTATATATTGACCGCTTTTCATTAGCATCAATTGTGTACATTTTTGTTAAATAAGTGATGAAAGGTTGCTAAAAATGTTTTCATTTTCCTGCCATTAGATATGCATTGATAATTTTTCATAAATATTTTAATTAAATGTAGGTACACTTATTCCTAAAAAATGTAATATCCACATGTAAGGAATAATTTCAAACTCGAGCTTAAAATAAATAAAATATATGAACGATTAGGTGCGAGTGGTTGACATTTATCAGTATGAATTTCTGGGTCACAGTTCTTGCCCAACTAATCGTTCCCACTGCGTAATAATATAGGTTGTAGACATATAACGGTAAGTGGACCGAAGTTGGAAGTCTCAGTATTATTCGTCTATAATTAGCAGAACGTTGAATCCAATTGATGTACTACATATTCGAATGGGCACTCTCTAAGTCACTTTTTATGTTCGATTGCTACGAAAAAAAGCAATCTCTTTCCGATTTCAGAGCAGTTTTGCGAATCTGGATTTTTTTCTCAGAGTTCCTTCTGATTTAAGATACAAGAGCGTTTCAGTTTGCAACTAGTGAAATTTGTTCACATTTACACGAAATTTTATCGGCTGCATCTATTTTTGTTAATTATTTAAGTACAAATGTTTCGCAATAAATCTGCGGGCAAATTTCCAATTCTTTAATACGAAATTTAACCAGTGAACGGAAAAAGTTTAGAAATTGTCCAATACTAGATACACATATTCCAATCGGACAAATATAGACAACAAATACACGTGATAGAAGTAAAACTTTTTAAAAAAGAATATGAAATCACAGATCGGATGATTTGCAATTATTTGATTTTTTTTTTTTTAATTTCAGCCTTTGGTGGTGGCTATGAAAATTGTTTTGGATGGGGCTTATGGCTATTTAGAGATGAGTAAGGTAGGAAATAGGTGATCTTAAGGTGAGTCTCGCTATTCTGTCTCTCTGTTCGGTCGCTGCAGACGACTAAACACTCTCAAATACTCTGTATTAACTACAGGTATTGTCCCGCAACGTAGTCTCACTGGTTAGTGTGCTGACGGAGGCCTATCATGTTAGATCCGCGGACAAAATAAATTTTAAAGATTTTTCCACTACGCCACCACATGCTTTTCTTTGTTTTTAAACAGTAAAATATTATAAATAACTAGTATAAAGAAACAAATAAAGATAATAAAAAAAAACAGAGGCCATCATAGGTCATAATGAAAGCACAGTCGTATTTTAAGCTATCACCATGTTTTTATCTCTGGATAGAGTCTGAGCTACAATAAATTTTAAACTGATTGGATTGGAACTTTTCGATTGTTGCTTTGCTTTGGGGTGTTGAGTACACATCGAAAGCATTGTAGGATATAAGGTCCACAAAACACGAATGCGTTGTTGTTGTGTTCGTTACGTTACACAACGCACCGTCGGCGTAGGATTGGACAAATTTAAAATGAGATAAAGGGTGCATAACGCTTGGTAGAAAAAAAGACAATAGGGTAGCGTTATTGCTAAACTGACACTCTGCCCCACATGTTTGCCAGTACAGAGAATATAAGATGTTTTTTTTTATCAGTCTTGTTGTTACAAATGCATAGGCAAAGTTCTCACTGGATTCGCGCAAATAGGTTATCCATCAGTTTCTGGTTCACAAACAAAATAATCAAATTTCGTCTGGCAGCTAAAGAAAAGATACACTTTCCAAAATGCTATCAGTAAACAAATTTAATTGCCAGATAATAACTAACTGTAGGGTCAAATGTAATGTTAGTATTGAGTATGACATGTTTATATCGGACAGCTAAATAAATACTTCCTTAACCTTAAACACACACACAAAAGAACTAAGCAAATACACACCCGGTATAACCGTGTACCTATCCACTAACAATTTTTACACGCGTTTAACCTTTTTTGGAAAGTAAGTGAAATGGGTGGTGCTGTCCTATCTTTCAAAATGAGAATCTCGAAAATTGTAATAGGAGCGAATTTAAATACCCTGTGGTTCAGTTTGAGCGTATGTAATTATAAATTCATAGTAAATTGTAACACGTTTCCTCATTTAATTGGTTGGTCAGGACTTATATGCTGCTTGTTTCGTCGTGCGACACTTCATGATTCCATTTTGTCGGTTTCGATTGTTGTCGGTCCGAGCATTGATTGGAAAATGACATGGAAAAAAAAACTTACACAAAAACCCGCAAGTGAAATGTTGCGATGTCTAAATTATAAGACACTTCCGAATCATTAATTTACTTTTTTTAAATCGGCTTAGTTACATAGATAATTACGTAACTAGGCATTTAAAGTTTCTCAACTTTCTGAAAGAGCGAATCCCTAATGAAGCAATGTCTGGGGTGAACTGTTTAACGCTGGGGCAAACGATAGATGCAAGCCACTCGCGAAAGAACAAAAATCTTCTGGACTGACATGTGGAATGTGCGCAATGGTTTTATAAGGATTTCAAATAAGGTCGGTTTTCAGTTTCCTGAATTAATTAACCTAAATATAAACAAATAATTGAAAGAACGAACACGAAACTTATATCTTCAATAATAAAAAAAATTCGAACAAAACAAATTCTAGCAAACAATTTATTACAACATAGAAAACACAACTTACATAAACAAAACAGCAATAAGGACAAAACCACTTATTTACATACGCAACAGAGAAATCAAATAACTACACCGCATTTCAAATAGAAAAACAGTTTATTTTCAGTAAAAATATTGTATTTTTCGCCGACGAATAATTATTCAAGAACTTCTAATAAACTGTGTTCCGTTTATTTTATAATTTAAAATGGATTTTATTATGGCATAAACTAACCTAATACCGAATTATTATAAACAAATGAAGACCTACTATAGATAGTACTAAAAATTGTTTCAGACTGAACTGTTATGTTAATCGATCTGAAACTGATTTATGTAAGAAATTTTACAAATTATATGATATTTCGTACATCTCCAAAATGTGTTTCGTTTTTTCCTATTAAAAAATTCATTAACAGTTTGTTATTTTTTTTTTTTAATAAATTGTTCATTATGAAAACAAATTGTGGAGTTTTCAAACTCCTGCTGCAAGTGACAACAAATGTATTAGAATCTAATAAAGTTGTCAATGTGGAGGTCTAATTGTTTATTGGTACAGTTTACTAATCGTCGACATTAGTGTTTGAAGAAGATCGGAAAAGCGAAGACCATAGACACGAACTCAATTGGTTGGAGGGAAATATTCCTAAAATTCATTTCATCAGTCCCCAGGAAATCCAGATTCTGTCTACTTTGTAAATTCCTGAAACATTTTATCAATGATCTGACTGGCTCGTTCAAGGCACAATAGACCAAATATTGAAAATGATGTCAAAAGATTAAAAGATAATGTGTTGTGCTGTCACGTTACTTGAGGTAATTGTGCAAGACTCGCGGCCCAAGACCAGAGGCACTTTTTGTACGTCAATGTTGGTTACGAAAGGTAGGTGGGTCGCCAAGTAATAATAGCCAGTTTCTTTTCTGTCACAGAGAGCTGTTATGTCCCAGCCCTTCTCACTTGGACCGGAAATTCTTTAAGCGATTTGATTAAGCTCCAGGTCCACCTGGGGTTACGGCGGTACCAAAATAAGTAAGTAGCAACTAAAGAATGGTTATTTTTAATTTTATGAATTATTATTATTATAAGCCAACACTAAGTTTATGCTGTAATGTGATTCAGTTTATTTGTCCATGTAGTCTCATGTGGTATTCGATTGGGCGCTCTCAGAGCACTTTTTTTGCTCGCAATTTCTATGTTCGTTTGTTACAAAAACAAGCAATGTTTTTCAGATTTCAGAGCACTTTAGCAAATCTGGATATTTTCTCAGATTTGCTTCAGATTTACCAATACAAATGCGCTTCAGTTTGACAACTGGTGGAGTTTGTTTACGTTTTCGTGAATTTTGTCTAAAGCAAAGAAAGGCATTTCAGCGGGTGAATCGTTTTTTTTTGTAAATTATTTATTAGAAATCAATCGGTGTGCAAATTTCGAACGTTTTAATATAAAATTCAACCAGTGAATGGAAATCGATTAGAAAAGTGTTGAAGACTACACATATTCAAATCGCACGAATATCAACACAAAAAAGAGCAAGTGACGTTTTTATGTTCGATTAGGCACACGAAATCTGAGAGCAAATCTGAAGAAGCCCAATCAAATACAACATCAGTGTTAATTCAACAAACAGTGCACCTAAATCAGATATAGTGCCCGTCTAACCAGCTAAACTAATCTAATTGAATTCCCGCAACATAAACACCTTTTAGCTTAGTCCCCTGCATTTCTCGAAGAAAATCTCCATTAAAATATTACACTTTCCATTTCACAGCATTTTTTGCAGAGTGAAAATTTCACTCCACTCAAACAGCGTATTAGCCTTATGTGGTATTCGTTTGGGCGCTCTCAGAGCACTTTTTTTGCCCTCAGAGCAATTTTTATGTTCGTTTGGTACCAAAAAAAGCAATCTTTTTCAGATTTCAGAGCACTTTTGCGAATCTAGATATTTTCTCAGATTTGCTTCAGATTTACCAATACAAGTGCATTTGAGTTTGACATTTGTTGGAGTTTGTTTACATTTGCGTGAATTTTTTCTACAGCAAAGAAAGGCATTGCATCGGGTGAATCTATTTTCGTAAATTATTTGTGTGCAAACATTTAGAAATCAATCGGGACGGAAATTTCGAATGTTTTAATACAAAATTTAACCAGTGAATCGAAAGCGCATAGAAAAGTGTCGAAGTCTACACATATTCAAGTCGCACGAATATCAACACAAAAAAAGAGCAAGAGCGTTTTTATGTTCGATTAGGCACACGAAATCTGAAATCTGAGGGCAAATCTGAAGAAGCCCAAACGAATACCACATTAAATTAAAGTAATCTGGGGGAATAGTTAGTTTAGAGCTTTGTGGAAGTAGACAGTTTAAACATGCTCAAAACCGATAGCGAACATTTTAAATTGAGATAAATAAATAGAGAGTGTAGTTTGTGACAGAAGAGTGGTTTGTAATTTTCAGCACTTTGTTTCGATGTGGTTCAGGCGTAAGGGGCAAGGCATTGTTTTCTTGAAATAAAAAAACAAGGTTTCGACTTCGATGTAAAGTTTAAGTGAAACGAACAAACTTACATGAGTGAAACAAGTTTATATTATGAATTCGTAACGTTAAAATAAGTATGTAGAACCCGATCAGTTCTCGTAAAATATAAGACTTGAATCAAAGCTGGGCCTTAAATTAATATATATATATTTTTTTTTCTCGATTTAAGAACAGTTTCTCATATAATTTCAACGACAAATCCGCATCCATCTATAATAAATATCCCAATTTTCTCTACTCATAACACTTGATCCTAACCTTGGTATCTCCTGGAATAAGTTTATGTCTGCCTTGTACATATGAACATACTCTCACACCCTAATCCGTGGACCTTTCATGTCTGGTTAATGATTGAGGGATTTCATTATTCAACGCTTAATATGTCTTTTTGATACCAAATTTTTTCGAAGTTGTAAGAGCCAAGCTCTTGTTTTAAACATTGGACAGATTGTCCCTAGTAAATTCATAAGTCCTTTTCCGAGGGACTCATTCAGCTAGTCAATCCGACGCCTCCAGGGGAAAGTAAACCAATAATAACCGCTAGTTTAAAGCTAGGGTATACCCGTTTTTCGTGTTAATACAAAGAGATGAAAGAGTGATTTCAACGAAAACAAATAAAGTTAATAAGTAACCCGAACCAATTTAACCGATATTGGACTAATAATTAACTCTGACTTTGGTACAAAACCAAATATATAAATAAAAAATAGTAATAGCTCAGTGTTTTTTTTTTTATTCTATTGCCGAAAAGTCAGAACTAAAAAGTACAAACCGTCACAGTTAGCCGTGATGATGATAGATATTAATTGTATGCAGCTGGTGAAAAAAAAGATTTTGTTACAAATTTCCACAAATAAGCCATTTTTTATCTAAACATAATTGTTTATCTCGCGTCGCAATAAATGTTTTAAGTTAGGAGCTTTAATTTTTAACGGGAGACACATAGTCTAATTTCTTAAAAATACTTTACACTTTTTATTTACGTTAACTTACTGTTTATTTAAACTAGATTAGATTTGGTTTGTGTGCCGGTAGCTTGTACCCAACGAATTGAAATGGTGGTTCCATTGAAGGGCTGGGTGAACGTTTCATATGGCCGATGGAATGTGTCATCACTGCTCCCGTCATGACGGCGCTACTCGAGGACCCACGACCTCGTTTTCTCTTCGGGAGAATGCCCTTTCTTGCCATATAAAAGCGAATTGTTGACACAGGGATGTTAAACATATTACTGACGGTCTGGAATGTCTGGCCTTTGGATACGCACTTTGCTGCTTGAGCTAGGGAAGCTTCAGATCTTCGGACACGTTTGTACGTACTATTAGGACTGTCTGTGTTAGATTGCATACCACTTTCGTCATTTTCTCCCGTAAAACTGTCTTCGTCATTTACGGTCGCATAAGAATCATCTTCTGGGGACTCAACAAGAGGTTTAGGATAGTCCTCAAAATGGTCATACGCGATTGTAGAGTCATCAAAGGGCTCTGTTGCGACACTTTCGCACTTCATTATCGTAGACTGATTATTAATGAAACCACTTGAATCTACTATGTTGAGGGCTACCGCTTGATTCACAGATGCGGTAATAGTGCTGGCATTGCTGCTGTTACAACTACCAATGGGTGCGCTGCTAATGATGGAAGACACTGGAATATCATTAACGTTGCCAGTCACATACTCTTGATTTTCAACGAAAAGGGGATTAACATCCAACGGGCTGACGATAGTTGTTTTAGTGGTGGTTTCCGACGCTGTGGAAATAGTTTTAGTTTGTTCTGTTGTCCCGACGCTTTGAATATCTTCACAACATTCTGAATTCTCTGATAGTGTTGCTGTTGATTGCTGCTGAGGAAGATGAGTATTTGCTGACGCTGTCCGAGCTGCCTTAGCCATCTGTCTAAGTTGATTAAGATTAAGAGCTGCATCTGAACCATAGAGTCCTCGAATTCGTAGAGATTCTGCGCATTTTAGCAAATTTGGCAAACCAGCTTGTGTAACATTTACCTCACCTTTGTACATAAAATCAACTAAAGCTTGAATCTCCCAAAGTTTAATGTCCCGAGGTAAAATTATGACTGGATGCTTACAAGGATTTTCGGCCAGAATACTCTCAAAGTATGATGAACAAGCTGCCAAAACTAGTCGATGGCAATGCAACTGATGACCTTCACATGCCAGTGTTACATCGACAAACCGTTGTCCAGCTAGGAGCTGTGGAAACGCGGCACCTAGACTTCCTAAATGACTATTCCACCGCACACAAAATTCTTGCGAGTGTGAAGCCATTTTTTCAGTCATGCCTAGTAGCGCAGATGATTGTGCAATTTTATTGTGAGTCGGTTAGCCGTTTTTTTTTTGTCTGATAAGTTATGTTGGTTGTAGACGGAGATGATTAAGCTCTATTTGTATCCAAAAGTCTTCTTCTATAGTAAATATTTGCATTTACTATAATATCCAGTAATCCATAGCCAAGCATTGAGAGCAAAAAAAGAGAAAAAATAGAAGGAGGTTGATTTTGTGTTTCTTTCATTTAGACCTTTTGACTAAAAAACTACAGCAGTTTTTAAAATAACTATTCATAAAAGAGAAATATATGCATATAAAAAAAAATAAAGGAAAAACAAACGAAACAAAAAAAAACCGACAGAAAAGTATGTGGAAAATCTGGATTATTGTAACTTGAAGTAGAAAATACAGCCAAATGTAAAGGGTCTCTCATTAGCGACTTGACAACTTCAAACTTTCATTGTGAGAGCGACCTTAAGCCGATTACCGATCTGTCAATGTAAAAATATACAAAATTTTCATCATGGTGGATTTCACGAAGGAACAACGTTCGGTGGTCGCAACTTAAGGAGCGTTAACGCCAATTTTCAATTTTCAGCGATGAAGCGCATTCTTGGTTAAACAGCTCAATTAGCAAATTATGCTGGACCGGTGAGAATCCTCAAGTGCATCATGAAACAGCACTTCATGCGCAAAAAGTCAATGTTTGGTGCGGTTTTCATGCCGTTGGCGTCATTAGGCCACCGTTTATGAAAATGATCTTCACGTTACGGGAAATGATATTCCCTACCGAGACATGTTGGCAAGTTATTGCCTTGAGCAATTACATGAATTGGATATCAGTGATATTTGATTCCAACAAGACGGTGCCACAAGCCACACAGCGGTTGCAATAATCGAGTTATTAAAGTCTCAGTTCGGTGAACGTGTTATCTCGAGAAAGGGACACATCTAGACATTTTTTATGGGGCTAAATTAAATCATCGGTCTATGCCAACAAGCCGGCGACGTTAGAGGAGCCAATATTGAACGGGAAATAGCGACCGTATCGGTGGAAATATGCGGCTGAGTCTTCCAAATTTTTGTTCAACGTTACCGTGAACGAATTCGAAATCCATTCATAAATGTTTTGATAGTAATTCAAGCCAATACAATTTTTGTTTGAGACATCTCAAGTAGTTTGGATTTTATTTAAAAAAGAAGTTGTCAAGTCCTTATGAAAGGCCCTTCATTTATAAGTCCAATGGAAATGAAACAAATGCGCACGATTTTGTACTCAATAATGTTAGACAGCTCTAAAGTTTTCGCTACATAAATCTACTACTACTGCCGGCAGAGTATTTGTCACATCAAATAGAATAAAACAGAGACGGAGATTTGACTCTAACAATTATGTAAAATAGGTATGTTAGCATAAAGAATAAGGAATTCTAATGGAAAACTCGTCGATGCATTCACACCGAACACCGACTAGTTTTCGTTTGACGCTTCAATCAGCTGTGAGACACTAGTCATGAAACTTCGGTGTAAATTATTCTGATTACAAATTTCGATCGCTTTAATTAAAAAATAAAATGAATTCACTATATTTAAAAATAATATTAGCCCATAAATAAATGTCGTCTTCCATTGGGACAGAAAAAGCAGAAAGAAAGATTCAGAGCAGCAGTACCTAAGAGTCAACCTATTAAATTAGGTCGTCCATTCTACACAAATCGAGTTGCTAGTATGTCTAGTTCTGACACAACTTCTAGCAATCATTTTTAAGACTGCCTCGTTTCAACGGTTGAAATTCATTCCAAGGTACACAAAACTCTAAAAACCTCCAATATAAAAATAAAAAGTAGGAAAATTCGAATTAACTCCAAAGCCCAAAACGTTGTCTGGTAAAAAAAAACCTAAAACAAAACACAGCTTTAGTATTACACATTTATGGCATTATTAACTTTTTCATGCTAATACATGAAATTTCAACGTGCATTATTAACAAGGTAGGCCAGTAATATATCAGTATATTGGATTCAATTTTAAAGGCCAAAACATGATCTGCAACATCAATATAACATTCAATACCTTCTGACATACCGACTGAATCAGGATCCACTTGAAATGTTCTTCGGCCTTATGAGAGCTAAGGGTCTTCTTTATGATCATCCCTCTGCTTTACAATTTAAATATCGCCTTCGTTAATTGCTTTGAAGAAATGAGTTACTGGCTTTACAATTTGCCAATATTGAATCGGAAATTAGAGAGCAACTTATAATAGATGTAAGTGATGGACTTATAAATGGTCGTAATGATGCAGACGCGATAAGTTGTCCTGAAATAGACGAAGGTATTGCATCCGAATCCATTATAACATCAAGCATGCTCTCTAGTTTAGTGGAAGAGAAAACTGAAATCGAAGAAGATTACGAGGGATGATTGATAAGTGCCTGGCCTGTGTTAGGCAAGAAAAAATATTTTTTTAACAATTGTATTTTATTTTTCAACATATTCTCTTTTGACATCGACAACACACTTAGCCCGACGATATTCCAACTTTATTACACCCTCCAAAAAATAGGTTTTGTCGAACTCTGCAAAATATTCCTCAGTCTCGACAATGACCTCCTCGTTTGTGAATCTCTTTCCGCCAAGCCATTTTTTCATATTTGGAAACAAAAACAAACCAAATGGAGCCAAATCTAGAGAAAACGGTGGATGCTGCAGTAATTCGTAGCCTAATTTCATCAATTTTGCCGACGCGTCGTGACACGAGTGAACCGGTGCATTGTTGGGAGGCCGTTTTCTCTTCAATGGGTTGTTAAATTTTCCCAATTTTGTACTCTTATCGTTCTTCCTTTTTGCAAATAATAGATGTAGATTATGCCCTGAGAATCCCTAAACACGGTGGCCATAACCTTTCCGGTCGATGCAACTGTTTTCGTCTTCTCTGGTGCGCGTTCTCCTCATCCAGCCCACAGTTTTGACTGTTCTTTTATTTCAGGCGTATAGCGATGGATCCAAGTCTCATGAACAGCCATAAAGTGGCGCAGAAACTCCTTCGGATTGCGCTTTAAAATGTCCAAATTCTGCTGTGAAGTGGTCATTCGAATCTGCTTGTTGTCGACGGTTAGCAAATGTGGTACCCATCTTGCCGATAGCTTTTTCAGGCCCAAATGTTAATTCAGTATATTCTGCACACGTTCAAATGAGATGCCTATGATCTCAACAATCTCCCTTATCTTCACACGCCGGTCTGCCAATACATGTCATAGATTTTGTTCACCATTTCATCCGTAGTCACTTCAATTGGGCGCCCTGCACGCTCTTCATCTACGAAGGATGTACGACCACGCTTGAATTCATTGAACCAATATCGAATTGTTGCCATCGAAGGGGAAAGGTCTCCATAAATGGTGTCCAACTTTTCCTTAATTTCACTATATGTTTTCCCATCCAAAAACTAGAATCTAATCACCGATCGGTATTGCACTTTTTCCACAATTAGAAAAAAACTTATTGTCACTTTCAAAGGGTACTTAAACAAAATTAATCGATTAATTCATTCATCGGTTTGACAGATGACACCAAACAGTAACACATAGATTTTTCATCAATACCGTTATGTGCCTTTAAACACGGGTACTTATCAATCACCCATCGTATACTCAATATCACACCCACTCCAAACAGTGACCCCAAGCATGGGGGATTCATGCTGCACCGTATACATATTTTTTTATGCAATTTATTTGTAAAAACGGAGAGTTGTAAAATACATGTACTCAGCGTTAGACTTGATTTCTTTCAACCAACTTTTAGACACACACGTTTTTATTTTCTTTATCTAGACAATTAAAAATATATCTATGTACTTGTTATTTAAAAAATGGCAGCATCAGTCTTTTTATCTTTATTTGTTTAATTCTCCTATTATTTATAATATGTTATAGTCTTAGAACACAGAATATTATGTAAATTATAAATTAGCTATAGAGATAAATTATAAATTGTTTGAAAAATTCGTACTTAAGTTTGTTAATAATATTTTCCTCGCAAAATAAATTTTCGTGTTCAAGAGATCATTTTACATGTAACAAAAAAAACTCACTCAACAATGCAAAAATATTGACCTATCCAGTAACACCCGGTCCTCAGTTATTATGCCTGATCTCATCGATGGAACTTTGTTTTTGCAGACAGGTAAATTAATCAAAAATAAAATAAGTAGACATTATCAAATCAAGTGCGTCCTGAAGATTTTCGAGAATTAAGAAACATAAATTTTAAAGAAAGTTTGGTAAAATTTTTTTTTTGATAATTGTAAAAATCCCGCGTTGACGCTGATAGAACAGTTAATGGTAATAAATTATGATCGATGTTATAAATTTGTAAAGGATAACGATGCTGTTGGAAATGATCTGTGTCCTCCTCACAAAGAGGCCGAAAGGATTATCTTTCATATCTAAAAAGTGAAGCCAGATTTGAACCTTGTCATTCGCTTTTCTAATAGTAACATTTTGATAACTGCTCTCAGTTGGTGGTGTTAGCAATGCATAACGATTTATAAATGCTCCCATGCTTTTACAGGACAATATTCTGAGGACATACTTTTTAAAATTGTTGATATCAAATAAAATAACAATCAGTTCTGACGGCAGACATCCTATACATATAATAATCAATTTTTTGTATCCACAAATGAAGCGTGCGACGATCGGTGCACTGGTGAACCAGTCGCTCACCAACGAAGTCAAATTTTTTGTTAATTTGATGTCAAAGTTAATTCTAATCATAGGTATCAAGAACAGGTATCACAGTTATTGACTCCAATAAACTGTCCAATTCGTTATAATGCGTTAAGAACATATTACAACAAATTTATTTGATCTATACAGCCTTGTTTTTATTTGGTTGCTTTGCAACTGTTTGATAAAATCTTTGGCTGTACAGCTGACATCATTTAAAGTTTTTTATTTGATCTTGAAAAATTTTGTAGTTTTCGAAGCAAATACTACTGTTTCACCCGACATTTGTGTGCTCCTTTCGTAAGTCGACCAGGGGATGTTGCGCGTTGCAGCCCCGGCTATTTTGTTATACATACATGAAATTGTTTTATCATATAATTCAATATATGATAAAGATTTCTACATAAATGGTCTTTCATTAGAGGCTTGACTTCAAGCTTTCAGTGTGAACGCACCCTTAAACGGATTATCGAACTGCCAATTTCAAAATGTTCAGTAAGATCAACATTTTGGTCACGGTGAAGTACACAAAGGAACAACTTTTAAAAATAATTAAAATTTACTACAGAAACTCGAGTCGGTGGTCCCAACTTTAAGAGCGTTAACGGCAATTTTCAGCGATAAAGCACATTTTTGGTTAAACGGCTTCGTCAATGAGCAAAATATGCGTTGCTGGACAGGTGAGAACCATCACGCGCTTCATGAAACAGCTGTATCAGCAAAAAGTCACTGTTTGGTGCGGTTTTCATGCCGGTGGCGTCATTAGCCCGTTTTCTTGGTCGATGAAAATAACCGTCACGTTACGGTAAAGGGTTTTCGCTTCAGAGACATGTTGGAACGTTTTTTCTTTGAGTAATTGCATGAATTGGACATCAGTGATATATGGTTCCAACCAGACGGTGCCACAAGCCACACAGCTGGTGCAACAATCGAGTTATTAAAGTTCGGTGAAATTAGAAACAACGTCTATTGGCCGTGCATTGATCGTGTGATTTAACGCCTCTAGAATTTTTTTTATGGGTCAACACTAAATCATTGGTCTATGCCAACAAGCCGGCGACGTTCGACGAGCTCAGTCATCGAAAATAGGGCTCAACATATCGACCGCTGCACACGTTCCCGTGGTGGACAAATAAACGAAGTCGAATTCCATTCATACATGTTTTGATAGTAATTCAAGCCAATAATTTTGTTGGGATGATTTGCATTTTATTTAAAAAGGAATTTGCCTTTATAAGTCAAATTAGTTTTCTCCTCCAAAAGCGATAATCTCAATATTCACTTCATTGACCAATAATCATTGACATTCAAAAACTTCCCAGAATATCCGTAACTACCATAAACCTTTTTCGCAGCTTCTCGAAAGGTGTGTTTGTAAATTAAAATTGTTAAGTCTAGCAGAGCAGGCGGGGGTCCGGGGGTCCGGTAGTTATGTTCATTATAAGTTTCTGCGTTATTTTATATTTTGCATCAGAAAAATATTGGAAAAGTAGGGGGAAAGGGATATATCATAGCTTTTTATAGTTGTCGTAAGCTACGAGCAAATGATTTGTGTATACACAAACGTGTGTATAAATTTGTGTATAATATACACAATCACAAGCCGTCTGAACCACAAACTCTGTATTGCGGGCTTAAAAAATATAAAACAAATTTTGAGAATGTCAGCTTTTGCTCTTAATTGAAAACTCCGGTCATTTCTAATCTTGTTGGAAAACAACTTAATTAGCAATTTAGTCAAGCGAAGTATCAATACAAGCGCAATCATTTTCTACTATTTTTATTTATACGTATTTGGCATGAAGATGTACATCCAGGCAGAAATGGAAGAACAACTTCTTTGAAATTCAATTACTAACGAAACTATTGCACATTTGCCTTTATAGGACGAAGTACCTCTTACGACTTGTTGGAAGGAGTTTAAAGTTATGGCTGTTTTGCAAATCTGTCCTCATGTCTGACTGACTGCTGTAACAAAAATTCATTGAAATAAGTTTTGCAAAGCGGGTGATAAATAAACTTTATTTACTTCACTATTATCCCTACCCAAGGATTTTACGTATTAATGAAGTTAGTTTGTTTTGTGAACGACTAAAGAACAGCCAAAGAAAAAATAGTAAGTAAACTGTAACAAATAAAACATTTAGAAAGAAGCAGGTGCACTTTTAAGAACAATCCTGCTTATCTTAATGATGAAAAACTAAACACTTATTGTACTTAACAATATACATACCTAACATTTAATTTTCACCATTGAAAATGTGTTCGACAAAAAATATGTTTCTATTTAATTTTTTTTTAATACTGTAATTGTGAGATTAACTTTATTAAATAATAATATGTATGTACTTTATGCACAAAATACACTTGAATGGTACAGGTCCTGAAAGACTCGATGATCAACTTGAAGACAATATCAGAAAACAATATATCTCCGGGAAATTAGAATACAAGTAGACACAAATCATTAAAAATGATGAACAAAAATGGCATAAGTAAAACAAAGCATTTTTCTCTCGCATGCTCGGGACCGCAAAAGCGGCAGCGCAGAATTGCTTCAAAAACAGCTTACCGAAATTGTATTTCATTGAAAATTGTAAGACACGTGAATTATCACAACTCGCACGAATTAATTGAAAAAAAAAAGTTCTGCCTTATGATATATTTTGATATATGCAATTATACATACCCTTTTAACACTTAAAAGTGTAGTTACAAAATATATTGGAGAACAGCGAAAAACTTTTATTTTATTGTTTACATGACAGCTTAGTAGCTTATTTGATATAGATATTGTGATAGTGGCGTTCCTCAACCCGTTTAACAATAACGACGTTTAGTAGAATGCAGCGCAGCGATACTTTCAGCAGCAGTGCTAACATTATGGCGCGACTACATCACGTATGCTTGCGCCTGTGAATTTTATGTGGGGTTTTTTCCGCAATTGCGGTTGCGGAAAGAGTTCACGTCAAAGATAGTGGAATTACAGAAATACATAACTTTCCAGTGGAAACACGGCTGCATAGTCAGGATTTATACGCTGCTAGCTTTGTCGCAGAGATGAATGATTAAAAGAGATGGATATCTCTCGTACGGCTATCCCCCCAAAACCCATTTGTTTACATTGTTGTTTTTGTAATTTCAACCCCCGTCTGTGAATACGTGTGATCAACAAAAAAGCATGTTGCTAATGGCCGACCGCGAGTCATCTTGCTTTTATGAGCATCGCGATATTTAATTATTCTGTGTTTTGTATTGAATTTGGCTGGTTTTTGTGGAGGTTTTGATTAAAATGTAAAAAATTGTGAAATTCACAGTAGAGAATATCGAATTCTTGCATCAAAGTCCAATTTATGAACTCACATATCCTAGGATAGAAATAAGCAAGTGTGTGTGACTTCATGAATTTTTCTGGAAAGCTTCATGAATTTTTGTGGAAAACAGCTTGTAGGCAGCCGCCCTTCCACTGGAAAGTTATACATCTCTGTATTCCATTATCTTTGCTTTGTCGTAAGTAAGGGAATATGAAAGTAAACGGGATGAATAGTACGGGGGGTAGTCCGCGAATTCCTATTCGATTCTTGTATTCTCTTTTAGAGTACAAGCCAGAGACAATACTGAACCCCCAACTCGCAATCCTCTTGCCGCTAGCCCCCTCAATTTTCTTTTTCAAATTCGCCATTTTGTTTTACTATCGGTGTTATTAAATTCAGAATCCGTGTGCATTGCAAAAACATACAAGAAATATAAAATAAATACTTCCAACCAGAGACAATACTGAGACCCCCAACTCCGGCCGATTTTCCGTTACTTGCCTACAAGCTATATTACCATGGGGTTGTAAACTTTAGGTGCGTTAGTATTGTTACATAGAAAATCGTATTGACAAATGTCACGAAACTTCAAAAATTCCGGCTCACAAACACACTCGCACCTAAAATAAACAACTTCCGCTGTGGGCAAAGTTGCTTCAGAGCCACTTCCGCTGTGGGCAAAGTTGCTATCAGCGTTCATAGAATTTTATCCGTTAAATTTGAAAATAAATGTTACAACTAAATTTTGTGTGGACAGTGATTAATTTCACAAAATAATTGTATATTTATGTGAAATAAAAGAAAGATGAGCAATTTCTGTAGAATAATAAACAAATTAAAACATTTTTAGCGAACATTCGTAAGGCATTTAACATAAATCGAGTAGAATATACTTATCACATACGTCGCTTAGTATACTTCTGGAGTTTAGTTATAATTTATAAATACCAAGATTAATATCGTTGCTGTTATTAAGTATAAATTAAGAGTTCCTATGTTAGTCTAAATATAATTTAAAATATAGTATACGTATGTGCATTTGTTTTATGTTTACGTGTCTCGTGTTTCAAAGCCTACATTTATATTTTTTATTTATTTTGGTATTATAATGGAACAAAAATGGTGAATGAGTACTTTGGTTGAATAGAAATACTAAATGTTATGAAAAAACTAATATGAAAATGTACTGAGATAATATACTTATTCACCAAATTTGAGTTGAACTTCTCTTAAAAAAAGCTGTACTTCTGAACACTGTCACAGCTCACCACGGTTGAAATCTGACACTGACACTGACAACTAGTCTAACTTATCCCAACTTTTTTTTTTCGCGAAATTCGCTGTCAGGTACCGATTGCCTGCACAACTTGCCCAACTTGAATCATGAGTTTCACCCGACTTTTCCTATGCTCCAAAGAAAAGGGCTACTTCACCGTCGTCTAAAATTGCTCCGACTTCTGCCAAGACGATTTAACAGACGACGACATCATGATACTGGACAGCGGAGAACAAGTATTCTTCTGGCTCGGCTCCATAAATGCAGTGAAGTCGAAATTAAATTGGCCTAGAAAACCGCACAAGTAAGTAACACAGCCGACGACAGAAACTCTTTCAGTTTACACAAATATGCATTTATTAACATTTATTCCAGGTATTCAACACAACATCTATCAAATAACCAGAAAGTGCGCGCAAACTTTTCCTCACTCTGAAGAAAAAGGAGTCGAAGCGTCCCACAAAAAGTTTCCATGGCTGGAGTGCACACAAGGCTCCACCAGAACAGAGTGCTGATTCGTTTCATCGTTCATATTAATAACACGTACTGATAGTTTTACATGTAAATTATTTTATATTCAATACATATAATAAAAAGTTTCGGAACAACAATAAACTACGATTACTGGTGTTGGCCTAGTCGAAGACTTTATAAATAGTTGTGACGCCCAGTTGCTCCCTTGGCAGACCAGCAGCAGTGCCTTTAGACGAATCTGTTCTATGTTGATGTCACGATTCTCCCTGTCGACCTGGGCTTTAGTTCTCATCTCGAACTCGAATAGTTTAAGACTGTTTTCCTCCTTCGTTTCGATCTCGTGTTTGATGGTTTGCCGGCGCATTGCCTCTTGGAGTGCGACACTTTCCTCTTGCCTAGTAAGTGTTACCGTTTAAAGAATCAATTCACACAACTTTTACAATATACTTACTTTTTGAAATTGTCCTCCTGGATACGTTGCTGCTGCACAATTGATCCTCATAGCGACGCCTTGCCAATTGGTCTTGATATTGGGCACGATACTATTGTTGCTTGGTCTCTTCCTAGAAGTGGATACAAATGATTAGCAATTCGTCGTCAGGTTCATATTAATTCAAATCCAACTTACAATAAGGGTCTTCCTACGCTCTTCGTGATCGAAACGCTTGTGTTCAACTTTCGCCTGTTCAATATGTGTTTCGTATTCCTTGGCTTTGGCCATACACTCTGTTGCTAGACCGTTCTTGCCGTCGGGTCGGTGCTGGCATGCGAGTTCCCTCTCTTAGCTCGTCGGTGGGTGTGGGACTTGACCCTTGGTCCGTGCAACAAAAAAACCATGCCAGTCTTTCGCGCCGAGGTGGATTGACGCTGCGAGAGTTTTGCCTCTACCCTCCCTACCTTGGCTACCGTACTCGCTTGAGTAGCCCCTTTCTACGCCACCTTTTACCTCCTACTCCGCATCATCCTTCCCTATCCGCACTCCCTCATCCCGTTTCGCCCTTTTTAAAGCAAACTCATTGTTTTAACATTATGATTTTTCACGCAGTTTATTGGTTGCACATTAAGTTTACTTTACTTTACTTTACTTTACTTTGAATAAAAAAATCCTTATATTTACGCGAATTATATACTCACTAAACAAAATGGGCTTCTTTACCGTCTTTTAGCAAAAAAAATTAATTATTGTTAACTATCTTTCGCAATGGTCCCCTCCCCTTTTTGATTTGTTTCACGGATATACACTTAACTAACGAATTATGTCCAAAATATGACTCACCCTATTAATTCGGCAACTGGCGACGTTGTGGCCACAGCATCCAGGTTGCGTTGTATGGTATCTTGTTGTTGTACCTGTATCACTTGGGTATTAATTCACTATTAAGCGTATATAGATATGAAATAAATCTGTTACAATTTTACCCTATGTAATCTACTCTACCGAAATATATAGTTGACGAAAATTTAAGGATTTTCTCTATCTTTAACATAAAATTTACAATGAAAACTAACAATAATTCCTAGCAACTTTCGTTGGCATATAAATAACAAAAAAAACAATTAAAAAGAAAATAAAAAAAATTAAATCGCCACTATCGGGGCTTGAACCGTCGCTTGCTGGTTTTAAAGCGGCTTTCCGTCACCGCTAACACTTGCGCCACGTAGAGGTTGTTGCTTGCGGTTTCAAATTACCGCTTTTCTACAGCTTGGTGTTGCAGCAGTTATTTTAATGTTTCCCTATCCCGGATTTTAGCAAGGATAGGGAAATATGATACCAGAATTTAGTTTTTTTTGGTGTTGCCAATCCGGACTTTTCACGGACAACCTTTACTGGTTGTCGTCCTGATGGTTTTTATGTGTTGGCACCTCACTTCCCTAATTAAAAATATCCTGTTATATTACATTTCCTTTGGTCAATTTTCTTAACATACCTTTGCAAATTTGTCTACTTCCTTTCAATTTATTTGTGTGCTATCCTTTGTATGCACTTACTGTATGTTCACTTATATTATAGTTGCACTTGTAAAAATAACTTATCTTCGGCTTTTAGGTATTTTAATAATTACACTGCGTATTATATTCACGTCAGCCACCACTTGCTTTGGATTTAAAAATGATATCGGCTTTGGGAAAATAATTTTTAAAATTCCCTTTTCTCACAGTGTTTAAATTAACCGCTTTCTTCGGTTCTCAAGAGTGTTCTCTTTTACGAGACTCAAAAGCTACCTAATAATTTTTTCGTATGCCAGTTTTTTTGTGAGATCCTCGACACCAACCCTGCTGTGATAGCTGATTTTCGATTGTCGGTTTGATGGTAGTGTAGTGCGACTTTTTCGAAATAACTTTTCGTAACACAGGGCTTTACGATTTGTTTACAATCTGTTGTCAGATGTCAAAACAAAATTGTAAAAATCGAACCCACATGTTGTAAAGTGCATTTAAAGTGTGAAAACGATAAAAAAAATAAAATAAACGCTGAAGACAGAACAATATAAACGTGGGAGCCGAACCTACTTCAAAGCCGGGCAGAATAATCAGATAAGTATTTGTGCAATACTACCTACCGACCCGATACTTTGTGGTTTCTCTTCCAGGTACAAACGTATACAATCATTGGCGAATGTCTTTGGCATGGAAAATGCCTATGATTTTGCCGGATAGATCCTCCAATTCGTACATGCAGTTACCAACAACACGACGGACACGACATTTCAAAAATTTAGGCAGCAGTTTGGCATTTTGCCCCTGGACAAAATTACTCTGTGCAAAATTGCGGCGAAAAACTTCTTGTCCAACCTTGAACGACGTCGGCCTGGAACGAGTGTTGTAAGTACGTTTAGATACTTCATGCGCTTTTAGTAGATTTCTGGACAACTGCTGACGTGCAAGAGGCATACGAATTTCACGAGACGTTACCAACATATCGGGATCCTGCAGTGCCTGCAAGCGTCTGAGTATTTTGTAAGATGAACCATGGTTTATCATGTTCTGCCCAAATAAAGCATAGTATGGCTGACAACCAATAGAGTCGTGAACATCTGATCGTAAAGCACATGCTATGCTTGTTAAATATTCATCCCAATGGTCTTGTTCATCAGTTACAAATACTCTTAGCTTGTTCAGGATACTGCGGTTAACTCTCTCCGAAATGTTGGCTTGTGGCGAGTACAAGGCTGTACGAATGTGTTGCACACCATAGTTGTTCAGGAATCCACTAAACTCGGTTGATATAAACTGTTTTCCGTTGTCCGAGTGTATGAATTCAGGTGTTCCGAATCCATGAAATACCTTGGACTCCAAGAACCTAATTATATTTTTCGATGTTGCCTTCGGTAGTGCTTTGAGGAAGGTGTATTTCGTGAAATGGTCAACTGCGATGAATATGTAGACATTGCCTCGT
This sequence comes from Cheilosia grossa, assembly GCA_963082955.1. Classification (NCBI taxonomy): domain Eukaryota; kingdom Metazoa; phylum Arthropoda; class Insecta; order Diptera; family Syrphidae; genus Cheilosia; species Cheilosia grossa. The sequence goes on along the minus strand of OY720145.1, from coordinate 27,551,934 downwards.
TTTGTGCGCGGATAAGGACCTAGTAAATCGACGTAAAGTCGCTGCATCGGTCGCTCTGAGACGATCTGCTTCGTAATCGGGGGACGAAGAATCTTATTTGGCGCTTTTATGGACTTGCAGACCTCACACTGACTCACATAGGTCTTGATTTGTCCGGCCATCTTTGGCCAATAGTACTTGTCGCGAACTCTCGCGTACGTCTTTGAGAACCCACTATGACAACAAAGCTGAGTATTGTGGGCCATTTCAATAACTGTGTGAGTCAAAGTGCTTGGTATCCATAAGCGCCATAAAGAATCTTCGTTTCCAAGATCTTCGCTTCTAAATCTAACTCTTTTGTATATAAATTTGTCGGATACAACTAGATCTGGGAGCGAAGCTTGATTTTTATCGATTTCTTTCCGAAGATTTCTGTACTCTACAGAGTCGAACTCAGGCGAGGCAAGATCTACTTCTTCACCTACAGATGCCACCGACAACTCATCCATTTCTCCTCGTGATAGAGCATCCGGCACTACATTTAGGGAACCTTTGCGATGTTCAATGATAAAATCGAAACGTTGAAGTTCCAGACTCCATCTCGCAAGACGACCACTCAGATCTTTCAGCGACATAAGCCACTTCAGACTTGAGTGGTCAGTGATGACACGGAAATGCAAACCCTCAATGTAGGCACGGAATTTCTTAACACATAGGACTGCAGCAAGGCACTCGAGCTCTGTGACTGTGTAATTTTTCTGTGCCTTATTCAGTTTTTTCGACATGAAAGCTATCGGTTTCTCATTACCATCCACATCGAGTTGAAAAAGCACTCCCCCTACCCCTTCAGATGAAGCATCGCACTGGATGGTAAACTCTCGTTTGAAATCTGGCTGCGACAAAACAGGTGCAGAGGTAAGTGCTTCCTTTAATTTTTCAAATGCCTCTCTGGCTGCAGATGATAACTCGAAATCCTTTCTTTTTTTCAGGCAATCAGTCAAAGGCGCGGCAAGTTCCGAATAATTTTTAATAAAGCGCCTATACCAACCGGTCATACCAATAAATCTACGCACTTGTCTCGGTGTTTTTGGAATTGGGAAGCTCAACATCGCCTCTACCTTTTCAGGGTTGGTTTTTAGCGTGCCCTGACCGACGATATAACCAAGGTACTTGATCTCACGCATACAGAACTTACTTTTTTGGATGTTTATGGTCAAGTTCGCCCTACGTAGACAGGAAGCCACTTCCGCCAATACTTGGATGTGGGTGTCGAAATCCGCTGAACATATTAATAAGTCATCTAAGTAAACGAAAACATATTCTCGGAGTCGTGCTGGAATAACACGATCCATCAGACGACACATTCTTTGGGCTGCATTGCATAAGCCAAACGGCATTACCGAAAATTGGTACAATGGCCGTCCCGGAACAGCAAATGCCGTTTTCTGTTTTGACTCCTCATCAAGAGGGATTTGCCAAAATGCATCTTTGAGGTCTAGTCCCGTAATGAAATATGTGTCTTGAAGGCGACTTAGAAGACCATCAATATGTGGCAGCGGATATGCGTCTTTTTTCGTCACGCTGTTCAACTTTCGACTGTCCAAGCAAAGGCGTACTTTACCTGGCTTTCTGACTAGCACTATAGGGGAACACCAAGGTGAGTTGCTTTCCTCGATAACTTTCAGTTCCAGCATGCGATCAAGTTCCTTGAACACCTCTTCCTGTCGCACCGGAGACAAGGGGTAGTGTCTAGACTTAATTGGCACTGCGTCTCCAACATCGATGTTGTGAATCTCTAAATGAGTATGACCGAGACCCATGTCGACAAAGTTAGGAAACTTCCTTTTTACGGACTCTAAACGTTGTTTCTGTACGGGGGTAAGTAAAATGAAATTTGCATCATCTGCTGAGCTAATGCTTTCTTCATTTAGCAGGGCAATCGAATCAATCTGGCAGTGTGGGATTAAGCAGAATTCCTTCCAGAAATTCATGCCGAGGTAAACCTTCTGTGTCAAGTTAGGAATTACATAGAAAGTTATGGTTTTCGTGACGCTGTTAAGCGACGTTGGAATTTCGCAGTACCCCACAATATCGTGAGTATTACCATCCGCCGTCTTAACGAAATTCTTGTAGGGCATCATCTGAATACCATTCCTTTCCATGAATTCAAAACATGACTCTCCCAATACAGAGATGGATGCACCGCTGTCTAGCAATCCGAAAACGTATTCGTTTTTTAACAGCACTTTAGCGTACATCCTCCCATCTGTTTCCGAAGTTAGTATAGTCTCGACTATGAGTTTCTGAAAGGCTTTCCGCTTATTATACCTTTCCCTACACTTCCTGATATGCATGCTCGCGACTGTATTTTTACCCATTATTTGAGACCGCAGTTTATAATAATTTTGCTTCCTCTCGTGAAGCGACTTTAGTTGAAAGGTGTTAATAGGGTGACCAACAATAGAAGACGAAACATCATTTTTTTCGCGTTGCAATATAGTAATGGGAGCACTAACCGAACTTTGCTCGACCTTACTTATTGCGATGTCTCCTCCTGCTAATTTTTCTGCACCTCGGGGTTGTTCCTTTGGAAACGACTCTCCCCGTCTCTCCTGTCGTTCCCCTGGCGGTTTCCCTGATGTTTGGAACACTCTGGTGTGCTAACACCCTTCGCGCCACAGAGGAAGCAGAAAAGTTTTCGTTCGTGTGAAGGACATTGATAAAACGTATGCCCCTGTTGGTCACAATTCCAACACAGTAATGGTACTCGATTTTGAGATCGACTAAATGCTGCCACTTCTTCGACTTCTTCATCCACTTCTTCCTCCAAATGTATCTCATGAACAGCTTTTTGAGAAAACATCCGCCTGGACAGGAAACGTTCAGCTTCCCTACCCTTGTTCCGAAGCTGTTCCAGATCTGCTATATTAGCAGCAAGCAATACTTCTCCTAACTTGTCCTTGGAATTATTTCGGATGACCTCTATAAGTTTCTTCGCGTCGAACGGCTCATTCAGACGGTCGTTCAGACCTATAACAGAGCTATAGAAGTCATCGAAAGATTCTTTGAACCCCTGTCTACGAGTCAACAGCCGCATATAAACTTCAACATCATTTTCTTTTCGCTCGAACTCCCTCTTCATGGCGATTTTGATGTCTCCAAACTTCGCGTGGGGATTTTTGCGAAGAAATGACCAGAACCAATTATTCGCCTTTCCTGCTAACAGGGAATGAAAGTTGGCAGTGATTTGGTCATCGCTATAGAACGACGAAGCTTGGAGCCTATCAACCTTAAAGAGGAAGTCGATGATGTTCTCAGTACCGTCATACTTTATGTTCCACCTGTCTAATCGGCATTTTTCAGACGCATTAGAAACGCTTGGTGTCCCCGACAATGGTGGAGGAGGAACATTGTGCGCTGAAATCTGCCCTGAGAGAGGTGGATACATATTTGACAACCTATCGTTTAAGTTGCTCGTAAACTGTGGATTGCCAGAATTGTTTAGGTCTGGGACATTCTGTACTGGCACTGGGTTGTTTATATTCTCCATTTTATCCAAAACGCTGTTCATGAAAATTTGCATCTGTTGGAAGAAGCGAATTTGATTCGTTGTTAGCGACTGATCTATGCGATCTGCTAAAGATGCGGCATCTACGCTCTGCGGTTGCTGTATATTGCAGGCCGATGTACCAGGTTTTTCATTTGGGTTGGTCCCATTAGGAGCCGCTTGGTTGTCGTCTGCCATGATCGGTGAATTTGAGGAGGAATTTGAAATTTGGTCGAAATTTAAGTCTCCCAACGACTGATGGAACACTTCAAATTCTTCCTCTAAAATGGTTTTATTCGCCTGGGCTGCGGTTGAAACCGATCGAGTATGAGGACGAGTTGGGGTTTTTTTCATACTCAAAATTTGAAACTATTAAAAAGACAACAACAGAACGAAGAAACGAAGCGAGAGCACGACAAGATTGAAAGTAAGACAAAATAAATAATAAAGAATATAATAATGTATGGGTTGGTATAATAATAAAAATGATTAAAACTATAAAAATGGTAAATAAATAATAAAAAAAAATATAAAAAAAGCAAACTACAAAAATAATAAAAAGTGAAGAACGAAACTTCCTATCAAACGAACTAACTATCATAATATTGGGCTTAGGATGAGGATAATTGGCGGAGAAAAGACGATAACTTCGGATGTAAAAGATGGCGAAGTCCTGCGAGCCTATACGGAAAATAACAAAAATAAAACAAACTAAGTATCGAACGGGTAAAACTTTATATTACAAAAACTACTCTATAAAAACTAACAATTATAATTATTTCAGGACGGCTACAGACAAACCAGTTGTCCGCCTCCGACTCAGAAACTTGGAATTATTGATGACGGAAGGATCTACTGGAAGACTAACGCAACACAATCATTCCGTGTCTCTTCACATCTACCGGATATATATACATTTCGTATATGTTGACTATGGTTTCCCAGTCAGGACTACGATGTCGGTATTGAAACACATAACATCAAGACTCAGACAAAAAGGATACCACAAAATTTTATTTGGATTCTCTCCCTCCATCGCAACGCGATACCAGATCTACACCAGTCATCGGGACTTATGTTGGGAAAAGAAATCCAAGACAAGCAAAAAAAATTAAAAAAAAAATAAGCAAAATCAATAAATCACAAAAACAGTTGAATTGGCTCTATAAAAATCTGCATTCACTATTTCGCAATAGTGAAGCCTACACGTTGGGCGCCATTTTGTTGCTAGACCGTTCTTGCCGTCGGGTCGGTGCTGGCATGCGAGTTCCCTCTCTTAGCTCGTCGGTGGGTGTGGGACTTGACCCTTGGTCCGTGCAACAAAAAAACCATGCCAGTCTTTCGCGCCGAGGTGGATTGACGCTGCGAGAGTTTTGCCTCTACCCTCCCTACCTTGGCTACCGTACTCGCTTGAGTAGCCCCTTTCTACGCCACCTTTTACCTCCTACTCCGCATCATCCTTCCCTATCCGCACTCCCTCATCCCGTTTCGCCCTTTTTAAAGCAAACTCATTGTTTTAACATTATGATTTTTCACGCAGTTTATTGGTTGCACATTAAGTTTACTTTACTTTACTTTACTTTACTTTGAATAAAAAAATCCTTATATTTACGCGAATTATATACTCACTAAACAAAATGGGCTTCTTTACCGTCTTTTAGCAAAAAAAATTAATTATTGTTAACTATCTTTCGCAATGGTCCCCTCCCCTTTTTGATTTGTTTCACGGATATACACTTAACTAACGAATTATGTCCAAAATATGACTCACCCTATTAATTCGGCAACTGGCGACGTTGTGGCCACAGCATCCAGGTTGCGTTGTATGGTATCTTGTTGTTGTACCTGTATCACTTGGGTATTAATTCACTATTAAGCGTATATAGATATGAAATAAATCTGTTACAATTTTACCCTATGTAATCTACTCTACCGAAATATATAGTTGACGAAAATTTAAGGATTTTCTCTATCTTTAACATAAAATTTACAATGAAAACTAACAATAATTCCTAGCAACTTTCGTTGGCATATAAATAACAAAAAAAACAATTAAAAAGAAAATAAAAAAAATTAAATCGCCACTATCGGGGCTTGAACCGTCGCTTGCTGGTTTTAAAGCGGCTTTCCGTCACCGCTAACACTTGCGCCACGTAGAGGTTGTTGCTTGCGGTTTCAAATTACCGCTTTTCTACAGCTTGGTGTTGCAGCAGTTATTTTAATGTTTCCCTATCCCGGATTTTAGCAAGGATAGGGAAATATGATACCAGAATTTAGTTTTTTTTGGTGTTGCCAATCCGGACTTTTCACGGACAACCTTTACTGGTTGTCGTCCTGATGGTTTTTATGTGTTGGCACCTCACTTCCCTAATTAAAAATATCCTGTTATATTACATTTCCTTTGGTCAATTTTCTTAACATACCTTTGCAAATTTGTCTACTTCCTTTCAATTTATTTGTGTGCTATCCTTTGTATGCACTTACTGTATGTTCACTTATATTATAGTTGCACTTGTAAAAATAACTTATCTTCGGCTTTTAGGTATTTTAATAATTACACTGCGTATTATATTCACGTCAGCCACCACTTGCTTTGGATTTAAAAATGATATCGGCTTTGGGAAAATAATTTTTAAAATTCCCTTTTCTCACAGTGTTTAAATTAACCGCTTTCTTCGGTTCTCAAGAGTGTTCTCTTTTACGAGACTCAAAAGCTACCTAATAATTTTTTCGTATGCCAGTTTTTTTGTGAGATCCTCGACACCAACCCTGCTGTGATAGCTGATTTTCGATTGTCGGTTTGATGGTAGTGTAGTGCGACTTTTTCGAAATAACTTTTCGTAACAACTCTTGATGACGTGTGTTCTCCTGCATCGTGGACAAATCAAGGGCTTCTCTAGCATGATCTTGAGTGGGAGCTTGTGATTTAACAAACCATGAAGAAATATCTAATAATTAAATATATATAGTGAGACAAATTCATTGAATAGTATGGCTTACTTATATCGATTCCGATTGATATTCATCGTTGTCTCCAGTGCGATCCATTATATTTGGTAAGGTTAGCGAACACCTCAACGTCGGCTTCTTCCTTAGCTGTAAGATAAATGTATTTAATTATTAATTTAAACACTTAAAATACGTGAAAACTTACATTATTTCAATTTGTTGGAGGAAAAATACAATTTGTTTTCCATATTTTGACAGTTGTCACTCGACTTCTGTCAAAAGAAATTCACCTCATTTTTTTTGTTTTGCTTTTTTTGTTGAAGCTCACACGGATTCTAAATTGACATAACACCGATAGGAAAACAAAATGGCGAATTCAAAAAAAAACTGAGGGGGCCAGCGGCAAGAGGATTGCGAGTTGGGGGTCTCAGTATTGTCTCTGCTTCCAACCTCTGCCAACCGTGGGGGAATGTGGTAGAGTTCGGGAATGCCACATTTTTACATTACTGAATGTTATTGTTTAGTTATTAAATATTTTTAAAAGGCGAATAATAAATGTCTTTGGTTAAGTAAAACAACCTATATGAGATGTATTATATACTAGAAACATATTAGAATTAACATGGTTCTGTGTTTTACGCTTTTGAATATTATTAACTTCAATTTCATGAGTGAATTTTCTTGAATAGATGAAGAAAAATTGCTCAAAATGTTTCTAATTTCCTTCTACCCATCTTCACTGTTGATTTTTCATAAATATTTTGAGCAAAACTACACTTATTCCCAAAAATAGAATACTATCCACACGACCGTAACGAATAATTTCAAATTTATTATATAAAATTCTATGAGCGCTGCCTGCAGCTATGGCAACAGGTGCCTGTAATTTTTGAAGTTTGGAGACATTTCTATGTATCAATACTAGCGAAAAAAAAACGTCACAACCCCAAAAAAATATAGCTTGTAGGCAAGTAACGGAAAATCGGCCAGAGTTGGGGGCCTCAATATTGTCTCTGGTACAAGCTGTCAAAGTTTGCGGCGCTGCACACACAAAAAGTCTATAAAAAGTCTATACAATACGTCATATTCAAATAATTGTTTTGTATGATTTTCTTCAACAAATTTTCAGAAATAATTTTTTTGTTGAATTCAGCTACTCGTTAACGCGTTTATAGTTTTGAAATTAAATGGATGACCGAGAGGTGTTGTCCTTATAACGGTCGTAGTGCAAATGTGCTATCTAGCACGCAAATATTTAAAGGAAAAAAGGCGGAGATGGTGAGTGCGCCCTTTATATCGGGAACGAAGTTCGCAATCTTCCACCTGCATTTTAAAACCGCGCCAACTTCTAAATTTAAAGTACATTGAACTATATCTATCTTTACCGAAAATAATTTCGATTGATTTTGTGACATGCAGCGCGACAAAAGTTAAGAGTTGGCCAGTATGTACTACAGCCGCTACTACTGAGCACTGAACTGAGCTCGAGCATTATAAGCGCGCTCTGAACCGAGTGTGCTCAGAGCATTCTGATGTTCTTTTGTTTTTCCTGTTTTTTTTTTCTGTCAAATGTTACTGGAAGTGTGCTTCCACATGTCAAAGATAATGGAATACAGAGATATATAACTTTCCAGTGGAAGGGCGGCTGCCTACAAGCTGTTTTCCCAAAAAATTCATGAAGTCACGAACACTAACTCATTTCTTTTCTAGTATATGTGAGTTCATGAATTGGACTTTAATGCTAGAATTCGATATCCTCTGCTGTGTATTTAATAATTTTTTTCAATTTAATCACAACTTCCACAAAAACCAAAAAAAATCAATACGAAACACAAAACAATTAAACACCGGTCGGCCATTAGAAAGATGCTTTTTTGTTGCTCACACGTATTCATGCACGAGGGTTGATATTACAAGAACAACAATGTAAACAAATGGGTTTTGGGTTTTGGGGGGATAGACGTACGAAAGATATCCATCTCTTTTAATCATTCATCTCTGGTACATGTGTAATCATCTTTTTCCTCAGGCTGCTCAGTCAATTTATTCTGAGCTCATAAAGCGCGCTCTGATCATGCTCTGAACGAAAAAAAAAAAACGCCTAATGTAAACAAATAGGTTCGAGGGGATGGACGTACGAAAGATACCCATCTATAAATTTATTCATCTCTGGAATAGGCGGATTCCATAAATGTGAATCAAAGATAATAGAATTACAGAGTTATGTAACTTCCCAGTGGAAAGGCGGCTGCCTACAAGCTGTTTTCCAGAAAAATTCATGAAGTCACGCACACTAACTCATTTCTTTTCTAGAATATGTGAGTTCATGAATTGGACTTTAATGTGGTAGGAATTATGGGAAGGTACGCATATTGATATTCTTATAGCGATGGCTTACGAAATCTCGCTTTCTTATAAACAAAATGGCTTCCAGAAGTGATGAACGGTCATTTATTTAGTTATTTCGTATATCTGATTGATGAATTGTTGGTTAAATTTACCACTCTCAGTTCACTTGTTTTTATTTCATCGCTACTATCAATATTGGTATTTTGTTTTAGGCGGTGGATAGATGCTTGTTATGTCTTGACAGTTCTTGCAAGATTTAAATATATTTTTTTTTATAAATTCGACATAATGGAGTTGATAGTCTAGTCATCGGGCACTTTTTCTCCCACCCATACTTGGTTGATAATTTCGTGCATGCGCCCTACCATAAGATCGCCACCGTAAACCGTTGGTAAACCAGGGCCTGAAACTAACTATTTTTATAGGTAAGCCAACTGGTTCTTAATTGATTGACGTGGGTCTCTCTACATGATTGAGAACGAAATTGGAAAATTCGTAAAAATAAATTTTCCATACATTTTGATCGCAATATAAAATGAAATCAAATTTGTCAAAAATTCTACATGAATTTAATAATTTAGTAGATTTTCTTAACGGAAACAATTTTGTTTAGCACGGTGGTTTATATTTTATAATTCCGAAAGCGAAAGTGAAAAATCTAATTATTTACTTTTTGGTTTCGTTTTCAATTCGATAACGACCAAACGATATTTGTTGAAAACAAATTTACGGAGATTCTCAACGCAAATGTTTGTTTTAAAGTTACCTACGGGCCCTTGAAGCAACGTTAGTTAAGTTTATAATTTTCTTATAAATCACATTTTCCTGCGTAAGGCCATTTGCTACCTAAACACAATCATTCTGCGGTAGTGGCGGTAGGTAGCACTGCCAAAGTTTGAATACACAGATTTCATGTAACGTGAACACAATGTTCCACGCCGCTGCGGCGTAGTACTTATTGGCCAACTTTTAACTTATGTTGTGCTGCATATCACGAAATCGATCGAAATAATTTTCGGTTCAATGCTCTTCAAATTCAGGAGGCGGCGCGGTATTAAGTAGGTATTAATTGCGATTTCCCCTTTGCCCAGTTGGAAATGCTGTGAGGAGATTCAACGTTGACCGGCTACAAACGTAACAAATCTCCAGAACTTTTGGCGAGCGTGTTTCCCTCAGCCTCTCGATAAGTCCTGTTGGCTGAAGTCCAACAAAGCTGCCGGACCTGACGGCTTACCTGCCGAGCTTTACAAGGCAGCGAGAGATGACTTAGTAGTGAGTACAGCAGCTCGTCTCCAAGATTTGGTTAGAGGAAAGTATGCCTGATGAATGGAGCATCAGCATTGTTTGCACGATCCAGAAGAAAGGAGACCCTCTAAACTGCGCCAACTATAGAGGAATCAGTCTGCTTGACAGCGCGTACAAGATCTTATCTGCCGTAATATGTGACCGCCTGAAACCTTTCGTCAACAGCCTGATTGTCCCCTATCAGAGCGGTTACGGTAAGCCCACAATCGACCAAATATTCAGGTGGTGCGTTTGCAAGTATCAGTACAGAAGCGGGAAAATGGTTTTGATGGTGAATGGGGCAAAGCAAAATAAACAAGAAGGGACACACAACATCGACGAATCGGACAGTGGGTATCAGTCAGATAACCCTTAAGCTTAAGGATCCATATAAATCACGATGTTTTTAGGATAGTTTGTGGGTCAAATCGCTTGGCTCGTTCTATAGCTTTATTCAAAACATTGAAAATTTTACCTCTAAAACATATTTGTATTACTTTAAAGTTTCAGAGTCCAATTTATAACACCTGCACTTTGCGTAGTAATTCAATTAATTTTGTAGTTTTGCCTACTTTTCGCACCAATTTGCTCAAAAACTTCTCTTCCGTTGTATCCCGTAAACTGTTTAATAGGTTTCCTATGAGTATTTGTGTAATTAGATCCTTATCCGAATTTATAAATGAGGTTAAAATTTGGTTTCTTAGTTTCGATCAGTTTTGTTTTCTTCTTTTAGACGTCTCTCCTTTCTCTTCTCACTTTTTGTCTTATTTTTGAATTTATTACTGTTCACCCCACATCCAATGTTATTTTTCATGAAGTGACGTTAAAACTATTTTCAAATAAAGACGTCACTACTTATTTGTAAATATAACTTTGTTAGATTTAAGTATGTACCTATGTAACAATTGTTGATTTAAAATGTGTACCGGAGACAAAAAAAAAAAAATATTAGGGATACTGATGCAATATACATTAGCTCCCTTTTTATTTAAGCTATTGTTTGAAACAAAGTTACCTTATTCATACCTGTAATTATTAAATATTGATGTGTTTATCTTTGGGATTAATTGCTTGTGCCACTACAGAATTACTACCTCAGATTTACTATTCTCCGCTTGTTGCGAAGTAATATGTAAATTCCTTATAAACAATAAATAACACATAGATTGGATTTAGTGTAAGAAAATAGTGTACAATAAATTTTACCACTCCAATAAAATCTTTATAACGTTGTGAGCTTACTTACTTACTTAAGGTGCCGCTACAGTCCGGGGTGGACCTAGGCCTCAACCAACAAGCGTCTCTAGCCAGCACGATCTTTGGCCAGCTTTCTCCAGTTTCGCACGCTTAATTCAAGCTTTATTCACGGAGCATTCACGTCCATTCGCTCTACATGACCAAGCCACCTCAGTCGTTGGACCACACTCTTCTATGGTGACATTCTGTCCAAGACGTCGGTTATGGGTGTCCTTTCTTGATGACAGCATATACTTTGTCTTGCCCTCATTGACCGCCAAACCTATCTTTGCCGCTTCCGTCTCAATGCTGACGAACGTGCCAGTGACATCACACTGCGTCCTGCCGATTATGTCGATGTCGTCGGCGTAGGCGAATAAGTGGACGGACTTTTGGAAGATAGTGCCTCTGGTGTAAGCGTTTGAGTTTTGCACTATTCTTTCAGGAACGATGTTAAAGCAGTCACATGACAGCGCATCGCCTTGTCTAAATCCTTTTTTGACATCAAGGGTCTCGGTGAGCTCTTTACCGACCTTGATGGAGCAACGTGCATTCTCCATTGTCATCCTGCACAAACGGACGAGTTTTGCAGGGATGCCAAAACTAGACATAGCTCTGTATAGCTCATCTCTATAAATGCTGTCGTAGCCTTAAAATCGACGAAAAGGTGGTGGGTTTCGATTTGGACTTCCTGGGTTTTCTCCAAGATCTGCTGCAGTTTGAATATTTGGTCGACGGTAGACTTTCCTGGCCTGAAGCCACACTGATAGGGACCAATCAGGTTGTTGACGAAAGGCTTCAAGCGTTCACACAACACGGAAGATACGATCTTGTGGGCGATGTTAAGAAGACTAATACCTTTGTAGTTTGCGCAGCTCAGAGGGTCTCCTTTCTTGAGGATCGGGCAAACAATGCTGATGTTCCATTCATCGGGCATACTTTCCTCCGAACATACAGATGAGTTGGAGCATGCTCCTAACCAAGTCAACGCGTGCTGCTTTGAATAGCTCGGCGGCCATCTGCTCCGGCGGCTTCGTTGGACTTAAGCTTGGATATGGATACTTCACTGCGTCCATGTCGGGTGTACGGAATTGTTGGTCTTCATCGTCCAGGTTGAATGGTTCATTCTGCCTGACAGCGGGATTTAGTTCGTCATCACCGTTAAACAGTCTGCAGAAGGGTTTCGTTGTGGTGGTCTGGTGAAACCAAGCGCATCAGAGGCGGCGTCTCTGATGGCTTTTTGGCAATGTTGCCACTGGCCTGGAATGTCGAGATGCGGAAGTTAGGGCACTGCTCGTATGTCTTGTCTAAGAGCTCGTAGAATCTCTCTTTGGTGTCGTCGTCTTTCTCCTCCGTGGGGGCATGGGCGCATATTAGGCTAATGTTGGCAAATTTAGCCTTGATGCGGATTCTCGTGAGGCTCTCGTTCACATAGCTGAAACTTAAGACCTTTTGCCTAAGTATGCCGCCAACGACGAAGCTCATTCAAATAAGCGCTGTTTTTGTTGCCGATAGCAGTCGCCATAATAAATATCGCAGTTTTCCATCCTCTTCTTGCCCGGTCCATCCCATCGCACTTCTTGGATGGCGGTTAGGTCTGCTTTATAGCAGACTGTTCGGCTGCACGCGGTCTGTTAAGGGACCTAACATTCCACGTGCAGATCCGAAATTCGTTGTCCTTTATTCGTTTGCCAGGTTCGTCAATAGTAAAATCATCCGTATCCGAGGCTTGTGATTGTTTCGGAACTGTTTTTTTTTTTCTTTTTTTCCTGAAGTCGGGTAGAAGGGCCAGACCCTTTGTTAGAACCCTTGGACGAAAGGGGCCGGATTCCTCCGGTGTCAGTAACCCACTTCGGGGATGTGAGAGCTGCCGTTGGCCCATACAGAGTTCGTCCGACCCCATCTCTATTTCAGGACCCTGACTAGTCCTGAAAAATCCTCACTGACCTCAGCTCCAAATATGTCGAAGTAGCTCACGTAAGGTAACTGTCATCCTGATTGTTGACACCATTATCTACAGTCTTTAGGTAAAGGTAAGATTATACGGTATGCCAAGTGGTCATAAAATGCCAATTTCTGACAGTTCTCTTGTCAAAATATGGTCATACAATGTAATGGGCATATATCATATGCTCTAATGACCTGAATGCCACATATGACCAGGCTGATTTTGACAGATAAAAATGCCCAAATAGCATGTAGTGTAATGAGACAATAAGCACGAATGCCAGCATGTAGCCTTATATGGCCGTATGCACTTAATTTAAATTTCGTTATGGCATTGATCGCATTTTTGATGGAACAGGAATTATTTTGTTGTCATCGGTGTTTGAGTTCGTGAAGTTATTTTTATTTCCGTTCTCTTTTTGGTAATAAATAACAAATGCCTTAAATGACCATCAAGGCAAACATGACCATGTTGGTAATTTTGGTCATATAGTCTAATATAACATTTTGTTCATTTGACATCTAATCTGGTCATTTGCCTTTTGGCATTCATATGGATAATTGGCATACAGTCTAATTTTAACTTTAAAGTCGTATTTATTATAAGAAATACTTTAACCTTACCTCTCTTTACCTTTATTAGAGTTTTTTTTGGTGATCGACAAAGACTTAAGAAATAGCGTTAAATTTTATTATGCTCATTTATTTTAACACAACTTAAAAGTTTTGTTGCGGTCTAGGTAAAACAAAATAAATATTTTCCGCATAATGCGCTGTACTAATTATTATAAATTTTTAAATTTTCGAAAGCCCACAATATCGAAATTTGTATGGAAAATAAAGACACTGTGAACTTCTAAAATTTATAGTCCAATCAATCTAAAAATGTTTAATTTAAGCAGACTCTGCCCTGGGTTTCTAAAAGGTCGGCGATGTTAACCTGATGTTAACCACTAACCGTTTGACACGCTGCCGAAGTGAATGTGCATTGTGTTTATGCCTTATTGAGCGCTAAGTTTATAGTTCAGTGTCGTAAAACTGAACGGAAGTTTCTGACATAGGCAAAACATGTTAAATGTCACAAGTGAAGTAAAATAATCTACCTTTTCCTCTTAAGTTTTCCTGAGAGAAAGTTGTGTTAGAAGTGCTGTTCACGTTTCGTGTCGAATAAAGAAGACTTAAAAGTAAGTATTTTAAAATTGATGTTTTAAAACCATCGTTCAGAACTCGCTTTATTTTTAGTTAACATAAATTATATGAAATTCTTTATCGATTACAAAGATTTCTTCAGATTGCTTATTGCTCTTTAAAAATATTTATAAAAAATCTGTGTGTTTCCCATTAATAGAATGCGTTACGTGGCTGCATACATGTTAGCTGTCCTTGGAGGACAGGAAAGTCCCAAAAATGCTGATATCGAGAAAATCCTCAGCTCGGTTGGTATCGAAGTTGATTCGGACCGCCTATCAAAAGTTGTTACGGAGCTAAAGGGCAAGAGCATTGAGCAACTAATTAAAGATGGTCGTGAGAAGCTGTCTTCGATGCCTGTAGGTGGTGGTGCTGTTGCTGCCGCTGTTGCTCCTGCAGCTGCTGCCCCTGCCGAAGCCAAGAAACCCGAAAAAGAGGAGAAGAAGGAGGAATCTGAATCTGAGGATGACGATATGGGCTTTGGTCTTTTTGAATAAAAGTTTCATGTGCGTGAATAGCAAGTAAGTCAAAGTATGCATTTTACGCGGTGCGTGTAGTTTTTGTGTTTATATCGTGATGAATACAATTTTACCATCTTTCGACTGAAATTTGTTGATGTAATTTTTTTAATCTGACTAAATCTTTATAATAATTATTCTCTCTGTTATTTCTAATCTGTACTTAAGGAAAATATTTTGTTAATTACAGATATGTGCATTGGACAACCAAAACAACGCTGTTTGTTATTTAGTACATCTCCTTCTTTTTTGTTTCTGTGAAATAAAAAACTTTCGTACACAAAATGTTGGCATTGTCTTTTTTTCTTTATATATATGTAGTTGGATTTATTTAATGCGAAATAAGGTAACATGTCATCACGGCGGATATATATATCCCTATGCATTTTCCAAATGTCCACAGCGTGCAATGAAGCTCAAATTAATTATAAAATGTGTATGGATAACCTCCTTTAGCGGCTTGTTTCGATAAATGCTGGTGCGCTATTCTCTTACAACACGCCTACATAACTAAATGTCAAATATATTAAATTGGGGGAATGTGCTACGCTTGCTGAAATGATTTTACACTAGTATTTCGTTTTCGAACATCATCATGTATGTTTTAAGGCTCAACGTATTAGTAGAATAGTGTTCATATTCAGATTTAATCACGTGGATTCTGGCATATTCAAGTATGTTTACGCGTATTCCCTTGTAGTACATATGGAGTCACAAATGAATACGGTATTCCGAGTACAGCGCTGGATGGGTTTCCCTGAAGTGGACATTGTCTTGTCAGAAGTTCAAACGATCTTTTCGAAGAATGTTATCCAACCATAGGAAACTTCACAAAGGCTTGCGACTTGTGGTTTTGAGGTCTCTCATCGTCAACTAGGTGTATGTTTTTTATTTAAAATCTTTTCAGCAAAGTGAAGGTAAGGTAGGCGCAATGAAACTGTTCTTGTCTCTTTAGTAGTGTCACATTTGTGAAAAAGTGGTATATCAACCGTATTTTTTATTTTACCTAAATAATTTATTAAGACCCCGCCCGGTTGTAGAAATTCTACCATTTTAGTTACCTGGCTTGTACACAAAATATTGGAAGGCAAATTACACACAGCATTGCATCTCGTAGGTATACGACAACAATATGAGTTCCAATAGTTGTTGCAAACCATGGAAATCTAGATCATACGGTGAAAATAAAAATATGTTGAATTTCGACTACGAGAACTATCGTCGTAGAAGCTGAAGCAGCCTATCACACTCGAAATTAACCACAATACCTACCAAAACACTCATGTCGGCGACAAATAAAACATTTATATTTTGAAACACCACAACTATAATAGCATACATCTAGGAGACGGGTATGTTTCTTATTTTGTTCGTGTCGATTAAGTGTCGGACTTATAGGCGTATGTACAATCATAACTAATGTGGTAATCGCACTACAGTATGGAACATCTCTTAACAATACCATGATCTTACCAATTTGGTTAGTTCAAATCAACTTAACTTAGCTAAATCATCCCAAAAATTAAGTGATTTATCATTTATCTGTAAATGAGCACAGTTTCTGGGATGAATAGGGGCGCTATCTAGCAAAAGTGCGTAATACAATAATCATATTTAGGGTCACTTGCAACAAGTTACTGGATAACTAAATAAATTCTGTCTGTATAAGTAGCCTTAGATTATATTTATTTTGGAAATACAAAATAAATGTTCAATTGTCAAATAAATTCGAGTTCTGCAGAAGGGTAGGTAACAAAATTGGTAAAATTAATACCGATAGCGGTTATGCCATAAAGCGATTCAGAGCTCGTAATGTTGTTGCTTTCCTTAATAAAAAAATACAGTCATATAAAAAAAAGCAGGTGGAGCAGAAATGAAAGAACTCAAGAATTCAACGCGAACTCGACAAGTTTTGTTCGGACTGCTGAAAGTATTCAGGAATGCTTTCAAGCAAATGCAAATCTGTGTGTTTTATTAATCGAAATCTTGTAATGAAATCCACCTCTCTCATACTTTCCATCTGATTTCTTTCTTTCCAACGTTGTTCCGTTTTAAAAATCACTATGAATGAAATATTCTTTATTCATTGTCTTAAATTAAATTTAAATCCACTGTCGATATTTCTTTATTTTTTTATTTTAATGTCAATGATTATAGTAAGGCCCAGTGAGTTTCAAAAATTGTGTTCTCTATATTGCTCCAAATATCCAAATAGAGGGTGAATTTTGTCCTTTTCCATTGGGATTTTTAGATTTTGCTCTCAGATTTCAGCCAGTCGAACATAAAACGATATTTTTCTTTATTTGCATTTGTGGCGGTACTTATTTTAAAGGTCAGCTGTATTTTAATTGTAATTTGTGTTTATAATAATTCATTCAATTGATGATGATATTGCAGCAAACAAAGGTAAATTTTTCTCTGTTTTTCACAGACTCAAACGTAAGTTATAACACACTTTAAAATTTGACAAATAATGTTTTAGTGATAGTGTAAGTTGGTGTAAATCTCGCTCACAAATCGCTTTATGCGGCCTGATTTCGAGAGCAGAAAACTGCTCTGATTCTGAAAAAAGTGTTTTTCTGTCCCAATGGAAAACGTCATTTGTATGTGCGTTGTAATGACGTACCAGTCACTGTTTAAGAAAAATTATCAATGACCGAACAACGGGACAGAGAGATCTGTCTGTCCCCAGTCAATGCAAATAAAGGCGTAAGAATGAGATTACAAATCAGACGCCTAAAGTCTCATGGATTTTCTATCCATAATTATAGATAACTAAAATGGAAATGAACACAAGTTCCGACGACCTATATTTCTGCAATTACTTGAAAACGTTTCTATTTCTGATCAGTTATAGGAAATAAATATATAATGGCCACAACAACAACTAGCTCTACTTGACACTTCGAGCACTCACAGTAGTAGTTGTTGTAATTGCGTGCTGAAAATCCTACTTTACTTTGCATTGCTGAGATCGAAGCTCATAAAAACACGCCTAACGAAAAAGAACAAACCAAGTGGCAGCTAAATGAATTGCTGAAGTTTTAATTTAAGTGCAAATAAAGTAAAAAAAAAAAAATGAGGACTTGAAATTTGAATCTGAAATCTCCGATCTATTGAACATAAAAAGCGATACTGATTATCCATAATACTTGTTTCTCACAAATTTATGAATCATACAATACGTAATATTCTCTTTACAAATATGTAGAACTGCTAAAAAGTTTCATTCCCCTTATCATTTTTAACATTTATCACCAATACATTCAATTTCAAAATTTCATTTAAATCGTCGAAAAGAAAAGCAAATAGTTAATTGGCATCGCTGGCCAAAAAAACGTAGTGAAACCGACAGTCAGACACTTTGGTTCTTCGTTTTCGAGTGCAGCTATGTAAACCCAGTGAATTGGACTGTATTCTTTCTATAACGTATAGCTATCGCGCATAAGGCAGATCAACCATATCGTCGGGAGAGGAGACTTCTTTTTCGTGATTTGTTAAATACCGAATATCGGAAATATCATCCAAATACAAATTGATTTGATAAATCGCGTAGTTTTCTCCGTGTTTTCGTCAAGTGCAGTACACTTGATACTAGAATCGATAGCCTAGTTCCCGTGATCTAAGGCGAATAAAGTTTAATAAAAAAAACAGCATATACTTATCACAAAGAAATCATCAGAAAAGAACACAAATAATACGAATATCACACTTTTCCGGAAGGAATTCGTCTGCTGGAAAAGTGTGCAAGCATTCAAACTCTGACTTGGAACTATGGATACCCTAATTCCAATTGTGAACAAGCTGCAAGATGCATTTACTCAAATGGGTGTGCATATGCAGCTGGATCTGCCTCAGATTGCCGTAGTAGGAGGACAATCAGCAGGAAAATCCTCTGTGCTTGAGAATTTCGTCGGAAAGTAAGTACACATATAAAAAATTGTGTCGTAGAACTTTGTAAGTTTTTTAATGGGTGTGGGTACCTTACTACATTTTCGCTGATGAATCAATGAAGGAAATTTCTCTCAAACCTAAAAGAAAAATCAATGAGAGAAAAACTGGTATACATTGAAATAACAGATATTTTTTCGAGTTGAGTAGTTGAGTTGAGAGTGTTGCGAGAGTAGAGCACGGCTATGTGACAATCGATTTGCAAAGACCTCGGATTTATGTTTTTTGTTATGTCCAGAATTGAAAACAATGTCAAAAGCAGTGCTGCCAGTATGCTACCAATTTTTAAATATTCATATTTAATGCCAGTCTTACCAACCAACACCAACTACTGTTACCTTTACCTAATTTCGAAACTAACTTTTGAGCTATAAATAGGTCTAGGTACCAATAACTAAATTATTCAAAGGATTTACTAAATACGACTTTAGTTCTTTAGTACAGTTTGGTGTAGTTCAATTTCAAGTGATATATATTCTTTTCCCAGACTTATTTATTTCTTCACAAAAATACTTTATGCAACTCACCTAAACACTGAAACTAATTGAAATTGTAAAGAAACTTCGAGACGTTACTGTTTTCTATTTCATCTTTAAAAATATTACAAAAACAACGCAACAACCAATTACATATTGAGTTTATCCATTAGGTCAATAGATTGAAAAAATGACGAGCTTTCATATAGATACTATTACTATATAACATCTACAACTATGAACTGAATATATGTTATCGAACTTCCAATGAAAGAATGCCTATACACCTTTGCAATACCTATCTGCATACGAAAACATTATTAAAATAAAATAAAATTGCCCTCTTTTGGCAAATAATTACGATTTTATTTTATAGATATTATGGAAAAAAAGTTATACAATTTTTCAACACTTCCACTTTGTTTCTTACACATCCGTCGAATATTAAAACAAAAAGGACATTTATTAGTTAAAAACAAATCACTACACAGCTAAATAAATGCAATTAAAGGTTACGCTGAATAAAAATAAATGGGTTGATAAACTGACATTCAATTTATGTGATATTTAATTGGGATTTTCAGATTCTGCTATCAGGTTTTAGATTTCGTGTCTCTTGTGTCTAAACGAACATAAAACCTCGATCTTCTCTCTTTTTTGTTGATTGAAAAATGTGAAGCCTTTAACTCGTTTCTACGTGTTTTCTATTGACTGGCTAAATTTTTTCATTCGAAAAATCATTCGAAGTTTGTGGGCAGGTAGATATTTACCCAGTGCCAGTGCATAAATATTTAACAAAAACATGTTATGCTACAGATGCAATGTGTCCCTGTGGAGTTGAAAAATTTCACGAAAACGAAAACATATACAAACTCCACTAGTTGTCAAACTTCCAATGTTAATCGATTGGTCTTCTTCAGATTTGCTCTGCCTTGATTTTATGTTTTTTTTTTTTTGTGCAATGTGTGAGTGCGCCGCCCGCTGTAACCGTTGTGAGACAATTTGAAACTTTTTTCGCACAACGGTGACGTTGTTGTCAGTTGTTATCATCCGACATTCTTCTCGCTATCCAAATGGGTTGCGTAAGAGAAAACTCACAACTAGCATTGCTGAAAAAACCGCACAAAATCAAGGCACATATTTCGTATGTCTTATCGAACATAAAAACGTCACTTGCTCTTTTTTTGTGTTGATATTCGTGAGCTACTTTTCAACGTGTTTTCAAATTTTATTGTCCTACGCATTTGAAATGTCGATCTGTTGACCGAGTACAGATGAAGAACAAAGCTAATACAGAAAAATACGAGGCGAAAAGAGAGTACAAGAATCGGATGGGAATTCGAGGACCATCCGTGTTTGGCTACCCCCTGCACTTTTGATCCCCTTTATTATAAAGTTCAAGGCATTTACGACTAAAATCGGTGCGCAGACTTAGTCTGCGAATGACAGGAGCCATATTGGCCGATGCAATGCATGTCAAACAATTTTCTGCACATCTGTTTTACTTGCAGCACTGCGTCGAGTTTCTCTGCACATGTATTTTTGGCATTGTAATCTCTGGTAGTTTCTTTAAGGATTTGAGAATAAATAAATTCCCTTTCGATTAAAGAGGTCACAAACCAATTAACAAATCCATGTAGGTACCAAGTGTTTTGTTTTTTTATGTTTCATTCAAGAAAAAACTGCACTTCCACCCAAGTAAATTCTTAAAGAATTTCCCTGAACTCAATACCTTTGCCAAGCATCATGGTGTAATGTTTGTTGTTTTGTTAAAAACAAATTTTACGCTTTGTAAACATTTATTGATTGATTTGGACCACAAACATCTTCAATTGTACTCTAAAAAACAAAAGAAATAAGAAGCAGTCACAAAAACCCAAATTAAACATGATACAGACAATAAATATTTATTGTCTGTGATTTTAGATTAGAACCGATGTTCGAAGGAATGCAATTTACCTACCCCTTAAAGTAAGCAACTGTAAAATTTGAATTCAGGGGCATAACTGCGAGGTGTTGACAACCACTTTTCATTTCAATGACGTTAGTATGGAAAATATTTTTCAACATGAATGTTTTGCTCTAAATTTTCATAGTGGCATTCAAATTTAAATCATCAGTAAATCTTATTTTCAGAGGGGCGTATTTTTTCGATATCTAGATGCCGCTTTTATGTTTATAAAAAACAACATCATTCATATAGAAAACTGTTTTACGTTCAAGTGCGAGTGTCACTCGCGCACCGAAGTTTCCGTACTTGTTTAGAGTTGGAATGAAAGCGTAAGAGTAGAGAACACGCTCTAACGAATGAAAAATGAAATGACCGAGAGGATTGCACAACAATCTACAATATCACTATGTATGGATGAGAATGAAAATCCATTGGAAAAGTTACAATGGAAGGAAAACGATTAAGAGAACACGTTGTAATGAATGGAGAATTAAAGAATGGAGAGTGGAGTGTGGAGTCTGGTTATCTTGATGGAGTGTGGTATCGGTGTGTGAATGGCCGCGTTCCATATCTAAAATGAAGGAACGCCCGCGCTAGAACAATAGCGCCAGCGGCAAAATGACATTTGACACTCTTTTTCGCATAATTATTTCCACACTTAAATGAATGAAATGATACAATACGTTAGAAACAATATCTGAATTCCTATTTTAATTACGTTGTTACCAATTTGATCACAATTATACTTGCTCGGTTTCGTATTTGACGTTTGAACGATTTCCTTTGACAAGTGTTTTTTTTTTGTTTTTCTCTCAATGCAGTTTTGCCCTAGATTGAGAAATTTCCCTGAACTAGCTACAAATTCGTCACGCACACTTGCTAATTTTTTTCTAGTATAATGTGAGTTCATGAATTGAACTTAAATGCAAGAAATTCTCTAATGTGTATTTCACTATTTTTTTTCAATTTAATCAAAACCTCTTCAAAAACCAAGCAAATCAATACGAAGCACAAAACAATTCAACACCGCGATATTCATAAGAGCAAACTGATTGGCGGTCGGGCATTAGAAACAGGCTTTTTGTTGCTCGGGGGCTGAAGTTACAAAAACAACAATGTAAACAAATGGGTTCTGGGGGGATAGACGTACGAAATATATCTTTCTCTTTTAATTATTTCATCCCTGCTTCACTAGTTGTCAAATTCCAATGCTCGGAGCAAAATGCCAGACTCGCTCTGAAATCGGAAAAAGGTTGTTTTCTTCTTCGTACCAAACGAACATTAAAAGTGACCTTGAGCAACAAAAGTGTTCTCAGAGTGCCTAATTAATTGTAACCACATAAGTATGGATGCATAAATCTTTCTTTCCAACAATGGATTATACTTCGAAATAATTTTTTTAAATTTGTTATCAATGGATAACCACAAACCTTAAGGGTGGAAAATAATGGAATATTAGTTTAAATATACGTATTTTGAGAAGAATCGACCAAAATGCCCAACAAAAAGACATACACTAACCTTAATTTTAATTCCGCGATGTTTTGTTTTTTGTTTATTCTTAATTTTGCACTTTATTATAACTTTTTAGGAGTTTGCTTACAAAAATATGATCCACACCGGATTTTTTTTTCACAAGCTCTTTTATAGCGTTTCTATTGAAGAAAAGAATTGCACTTTCTATGAAAAGTATGAAACTAGAAGTGCACTTTCTGTGTTTCCTAAGTTTCATTGAACAAAAAGTGCACTTCCAGGTCAATTCTTAACACGACAGAAGTGTCCGGTATTTTTTTTTTAAAGAATTGCCCTAAACTCACCAACGTACTCTAGCAAAATGTCAGATTGAAATTTTGTTTGTGTTGCCAGAACTTTTAATTGAAATATATTGATTTGGTCTACTAAAAAAATTTTGTTTACTGTAGAAGACAAAAAGAAAGTAGCAACAGAAGACCAAATTAACATAATGATCAGTGTGGCTACCACTATTGCGAAGGCCTCCAGCGAATTCCATTGAAAAGAGCAATTCTGAATTTCAGGGCAATTCTCTCGGATCTTGAATGAAAATGTCATTAGTTGTCTCTTTTTATTTGACACGCACGCTCTTGGAAACCACTCGGCGTTTCTAATTGAAATTCGAAGTCATATAACTACTTAGGCTCCACCACGGATGTAAGAAATCTCTAAAAAAGAAAAAAATTTGTTGTTTTGTTATTAGTTCCCAATTGGTTTCTCCTATAACCCAAAAAAAAACCCAAGAAATACAACACTGTACCCCGCCTGGATTGATCCACGCGAATTTAGCCAAAAATGCCGAACACAGTCGCCCTCACTGGAGGTACACGATTCATGCCGCTCGTTTGATCCCTTATATCAGAAATGTTCTTATGTAAGCAGGGATAGGATTTTGCTAACTTTGCCTTTTTTTTTTCTTTGCTTAACGGGTATCGATTTTACACAATTACGTTTTATGTCCTCCGGAACAGCATATCAAAAGATCAAAGCACCAGCAAGCAATGGCTTTAACGAAAAAAACTAAAACTCAAACAATTACATCTTTCGTTTCTGGAACCAAAAAAAAAAAATTAATTTTATCGCGATGTGACAAAAATGTTGTTAGCATGTGACATACCGTTGTATAAAATCAATCGTCCAGAGCTCCATACTTTTATAAAGAAGTACAGGAAAAAAAGAGCCGGATAAGTCGACACTAAGAATTACGTCGGAGATTGCTACCAAGTGCCGGAAGAGGTTAGGTATTACCAGAAAATTAAAAAAAATCTCTTGGTTGTTCAACCTACTATAATTAATTGTGAATTTACGTTCCTTTTTTTTATTTTCTAATAAATGTCTTTTTTGCCTTTAACAGTGTTTTGTTTTGTCTTTTTTTACTTTTTTAGGTCAACAAAATCCCTTCCGTGCTTATAAGCATGTTTTTTATGTCGCTCTTTTGTTTGTTGGACATAAAGAGAAAAGACTCGGTGTTTTCACATACGTTTCTTATAAGTGATTTGTTCTTATATGAGTGTTTCTTACATCCTTGCCGAACGTATCGGTGATGTGAATCCTTCTTTATTAAATACGGTTTGGTAATACCTTAGAACATTGCGCTTTATGTCTTCTTCAGACAAATTATTTTTTAAAATACAAGTTTCGAATAGAATACAAGATACAACATGTAGATTACTATGTAAATAAATGCCGAAGAATGCATAAGAAACAGAATGGACGAACTATGAGAGCATGGATTTCTGTTTACAAAGGATATCATGTATACGAAAACTATTTCTTGGCGTTGATACAAACACCAAAGCTTCAACCTACAAATAGAATTGCTGCGTCTATGTGAATTTAATATTGATTTATGTCGATTCGATGTCGTTTGCTAGCAAATTCTAGAAAAGGTTTCCTATGAGTTCCAATATTGTCAGAATTAACAAAAAAAATACATACAGGGTCCGCTAAATAACTTTTTTTTTTTTGAAAATGCTATAAAAAAAAACTACTGAATATTTTCTCAAATTTTTTTTTTCATTTGAAAGTACAATCCTTCCGGTTGATAATGGAAAACAATTTCATTCAAATGGCTGCCTCGGCTGGCCATTGACTGTAACGGCCACTCCTTGCTCATTTTCGAAGAAAAATGGCCCAATTATGCCTCTGGACCAAATTCCGCACCAAACAGTGTACGCACTGTTTTTGGCTTTTCACGCTTTGGTTTATCGATGAGGATGCCAGTTTCTTTCACTTTTTTCACAAGATAACGAACATACGGAGCTGACGGTGCTTCTCTTCTTCCAAATTCCGTACGCAATTTTCGCACACATTCTACAACATTACCATGATTTTCAAAGTTATGTCGCAATATTTCCCAGCGTTGTTCAAGCGTACTCACAACCATATTCGTTCAGCAGAAGAATAAAACTAATTATCTGTCAAATCAGACATGAGCTAAGTGTTACCATTCGCGAAATAAGCACTTGTTGAAAAAAAAAAAGTTAGATGGCGGACCCTTTATAAGCAAAAATGTTAACCGATCTTAAAGCTATGTGCGTTTGCATTGCGAATGGGATGATCACTGGATTCTATTGAAAAGTACAGATATTGTATGTTGGGCCATTATTTTCTGTCGCTGGGATAGTAATCGTGAAATTACGTCAAATTATGATGTCATTATCGGTTGGTTCTGAAGAACTCTTTTTTTGCCTGTCGTGTACAATTTGTGCTTTATCGTGTGCGGAGTACTTGTCGTGGATATGTATAGGCAAATATTTGCAACTGTGCCAGACATATGTGGCCGAAAAACATTATTTATCATTGCTGATTATGTTCAATGGCAGTCTGCATACGGCGCAACAAATGCATGTAGCATGCCTACGAATTGCGTAAACATCTTGCCTGTTTTGCGACTATATTCATTTCATGTGCTATGAAGCTAGGCAAAGCATTTGAAATTTCGCCATAGGATGTTAAAGCAGCAGGTAGATTTTTGCTTGTTTTATTTTTACGCAATTGGTGTACAATTATCCTTTGCCAGTTTGGGTGTAGAATGAAAGATTCAAATTATTTCGTTTGAATATACGAGTTAAAAAGAAAATATTACGGACAGTTAGTTTATTTTCCCACAAGCAATCTACAATGTTCATTTTAGATAAATATTTTCAGCAAATATACACTTATTCCTAAAAAATACTATCCACACGTAACGAATAATTTCAAATTTAACGTATAAAAGGCTATGAACGCTGACAGCAACTTTGCCCATAGCGGAAGTCGCATATAGGTTCGAGCTTGTTACATTTTCTATGTAACAATACTAGTGCAGCGAGCATTTGGCACCCCGTAAAAATATAGCTTGTAGCCTATGATATCTATGGTTTCGGAGTCCGTATTGTACGTAGACACAATCATTTCTATCCTCCAGGTTAAATTTAACTGTCTCACAATGGCGAAATTTTCCAAGCAAAATTATCCAATGATCTTTATATAACATATTGATGGTACATAGGTAGGTAGGTAAATTGGTGCTCTTGTGGCAATTTTGCCACAGCTTCACTTAGACCATCAGTTGCGTCCATTGTGAGTATGCGAATCTCTTTGCGGCTTAGTCCGATCATATATTTAGATCTCTTTTTGCTCACCTCTGGCCATAGTTTTTTTTTTGGACGCCTACAGGTAATTAGATTGGTCCAGCGTAGGTTAATTCTACTCCAGGATTCAATGTCAATCTTCCTTGCAAGCGTGCTTAGCGGAGTTCTTACTGATCTTATGGTCATAGATGCATGTATTTACGACCCGTTTCTTGCAAGCTCATCCATCTGTTCATTACCTGGGATATCCCCATAGGCCCTGGTACCCAGCATAGGGTCACCGCGTTGGCTAGTGATATTTCATCCAGATATTTCTTACAGCGACTTACTGCCCTTGACTTCACCACGACAGACTCCATGGCTTTTATGGCCGCTTGGCTGTCAGAGTAAAAAGTGATTTGTTTATTGACAGTGTGCCGCTTGGGTAAAAGCTGCTATTTCTGCTTGAAAGACACTGCAGTCATCGCTGATACGGAATGATTCCAGTGTAGTCTGTAGTCACTCTCTCCTTCGCCGCGTCCCATTGGCTTTCTATGGAGGCGTGACCGTAGGGTTTAGATGACCACAGTCCAGATTCTCTCAACCTGCTTTTTTGATGCGATCCTCTATGTTTTCCTTCCAGCTTCCAGTTTGGAATCTAGGATTACGCC
This sequence comes from Cheilosia grossa, assembly GCA_963082955.1. NCBI lineage: Eukaryota > Metazoa > Arthropoda > Insecta > Diptera > Syrphidae > Cheilosia > Cheilosia grossa. The sequence continues at coordinate 27,524,822 of OY720145.1, read as the reverse complement.
CAGATATCTGGCTGTCTTTGAAATTTCCAGATCCACCCCGCCCATCCTTGGGGGATTGAAGACGGGGATCACCCTTCTTCTCGTTAACAGTAGAATTTCTGTCTTCGATGGGTTCACTCCAAGTCCACGGCTCGTAACCCAGTTATTGACTAGCAAGAGTGCGTAACTAAGTCTTTCGCTAAGGACTGGATCGAATTTACCTGGAACCAGAATAACGACATCGCCTGCGTATGCGCTCAAAATGAAACCTTCTTTTTCCAGTATTTTCAGCAGTTCATCAACTACGAGGAGCCATATGAGCGGTGAGAGAACTCCACCTTGAGGTGTTGACCTTCCGTTCAGTGCTCACGTCCCCTAGCTGTGGCTTGATTCTACGTGTGCCTAGCATGAGTGCAATCCAGTCACATAGACTGTTATGTTGGTGGGCCCCACGCAAGCTGCATATAATTGCGTCAGGTTCCATGTTTTTTTTAAGGCCCCCTCCATACCTAGGAACGCACTCAATGTGTACTCTTTATGTTGTAGTGATTCTTCCACTACCGATACTACCCTGTGTAGTGCTGTGTCAACAGATCTGCTTTTCATGTACGCATGTTGTGATTTTGATAGGTTATCGCCGACCGCTTGCCGTACATTCAGATCAATTAGTCGTTCCATTGTTTTTAGCATAAAAGACGACAGACTGATTGGCCTATAGTCTTTGGCAGTGATGTGACTAGCTTTCCCTGCTTTTGGGATGTAAATCATTCTATTTCACGCCATGCCATAGCCTTAGACGGCACGTGTAAATGCATTTAAGCCATGGAATAATAGCTTCGTCGAATATTATCTATTCCAGGTGCTTTGAAAGTGGCAAAAGTGTTGAAGGCCCAGGATATATTTTCCTCGTCTATTATTTCGGCGATTGTTTCTTGCTCCATTCCCTCCCTCGTGCCTGGTGTTACTACATCGTAACCGCATCAGACACAACAGTGCATCCTGGGAAGTGAGTTTCCGTTAGTATTTCCAGCGTCTCTCTGTGTGATTCACTACAGCTGCCGTCGCTTCTTCTTAGCGAAGATGTCGGCACCGGTGCTTTTGAAAGGACTTTCCTCAGCCTAGATGCTTCTGTTGTGGAATCAATTGATTCGCAGAATGTTCTCTAGGAGGTTTCTTTGCGAATCTGATCTCTTTTTTCAGGAATAAAACGCTCTCCATGTAGGTCGACCACTCTACAAGTCCCTCTTTTGCGAGATTCCACCTAGACAGGGAGGCTGTTTTTTCCTACTTTTTCCACTTTTCGGACAGGATTTTTCAAAAGATCTGGAAAGAACATCTGTTAGAGATTCGACTGAACGTCAACCTCTTCCGCAGATGTGAGATCTTTTGCCGGACAGAGGTTCCTGTAACTCTGCATTTCTTCGTTAAGTTTTTCCCAGTTCGCTCTTTTAGGATTCCTGAACTGTTTCCTACCCTGAGAGACTATTTGCAAGTCATAGAGTATCCAGCACTGATCCGATAGTGATGCCTTGCTGGATACTCTCCAATTAGCAACTTGGACAGAATATTACGTCTAAAACTTCCCTTGTAAATATTGATACAAGTTTCGCTTGTGGTCGAAAATCGACCCCCTTTGAAAATAAGTTTTGCTCATGATTAACATTTTAATTCGTCACTATGCAAATTAATGCGAAAATTGTATATATTTCCAAAAATATTCTTTTCCATAGTAACATCATTGAAACCAACCGTCAACACCTCGCAGATATATCTGTGGCAAAAAGGAAAAACATAAGTCATTTTTAGCCACTTTTCAGGAGCGCAGTATTAAGGATAAAGTTTGCCTGCAGATGTGGGAAGACGACGTTTTTTCCTGACCCATAACACAGCAACCGTAAGAGATATTTCAATGAAACAAATATGACATATAAAGCAGGATACAGTGCATCCGATAGTAACATTAACTCAATTTTGACATAAGTCGACTTATGCTGCTTTTCCTTGTTGCCACAGATATGCCCCTGAATTAAAATTAGGTACACAATTGCTTACTTTTAGGGGTAGGTAAATTGCATTCCTTCGAAAATAGCTTCTAATCTAAGATGATATTTATTTGGACATGTACGTTCCTATGGCAATATGGGGGGCGACAAATAGAATGCCAACAAAATGGGCACTATAAACTGATAAGCATTTTGTATGGGGAGTTAATTCTTAACTTAATTTCACCAGTCTTAACGGCGACATATACCCACGATTGATGATGATGATGATGATGATGATGATGATGATGATGATGATGATGATGATGATGATGATGATGATGATGGTGATGGTGATGATTGATTGATGCTTGATGGAGTACAAATAGATCTGCGAAGATTGGATTGGATGTTATGGATGTTAGTTCATCGGTTATGTTATCAGTATCAAGTATGAAAGGGTGCTGATTGGACCTTGACCTTAAATATTCGGCGAAGGGCTTACGTCTCCTTTCTATATAGCCATTGGACTGTGAGTGGTAGCTGTTGTGTGCGTTTTTGCCAAGTCAAAGTAACTTGCATGTAACTATCGGTTCGTAGAAAGTTCGTGCCACCTTAGATGTACATAAATTTGGTTCGACCTATCGATGAATCTATTCCTGATATGGAAGTAGGCAACCCGCAAACTACATACGTACAGTGTTGGTCAAAACTAATGCACGAAATGATGCCGCTTTGAAAAAACAGAACCAAATTTTAACAACATTGGGGACGATCGGATTCCTAGCTTTGTAAGTCTGACAGCTGACTGTTTAGATGTATTTTAGTTTTTATTGGTCCAGAGTGGTCACGTGAATAGTTTTTGCAGTTAACATTTATGGAGGGGAAGCCTCAAGCAAATTCTGCCTGCATACTCAGTTGACATTTCGAAGAGTGAAACTTAAAATAAACAGAGTGGCCGGTGCATAATTCTAAAACCTCCATAAAAGTGCAGGTGAGAGAAAAGGGTGTCATTTCGGAAAATTTCGAATTTTCGCACGACATTTAACAACAATTAGTTCGAATAACACTATTATAGTGTTGTGATAGGCAACCAGGCGACATTATAAACGTACTCTGAGGCACTTTAAGTCTAGATTGGAATATTTCCTACAATTAATTTTACTGATTTACAAATTCCCATACATTCAATATGGCATTGAGATCAGGGGTTGAATTACCGCATCCTTGACGAGTAATATGTGACTGAATTTGTTATTGTTTTGCTTGTGAAATCCGCAAAATTCAGTGATGTATAGCTCGCTCACGAATGCGGTAATTCGGCCCAGGTGATTACCACTATTCGATTTTCATTGATGTCGTTTTCGATTTGGCTTTTCAGATTTTGTTTTGAGATTTCAGATTTCTGCTGTCAAATCGAACATTAAATCCGAATTTTATTGGTTCTTGTGTGTATTGAGAACATTTTTGAGAAGTGCTGTCTCGCAATATGGTGACGCGTCATATTTTTATTTCGCTTATTTGTTGTTGAGTTGATCTTATGCAGTTTTGCAACACTGCTACACTTTCAAATTTCAATTGTGAGATTATTATGTCTTTGCCCGATTTTACTTGTGAGCACAAACTTCTCACCAAGGACTTTTAACGCCTGCCTCGGTAGAGTTGTTCTGATTTAATTCCCCCTTTTCTTTGTTTGACCGTTTAAATTTTTCGGAGTCTTTTCCCTTGTTGGGAAAGACATTCGCTGAAACAGTCCTTTGGCAAGATAATCCATTTGAGTCTCGAACAGACGAAACTAACGTTGTTACACACGTTTACCTCCCTCCAAGTTTATGGTATGCAACACTAGTGAAAACTAGACCTAAAGGGGGTCATGGTGGGTAAAATGAAGGCCAAACTTTTTTGAACAAGGTTTTTTTGGATTGTCCTTGTGCGGCGATAGAAAAATAGGTAAATTGCGGAACGGAACGGAACTGCGCGACCCACTTTTTTGAGATCCGCTATCATCGTAATGGCAGAATTGATTTACATCTCGAGCCCCTCACTATACTTAACGGAATAATTCATCGCGTTTTACCATTACAAATTCTTTCGATGATTTTTTTACTGGCGATTCTTCGAAATAAAGTGCTATTCCCTACAAGAAGACAATTTTCTAAAGGTATATGGTTTTTTTTAGTGTTTTCTTATCAAATGTTTTGAAACTGAGTTTCTCACGGGCGAGAATCTTAATTGCATTTCACAGGTCGATAGTGGGATTTAACTGAAATAAAGTTCTTAAAAGCCAGAGCTCGTTATTTAATACACAATTTCTTGTTAAAATTAAGTTGTCATAATTTGAATAATAATGATAATAATCTTTATTTGCACAGGGACTTTTTACCACGAGGTTCAGGAATTGTCACACGCAGACCATTGATTCTTCAGCTTATTCATGGCGTTGCAGGTAAGTCAAGTTATATTACGTCTTCTCGATTTGATTTTTCATATTTTACATTTCGCAGAGTATGGAGAGTTTCTTCATTGCAAGGGTAAAAAATTCACTGATTTTAATGAGATCCGATCTGAAATCGAAGCTGAAACTGATCGTGTAACTGGGAGTAATAAAGGCATCTCAAATATTCCAATCAATCTGCGAGTGTACTCACCACATGTACTCAATTTGACACTAATCGATTTACCAGGTCTAACAAAAGTTCCGATCGGTGATCAGCCAGTTGACATTGAGCAACAAATCAAAGGAATGATTTTCCAGTTCATACGCAAAGAGACATGTTTAGTTTTGGCTGTTACACCAGCCAACACAGATTTGGCAAATTCGGACGCCTTAAAGCTGGCTAAAGAGGTTGATCCGCAGGGTATTCGCACAATCGGTGTAATCACTAAGTTAGATTTGATGGATGAAGGTACAGATGCCAGGGATGTGCTGGAGAATAAATTCCTACCTTTGAGGCGTGGCTATATTGGCGTTGTAAATCGTTCACAAAAGGATATTGATGGAAGAAAAGATATACATGCTGCTTTGGCGGCGGAAAGAAAATTTTTTCTTAGCCATCCATCTTATCGCCATATGGCTGATCGTCTGGGAACACCATATCTACAACGAGTCCTTAATCAGCAGTTAACTAACCACATTCGTGACACACTGCCAGGTCTCAGAGATAAATTGCAGAAACAGATGTTAGCTCTGGAAAAAGATGTTGAGCAATTTAAGCACTTTAGACCAGATGACCCAAGTATTAAAACCAAAGCTATGTTGCAGTAAGTTGATAATGCAATACACCCTAGTTGTTAGTGAATGGGAATTCCCGTTTTGTTTCTTTACAGAATGATCCAGCAATTACAATCGGATTTCGAGAGGACAATTGAAGGTTCTGGATCAGCACTTGTAAACACAAATGAATTGTCTGGAGGCGCTAAGATCAACCGAATCTTCCATGAACGGTATGATACAACTCTGACACATAGAGACACAAATATATAGATACAGTTCGTAAATAAGCATCCATATGAGATAACCACAACTTACCACAAAACGTATGATTGTGAAAAGCTAGGTCCAGTACCTGTTTCGCCAACAATTTTGTTGTGTTTATTTTACTTGTGTTTGCCCTAACACTTTCGCATAATTTGTGATTAAATCTAAGCCAAAAGATATTTTCGCGACCGCTTCTATGTTACATTCACCAATAGTGTCCTCGGTGCACAATGGGATCATGCAAAGACAAGTTTGTTGTGAAAGCTCAGCATTGTTGCAATTGAGCAATATTACAAATTTAAAACCAATGCTCCCTATCATAAACAAACCAGTTTCTTTCAATAGCAATAGGGAAGGAAGAACGTAAAACCATAATTTGGTAGTATTGACCTATTGCTTTCGATATCTATATGCACCAAGGCCAAAAGACCTATGTTCACAAGGTCTTATTTCATAACAGACAAGTGATTGATTTGCGTATTCTTCCATTTGTCAGCTTTCAGACGAAGTGCAACTGCCAAGGACAGTAAAGTATAGGGATTACAGATCTTCTTGGTGGACTTCCTATATCCTCGTTATATTCTTAGTAAGCCTTATTTATCCCATACACTTGCACTATTTTATAAGGAGATAATGTGTATTTGGTGGGAGCAAGTATTGGATTTACATAGTTAATCGATTCGAAAAATTCTTTCACTAAGAGACAATTTATTCCTTTTACCCGACCCGGTTATGTATTCCGCTCGTATCCTACGTACGTTCCTACGTGACGCCCTGTAGCCCAAACAGCTTGACCGATTTTGAAGAGTGAGGTGTCATTAAATTGGTATTCTTTCCCGGAGTGTCATAGAGACTTTCAAGTATAACTAACTGACAATCGGAGTCGGGTTTTTTGGTTTTTTTAAATTAACATTTTTATTTCACTATGATAAAAGATCACTTCGTTAAGTTTACGTGATGGCGACTATAATTTTTCATTTTGACTTCACTTCATTCAACTTGCGGCTACATAATGTTTTTGGTTCAATAATTTACCTATTTGGGTTTCATTTTGTGAACTCGCAATGTGTTCATGATCATGATTTGAAAATTGATTCTACTTGTGACGTGCTAGAGCTGTAGCGCAAATGGTTATATGCCAATTTTATTTATGAAGAATTTAATAAGCCAGTTTGCTCGTTCGCAATTTCTGGGTCGAACTTCAGATTTTAGTATGCTCTTGTAATTTATGCACATTACACGTGTTATTCTCTGTTGTTAAGATATATTACAGTATTTTTCTTATTTCAGACTCCGTTTTGAAATTGTCAAGATGTCTTGCGACGAGAAGGAGCTTCGCCGTGAGATATCCTTCGCCATTCGCAATATTCATGGCATTCGTGTTGGTCTCTTCACACCAGACATGGCCTTTGAGGCAATTGTTAAGCGCCAAATAGCGCAACTTAAGGAACCCGTGATAAAATGTGTTGACCTAGTCGTTCAAGAGTTGTCAGCTGTCGTTCGTCTCTGCACAGATAAGGTTTGTTTACAATCGAGTTTCCTACATTTTTGTAATGCACTTTCCTGCTTAGATGTCCCAATACCCAAGATTGCGTGAGGAAACGGAGCGCATTATTGCAACGCACATACGGCAACGTGAGCAGTATTGTAAGGAGCAGATTCTTCTTTTAATTGACTTTGAACTGGCCTACATGAACACAAATCATGAGGACTTCATTGGATTTGCTAAGTAAGTATTTACGAAACTTACGTGTTAGATGGTTATCATTTCTTTCTCTATTTTTGTAGTGCTCAAAGTAAATCTGAAAATGCTAACAAGACAGGCACACGCGCGCTCGGCAATCAAGTAATCCGTAAGGGACACATGGTCATTCAGAATTTAGGCATCATGAAAGGTAAGGATTCAGACTCACACTATACGATATGAATACTTAAATACATGTGATTCACCTTTCATATCGGCCTATAAATCCCTTTGTATTGTATCTACTGACTGATGCATGTACTAAGTGTTGATCTTCTAACTCATAAAATGTGCGCTGTCCATTTATTTTAGTTTTCTAAATTTGTCGTTGCCGTTTATATTTTTTTTTGTTTTTTTTTTTTTACTTTTGTAGTGTTGGTGAATTTTTTGCCCCGAGTTCTTGGTTTGTATTTATGTTCTGTCGTATTAAATTTTTCTCCTTCTCTTTTCTTTTTTGGGAGGGTTTTTAAATGCTATTAGCCAGTCCAATTTTAGTGTTTAATTTGGTTTAGATTTTGCTGCTCACTCCGTTGGATATTTGTTAAAAAGTTTCTAAACAAATGTATTATCCAACCCAAGAGGTATAAAATCAGTAGTTACTTACTTACTTAGGTGGCGCTTCAGCCCTGGGCCTCAACCTCTCCAGTGAGCGCGATCTTTAGCTAACTACCTTCAGCTGCGCACTCCAAGTTGGTTTGGGTCCCATACCAATTGCGCGTGCCCACCTTAGGCGTGATCTTCTTCCATTGCGCTGTGCCTCCTGGTTGGAATCGAAGACTTTTCGGGCCGGAGCGTCAATGTGTCCATTCGCTGTAGACCTAGCCATCTTGGACGCATGATGCGTACTTTTCAGACCTAGTTCATGTCGCTGTACACTTCGTAGTTGTCCTCCTCAAAAGTTCTAAAACGGGACAAAAATCAATAGAACAATTTTTCTCTGTCCATAAGCAATGACTGATATAAATGTATTTGTTGTCAAACGCGTCCTCAAAATCGATGAAAAAAAATATTTTTTCCAGAATCTGCCGTATTGTGAGTACATAACAGTTTTTATAAAATTTGCGAAGTGCCTTTTCCAACTTAAATAATAAAAAACCGGGCAAGTGCGAGTTTCACTCGCGCACCGAAGATTCCGCATTTCTTTAGAGTTGGAAATTGCGAACAAACAACAATATGTGTGGATGAGAATGAGTATCCATTGGAAAAGTTCCAATGAGAATGAGAAGAGTTGAGTATTCACTGAAAATTCCAATTGGAATCAATTAAGAGAACACACCAATAACGAATGAAAAATGGTTAAAAGGAGCGTACTTTATATAGTGATCGACAGTTTTTTGTAAATATCTTTTAAAATATTAACGAGCATGATCTACAAAAAAGGTCAAAATCCATTTTTCTGGAAATCAAGAAATAAACAGCTTTTTGTGCGAATGAAAATAGTTTGATCACCAAATCTCTTATTACTCAAAAACCAGTCGATACGTCGCTACCATTGGTATTTGTCGTTTAACTAGATGTTATACTGGATGTTTGCAAATTTCAGCCTTCTACATCAATTAGTTAGACCTAGATACAAAACTGGTCTAGCGGTCGGACAGACGGACAAAAGCGGAACTAATAAGGTTCCGTTTTTTCCTTCTGGGTACGGAACATTAAAAAGGGACAAAGTAACAAACAATTTTATCTGGGATCTCAAAAAAAGTGTCAACTTGTAACTTTTGTCGCACAACGGTCGCGCTGTATGTCAGTTGTTATCATCCGACACCCTTCTCGCAACGCAAATAGGTTGCGTAAGGGAAAACTGGCCTGGAACTTCCAGGAACAGGAAATATTGCAAGTTGTCGTTTCTCGAAATCACTCAGACATTTATAGAATCCCCAAATACGGGGGGGTTTCTTTTTTCGTTCATATTTTGTTTTATTCCGTGTTCGGGAAGTTAACCCTACGTACTATCCCCCAAGTTGGAGGACCACTTCCATAGAGCGATTTTCCGGGGTCAGTAGCCAGCTTCGGGGGCATACGCGCTACCGTTGGCACATTAGGAGTCCATCCGCCACCAACTCAATTTACACAGTTTTGGAGATCCTTATAGACCTCTGAATAAAATGGGCCGATGCAATTTATAAAACGAATAGTTCGATCCCGGTTCATCCGCTACCAAGATGATGGTGTCTTATCGAGAAGAACACTGCTCCAGTCGAGGTACTAGAAACCCAGCAGCCACCAACGTGTAGGTGTAGAATATTAGTTGGTAGAGAGAGGTTATCGTGAGATCGCTCATGTAACTCCTAAATAACCGTTTAATGAATGTACGACAGAATGGTTTTTGTGTTTTGTCATAAAATTAACAGTAATTATTTTCGTCATTGCATCCTATAAATTAATGCATTATATTTTGTTATTAGGTGGCTCCCGACCATATTGGTTCGTTCTCACATCGGAAAGTATCTCTTGGTTCAAAGACGAAGATGAGAAGGAAAAAAAATTCATGCTGCCTCTTGACGGATTGAAATTAAGAGATATCGAACAAGGCTTTATGTCCAGGCGTCATACCTTTGCTTTGTTTAGTCCTGATGGCCGTAATGTTTATAAGGTAACCATTCTTTCGCTTATGATAGGGTTATAATTTCATGTATTTATTATAATGCTACCCATAGGACTACAAACAATTGGAGTTATCATGTGAAAATGTTGATGAAGTTGACTCATGGAAGGCTTCATTTTTGCGAGCAGGCGTTTACCCAGAGAAAGATGTGACACAGGAAAATGGTGACGAGGTAAGAAATACAAATAAGTCATCAAATGGCTTTTTCAAATATTTGAAATTTTATAAACTGGATTTCATGGTAAAAACTATTTTTTTATATCATTAACTGCCTGCTGTTGTGTATATGTATCCTCTTGTTGACAACAAATATAATTTTGGGTTTTGCCCAGCAAACCCATTTTATACTGCGTTTCAAATAGCTGACTATGCCAATTGTTTCGGGGATAACATGGTTGAGATGTCAACATTTTAAGCTTATCTTCAACCATGTCTGAATGAAGATCTCTATGAAGATCAGCGTTTTTTACATACCATAATGCATTAACATTGTCATGTATGTATTAAGAAGGATGAGTGATATCTTAGTTTGCAAAGCTAACATGGATTGACTTTAGAACCTAAAGTTTAGAATTTTGTTTGCCATTTTTTATGTCCATTTTGTAATATTGTTTACAGCATTTTGAAGGCTTTTCGGTGTTACTCTTGCTGTTTCTCCTGACATAGTACAGTGGTATTATCTGCTGAAGTGACTCGCTGATTTTCTGGAGAATGCTTTGGAAATAATAGGTAAAGTAGTGGACTTAGGACATTGCCTTGAGTACACCAGCTTTAAAATGAATGAAAAACTCACACAAAACGAATGGTTGTGAGAATCTAGGCCTTGGGTCCCTACGGATTTATTTATTACACCAACTTTAATTTCTCTTAATATTTGCAATTGCTTGTCCTACTTTATCGCTGGTATATAAAGAGTTGGCCATCTAGTGGTTTCTTTTTAAATCGTCGTTAAATGGCAGCTATTTCCCACTCGAAATATTGACGGAAAGGCAGTACCATGCCCCCGCGGAACGAAATGAGTCGCTTTACGCTTGAACAACGTTGGGAAATATTGTGTAGCCCAAACAGTACGTTTTTTGAAAAGAAGCTTTGGCCGAAATGAAGCACCCTCCGCGCCTGCTGTACGCAAGTTTGTGTAAAACGTTCGTGAGACTGCTACGCTAGTGGACAACACTCATGGTCCAATGCATCCACAGAGAATGGACCATTTTTCTTCGAATTTGAGGCTGGGAACAACGTTTCGGTTAACGGTGGGGGTTACAGGGTCGACTTTCTTTTTTACCGAAATTAAAGACATGGATTTGGACGACCTCTGGTTCATGCATGATGGCGCGACATGACACACCGCTCATGCCAAAGTCGATATTTTGCGCACCAAATTCCCAAATCGTGTTATCATCCGTCTTGGCGATGTCAATTGGCCGCTTCGGAGCTGCGATTTGACCCCTTTGGACTTTTTGTTTTGTGGGAAACCGTAAAGGACCGATGTTATGCCAACAATCCGGAAACGATTCAAGCACTTAAGGCCAATATCATCCAAGCAATCCGTGAGCTACAACCCGAAACCATCAACAAGGTCTTGGAAAATCAGAGTGACAGAATGCGCTACTGCGAACCCAGCCAGGTTGTGCTCCATAATTAATGGGAATGTTTACTCTTACTAATAAATCCATTTAATTTTGTTAATTTTATTGCATTTTTAAAGAGAAACTTGTATTTGGCCCGCCCTGTATATATGGTTCTAGATTTTCGGAATATTGTTTTGGCTTTTGAAATTATGGATCAAACCTTTGTGCAATATTGAATACTTAATCAAAACCTTAATCTATGTCTGGAAATATAGTTGAGCAGATATGTATACTTTCAAATGCTTTTGATTAAATCCTGAGTAAGGATCTTGGCGCAGCGGCTAAGTGTGTTGGACTACTAAGCGAGAGGTCCCAGGTTCGAATGTCGAAAACACCGTAACTGCAACTTGAGGTTTTTTTCCACTGCGCCACCTGACAAATATCCGAGAGTATAACTGTCATGAAAGAGCTTCTCAATTGGCCGTTTTTACTCGGCATAAAACTGTAGATCCCTTCCATTCGTATTTTTTTTTTTTTTTGACTAAGGATATGGCCTATCCTTTTCTATTATTCGAGGTTGTAAGCCCCATTTATTACCAATGGCTTTTTTGCATGAAAAAAGGGCGACCGTAGCCTTCCGTACTCTTTCTTGAATATTGGATCTCAAAATTAATTTCCTGTCCAAAATAACCCGTAGATATTTTGCTTCAGTAGAGAAAATTAAGTTTCTACCAATTAGTGAGAGGGGGTCAATCGCTGCATTCTGCATTTTACTCCTGAACTCTTCAGGGCACTGTAATACGTCGAAATGTCATTTCAAAGACAGAAAAACGCATGTGAAGTGCTATCTTTCTGTCTTCGCTCATCAATACAACCCCGAATTGTTGAAAATCAATGTGCACCGTGCACTGCTATCTCCCTTCTATATATTTGAAGTAGTGTAGTAGCACAACCTAGAGCACAAGCATCGTGGCCTTATTTCTGCATGTACGATCGAAATGGTAGTATGTAATTGTACATCAACCAGAATATCGCGATGTTCCTGGATTTTATATTTTTTTCAGTCTAAATCGAGAAAATACTTTAATTGTTAATTGACTTACTCGTATGTAGTTAACCAATTGGCTTATTATGTATATAGCTTACTCCAAACAATATTTAAGATTATTGCGCTATTTTTAGAAAATAAAAGAAAGTGCACGACTGGGTCGCACGAAACGTTCTCGTTCATCAAACATTTTACTGTTTCTTACTAAATTTTTTATTAGGTAGGTATGTAAAAAGTTCAGAAGGGATAGTTTTAATATAGTGTCTTCATATTTTGGCTTCAACATATTCATCTGTGATCTGGTATGGCAGTGCATATGAAATAACATTGTGAGTTATTCAATATTCAACGGCTTTGTTTGCATTTAAAAAAAAACTAATTATGTCATCTTATTTAGAATACCTATATCCGCAGTGGCTTAGTGGTTATTGTGTTGGACTACTAAGCGAGGGGTCCCATGCTCGAATCCCGCAAAAACCCAAATTCCAACTTAGGGTTTTTTCCACTGCGCCACCTTTCGTGAACGTCTGACAAACATCCGAGAGTATAACTGTCTTGAAAGAGCTTCTCAATTAGCCGTTTTGAATCGGCATAAAATTGTAGATCCCTTCCATTCGTTCCAAAAATGAAACTCACACAAAACGAATGGTTGTGAGAAGCTAGGCCTTGGGTCCCTACGGACCTGTTGCGCCAACTATATATATATATATGTCTCATATGTTATATCTTAAATATGTAAGGGTGGTTTTCGTGAAATTATGAAAAAGAATTTGTAACATTTTGCTCAATCTTACGAACTTTTGCTTAATGCCGTTCTTTAACTCGAAAAAACAGCATACGCGTGCACGTTTTCTTTCCTGTGTATTGAAATGATATCAATGCCACGTTTTTTAATTTTTGAATTATATATCTGTCAATCGTTCCCTAACTTTTTCTTAAGTTTCTCTCTCTCTCTCTCTCTGAGGGAACTTATCCCCACCACTGCCATTTTGGCAGTTTTTTGCATTCTTACTACAAAAGTAAAGGAACAAACCAAATATATAAAATTAAATAAAGTGCACGACTGGGGCGAACGAGACTTTCTTCCGATCAAAAGTTTGGTTGGTTATTTTCTTATTTTATAGGTGGGTAAAGATCTGAGAAGCAATGCCAGATAAAAGCAAAGGTTCATAAAATATAGAAAAAGGAATAGTGTTAAATAAAATTCACGTTTGAGTTATTCATCTGATATGGCGGTATTGTATCAAATAACAATGTGAGTTTTTAAAAGTTGAAGCTCTCGGTAACAGTCAATTGTCGCATGAACTTTATAATATTTTCGAGTACAGTGCAAAGTGTAGTCGGAGTTTATGTTTTCTGATCTGCTAGGGCATGCTTTTATTTTTGACTGTAATAGCTATATTACTAAAGCTGGATTCAGGTGTCTACGATTGGAGGTAGGGTTCGTATTAGACCGATATCTTTACATAGATATATATACGTAAGCTTTTAGAGATTTGTTTTTGAATTTGCATTAGCAGTTATAAACCGAATATGTCTATCTGCATGCGTGGGGATGCAAATGCAGTGGGAGTTTCTGATTGTGTAAGGCTCTAAGTGGTTGGAATTATTTTATGGTGCATATTCAATGACTAACGAAGGAACCATATTCAATATGGTTGAAAAAAAATAAGAAGTGGGTATTTGCTAAAAATAAGTTTTGCTTCGCTGTTATTGTATTTTTAATGGAAGTGCGGCATTGTACTTTAAAAAAATATGTTAACGCAGCTCTCCTTTGGCGTAGTAATTTTTGAGAAATTATTAAAAAAACTGATTTATTCGAATTTGTTTGAAAAAAAAGTATGGAAACTGCATTCACCTTCTTTGGTGCACGTTCTCCGCATGCATCCCACTGTTTTGAATATTCTTTAATTTCGAGCGTATAACGATTAATCCACGTCTAATCAACAGTCACATAGCGGCGCAGAAACTCCTTCGGATTGCTGCTTGAAGTGGTCATTCGAATCCGCTTGTTGTCGACGGTGAGTAAATGTGGCGCCCATCTTGCTGATAGCCTTGTCATGCCAAAATGTCGATGCAATATATTTTGCACCCGTTCAAATGAGATGCCTATGATCTCAACAATCTCCCTTATCTTCACTGCCAATACAATTTCATGGATTTTGTTCACCATTTCATGCAAAGTCACTTCAATTGGACGACCCGGATGCTCTTCATCTACGAAGGATGTACGACCATGCTTTTATTCATTGAACCTATATCGAATTGTTGTCATCGAAGGAGAAAGGTCCTCATAAATGGTGTCCAACTTTTCTTTAATTTCACTACACGTTTTCTATCCAAAAACTAGAATGTAATCACCGTTCGGTATTGCACTTTTTCGATAATTAGAAAAAACTTACACATGCTCACTTTCAAAAGTTACTAAAACAAAATCAATCGATTAATTTATCTGAAATTTTGACAGTCGTTGTTTGACAGATGACACTAATGTCGTTTTCCATTGGGACCACCAGAAATCTTTTTCGGATCTCAGATTTTACGCTGCCAATGGAACGCGCAACGAAATTGATCTGCTTTTATAAATGTATTAGTGCGTTATTTGGCAGTAATATCAGCTGTTCAATCTGCATTTGTTTTTGCAAAAAACACAAATGGATATCGACTTCGAAAATGTTTTCCCTGTTGTAGATACAAATTTGGTATTTTTGGTGATTCGAAGTCTTCAGATGACGAGGAAGACTATGAAGATAATATTTCTTCCAAAATTATATCCATGGCTATTTATGTAATTCGTTATTTTGGTTTTCACGAAACTTTGCGCCTTTGTCTGAAAGCAAACTTCTTAAAATGACGTAAGACAGCTGTGCAAAGCATATTGGTATTGTGGCAGTATGTGTAGATCTGAAAAAATATCAAGATTTTTTTCCCACTGGAACATGAAAATGATTTAGATCAAACAAAAATATTGATTTTTCGTCCCAATGGAAAACGACATAAGCAATGCCGTTATGTGTCTTCTAATACAGGTACTTAGCAATCATCGTATGTCTAAATTTTAAAAGTACCGTTATTCAATTGTTTTTAGCGAATAACTGAGTATGTTAACCTCAGCTATTTAAGCTCAAATATGAATTTTGGTTGAAATCGTTAGAGCCGTTTTCGAACAAATCAAACGGGTACGAACATTTTATATGGGAAGTACCATTAATATTGAGGTTACCTTGCAAAAAATAAAAAAACCGACCTGAGCTGTAAGTCCCCAAACGCCAAATCCGGAGTTTGAACGAAATCCGGCAGCCGTTTAGGCTGTAGGCGTCGACACAGACGGAGAGAATTTTGCAGCCCACTTTTTCGAGTTCCTGTATCATCGTAATGTCAGAATTGATTAACATATCGAGTTCGAAATTTTGCGAAAAACAGCATCTTTCCCTTTCTACGTAATGGAGAAAGTTAACAAATTTAATAGGGATTTAGAATAAAGCAAGACCATAGTTTTTCTTTATAAGCTCAATCATGGAATGTGTTGGCTGGTAATAACCCACTTGAGAAAATCACTCAATAATCAGAACAAATTATTTGCAATTTTTAAACATATTATAATCGAATATATATTAATTATATACTAATAAAATAACAATTATTATGTTTCTTTTACAATTATACAGGATGGCCAAGAGGTTTGTTACATATTTAATCTTGTTACCTATAATTTATTTTATAATGATTTTTTACGTGGTTTTATTTTGTATAAAATTCGACTTAACAAAGAAGAAATTATTGGAATAAGAATTACAGTGGACGTCCACTATAAGGAATGATATAATGTTTGTTGTCTTGCACAATATGCGATCATCGATCGACTTTTTATACTATTTTTAAAAAAAGTCATTTGAAAAATATGTTAGCTTAAAAAGTTTTATCTGATGTTAAATTGAATGGATGATGGTCGTTCCATTTAAATACTTTCAGGTTTATTAAACCAACTTTTATATGCGTTCCTTATATCTGATAGCAAATCGTGGGCACCATTTTCGCTATACAGAGATACTAATGTATATCTGAAAAGGGTTCGTTAATATCGGAAAATCGATATATCGATTATTCGTTATAATGGACGTCCACTGTATTTGTTTTAGTTGATGCACTTTTGTTTCTTGTTGCTTTTGGGTTTAATTGATTTATTCTTTTGGTTTGATTGTATTCGATTAATAAATATATCATTAGAAGTAGTGAAAGTATACAAATATTAAGCTAGGCAAATCGGTTTTAAGGTCGCATTCTAAAATGTAAATGCCTTGAGTATTACCGAATGTGTGTGCTATACGTTATACTTTATATCTACTAACAACGTTGTTTATACAACTCGTTTATTTTCTCTCGCAAAGGAATTGTTCTGTATATTCAAATGTAATTAAATTTCAATGCAAATGCAAATGCAAATGCAACATGCATTATGCATTGTGCATTATGCATTGTGCATTATGCATTATGCATTATTGTAGTTATGACTGTCAATTGAAAGCTGAAACTTGGTTTCTATTGGAAAATACAGCTCTTAGGTATAACCATTCTATAGCAAAACTTGCTTTTGAACATTTTTAATATGTTTTTAGTATAAAACGTTTAATTACTATTTACGTCTATCACAGAATCCGTCGTATTCGGAATTTTGTTACGAACCCCGAAAGAACCATCATATAAGCCGTCACATGGGGAACATGTTTGCTACGAATTTTACGTAGGGGAAAGGTTTGCTACGAATTTAAACAATTTCCCCTACGACGGATTCTGTGATAGACGTGAACATCTTAAATATACATGGACAGAGCTTTTGCAGTCTCTCTTCTCGCCTCTTTTCTTGATTAAAAACTTTTTGTACCCCAGCCAACGAATCTCACAAAAAAGCTATAAAACGAGCTATCTAATGGGTAGATAGAACAACCGATGTCATTGGCTGGATATAGAATTGTCAAATACATCTGTCAGCGGGTACTAGAATACTTATCCACTACTTTGCATGGGATCATTGAAGGGTTAAAATCAACTACTTTACCTACTTCGCTAGATTACACATTGTAACAATTTATTTTACGAATAATGAAGACCACTTTCTTACTTAAATTTGGTTTATCATAAGTGGCTCAGTGGTTAGTGTGGTAGAATACTGTGCGAGAGGTCACACGTTCAACCCCCGGAAAGAACAAAATGACGTCTTAAGTCTTTTTCCACTTCGCAACACATTTATATATAAGTGTGATACAAGTGAGAAATGTCCTACCATTTTTTTGAGGTGTTGTATCGTTGCACAAACATACATTTATTAAGAGACGGACACTTATGATTCTAATACGAGAAACGTAATAAACTCGAAGCAAATAATAAATCATGCAAATTAAATTATATTTGCTTGTTTGAAATAAGGCCGAATAATATTGGCGAAAAAAATTAACGAATTTTCACTGCATTAATTGAAATTAGAAAACCTTTGTTGTGGAAGAAATTTTACGTTAATATGGACTCTGCGCTAGATTTTAGGAGCTCATAATGCTAAAATTTTTCATATAAAATTAGGCATTATGAGCTAAAAAATATTAAGTGTGAGGGAATGGTTATTATTAAGGTCCGATGATATTTAAATGCCAACTGAGACTACATTAAGACGTAAAAAGAACATTTCAGCAATTTTTAGGTTTGGGACTCGTTGAACTCATACAAACTTTTTGTTCAAACTCTAATGGACAAGATATAGTGGCGAAGAAGGTTTCAAATTGGGAAATCTACGGATAAATCAAAACTCTTCGCTTTTGGCCATCCTTGGTTCCTCCCAGGCTGACCCTCAGAGCACACTCAAAAAGTTTGAAGCATTTGCTTGATTGAAGTTGGGATGAATGTAAGCGTGAACAAATCTCAAGTGATAATCATCTTCTGAGTTCATGTTCAATGAATTCTGCATGTTAGTGTATTCGCATGGAAAAAGGTTTGAACTATTTTTTCATCACTAACGAGCGATGAAAAGAGTCATCCTGAGGATTCCTGTATGATTGGTCAAGCTGGGACAGTTTTGGGACATCGTATTGAGTCATCAGGAGGACCAGACTTGGTGCCATTCAAAAGTTGTTCGTCTTTGTTCTAACTCTGTTTCTGACTGGATGAATCAAATACGGAAAAAACTACAGAAATTTTATTCCTTCGTTGTATTACTCAATCGGGTAGCTAATTCTCCGAACGGAGCTTTGGTAATTTGATGGTGACTTAATACGCTTGTCCACAGCTCTGATCTTAAGACCTGCCATATTGACCGTGCTATCGAGCTGGTGAGGCGTCTACTAGGAATGACCGGGATGTGGTGGATGTAAATATTAAGTTTGAAAAAAAGGTGTGGCTACTGAAATTTGTGGTCTTTGGCAATGATACACAGCTGTCCACTGAGAAGTTATATAAAATAGGTTTGCAAATACTATAATTGGGGCTGGTGTTCCATATTCCCAATACGTCTCAGTCTGGGCGTACTTCTCATATCCCAAATCGTAGCGTTGTATGGATATGCGATGTTTGCAAATTATATATAGGGCCCATCAATTCATGTATATAGGCATTGTAACCTAACACAATATTATGCGTATGTATTCTTCAATTTGTTTATTAATCCCCAGCCATCATATTTATTGCTTATATATTTTTACTACTAATATACACCTACAGTTCTAAGGGCTAAAAAAAGAAAACGTAGTTAATAGATTTTTTGGATTCTTCTTTCTTTTTTATCAAAAGTTAATGACTGCATTTATTAAATATGAATGTTACTTTTTCGTTAAGGAGTCAAACGAAGGTGAAACTAGCTCAATGGACCCACAGTTAGAACGGCAAGTTGAAACAATTCGGAACTTAGTTGATTCCTATATGAAAATTGTTACGAAGACCACACGTGATATGGTACCTAAAGCAATTATGATGCTGATCATAAATAATGCTAAAGATTTTATAAACGGTGAACTACTGGCGCACTTGTATGCATCGGGTGATCAGGTAAAGTGATATTAATATTGGTAAATTGTTTTATTGTGATAGTGTGTTTAACTACAGCAAAAAATGATGGAAGAAAGCGCAGAGTCAGCCGTACGAAGGGAAGAAATGCTCCGGATGTATCATGCTTGCAAGGAGGCTCTACGTATAATTGGTAGGTATATTATAATGCTTATTTTGCAAGGCCTTGTTTACATTGAAATTTAAGTAAGAACTGTCAAAATAGTTCGACAGAACCCATATAGTCAAGTTTTTATAATATATGTGTCTAGGAAAACCTTTGGAGCACCTTTTTTGAAATAGAAAAGACCAAAATGACTTGGAATCGAGCCAAGTTTCAGATTATTTTTAACATTACCTTAAAAAATATGGGGAAAAATCCGTTTCATTTAAAATTTGCTTTACCTGAGAACACTGTCTCATGCGCCAGGTTTCCGTGTAGTTATAGTTACTAAATTTGAATGTGTGTTTTGACCGTGGTTTCATTAAATTAGGTACGTCGGTTTGTATGAGAAAATGATCACTGTATTTTAACGGCAACATATGCAAATTAATTTTTCATTATGGAAATCTATAGCACAGTACCTCCGAATGACACAAGTTTCATGCCCCTCCTTGTGTTATAAATAGAAAAAAAATGTACAGAAACCTTTAAAGTTTACGTATTAATAGAATGATATTGCAACCACTCGCATTGTGGTGATGTGTAGTGAAATATTTTTCATGCATTATACCAACATGAAGTAAGTGAGAACAAATCTTAACCATTATTTGTATATTTAATTGGTAACTTTAAAGTTCACAAATGTAAGTAATTGCTGGCTGTTGTTAAGCTTGCTCAGCTTAAAACATGACAAGTATTGAGCTTCTAGTTTTGATCAAATATGCGGAATAAATGCATTTGTGTACAGATGAAAACTCTAGATGTGAAGACATTTAAATTTCAGAAAAGTGTAACAATTTCAAAAAAAAAATAACAAAAGTGTATAAAGCACCTACTATAAGACGTGTTTTTTTTTTTTTGTTTAACACGCGTGTAACTGCATCAGAGATTTGCTGCAAAACAAATATTTTATACACAATGTCTGAGATATTTTCTTTCGCATTTTTTTAGTAAGGAACATGTTTGATGAAAGAAAAATTGTACCAAAAAGTGGCACTGTAACAAAGTAAATTCCTAGATACATACTTAAACTTGTAACACGGCACTCTCAGCGGCAACGATAGACTGATATTCACAATCAGTGGCAGCTGCAACAGCAATCGGTATAGTAGGTGAACTCAAATAGTTGACAGCTATTATGTCTGCCATTTTTTTTTTTTTTTTTTTTTTTTTTTTTTTTTTTTTTTTGTCGGAGGTTGTTACTATCCGATGGAGCACTCAGACACAACTACTGGTCCATTGTACTGCCAAAACAGACACCTTACATTATTGTACGTAGTTTTCCCGTCTTTCGAAGAAAGATGAGAAGGAGCTTCAGTGATGAAGAGCTAAGGTGTTCGGCAGTCACCACATCAGCCCCAAAGATCCGCCATCTGATGCGAGCAAAGGCAGGACAGCTACAGAGGAAGTGTTCCGCTGTATCATCGTCCTCTCCACAAGCAGGACAGATGGTGAAATCGCTCAAGCCCAATACATTCAAGTGTTTGGCGAAAGCTTGGTGGCCCGAAAGGACGCCCACAAGCAGTCTACAGTCGATTCTCCTGAGAGACAAAAGGAAAGACGCCGACTTTTTACAGATGTCCGGACGCAGTCGTTTGGTCTGTCTACACCCAGCACAGTCACGCCACCGACGCTCGTGTTCACGTGAAACCCAAGTATCAATGGATGACCGAACCGCAGATACAGGCAGACCCAACGCAGGTTCAGGTCCTGAAAAAGCTTCTTCAGAACCCTGCCTGGCAAGCTCATCAGCGATCTCATTTCCCTGGATACCAGTATGACCCGGGACCCAAAGAAGATTCACTTTGTTTAGCCTTCCTACCAGGTTCAGAGAAAGCTTGAGTTCGAGCACTAACTTAGACGAGGTGAGAGGGTTAAGCAGCGCTTTTAGTGCAGCTTGGCTATCACTGCAAACGCATATGCTTCTACCCCTCCACCTGTTAGTCACAATGTAGCGCATGGCCATAAGTATAGCGAAAATCTCCGCTTGGAAGACAGACGCATATTTACCTAAGGCGTAGTAAAGTCTAATGTTCTCGCTTTCCACAAAGACTCCAGAACCAGACCCCTGTTCGGTTCTGGAGCCATCCGTGAATACACGATGGCATTCTTTCCCTGGCTCAGAGTCTGGCAGAAGCCATTCCGTTACCTGAGGAAAGTTGACATGGTAGTTTTGTCGCAATAGGATTTCCGAAGTCATTGCGTCAGACGGCATATCCATAAGACAAGGGTCAAAGGATAATTCTCGCACAAGTTCTTCAAAATTCCAATGCGCGTGGTACCAAAAGCCACCTCTCTTTAACCGAGAGATGGTTTTCAGAGTACACCCCATGATAAAAATATCAAGAGGGGGGAGGTTCATCATAGCATCTAGAGCAGAGCCCGGAGTGCTAGGGAAGGCCCCCGTGCATCCGAGACAAACCGTTCTTTGAAGTTTGGCAAAAGAGGCAGTAACACGTTTCCGCGAAAGCCTGTTCCACCATACAACCGATGCATATGAGAGAAGTGGTCTAACCATCGCCGTATAGATCCAAAGGACCCTTTTGGGAGATAAGCCCCATGTCTTGCCAAAAGCGCCTTTGCACTGCCAGAAAGTTGACAGCGCTTTATCGGTTTTTGATTCAACATGCTTGGACCAAAGAAGCTTTCTATCAAGGATTACTCCCAGATATTTGACTTCTTCGGAGATCGGGATAGTGACGCCTTTTAGCACAAGTTGAGTCAGACCAGTGATCTTCCTCCTTCTCGTGAAGAGAACAACCGTAGTTTTAAGAGGATTCACTGAAAGCCCATTTCTTGTGCACCAATCGTCGATAAGGCCCAAGGATCTCTGCGCCAGAGAGCAGACAGTCCTTAGGTCAGAACCAACAGACAGAACGGCGACATCGTCCGCGTAGGCTTGTGTGTAGGTTCCAGGAAGATTGAGAGCCGTTAGCAGAGAGTCAACTACCATACACCATAAAAGGGGAGACAGAACACCACCTTGAGGGCAGCCTCTGTTTACCCCAGTCATGACGCATTTGCCACAATCCGCCTCGACAATCAGAGTCCTGTACATAAGCATTGCTTTAATCCACAACACTAATGTTTCATCTACACCGTGATGTCTGGCTGCATTACACATGCTGTCAAAAGTCGCATTATCAAAGGCACCCTCAATATCGACGAAAATACCCAACGCGTACTCCTTCCGATCAAGAGCACTTTCAATCCTACAGACAAGGTTTTGAAGCGCAGTTTCACAGGATTTTCCGCGCTGATAGGCATGTTGCATCTCAGAAAGAGGATGCGATCGAAGAGCAACATTGCGCACGTGCAGCTCAACCAGTCTCTCCAAGCTTTTCAGCAGGAAGGAGGACAGACTTATGGGTCTGAAACTCTTGGCGAGAGTGTAGTCGGACTTACCTATCTTTGGTATGAACACAACTCTAACCATACGCCAAGGAGAAGGTATGTAAGCCAGGGCCAAGCTAGCAGTGAAAATTCGCTTCAGCGTCGGCAACAGCTGGCTAAAACCTTGTTTCAGCATAGCCGGACAAATTCCATCCGGACCCGGTGACTTGAAACTCTCAAACGATGCGATCGCATATTTGATAGCGTCTTCCGTCACCACTCTGGATGCGATATACCAGCTACGCCGCGTGATGTTTGTCAGTTCAGGAGTGGCCACCGTTGCCGGTGCCACAGAAGAACACGTAGTGACCTGATTTCCCGAAAAGTGAGTCTCTAGCAGGAGACTGAAAGTCTCCGCCTTTGTCTCAGTGTAGGTACCATCAGATTTTTGTAGCGATTCCAGTTTACTTGGTCTGTCCCTTTTGAGGACTTTAACAAGCCTACTGGTTGCACTTAGTGATACGACCTCCTCACAAAATTTCCTATAAGAGTCGTTCTTTGATTTACGAATCAGTCTCTTAAATTCTTTTTGTTTCGATCGATGCAGATTCCAGTCTTCTACCAAATTAGTTTTTAAAGACCGATTTAGTAGTTTCCTGGTTTCTTTGCGAATACACTGCAGTTCGGTGTTCCACCAAGGTACCGGTTTTCTACAGGAGTTTTTTGTAACTGGACACGCAAGTTCGAAACAGCGGATAATGGCGCTGCTCAGTTCCTGAGCAGACGACTCTACCTCTTGTATCGATCTAAGTTTGAGTGGTGCTTTGACAGAATTGCTAAGTTCCTCCTCAAAACGAGTCCAATTCGTTTTTCTCGGATTTCTCCTCTCTAGCGAAGGTGAAATTTCGCAATAGATTTGAAATTCGATGTATCGGTGGTCTGACAAGGTGCTATCTGGCGATACCCTCCAATTTGTGATAGTCTTAGAATGCCTATTGGACAGGGTAACATCGATTACCTGCTGTCTCCTGGCTGTAACAAATGTAGGTCGACAACCGACATTGTTGATGGTGATGTCAGACGTTAGGATGAAGTCCAGAAGACGATCTCCTCGTACGTTGCATTTACTGCTGCCCCAAACAGTGTTTTGAGCATTAGCATCGCAACATAAGATGAGACCCATCTTTTTGTACTCGCAGTACTCTATGAGCTCAACAACATCCTTTGGTGGAGGAGGTGTTAAAGAGTCGTAGGGAAAGTAAGCCGATGCAACGACAAAGGTTTCCCAATTGCCGTTGGCATGGAAACTGATAGTTGCGGCAACCAAATCTTGGCAACAGAACCGTTTGATTGTTACTGCCGTAAGGGATTTCGATACGATAAGACATGTCCTAGGTCTCTCGGACAGCCTGTCGTAAAGAACGTTGTGCGAACCGCTCAACACACCAAGGCCACAGATGCGATTTTTCCACACCCATGGTTCCTGGATGGATGTTATGCAGTTTTTTGTTCTACTTGCAGCAAGTCTACTACTTAAAAGAGCAGTAGCAGCCTTGCAGTGCTGTAGGTTTATCTGAGTAAACAAAATTGATGTAAACTCTGAGTTACGACCACTGTTTGCATTACTTGACATTGAAGTGGAAATGAATCCTACCAAGATGCAGATAGGGACGCATGTCGTACCTAGACTTAATGATCTCGGCAGAAGCCATGTCTATGCTCACAACCAGAGAACTACCATCTTCATCGTGACGGTTTTTGCTCTGTCTGTGAGAACGGACAATCCAGGCTTTTGTGTCGAGACCAGGATTCTGGGTATGCAAACGTTTGAGCACGTCCGCCGAATTCCCCAGTTTTCCAGGGATCCAGCAGACAGCACGCGTAAGCTTGGGTGCCTTGTAGACCTCAAAAATTGAAGTACCAAGGGGAGGGATTTTCGGCACCATACTTCTGACCCATTCAGAGGTTTGCTGTGAGGAGGTCTTCACCATGAAGGTTCCGTCCTTGAACTCACAGCCCTCAACCTGGATGCAAGCATTTGTAACCGATACAAGCTCCAAAAGATGGGCTTTGCAGTGTTTGCACTCTGCATCACTCATACTGTTGTCATTGCCTGCTTTCCCTATACGAACTACTAAAGAGGAGACAGCAGCATCCCTATAGGACAGCTTACTGTTTCGCACCTTGTTTGTTCTGCGTTCAAAAGGAGCACTCTGACCGACAGGGCCATCCGCGACAACAATGTTCTGTCCGCTGGTACTGCAACCTGAGTTGTTTTCAGCACCTGCATTCATTACATGTGCACGGGCAGCTCCAACGATTGGAGAGCCTCCGGAGCTCACGCCTTTAGGTGCGAGCTTGAGTCGCTTCTGCTTGCTTTTCGGTTCGGCAGAGGAGGAGGCAGCGCCCGATCCGAGGGGTTGGTTGGCTTCAGTTGGTGAGACTTCCACCGACCTGTTCCTTTTCAAAGGCACCGCCGAAGAGCTGACAGAAGTGCTTGCGCCTTCAGCAGGTAAAGCATCTTTGCGCCGCAAAACCATCAGCTTCCTCCTTTTCCTCCTTCGCTGTCCCTTAGAACGGCCTAGCTCAAGGCCCGCCTCTTCCGGAGCCCGTTCAACCATGGAGGTATCCCGAGTCTGGCCGTCAGTGGCAGTGCAGTGAGCAGCAGCCTGTCCCATGCAAGAGTCGCTAATGCGTTCGAAACTCATGGCTGTAGGTATGATCGCAGCGTCCGGTTTCCATCCACCAGTACCACTTCCATTGCTGGTAGCAGCACCGGTCTCATTTGGAGACCGTGCGCAAACAGACTCACAGACTTGAGGTGGGTTTATTCTCTTTACGAGCTTGGGTCGTTTCTTCTTGCTTTTCGGCTCGGCAGAGGAGGAGGCAGCGCCCGATCCGAGGGGTTTGTTGGCTTCAGTTGGTGAGACTTCCACCGACCTGTTCCTTTTCAAGGGCACCGCCGAAGAGCTGACAGAAGTGCTTGCGCCTTCAGCAGGTAAAGCGTCTTTGCGCCGCAAAACCATCAGCTTCTTCCTTTTCCTCTTCTGCTGTCCCTTGGACAGACGCAACTCAAGGCTCGCCTCTTCAGGAGCCCGTTCAACCATGGAGGTATCCCGAGTCTGGCCGTCAGTGGCAGTGCATTGAGCAGCGGCCTGTCCCATGCTCAATTTACCGAGTGAATCGGACATAGAGCCACAAGAGTCGCTTGTATGATATATGAATGTTGGGGCCTCCAGAATCCGTGCCCCGGCCGTAGTCGAGAAGACTACGGATGGATTTTGGCTTCTATGTCTGCCATAGAAGACATCAAAATAAGGAATATTCGTAGAAAAACATAACTTCAATTTCCCCTTAGCACAAAAATGTATGAAAGTGCACTTTTTAACATTTGAACGAGGGAAACGAAAGGAAAAAATGAATTAGCGGGGCGACGATCCGTGGACACTTGTATTTTTTTTACTTTTACCGCGAGTTGAATCTCGGTTGGTAGGTAGGTAAATGGGTGCTCTTTTGGCGATAGCCACAGCTTCACTTAAACCATCAGTTGGGTCCATTGTGTCCAGTTTACGGGAACCATCTAGAAAAATCTCGGTTGGTAAATATTTAAGGTCGTTGCTTTAGAATGTTAAGTTCTTACATTTAACCGATTCGAAAGATGATCTTTTAAATTTGTTTGATGTTATTTTGCGGGAAAAATAGGCAGATCACTAAATTTTTGTATGGATATCAGGAATGGAGTATTCATGTAATACTCAGATAAGTGTCAATCGGCTTACGTGATTTGCGAACTAGCTTTATTGTTACATCTATTCGTACTTAGACTGTAATCTTCTATGGTCTACATTCACGTCGCTCATAAAGTTCGTAGTTGAAGCTCCTCTTTCGAAACACGAAAACGGGACGGTATCTTTATCAGATATGGAAAGAGCTCAAGCTATAAAGCAGGTCTACGATGATGAAGGTCTGACATACAAATTATTTTTTTAGTTGTTCGGGCTAGGGCTCTAATTTACTCAATTTCGTTCGCAAACTTCTTAGAAAAAGCGATTGGCAATAGTTATTATTCTTTGCATCTCTGTTCACATTAATTATCACATTATTTAGCCAAGCCGAGGTAGACATTTTGTAAATCGAATTTAACCAAATCAAACGCCAAGAAAGTAACACCACAGAGCGATTACCTCCTACACAGCTAAAAATATGATAACATTTCTCCGTATAAAATCATTTTGTATTTAAATGCAATTTTGTTTGAACATATGTACTTTTCAAGGCGATGTATCGATGGCAACAGTTTCGACACCAGTTCCACCTCCAGTTAAAAATGATTGGCTTTCGAGTGGATTAGATAACCCACGCTTATCGCCGCCAAGTCCTGGTGGTCCCAGGAAACCAGCGCCTCAGCAACAGGTAAGATGACTCATACCCATACTCTTTATTGACACTGCTAGATATTGTTTTTTTTATTTTTTTATTTAGGGTTCGTTGGGAGGAACTGGGGGAGTTACCGGTCGCGGGCCACCATTGCCACCAGCAACAGGACGTCCAGCTCCAGCTATTCCAAACAGACCAGGTGGTAGCGCTCCACCATTACCTGGTGGTCGACCTGGTGGCCAAGCTCTTCCAGCACCACTTATTCCATCGTAAGTATAATTTTGTTTGTTTCTGGATTCAAAAACATTTATATATTTGTCGCAATTGCCTCCGAAAACCGATTCAACCATGCGATATGCTGGAAATGGCACAAAATTAGTACAATGTTGCGTATGAATAAACCCTAGCATTTGCTTTGAGGAAAAGTATGTAAAAGCAATTGCTTTGAATCGGTAGCCTACCTTTGCTGAAATAATTTTATTTTTTTAATTTTCATTGAGAGTCCCAATCTGGAAACATGAATATTTTTCTCAAATAACATGGTGATATTTCATCACTTCTTCAGGTGTCGGAAATTGTATCTGATAATCGGCTTGTTGAACTGTGTTGAGACACACATGCTAGTTATTTAAATGAAAACTATGAATAACCGATCAGAGCTGTGTCCCGAAATTATCAGCTGGAAAACAAACTTTAACATTTCGCCGCGGGAACAAACCTATTGCTACTTTTTTCACGAACATTATACAGCGTTTTTTCATTCTACGCACATGATCTATATAGATTATTGATTTACAACAACAATAGTACGAGATCCATTTAATGGTGTAAACCATGGAAACCAACGATCCTTATAGATCATGTGGAGGTTTTCCAGCACCAACAAAATTTATCTTAACTATTAAAACGAAACAGTGAAATTGCAAGGCTTTATGTGAAAATTGCGCATAAAAAGTATTTATCAAATCTCTGAGTCAGTAAAATAGCAGACTTGGAATTTTCGTAGCAATTGCTGTCTCTGACACATTTTATTCATACCGATCTGAGTAAGAGGTCAGTAGGGCTGCTTTTCGAACATGTCAAACATGTTAGAGTTAGGTTAGGTTGAAGTGGCTGTCGGCTAGCCGACACACTTAGACCATTGTAAGGTCCCTTGTGATACCACATGAATCTAAAATGCAATTCTTCCTATTGGAGCTTCTGATGAAGCGTAGGATATTCCGAATGTCTGTGCTTTTTAGATCGTTCAGATCATTGTAGTAGAACGTTCCCAGATGGAGCTTACGTCTTTGTGAGAGGGCCGGACAAGTACAGAGGAAAGGAGAATAGTTTCTTCTTCCTCCTCGTCAAGACAGCTTCTGCAAAAATCGTTTGCAAATACGCCAAGCCTTGTTGCATGCCTGCCTATAAGACAGTGTCCTGTGATGACACCTATTGTAGCACTTATATGCTTCCTATCCAAGGATATCAAGTGTCTAGACCGTTTTAGATCCAGCTTTGGCCAAATCCGTTTTGTCGCTAGACATGTCGAGCCGGTTGTCCATCTTAGATTTGCTCTATTGATAGCATCTTGCTTTATTATGAGTTTACAGGTAGCGATTGGAATACCTAACGAATCCTTAACTGGAAGTATAGGTAGTGTGGTACCGTGTTTGGCGAGTTCATCAGCCTTGCAGTTACCTGGGATGTCCCTATGCCCCGGCACCCAACAGAGGTGAATATTGAACTGCTCCGCCATCTCTATGAGAGAAGAACGACAGTCTTGGGCTGTTATAGAATTTGTAGAGACTGATTCCAGGCACTTGATAGCAGCTTGACTATCCGAGAATATACGGATATCCTTAGCAGATATCACGTTTTCTTTCAGCCAAGATAAGACTTCTTTTATCGGCATAATTTCCGCCTGAAAAACGCTACAGTGATCAGGAAGACGAAAGGAGAGACTAAGATTTAGTCGGTCGGAGAAGACACCACCACCAACACCATCCTCAGTTTTCGAACCATCCGTGAAGAAGTGGATCGATTCATCACCCAGGAATGCGTCCTCCTCCCAGAATAATCTGGTGGGAATGGAGACCTGGAAGTTTTTATCGAACTTTAGTTCTGGTGTGGTGTGGTCGATGTTTCCTGGGAGGTACTGAAGATCGTACAGGATAGCAGCATGGCCAGTTGTTTTGCTGGTTCATTGTGAAGTGGCTTTAAGAGTTAACTCAAATTAGTTTTTATTCATACAAAATGCTTTGATTTTGGTATTTCTTTAAAGTAAAAGCAATTCCTTCGTTTTTTATTGACCGAGAGCCCAAGGTTTAACCTTGTTCTACAAAAAAGTAAAATAGTCTTTTTAGATACGTATTTGGGTGGGACTCAGTTAATGGGGTTAAAAATCACGCGAAACTAAATTTAAATAATGTGAATATATAACACAACACATTGGTTAAGCTCAAATTCCTATTAATAAACATTTTACTAAGGTTTTAAACTGTCACATTAACTTACGGTTGCTAACAATTTAGTAGATTTAGCAAAAGCATACGAGCGCCTGCAAACTGTCAAAATGGAAAATTTACAACTTTTAAACTACCTATCTTAACAAATTTCTAATTATACTTGTAACTACAACAAAATATAGGCGCGTTCTTTAAGTAAAAGATTTCGTTCACTGTCGTTTAATCGGTATGTATAGTTTCTTATCCATGTTGCCTATCATAAAATTTGTAAAACGCGTTACATGTGTGGGATGAGTTCCTCTTGTTCGATATGAACTTAGGTATTTACTTTCCGATATGACAGGTTGAATGTAATAATTTTAAGTACTTGGAAAAGGAGCATGATTTTATGGTAACTGAATGCCGGGCTTAGTGGTATAAGGGTTCTTGGGGTCTGTGCCACACAATTACAATATAACAATTCTACAGCAATTCCGATTAAACAAGTATCTCTTATTACTATTAATTCAGATGCCAAGTAAAATTCCTTTCGAAATACTGTAAAAACAAAATACTTTCAAAAGTCCGCATCTACTTTCTACTATCAGTGTGCAGGGCTTCTAAAGCTTTTTGGCGAAAAGTTCGTATGCTGAGCGAATGCCAGAAAAAAATTTCGACTGCAATCAGTTGATTTGCTTGCCGATCACTTCCGAGATCTCCTACTTCTAGACCCGAACCAAAAATGTACTTTTTTGCGCCCCCCCTCTAGTCTATATAGAGGAACTGGACTCCATTATAGTGATGTCAGAATATTAAAAAAGATGAAAAATAATGAAGCTTCAGGATGGTATTCTCTGTGGTTGACAACAATCTGCTAAAGTCTTGCTTGGACAGTGCAAAAGAGTCATCAAGCAGATCAGTATATAGGTAGCTTAATCATTCTTTGGGATCTAAGAACTACTTAAATAATAATCTAACAGTTCATGAGATGAGTTTGGTTTTTAAAGTTCGAACAGAAATGAACTGAACTGCAGACCGCATAGAAATGATTTAAAACCCCAGGTGTACACAATGTAACCTTGACCAAAACGAGAATGTTTTTCATTTCCTTGCATTATGCCCCATTATTCAGGAAATTCGTAGAATGCACTTTGACAAAAGCTTCTTAACGTTTCAAGAATGTGTCCAAATTCTTAATGGAGGTAGTGGGTGGAGATTGCTTGTTCATTTTATCGTGCATGCCATGAATTACCGAAACTCTTTTGCATCTTTGTAAGTCAACTTTTATTTTTGTTTTTTTTTTTTTTTTAACTAAAGCCCGGTTTCATCCAACTCAATTCTACTTAAGATAACATAAAAATCTGTTTTCGTTTTCAATTTTTCTTTTAGCTAAACTAAAAGCTAAACAAAAAGTTTTTTGATACAAATCATTTGATCTCCGCTCAATAGATTGTTTTAAATTGCAATTTCTTTTTCACTTAATTATTTTGCTCATCTTTACTTATTATTCTCTCTTGTTTATAATTATCAAATTTAAAAGCATTTTGTTTGTGAATATAACTCATTTTTAAACTGTTTACATATAATTTATTTGTAACACAATCGTGCATTTCTTTTTTTATCATCTTGTGGTTTTAAAGATCTAAAAGGCAAACGGCTGATAAGCTGTATAATTTACTTTGTTTTAAGCATTGTTGGTAACCTCACATAAACAAGAAATTAAGATTGTAATCAATCAATCAATCAAAATACTGTAAATGTTTGTTTATGCCATTTTGTCGATTAGCCACCACATTAATTGAATTGTTCAGCAGATATATATTCGTTACTTTCAAAATAATTGTGACGCATCACTTTCATATGACCCATAGTACTATAAGAGTGCATGCTCCTTCCACCTATGATTTGATTTCCACATGGAAATAAAGGTTTAAATAATCTTAAAATTAAGTTCCAATGCAACTACAGAGTATTAAGTTAATATTTTATGAAGACACACGATTCCAATTCCAATTTTAAACTACACATAATCGTATTTGAAAAGCCTTAACAATATTCAATACGGACGTCAAGTTTTTTTAAATTTATAGTTTTTGTGGTACAACAAGTTGAGAATTTCCTTTTTATTAAGGTTTGCCCACAACAATTGTTCACTTGTAGTTTTTTGGTACAAAAACCATAGTTAATTGTTCAAATTCGCTGTTTCTACTCTTTAAGGCCTTCATAATTATGAAAGGGTGCTGTGCCTATTCTTATTGCGTATACATTAGACATATACTCGAGGCTGCAAAACACAGTAGCTAAGGCTTATCTTCTGATTAAATATTGAGTGTCTTCCGCACCGGGTAACGATACAACGTGAAAATGCTGATATCAGCGACAATTTTAATATGAAATCTTACATTTAAGTATGAATTCATACTTTATGTTTTCGAGTCGATTGTACTACTCACTACAAATCGCAACTCATTTAAAGTTGCCCCCTTCAAATTGATGTTCACCCAATATCTTTCAAGGGAAGGATGCACGGTCAACGCCGCTATATAGCCCATAAAGTTTCCAAAGTTCGCCTTTGGAAACAATTGACAAGTCTACGCTTGATCATTGCGCCGATATTGTGGAGTCTAGGTAGAGTCTTCTACTACTTCGAAGTTATGTCTGTCCACAATAATATTTTGCGATGTTTCTCGATGCTCGTTTTGTGCTAGTAAACAGCCAGACCCACATTCGATTCATTTCAATTCATGCAAACACGCCACTGACAGATCGGTGTGTTCTTCCGATAATGCCTGTATCATCAAAATATGCAGCAGTTTGACAGACTTTTAGTATATATAAGTTTGTATAGTTCTGTGAGTTCCGCTATATGCAAGCGCGTCTTCTTTTCTTAAACTTTTTTCTACTAGAGTGTTAGTATTTGGTTGAATTTTCTTGCCTTAAACCGCAATTATAGGGGCCGATCAGGTTTTAAGTAGTCACGGAATATAGACGACATTCAAAAGACTTATTCCTCTGTAAAGGGTGATTTTTTAAGTGGCTTAGAACTTTTTTTAAAAAAAAAACACAAAAAATTCGAAAAAATGAATGAAATATTTATTTGAATCGATAGTTTGAACCTTGCAATTTAATGTTTAAAGATAATTTCATGCAAATGTTGACCGCGGCTGCGTCTCAGGTAGCCGATCCGCTGAGTCCAATTTTGGCATACTCTTTCACACATATCGGCCGGTATCTCACGAATGAATGCATGGATGTTGGCTTCCAGTGCGTCAATCGAAGCGGGCTTGTCCCTATACATATTAGCCTTGGCATACCCCCACAAAAAATAATCTAATGGTGTCAAATCGCACGATCTAGGCGGCCAATTGACCGGCCCGAAACGTGAAATTAACTGTTCACCAAACTCGCCTCGCAATTGCGCCATTGTTTCGCGTGCTGTGTGGCATGTGGCACCGTCTTGTTGAAACCACATATCATGCAAGTCAAGAACTTCCATTTCGGGCAAAAAAAGTTTGTTATCATCGCTCGGTAGCGTTCACCATTGACAGTAACGCTGCGATTCGCATCATCTTTGAAGAAATATGGCCCAATAATGCCGCCGGCCCATAAACCGCACCAAACAGTGGCTTTTTGGGGATGCATTGGTAGCTGTTGCAATGCTTCTGGCTGATCTTCACTCCAAATGCGGCAATTTTGCTTATTTACGTACCCATTCAACCAAAAATGAGCCTCATCGCTGAACACAATTTTTCGATAAAAAAGCAGCGATGAACATTTCGAACCGAGCACGAATTTTGATAGTAAAATTCAATAATTTGCAAGCGTTGTTCATTTGTTAGACGATCCATGGTTAAATTGCAAACCAAACTGAAGCTGTTTGACAGTGACACAAGGTACTAAACACACGTCAGCTGTCAAAACCAGTGTTGCCAAAACCAAACCAGCTAAAAAATCACCCTTTAGTTTGAGCAGTGCAGAGTGTCCCCTTCTTGTGCATAGGGCCACACTGAGGTTCCTTCATGTATTATTTATACCTAATCCGATCAAATATTGTAGATTACTGGTAAATGCTTCCTGTTACGTGTTTTTCGCTGCTTTCAAAAGCCAGAAGTCTTGTTGGACTTAAGTTTGCCATTGAGCAAGGGTTCATCCAAATCCCCAGCACCCTGAATCTAAAACCGTATCCCGATTTTCATGCTGGTAAGATCTCGTTATACTCTGTTAGATATTCCATTACCTCTATAGATCACCTAAATAGATAGTACGTTGTAACATACATATTTCATCTAATTTGTTTCGAAATAATTAAGTTGCAATAATTATTTTCATTTGGCAAAATATAAATATTATTTTGTGCGTATAATCAGAGTCAGTTGGTGTAGATAAACTTATTAAACCAAGAGAGTTCAAAATAATATTTAAAATATTGATTTAACATTCTATTCTTGAATTTAGACCTTTCAAGTTTCAAGTAGCAATTTATTTTTATATATACATCAAAAAGATATTATTTAAATGAATTCATGCTTCGTAAAAAAATATGTACACAGATAATTTTAGTCTAACTTTAAATAATGAACTTAAAACTATGTATGTACAGTTTTCCACAACAGTTTTGATGAAAATTTAAACATCATTTTTTTGTTTTGTTTGATACATATAAGCAACATTACATTTTTAACATTATGTTCGCGACAACGATGTCCTATCGAATCGGAATCGGGCAATGGCATCGTATTGATATCCGAAATTGACATCTGCGTGATTTCCTTTCGTCCTGAGAGGGGTGAGGAAGTGACACTGATGCCATTACTCGAACTTAGTTTACTTTTGTTTACCAACAACATGTTGGACATGTAACTTTTCATTCGCGTTTTGAATTTGATAAATTTGATCTTGATTGGATATTTATTTAAATGCGGTAACTGCACAAAGGCCAAACAGTAAAGTGGAGAAGTTTCCTCAAATAGAAACCTTATGTGATGTCCTATTATTGGACCTGGGGTGGAATTCTGTAAGGTGATTTGCGATAGGTGATAGTCACAATTACATTTTTTGCGCTAAGACACCTAAAACTGAGACATGAAAAGCTTTATCACTTAAGGTGATAATCACAGTGATAGTCGCTGTTTTCGATTGCTTTTTTGTGACACCTATAAAGGCATAATTTTCATATAAATTTAATAATTATTCTGTGATTTTGATTTTTTTATCAAATAGAACTGAGCTTTCAAATACAATGTAAGTGTAAGTACCTCACCAACCAGACCTACACAATTAAATCAATACTTAACAACAAAGCAAATGTCCCTACTTTTTCACTAAAAGAATAAAAAAAATTTATATCCTTAACATACAAACTTGCATCCCCTAATTCATCCCTTTCACGTTTTGTTTTCACCACAAAAAGTAGCCTATGTCCTTCTCAGAGGTCCCATCTATTCCTATACCAAAATTCATAAAAACTGGCTTAGCGGTTGTGAACAATCAGAGTTACTTTCGCATTTAAAATTTAATTTGGGATTAGGATTATATCAAGGCTACCTTTAATTTTCTGAGCATAATGTCAACTGACACGACAAATGTTTTGAAATAACAAAGTGATGACAAATTTGTATAATTATTTTGCGATCATTTTACGTAGAAGGAGATTGATGTGACTATCGCATTTGACTAGCCCAAAAGTGATAGTGATTCCACCCCTGTATCTACAAGGCCACCGTAATGTCGTATTTGGGACAAAATATAACCCGTATATGTCCAGATTTGAAAAATTTCGTGACATGTGTAAACTTTGCTTACCGATGTTTTGAACCCATGTATCACTATGGTATGCCCTTTTGTTACCACGACTCGTGCGACCTTGTTTGTGATGATTGTTAAGGGTGTGATGCATTCGGTGGCTATATCCAACCTGTTGAAACCGAAATGTCGCTAAGGTCGTCGGAAAAAGGTTGGTTCAGTGTGCGCAATCTGGCTCTTTCTAGTGCCGGATGGTCTCCACTTGACCAATGCTTCGTAATTACTGCCGTGACTCTGGCAATATCTGGGCGGGTTCTGTTTAGCAGGTTCCTTGGCTGTTTATAAGGATAGCAATGTTTTCTTTGTGCGTTGTGTCACTGAAATCTTCGGTGATTCTGAGTAGAACCCGGCCGCCACACCACAGTTCATCTTCGATCCGTCATTGTATATGACCTATCTGCCAATACTTAAAACAGCAAGTTCTTAAATATCTAAAAAAATATATTACCTGCACGAACAATAATTTGAGAATTTGAGAAATTAAACTTTAAAATATCTAGTTTTTGAGAATTTGAAAAAATAAAGAAAAAATCCTTTTTAATTGTATAAATTCTATAAAAGAAAACGTACATTTATATTAATTGAGGAGAAATAAGAAATATTATTTTTTAATTGTTCTAATATTGGACATTCCATACAAAAAAAAAATAAGGCACTAGTCATTGTTTTGACCAACTATTTTTTGGGTGATTTTTTTCTTTTTGGGACGAATAGAAAGAACCTAAAATTCCATGCCCAACGGAAGCTCTCTCAGGGCAGTTATAATTCCGAATGCTTGAATGCTTGTTAAATGTTCGTGAGGTGGTGCAGTGGAAAAGCAATACAGCGCTTAGCGCGACACACTTTGGTAACTGTTCACAGAACATCGACTATAATATGCCTTTATTTTGTAACTCACAAAGTAAGCTGTCTGATTACCCATTTACAAAATATACCCACAATAGTGAAACGCGACTGTGTTACATATTTACAATACAAAGTTTACATTGAACTAACTACTAGGGGTATTCCAATATTCCCACTAAAATTGGAAATTACTCTTACTTCATAGACTTACATTTGTTTTCACGTATTTGTTACTTAAACAATTAAAAAAAAAACCAAATTCTGGCACTAACACAGCCAGATACAAATAAAACGTATACTATTAGCCCCGAATTAGTAAGGAAACGCTATCTGTTTTTTAATACCTGTCTTAGCTGAAAGACGGATATTGAACTGGATAGTGAACTTCTTATCCGTTTGATAACTCTTCTCATAAATAAACATGTTACATCTCTATTTTGCTATTCGCTCTTCATCACCTAACGCGCGGCAGCACTACACACGGAACTAATCATCTCTCATATTCCATCAGTCGATTTTGGTATTCCAGTGTTGGAAATAATTGTAGCAGTCGACACTTATTCAGATGTTTTCTATTCACAGGCTATATTTGTTAGCTAATTATTGGAAGCATTATTAAATTTTATTTTATTTATTTTACTTTTGTGAAATAATACTAAAAATCGATTTATCTAACAGATGTTTATTAATAAGAATTTGAAGTTTAATCGTGTGCTATCGCTAACTCATCTTTGCTCGACCGTTATTAAAATGGGGGATGGTGTTTTAAATAACTTCGTTATATGGGAGTTGCCACGCCCCGTTGTCCAACCCTGAACGCTTTTTTCAATATACATAATGCAGACACTACACATCAAAGTTGTACATTTTACGTTAGCTGCAATGAGTGTCAATAAATAGGGTTTTGACTTTTGAATATTGTTTTTTAAACAATAATTCCACGCTCTTTAGGTGTACAACGCGAATAGTCAACTAATTCTCTAGCTGTCTACAACTTAAATATCAAAACGCAATGATATTTGACGCCACTTTCAAAAATGATGGAATATTTACATTTTGACACTACTTTTGCTTAACCTCGTTCAAGAAGTACATAACGTCGATTTCTTTCAAAACCTCGTAAGTCCCAATTGTATGAAAAATTACATTTAAAGTAATCCCGATGAAAAAAAAAACACTGAATTTAAATATCAACACCTCGTACCCCATCATAATTCATTTTGCCTCTTTCAACCAGTTTTAAAATCTTCTACGTCTATCGGCCTTCAAATTGCCATTTAAAAACTCGTATACGGCCTTCTTACGTTAACAGTTTCTTTTTTTTTTATTCTTTAAATCGGTTTCTTGCGCCACCTCAAAAATTCGCCATTTTCGACTTACGAGTTTTTGAATCAGAGCCGACGATAAGGAATTACTCGCAGATACAAGTTCCACAGTCCTTTCCAGTGTTTGTTTTTCCAATATTTGTAATGTCTAACTAACTGTCATTGTTTTCTATGTTATTACTCGCTGCACTATATGAAACAGTATTGACAATTTAAATAGATTATATCAGTGATGCAATTTGCCTTTCAAAATAAGCTTAAAGGGTGAAAAGGTCGAAATAGACATTTTTTTTACCGTTCAGGCAACAAAAAATAGTGTATTTTGTTGCGTCAAAATGGGCGAAAAGGAATTCTAAAAAGTCACAAGAAAAAGGACCAGTGAGAAAAAAAAGTGTCGTTTCTAAAGCAATTCTGCATATTTAGTGTCATTTAATCATATTTAACAAGCATTGGCTTGCTAAGCACTATGATAGTGTTATCAGAGGAATCTACGTTACATTTTAAAGGTTTTTATTTGGAAAGAACAGCATTTGTTGTTTCTCACATACGAAATGCTAAAAATGTCTCGTGAATTATCCAGCCTCATCTAAACTAGTGTTGATCCATTTTTATGTTGCCTGTCCCAAATCGGATACGACTTAAATGTTATCGTGGAAAACTTATTTTCAAAAACCTAATTTCTCGAACGTTAATCTTTATACATTAACGATAATTGATAATTTTTGTTTATAAATTTATAATTTTTTGTTAAAATTTTCTTTTTCTTATATACCTACTAATAAAATATACTTGGGTCGTGCTGGGTACCTCTATTTTTCCTTCAAATTAGACATAATATAATTATAGTAAAAATATTAAAAAAATAAAACTAAATAATTATTTTTCTTCTTACACTGCTTTCCAAACTGCATCCTGTAAAAACAACCTCCACCAATGCTTTTGTATCATTGTGAATTACTCTGCAATGAATAGACGGCGTTAAGCCGCCTATCAACTGTAACTAACACAAACGAAATATATAGAAAATAAAGAAAGAAAAAATAATTTCCTTAACCTGCATACGACAACAGTTTAATTATAAAAAGTAAATGATATATAATGTTAATAATGTAATGTTATTTACAAAAAAGTATATAGCTATCCAAATTCTTGCGCTCAATTCAGAAAGCTTCTTCAAGTATTTAAACCAAATAGCATTAATTAAATTAATAAAAATAAAATATAAAACATGTACGTACGTATATAAACAGGTATATATGTATATAAATATATATATATTACTGAAGTACCTTTTATAGATTGTGTTATAAATGTGAAGCAACTATTATTTAACATTGTTACAACAAATTTAAAGTTATATGCATAAGTGATTAAAACATTACATTCAACGTAGGAAAAGTTGCATTATAACATCGCATAGTGGTGTTTGGTATTTAGTGACACACGTATGCTGTTTGCCATGTTATAAAAGATATTTCTTGAAATAAACGGTATCAATATTCATTAGAAAATACAGTCTCTAATTTTATATGTGTAATTTTGTTTGGCTGTCATTTTTTTTTTTTTATTAATTATTTTTGTCTTGCGCCTCCGATATGAATAACCTTCCAATGATGTATTCATTATGTGTTGTTAGCAGTATTGTTAACAGTGACTCGCAAGACGTTAGATGTGTTCATGGAAGTGTTGTCTTGTTGAAAAATCCAATGCAGATGTCCAAAAATAGTTGTAAGCCTTATTGGAAATGTTTGCTTCAGTTAACGTTTGTATTTTTTTTTTGCTGCACTTAGAATCCATGTACATCTACTTCTGAAAATAATGAAAATGAACTGTGAGATTGCGTCCTTGACGCCTTTTTTAAGATGAACGTTCCAAGATTTATACTGATGATTTCAAATCTATTTTTTACACAAAGATACTTGTGAGGTAGTGGTTTCAGTTTGTATTTTCAACTCTAAAGAGCAATACGGTGCGTAAAATTAATTCTTCTTTGTTTCTGTTTTTTCTTGCAATGAAACTTGCTCTTTTTTTTTTCTTTTTCTGTTAAGCTTCTGACTCGCCAAGTCGATGAAGAGGCACGTCGACAATGAGACTTGCTCCACTAAGAGTATTTCAAGTAATTACACTTATTTTCGGCATCCTAATTTATTCAGTACCTTTGAATTTAATAAGAGCCCAACATTATTGACAGAAGTGAGATAGAAGTGGAGTAGACATGATGAAAGAGTTTAACCCTCGTCTAGACAAAATCTTTCCTAAAGTAAACAATCTGAATCTCTGGAATTACGGGAAATTAGCGGAATAAATTGTGCAAAAATCTAAAAAAACATTTACGAAAGAACTGTCTATGGCGATTTAAGTGTCAACCGATCACATCGCTACTCAAACCAACCACTAAAC
This sequence comes from Cheilosia grossa, assembly GCA_963082955.1. Taxonomy (NCBI): domain Eukaryota; kingdom Metazoa; phylum Arthropoda; class Insecta; order Diptera; family Syrphidae; genus Cheilosia; species Cheilosia grossa. The sequence continues at coordinate 27,484,720 of OY720145.1, read as the reverse complement.
TATGTAGGTAGATATACTGTAAATTCTATCGAACATATGTCCCCGACTTCGCACAATCACACATGCTATCATTGTGAACCACGTGGATACCAGGAATACATCTGAATCAAACATACGGTACCCCAGATTTTCAACTTCCATTCTAATAACATAAGTTAAATCAGATTTATTGTAAAATGTTTTGTTAACTTATAGATTGTTAGTGGATATCGGTTCATAAGTGATCAAGGCCCGTGTTAAATTTTGTGATAAAAGTCATCAATCTGCTGCGATTATTGTGCTTGATTTCTCCCTGAACATCAGCTTTCACATAGAGCTGTAAAAGAATGCAATCATTTGATTGGTTATTACAACTTCAGTAAAATTACTTCTACCTCAAAATTTAAATCCCATTATATTTTGAAGTCTTAAGTGAAGCAATCACCTGATGCAGTTAAAAGACTTGAATTCGAAAGGTTGCAATACTTTTTGATTGCTTGAATTCCTTGAAGTCTTTTCCATTCTTTGCATTATTTTAGTCATTTGAATGCATTCAATGCATTGCATTCTTTTGACATCTTGAAGTCTTTTGATTGATTTGAAGTATTTTTTCTTTTAAAAAAAAAACATTATTCTCAGCATCCTATTTACTGATGTGCTGATAGGCAACATTCATTATAATAAAACTTTGAATTAAGAGAATTCATTGATGAACCATCCTTCAAGTAATTGGTAGATTTACTCCAGCGATCCCAAGAGCATCTTCAGCCGGAGTAGCTCCTACTCGAAATACTAAGACGTCTTCACCGTTTCGGAAAAACAAGGGAAAAATCGCCTTTCTGACACGAGATGAATTAAAATAATGAGGCGAACGCTCTAGCAACGTTTGAGCGCCTTTCAACTCCCAGTCAAAAAGTCTTGTGAAGGACATGAATCGAATTCAATTTCCCGAAATTTTTAATAGGGAGTTTTATCTTGTTTCCCACCTCCAGGAGGGAGATATTCGTTTGCCCAAAAATCCAATCGCCGTAGACTTTAACAGTTCATCAATGTTATAACTCACGTTTACATATTTACATATTGAAAATGTGTCCACGTCCATCTACTCAGAAATTACCGAAGAACCTGGCGTTTATTTTGTGAAGAGGCTGCAACTCATAAAAAGTCCAATAATATCTGAAACTAAGTATTTCGCGATATTGTTGAATTTTAACTATGTTCCCCTTTCCTAATAGAAAGTTTAAACGAAAAAGAAAGATATCTGAATAATGTATGGACTTCCTTGAAATTTGATTATTAGGATTCTTCTCATATCTTTTTTTTAAGTCAAGAGGATGTGACTTTGGCTATGGGTTTGTGCTGAGATTGTGGGGTCAGTTGTTAGTGTTCGCGGAAAAGCACAGTGACAAACATCCAAAAGACTTATAATATTATTATGTTCTTTCCATTCGTCTTACAGTTAAATATACCCCCAAACGAGAAGCTGGGCTTACGGACCTCTTACGCCACATATCTATTTTCGTTTTAGTGGCGTTGTTACTCATAACGAGTAGGTGTTTCTTACATTTTGGTTCAAACTAAATATTAATTAGGCCACGAAAAACCAATGCTAAAGGTCACAAAGGTATTTACGTGATCCAATCTGTATAGGATTTATTAGCGTTCTCACGACCTCTTCAAGGTTAGTAGGTAGTGTGGCCGTCTACTACTATTATAGGGTTGGGTTTCGCCGAACTTGGTGACAGTGAAAATCCAAAATCGTCTCTTTTATTGCTGGTAGTCATCTGTTGTTAATCATTTGTTGTAAGGACTAATGGACATGCGGTAGTTGATGTGGAATATGTGTAGCTCCCGGCACTTATTTACATAATAACTGTAGATAACTGTACCCTATACTAAGTTTTTTTCTTAAACTGCTAGCCTGGATGGATTTTGATTAAAAAAAACAATAAATAATTAACAGTGTCTACAATAATTACCAGTATAGGTATGTAGTTTCATTACAATACATTTACTTTTATAATAAGCTTTTATTTAATTTTTAAAATACATGTTACCTTTTGTCTTTATTTTCACATGCATCTTTAATTATTTTATTATTATCTTAAGTATTTATTTGCTTTGTTGCTTTGGGTAACTTCTTATATATATTAAACAAATTGTATTATATCTCAATATTTTTTTTTCTTTTTGATCTTAAGCTGCAATCAGGATAAGTGTTTCTTATAACTGTCCATAAATTAATGTTCTCTGCGTCGTGATACGAATAGCTGTGTAAAATTGATCTATATAGTCCACCCAGCTTCTTGTTGTTTGTCCTCATTGTCTACTTTCTGATGCCTTCTGGTGACCATTTCATCAAAAGTTTTGTCCATTATTTTCAATTCTTTATTCATTTTTGTAAATTTCTCGGTTAGATTCGATTTTAAGTCTATTGTTTGAAGTCTATATGTCAAAACTGGTAGAACTGTTGAGTCCTTTATATATTTTCTTGTCTTTGTTTAGTTTCGGTTTAATTTCAGATTCACGCCCAAAACTGTCGTAATGCAATTGTTCCACGTTTCTTATGCCTAATTTTTAAATAATAATGTTTGTCATCTCTTGTACAGTTGCTTATTTGTTTTGTTTTAGACTGGTTAATGTATAGTTCATACCGTTTTTACAAGCTGAAGCTGGCTGATTTCTCATCTCTTGAATGTTGTCCGATTTGTGTGAGATCAGCAAAACACCGTCAGCAAGTCAAAATAGTTAAGTGTTGACCCCATATCTTTTTTAAATCGATTCAAGTAAAGCTGGAAGTCTTTGAAAAAGGCTCTTCCGCTACAAGTTATTTTTGAGATTTAATTTCATTGTGTGCTTATGCCCCGTCAAAGTCCCTACCAACTTAAACTGCTAAAGCTTGTACGTCCGGCTTGTATATATAGATCTCGATCAATGAAAATGAAACGCGGTATTTTCTTACTATAATAATGTATTTATTCCTCGAATGTTGAACTTCGACATTTTGCTTTAGTAATCATTTACCTGTTATTTCATCCTATATCTTCTTCTTTATTCTTTTTCTTTTATCTCTATTTTCTCGTATACTAAATAATCGACTACAATCTATTTTACAGTATTATATTCGGGCCATAGCTCCCGCGACATTTCGCAGGTAGTTAGTTCCTTCCATATTGTCTTTCTCTGAGATAACAAAGTGGCGGGCTTGATCGGCCCCTTGGTCCTCATTCATTATCGACCCATTTTTGGCTAGCTCATCAGCGATCTCTTTGCCGGTTATGCCAAATATTTAAACATTGTCGACAGCTATATTCCAAAACTGTTTATTTTTATACATTTATATAAATATGAAGTATAAAGCGACTTAATCTAGTACTGAAATCGTATTTCTATATTATTCATATGACAGTTTTTTAATCACATGGACCGAACTTCTGACAAACATGCGTAATTTTAGGTGACGTAAGTGTCGCCAATTTAGATATCGTTTACTCTAAGCATATCACATGTAGGAACGAGATTAATTCGAATGTTCTCCCATTTTAACCTGTTTGCTCCACAATTCATTAGACATACTAAATATCGACTGCTAGTGAAGTATAATTTTCATACAATGCTGCGAGGAAAATTATTCCAAAACAGTATAAACACTACTGTTTTACAGCGAAGAAACTGATGCAGCCACCATATTTAAATGTCTATATACAATACATAGTAACGTAAACAAAAAAGCTACACTTTACTCGAAAGATACACACTCCATTGATTGAGGTTGAGGAATGATTCTAGCTGCATAACCGGCAATGCTCGGAAACAAAATTCACAAACTATTTTACCTCGTACAAGAAACAATATTTCATAGAAATATACTGTCAAGAAATTGCGATTGGAATGTTCGCTCAACCAAACAATGAGTAAGAACGAATAAAAAACCAAATGGCTGAGCCGGGACATCATATAATTAATTTGATCATGGTGTTCCTTCTCCATGATAAAAACAAAATAGATGTTTCGCGATATTCCGAATTTTCTTTCTAATTTTACAATAAATAAAAGTAGTAATTCGTTCATGTTGATCGTGAGGTACGTGGACACTAACGAACAGCATTTAATTTTCATATATAAAGAAAAAGATTATGGTATGTTACAGGAAAATTGGTCCAAACAAATATGTAGACAACTGCAACATTGCTTTAGTTTCCTTACTGTGAAACATAATGAATCTGTGTGAGTAACTTAAGATAACTCTGATGACACTCGACGACAGTTAAAACATATACTAAAACTTATGTATTTCAGTTTTTCAATATGTATATCCTTGATTTAAAAAAAAGACAAAGTAGAGAAAAGCATTAAGCATTTCACTTGATGAAAAAGCCAACGGGGAGCTATCTCCTTTTAATAAATCAGGCGAGTTTGGGGAGCGAAAACTAGATTTACTTAGTTCTATATAACTTGTTACATATAAATGTAATCACATTAAATCGATAAACGATTATGTGCACCGCTCTGGGCTCCCTTAGTTTTCTCCAGGATCTGGTATTAAGTTTGTTAAAAAATGTCAAACAAAAGCTAATGAAATATGTTTATATACTCGTATGTATATAAGATGACGACCATATTTGTAACTTCCACTTCCACATCAGTTCCCGATTTGACAAACTTGTGTATCCTTGTGTTTTTTATATCACTATTGAAAATGATGCTAAATACATACGGCCTTACCAATAATCAACTCTAGGCTGGCAGCTTGCGCAGAGACTCCACACTTCCTAAAATCCCTTTACCAATAAACAAAAATAGTTGCCAGAATATAGCTAACTACAGGGTAAAATGTGAATGTTGGGAAAGCCATTTTTATCTCGGGCTTTAGCTAAATAGATCCTCCATATTAATGTCACTTTGAAGAGGAGTGCTGCTCACCCATTTAAAACGCCGGCATTGAATTTCTAAGTAGGAACCAAAACTTGCCATGACCAGGGCAACTCTTGTTTTAAAGAAATTTAAAATTTGTTAAACATCGAATTGATGGAATGAAAAGCCATCATCATAGTTATAAATTAATCTTAGCAAATTGTAAAAGTTTTCTGATTTTATTCGTTGGAATACAACAATGAAACTGGTTTTTAAGTTAACCAAATACAAATTTGTACAAATGTATACACAAAATTGAAAAATATTTTATTTTTGATTGAAATATAAATATATATTTTATAAATATATATATATATATTTATATATACTTTTGATTAAAGGAAATGGTTAATGTTTGTCTGTGCTTTATATAGTGTAACCCCTAGTTCTTGCTTTTTGATTGGTTTTCCTTCTTCAATAGTTTGGAAGGTTGATTAGTAAAAGATACATTATATTATGTTTGGGACCTTTCCAAGACTTTCTTGAGAGCCGACGCAAAGGGAATAAAATATCTCTTTACATAAGTTTGGAAGGCTGAATACCTACCCTTTCTCCAATTCTCTGTACCTCAGTACTCAGGTTGATATTTGGCTGCAACCAAACCCCTATCAAACTGTTTGAAAAAGGAGCGTGTTCGTGAAGAATGAGAATCTCTAATGAAACAATGGTTGGTGTGAAAAAATTTACTTCGCGGAATATATATACATATAAGAATTGTCAGCATTCAGCAAAATACACCGAAACAAAAAATGTCGGATCTTCTGGAGAAATAATAGGACGTAGTACGTACGAATTCATAAAGGAGACAGCTTTCCTGTAGAAAAATTACCAAGGCCTTTTATTTTTCTGCAAGAATTTAAGATTTAGTCGTTTATTGTCACTTTGACACTTCTATACACTTTTTCAAGCACTGCTTCGTTGCTTGGCGAAAACGTAAACGTAAACGATAGGTTCTTAAAACGTGAGATTTTAATTTATTCTTAAATGAATTAGCAGCCTCTTATTTCTATTTTCAAAAATATTCACTTGCTAACGATTCAATTGTGATCTTAAGACCACCGATAAGTTTTGGTTTGCATCATCAGCCTACGAATAAATTAGATCATTCTTATAAACAACGACACAATGCACGGATAAATCAATCGTAAAGTATAAGAAAACAAAGAAATGCGTAGGTACTATAAAAGTACCAAAAATTCTGTCCGAACGAACAATAGGGCATTACTGATTTACATAATATGATATTTGCAAATCAGCGGATATTTTGTGGTTTGTTTTTTACAATAAGCAAAAATCTGTTGAGCAAATTTTATTGCCATTTGCCCGTTCTGTATAAACCATTGACAAATTATGAAATTTGAATTCTGCAATGACAACAAATGCAATAGATTCTGAGAAAGTTGTCATTTCCTAGTAGGTATGTGGTTGTCTAATTGTTTATTGGTACCGTTTCACAAATGCTGTACATTTTTACTAAAGCTGGCAGCCAACTTACTGTCGACCTTAGTGTTTGATTATTAGTATAAGGTCAATAAATGTGTCAAATTCGTCTTCTTAGAACAAAATAAAAAAAAGAAATTTACTAAACTATTTTACAATTAAGTCTTTGTTATTCATTAAGGAATCCTTTTTGTTTCTAAAATCCGTTTTTTCTATTGTACTTAATACCTTTTATTTATTGCACCATGTTATCTAACACAGTCGCGTTGTCGGAGGAGCGGTCGTTCAATCATCTGGCGCACAACAATATATACCTCAACATATGAGGCAACAGGTTAATGAAGCTGTCGGCCAAGCGGTCACCAATGCAGCAATGAACGAGCTGTCAAGTGTCTTCGCCAGCAAATTCAAGTAAACTTTATTAATATATGTACAATGATTGTTTTCTTGTTTTTTTTTTTTTAATTACTTTCTTATTAAAACATGTTTTTTGTTTCTTTAATTGCCGATTCCTTTTTAGTTTGAATTTTGTACCTTTTTAATATTTCATTTATGGTGTGTATTAACTATAGGCATGTAAATACACGCCTAATGTATAGTCATTTGAGTTTTCCGCCTAAAAATAAAAGTTGAAATAATGTTTATAATAATATAAGGACTTAAGCTAATAGTAAAATAACCTCCTAGCTCCAACCATTGCTTGCATTGCAATCTTTTTGCTTATTATTTTAATATTCTTAAATTCAAATGTTATGTTTTTCAACATAAATGCTACATAAAAATAGTTATCAAGCATAAATGTGTTATGCGTAGTTGTTAAACAATAACAAATAAATTTTGGAATACGCTTGTGGGAGTGGAATTACGTTAATCTAAAAAAATGTCTTTATTTATGAAGGAAATGTAGACATCTACATGTGCAGACCTGCAACATGGTATGCTGCGGTCACGTTCGAAACATTCGATAGAATATATTTTTGTAAGAAAGAAATGTATACGTTATTTTACATGTAGGAGAGGTAAATTAAAGGTTTTTGTTCTTTAATCCTATCTATTTTTTTTAACTTGCTATTTTGACATAACTTTTTTACGGATTATTATAATACTTAATAATATCTGTCAATGGAGTTATTAAATTAAGGTCGAGTTGAATCAAGTCACAAAATATGTTATGGCGAAGCCGTTCCAAAGCCCTGTGTATTACCGTATACCACAACTTACCTAAATAAAAACTAAACATACTTCATTGTAAAATTGGGCATACTGCATAAGCATTAACAGTAAATATATATTATGGTTGCTGGGTTTAGTGTACATTAGTTCCACTAGTTTAAAGACAGGCTTTAATTTGTTTATTTTTCCTTTTGGCAGTTTTGCGATGAATTGGAGGTCGTTCACTAATCCTTTTGCAAAAGAAAAATCCGATTACAATGATTACAACCATATTTTTGTTTAGCACTAGTTTAATTAAATTTAAAATGTGATAAAGCCCTGTTGATGAATTTCATATTAAGTTTTTCTAAATGACTTTTTGTTGTTTGGATTTGCATAGTGGGAACGGCTTGCTTAATCGTAATAATTTATTGATAGAGCTATTCTGTCGGTTATATCCATCAGTTTTCGGTAGTCCAAATTTATATGGAATCCAATACTTTACCTTTTCATGTGCATCGATCGAGAAGTATTAATTGTAATTATTATTTAAATACAGTCATATATATCTAACCATTCTTTATATAGGTAAACGAAATATAAAAATAAGTCGGAATCTCTTCTAAATTTATTCATGCAAAATGTAAAACTATGCAATAGTCAGCCGATGTCGTCTCCATTTGCTGTGTGTTTTTGGGTCATTTAAATCTTTTGATCAAGATTTGGAGCGTGCCTTAATTAACGCTTCGTAGTTGAGATTGGGAAAATATTAGTCTGATACTTCTTTGTAAAATCGTTTTTTGTTTTTGTTTTTCAAATGCATGTCATAATATCATTCAGTTGTTTGTTCAAGAAATCTTTGCAAGGGCTTACATTTGACATGATATCATTCAAAATAAATGCTTGATCTCATACAAATCGCCTTATATATAAGTATAATAAATTAATGCCCTTTAGCCAATCAGTTGGAGTTAAATACAAGTATAAAATGTGCATAATAATTATATTTGGCAAATTTAAAGTAAAATTAAATCTATTGAAAACTCTCAATAGTGCCTAAAAAAAAAAAAAAAACTCGTGTGTATTTGCTACGTAATCGCATTGTCTTAAATTTTTTTTTAAATTTCCTCAAAAGCCATGCCCACTTGTGTTTCGTAATATTTAAGACCAGCATGGACCCAACAATGTTTGCGTCGAAAGTATTTTTAAATATGGTCGCTATACTTGTATCAGTCCTTCTTTCCTTCTGTTGGTTTTCGCAGATGGGATCACCGATTAGCGTGCTGGACTTAAGGAGCAAGGGGTTTTCAACGCGAGGAAAATCGCGTTAAATTCTTATTAGATAGAACTTCAGGCAAACAAATTGTTGTGATAATATAGTGTCATTTTTATTCTTATCATTCATTAAACTTATATACTAGACAAAAACGATTAAATCCAATTTAAAGCTAATATTTATTTATCTTATTTTAGCTTATTGGCTCTTAGCGAGGGCTCTAAACTTAACTATATCCTTAAAATTATTGTCTTTCGGCCTTAAAATTATCTATATTTGAATGGTTTGTTCTTTAATCTTCAAGAAACTTCCAAAACTTGAATTCTTTATATTTATTTTTTTTATTTAAAACTATGATAATGCAGTGTGTTACGTATTATATGGACTGTTTTCGGCCAGTTCAGGGTCTCCCCTACCTGATTGTCTCTAGGGCTCTCAGCGTTGTAATTAAAAACTTCTGGTCAGAGCACTGTAGTTCAATCGGTTCACATATCGTTGTCACTTTAGACGACAGAAGCCCGCTTTTTTTAGCTGTACTCGTAATGCAATCTCTTATCTCAGACTACGTTAACGCAAATGAGACCGAAGATCCCTCGAATAAACTTTTGTTCCAAACAACCAAGGATGTCTTTATCAGTATTTACTTATTTTAATAGGTAATGTCTATTTAAGTTGGTTCAATTTGAATACATGTATGTGTAACGGAGCTTCGACCGTCTTTGCCAAAAGTGGAATTTTATTTTTGGATGTACTTGCTGGTAGGTAAAAGAATGGAATCAAATGTAGGTAGGTTTATCTGCGGTTGTTGGACAATCTCTGGTGTAAGGCTAAAAAAGGTGTAAGCTTTCTTAAAGCACATATGAAGTGAACTTTATATTGGCTAACGCCTTTTAAAATCCAGCCTGGGGCCCTACTCTCTATTTCGTTCCGAAAGTCAATCCTATTCGAAATTGCTTTTAAGTTGGTACTCTGTAATACTTTCGTAATTGGCCTTCTGTGATTTTTTTAACCTTCTAAAGAACCTAAGAAATCTTTAAAAAATTCAAATATCGTTTTAACTGGGCCCCAATTTTATAGAATATCACATTAAAGCATCAACTTTCAAGTTGCGCGTGGCACTTGTTTCACGACGGTTAGTTAATAAGAACCAAATTTGAAGCAAAATATAAAAAAAAAAACAGAAAAACCGGTCAAATGTTTATCAAAAGGTAAAATCCAGTAAAGTGCGATATTTAGAAGTGGGACGTAATCATATCAAGGATTGCCTTTAAAATGTTCAAATAAAACTGTTAAAATTCGAAACCCACCCTGGAATCATATTTTGGTTAAAGCAGTGATCTTTGATTGTCTACATTTTAACTAAAAGACTTGAGGACATTTACTTCGAAATCCATTCTGAATAATTAACTGATTCAATAGTATAAAAAGATATTTAGTTGAAAGATAAACTTAGTTCTAAATCAGTAAGAATCACTCAGCAGCTTTAAAAAAAAGGATGCACACAAAAAAATAAATAATTCATCATTTCGGACAGATCAGATTGACACAAAACGGTATGTTTGTAACTGTAGGTACTGCTAATGTCTTTTGCCATTGGTTTCACTCGGGGATCAACTCATTCTGAAATCCGAAGAAACAATAAAACTTTAATCCACAAAAGTTTTGGTGAAATATCACAACGTCTGTCTGCTGGCTAGTATAAAATACATAAATTGCACTTCTAGAGTGGATTCTGGCGAAATTCACTTCCCAGAATCACCAGAACAGTATTTCTTGTGCCAAAGGAACGGTTTCAGTAGTTCCTACAATCGACGAAGAGCAGTAACAGCAAAGTTTGTTCACAATAAAAAATCAAAGCGCAATACGAATTTATAACAATTTATTAGTTAATCCATATTTGAATAAAATAAAATTGATTTTTAACACAGGCAGATCTCATAGAAATCTACCAACCGTATTCGCACCGCACGAAGGAATACCGACCAGCCATTTGCCCTCGAAAATTCGACAGTTTTCTACCACCACCTTTTGTCATTTAAAGACTTTGTTATTACTTTAAAAAAACCGCTAAACAAACATAATAGCATTTATTTGAAGAGAAGAGAACTTTATAACAGGCTTTTTCGAACTCGCTCTGTTTTTGTGAAGTACCATTCTACAAACCAAACTCAGTTCGCTATAAATGGTTTAGTTACATCACAATTTAGACAGTACGTAGAATTCAACATTTGGTTTATAACTTATTTGCTATCTGTTTCACCACGTTTTGCAAACGATTCTGCAAGAGTTGAATTCAAATAATGTAAAGATGGAAATTTAGGAAAACGCTACCAAGCCGAACAAACCAAAAGAACTATTTAAGTGAAGAAAACCCTAAGATTATTTTTTCCAATAGAATACAAATTTGAATGTTGGCATTTTCATGTTGTTTTTGTTATATAATTTTATGGAGACCGCGAACAAGTATATTCGCTAGTTTTTTTGAAATCAGATGCCCTCATCATGCGAATGTAGACCCACCAAGATCCATTGCAGGCACCAGTCTGTAAATTTGATTTTGCGTATATGGCTGAAAATTAACAATATCCTTGTCTACGAGTATCATGTCCATGACAGTAATCGCTCGATTTCAATTTCCAAAAGTGAAACGTGATCTATTTTAAAGTTATGAAGTATTATAAAGATATTTTATTGAAGTGTATTTAAGTGTGACCTAAATGCTGGGACTGTAAGATATTATTTTGGTTGAGTTTGTCGTTATCTATATAAATATAAAATTTATTTACCAAACTAATTTAGTATCCAATGGGTTTGTAAGCTGGACTCCATACAAAGAGGTTCCAAATTATAGATAGTTATTTACTCGTGAATATTCGATTTGGAAATTTATTTTTTTCGCTTACATGATACAATAATCGCTTTCTATGTGTACTTGTTGCATATCTTTAGAGTTAAATCAATATAACATATTTATACGCGTATTATGTGCTGACGCATTGTCATTCTTCATTAAAGCAAAATATGTACGTATTTAAAGTTTCAATGTATATTCTATATTCTATTATTATATTGTTATATCAACTGGGTAGGTAAATGAATAGTTACTTCAACTACTGTATTGTTCGTTTTTCCTAGTATCATATATTAAAAGAAAATATAATTGTACATTTATGGATGAGTACGTATGGCATGGATGAATTAGTAAACAACTATAGAATATGTTGCCATGGAAAGAAAAAACGTTTAATTGCATATAAATGATTTAGAATACCATTGCGTTTCTCAGTTGTAACCATTTACTTATGAATATTTTTTTTTATATTTTTCGCATATGTTTCCGAACTGTCTTATTGAGGGGCGAGCATATTGGTCGAACTACAAAAATGATTTGTCTGTTTAACTATGTCTGATACCTGATCGAATGAAGAAATGTGTGCTCTCTATTATTTTTATAGTATACATTGCACTCTGTTCATCACCCAGCCAATTCATAACAATTTATGTAACGAGTATTCGAAGTGGTCGTTTACGAATGCTCATAATTTAAATTTACTTGATGATTGCTAGATGAAATGCTATTGTGCTCGATTAATTAAATTATATGTAGGAGGAGTTAATGTTGCAAATTTTCTACTTTATTGTCGAAGTACAGACACTCAATCAAAGCAACGTCAAATATAAAATAAAGAATATCTTGAAAGACTAGTTCGATCACATATCAGACATTTTCATTAATAAAGTTATATTACTAGGAGATAGTTATCTAAAAAATTATTAAATGTTGATGTTATCATAGAAAATTAACCATTCCAAAAAAAATAGCATTTGCACTAACATAACAGATTATGTATATACAAATGGACTTTGGCCAATTTATGTATTATATTTTAATAATTTTTAGAATGACCAAGATAATAGTTCATATTTTAACCCGCGTTGAACTGTTATAAAAAATCTTCTCAGTTAGCCATTTGTATACGTAATACAAATTTCAATTCCCTTAAATTATTCCCATAAATGAAAAATAAAATATATATAATATATAATCGTGTGTCGCCTTAATCGTGAGAAGGTATGCTTAGGATCATATATGGGTCTGATGCGCTCAATATAAATGCAAAATATATATACATAGTACCGCCGAATGTAATAGGAATACCATTAAACATAAGAGAATTTTACTGGTTCACTGCTAAAATCGTAAATATAACTGTTAAAGTATTTAGTATAAATGTAAGTATATAAATAAATGTGCATACAAAATTAATACTTGAACAGACCGACAGCTGTATAAATATATAATAACAGTTCAGCTATATTTATAACTAAAAGAATAAAAAACCTCACTATCACTGTTTCTAATTATTATTGCAACTATTTTTTTTTTTTTGCAATGGTTACGGCTTAATAAATGGCACGACAACTGGGAAACAAGACAAAGTATTACAAATACCCAAACAAAACAAAAATACACATTATATAAACAATAAATAACAAATTTCATACAGTAAAACATCCCTGCTGATTTAATTTAATTATAAGGAAACATTGTGCGCTACATAACATCAAATATAGAAAATGTAAGTTATATTAAAATAAATTATAATGTAAAAATAAAATCATTGTTTGTCCAATTAAAATAACTCGTAAAATTGTTTGTTTTTATGTGTTTGTCTATCGCTAAGCTTGCATGGATTGTTTTAAATGCGGATTGCATTATAAATATGGTGCTGGGCAAAGGTAAGTGGAGTGTGATTTGCTTTTCTGTAAGGCAGATTTTGTTGCTTTAGCCACGCCATTTTATCCGTTATTTGTTATTGTTCTCAATCTAGTGCATAACTAAACTGATTGGTTTGCTTAGTTGAAACATCTTATGCTTAAGAAATCCTAATACATCTGTCTGTGTGTGTGGATGTGCGTTTTGAAATGTCCAAGCTACAAGGCGCCAATCCGACCACAAGTATCATTTTTGCGGCTTCATCAGAGATTCTCCTATGTGAAGTTTGGTGGATTTTCTTAGTATGCGTACGATGGCAATGTCGCTCCTTTGGTTTATTCGGGAACAAAAAACTAAAAAAAATGTGCGCATTAATCAGCTTTAGGTAAAGTTCTCAGCCGACACACGGTCTATTTTTAAAAAAGTTTTTGAAATTGAGAATGGAGAATGGCGGACATTCATTATTTATATTTATTAAAACTTTTTACATTTATTTCATCCTTGTTGTTGAATTTCGAATCATTGGTAGTGGACAGAACAGAGGGACGAATATCTACGCTACATCATTCGCACGTTTAACTTATTAAGCGTTTCTTTTGCGGAAGCACATTCTAAGGTTGCCAAAAAGAATATTATAACGAATTACAAATAATAAAGAATTTGAAAACATCAGATTTCCATGTAAACAATTTCCCCCATCTTTCCACCCTCTGCGATACCGGGCACGCTGCTACCACCCTTTCGAAGGAGCCCATCATTCACCCCTATCGAGGTGTCCGTTCTTAAAAAAATCCGATACGAAAGTTAAATGGAATCCGAACTCAAATTGCGTTCGAGGTATCCGTTTCGGAACAAAATAAATGAAGCACATAAACGCGTTCATTTCACATTAAAATATTCCGCAACGATTAGTTGTCGGAGAGCTTCGGAAAAAAATTGCCATGTAGCTGTCAAAAGTAATTGGTTTAACGCAGTTCCACGCATTGCGACAAGGTGCGCTTTAAGTCATAGGAGAATTTTTCCGATGTTCGATGTGAACGGATACCTCTATAGAGGTGAATGTTTTAATGTTACCAAAAAGGATAGGAAGGAGCCCATTATCATCTCTCCTTTCCTGCTTGTCGTCCAGCACTCGGCTACATAAAGCAGAACTGGTAGGATAAAGGTTCAGTGCAGCACACATTTCGGAGTTTTAAACCCACTTTGCCAAACCGAAGTAGTAACGGTTTTTAAGGTAATTCGCCAGATCTCCACTAGGGGTGTCATTTGTTTAGTTCTTGTTCACCTCAAGGTAGATGAACTCCTTAACTACCTCGAAGTTGTTGCTATCAATAGCGACGTTTTGTCCTAGGCGGTGGACAGATGCTTGTTTGTTTGTAGATAGCATATACATGGTCTTATCATCATTTACACAAAGGCCAACAGATTTCGCCTTCAATCGCCGTGAAAACTTCCATCATGGAGCGCGCTGTGAGCGACCGATGATGACGATATCCTTCGCATACCCCAGTACTTGGACGGAGTTGTGCCTTCACTGTTGACACCTGGGCTGCGTACTATCTGCTCCAGCACGAGATTGAAGAAATTGTTTGGGGAAACTATACTTCCAAACTGCACGTTGCAGCGCGTGTCTTCCATCGTCACGCGCAATGCTAATTTCATCAATTTAAACTTGGCAATATCCTCCATTCATAATTACTGTATTTTGTTACCTATTCAATTTAGTGTGTTACATTACGGCCGCATATCTATGAAAGATTTTCTCCCGTATTAACAAACAGCTTAAAAGGCACCAACTCGTTACCTGTTTCTTTTTCTACGACCGACGCCACTCAACGCCGTCGGCTAATGGAATAATTGTATTATTTATGTTTTTTTGTCTGCTAGTTACGCACTGCAGTTGTTCAGTTCTCATAGGTAGAACATGAAAAGCTCTTATTAGATATCTGACTACAACTTTTTGTTTGGGGTGATGGAAATGCAAGTTTGTTTTTGAAAATAATTAGATAGATATACGTAATGGGCCTTACTAATAATCATTTTTAATCTTCGCACTAAATATTTTGTAGGTTACAATGGATAATTTTGTACGGAAAATTTCGCTATTGTGTTCGAAAAATTATGTCTAGTCACTAAAAATTATTATTAGTATCGCGGAATGTGCCGAGGAGGTCAAGATGTCTGGAAACAAAATCAAAATTTGTTGTGTTAAGTAAGCGTATCTATTTGGGGCGTTTGAGGAGAAAGAGTATCTTTGCAATTATACAAACTTATAAACTGCATGAGCAAAATAGGCTGTATTATTTTTACTCTATTTTTGTTTTAAATTTTTATTATTATTTTTTTTTTTAATTTTGGATCTATTTTCTTTCAGCCGGTCTCTACCCAACGTTCCACCTAAGTTACCTGATAGGCCTTACTATGGTAACGCAACGACTGGTCGACCATACTAAGCTTGGAGCAGAATGTCCTACCTTATTTTAATTCTAAGAATGTATTTTTAATATGTATGTGTATTGTATAAATGAAAATATTAAAATAGTTGCATAAGATATTTCAAAGATAATTTCTCGATTGGATTCTTTATTCCTATAGAAAACACTGAACATGAGCTGTAATTATTTCATTATGTAGTCGAAACGAAAATAAAACAACAAAAAAATCAAACGTTTTTAATCACGGCCAAAGGTTATTTACGAATTTAAAGCAGAAAAACTAAAAAACTAAACCGGTTCGAATTCGGACTGCAACTTAAAGTGACATTTTTTCGGAATTTTCCAACGAACACGGTGGGTCTCTGCTATGGATAAGGGAAAGCGCTGTACTGTTCGTTCGTTCTCCGAATTGGGGCAAAATAATAATGATAATGTCCATCAGAGACAATACTGAAGCTAATGTGGTATTCGTTTGGGCCTCTTCAGATTTGCCCTCAGATTTCAGATTTCGTGTGTCTAATCGAACATAAAAACGCTCTTGCTCTTTTTTTGTGTTGATATTCGTGCGACTTGAATATGTGTAGTCCGTCACTTTTCTATGCGCTTTCCATTCACTGGTTAAATTTTATATTAAAACATTCGAAATTTCCGTCCCGATTGATTTCTAAATATTTGTACACAAATAATTTACGAAAATAGATTCACCCGATGCAATGCCTTTCTTTGCTGTAGAAATATTTCACTAAAATGTAAACAAACTCCACCACTTGTCAAACTCAAATTCACTTGTATTGGTAGATCTGAGAAAATATCTAGATTCGCAAAAGTGCTCTGAAATCTGAAAAAGATTGCTTTTTTTGTACCAAACGAACATAAAAATTGCTCTGAGGGCAAAAAAGTGCTCTGAGAGCGCCCAAACGAATACCACATAAGATTAGACTGTATGCCAATTAAGCATATGAATGCCATAAGGCAAATGACCAGATTAGCTGTCAAATGAACAAAAAAAACAGGATTATCAAAACTGTATATTAGACTATATGACCAAATTTACCAATATGGTCATAATGACTTGATGGTCATTTGAGGCATTTGGTATTTATTACCAAAAAGAGAACGAAAATGAAAATGAATCACAATTCTACGAACTCATACACCATAAATAATTCCTGTTCCATCAAAAATGCCATTTATGCCATAACGAAATTTTAATTAAAAGCATATGGGCATATAAGGCTATATGCTGGCATTCGTACCTATTGTCCCATTACACCATATGCTATTTTGGCATTTTTATCTGTCAAAATCAGCCTGGTCATATGTGGCATTCAGGTCATTAGAGCATATGAGATATGCCCATTACATTGTATGACCATATTTTGACAGGAGAACTGTCAGAAATTGACATTTTATGACCACTTCGCATGCCGTCTAATCTTACCTTGAGACCCCCAACTCCAGCCGATTTTCCGTTACTTGCCGACAAGCTATATTACCATGGGGTGGCAAACTTTAGGTGCGTTAGTATTGTTACATAGAAAATCGTATTGACAAATGACACGAAACTTCAAAAATTCCGGCTCACCAACACACTAGCACCTAAAATATACCACTTCCGCTGTGGGAAAAGTTGCTTCAGAGCCACTTCCGTTCAGCTTGAAATGGTCTAAATTTGCCCATTTCTAAGGGATTCCATTGCAGTGTAGTGGAAAACGATTTTTTGATGACTTTGTTAGAAGGGGGGGGGGGGTGGGTTGTTGCATTAGAAGAAAACATATTCCATATTATTAGCAGTGGAAATATCGGATCGCTTAAAAATGAGCAAATTTAGACTATTTCAGGTTCCCCTTAAATTGCGAATAAAAAGTGTCCAGTAAAGCGGGCTGTCTTCTATTTTATATACCAGATAAAAAAGGGTGCAAAGGATAGATATTTAAAGTTTCATCGTTTGTTACTCAACAGTTCTTGAGTTATGGGAAGTTAGAAGCCAACATTATGCTTAATTTCAATAAATCGTAAACCGTTAGGCCGATTGGTACAGTTTGTATTTTATTAGATTAGTAGAGCCAAACACTTTCGAAAATAGAAAGTTTACCTTGCTTGCTACGGTTTTGGTGATAACACGGTTTTAAGGGATTGCGATTTTTTTTTCAAATGGTTCTAACTTTCTAACGGTTGAACTACAAACGAAAAAAAATTCACTACAAACGAATGCCTGTCGAACTGCATACCCAGTTTTTCATTCTAGAAAATGTACGGGCTAACCTCACAAAAACAATTAAGCTCCAAATTCGCTTAAATTTCATGTAAATCAAAAACCGTTGGGTGGAAAACAGTTGAAAATAGAAAATTTCATCACTCGGCATTGTACCGTTTCGAAGATAACGCGGTTTTATGTCTCCTGCTTAAATTGCACATAAATTCTGTTTGGTTTGGTCAGTTTTGGTATTTCTAGTTTTATTAGATAGAACATACAACCAACTAGTTTTTGTCGTTTTTAGTTGTCCAGCATTTCAAATCTCCGTCCCCTTGAATCAATTTTCAATAAATTACCATCTATTGATAAGAGGTCACTTTTTTTTTGTTCTACAACAATAGAATATATTAGAAGAAAATTGATTTTACTTTGGCTTCATAACCGAAATATTGATATGAGTTTATATGACGAAGTAGTGTTGCATCTTAATCTTATTCCTTGTGATAAAATCACAAAATTTGAATTTGATTAGATAACCAAATAATACAGGTTTTGCAGAAATTGGGTTTTTGTTGTTATAAACTGTTTAAAAGTGGTCAGTTTTTAATGTTATTCGAAGGAGTAGAAAAATTTGTTGGATAAAATCGGGGTTTATTGATTGGTTGTTGTTGCTAATTGACAAATAGCGACTCATATCGATGGACACGGATGAATGGTTTGCGATAATGGGTTTACCGTTGTTTTATTGTTGTTGTGAAGTCTATAAATGGATGCAACTCTAAGGGGATGCTTTTTTTGACTGTAATTGCATTTTATTAAGTAACGCTTGAGAGAATTCGGAAATGTTAAATGCGGTTATTTAAGTTTGAATATGCTTTATGTACTGTTGTTTTCAAATAATTTCTCTCTATTTGAAGTTCGGAGTTATAGGTGCAGACACAAATGTCCTTATATCTCCGTAATAAGACACTTCTGAGAAAAAGAATTTCACTACATGCTAAAAAGTGAATAAAAATACTAAAGTACGATGGAAGAAAATTGCGCGAGCGTGTATAGCGAAACTTAGAATTGGTTGGAGATGACGATAGTGACGATGTTAACAGAATAACAAGGAATGCAACGGAGTACTTAGCCTTAGAGTCCTTAAAAAATTAAATAAATGTAGGTGTGTCTGACACGAATCAGTGGTTCAGTAACGACTTAAATCAAATGAAATAACAATAGCCGTTTTTCTTTTTTAGTTCCGAGCAGAACCTGAACTGTTATAAAAAAAGTTCGTGTTACTTTTTTAGCTCAGATACATCAGAGCTCAAATTTGTGTTTCTTTTTTCGTTCAGAGTATGATCAGAGCGCGCTCTATGAGCTCAGAATGAATTGACTGAGCAGCCTGAGGAAAAAGCTGATTACACATGTATAAGCACAGCACACTTCCAGTCACATTGGACAGAAAAAAATAGCAGGAAAAATAAAAAAAGATCAGAACGCTGTGAGCACGCTCGGTTCAGAGCGCGCTCCTAATGCTCGAACTCAGTTCTGTGCTCAGCTCTGAACTAAAAAAGAAAAACGACTAATATAGCAATATTCATCAGCCACCCTGTAGTTACAGATAGGCAATTGTTGATTCGATGACCAATTTAGGAGGAGACAAAAAAAAAATATTAAAAAGATTTTACTACATAAAATAGTAAAAGTACCAACAAATTTTCATTAGATTTTAAATTGTTTCTGTACATTTTACATATAACTCTCAATAAACTCCATTATTAGTGTTTTCTTATTTATTGAACCTGAAAGTACCTGTTATTCTAAATTTTCTGGTTTTGGAGGAATAAATGCCCAGTTAAAAAAATTTTCAATTGGTATTGCAATTCCATTTACTCAATCGTATAGGTAGGTACTTACTTTTTTCACCTTTTTTTTTTTTCAAAATTCTTTCCAGCTAAAGGTAATAGTATAAACAACAGCAATGAAGTTTAGTTCTTTATATATTTTGTGTAGGTACATCTACTACGTTATTCAATTAATCGATTTACATAAAATTAATCATCCAAAGAGTAACAGTAACATAATGTTAAGAGGACAACGATCCGTCATACATTTTTGACGCGTATTTACGGAGAAATACTGTAAGTTTTTATAAGGTATGTATTACCGAAAAACATACTAAAAATGCGTATCCAATAGAAAAATTACATCCATAGTTTTCCTCCAGATTAAATGAAAATCTCCTCTTATTACGCCAAATAATTTTCTTTCAAGTACGCATTTTTAGTATTTATTATGTATATCTAAGTACATTAACATATTTATGTTAAGTTATTATCTTATATATCTTACGATTGGTTTAATCTAACTTGATAGATGTACATATATTTATAATTTATTCCTTTGTTTGTTTAATCATTAGTAGTAGATAATAATTACATTGACGATTCAATACACTAACTCAATTTTATATGCAAATTTAATCTTCCTTCGATAGACTGCCCAAGTCAGAGAGGAATGTCTCTGGTGTAAGAATATGTGATGAGCCAACTATAACTTCCCAGTTTTTAACCGAATTTGTCACTTCGTATGCACATCGCATTTCCGACATACTTACTCCACCAACGACAAAAACAATGAGTCGGGGAACATTTTTGACGGCTGTTTGAGCTTTATCCTTATGCCAATGACCGTAGCGGGCGCTTAAAAGAAATGAAATATGTTATGATGTTAATTATATTACTTTACAAATAATATCTTTTTTTAACAAATTATTTAAAAAAAATAAATACCTATCTGTAAGTCTTCAGTAGGATATTTCTAACTTGAACAAGACTTTCACAAAACAGATGTAACTGGAAAACTGATCTAATTTTGTTGCATTTTCTTCATTATTTTTAAAACATGGTTCAACAATGAAAATGTTTTGTTGTTTTGTATAGAGCTCCATTTTTAATAACTCTCAACTGTCAACTGCCACGACTTCCCTACTGCAGAAATAGCGCAAAATTCAAACCTTGAGAAGTGAAATTTCGGACACACTTTAAATGCAACGAACAATTATGTTGTTTTCGAATGGAAAAATATCCCTGATCAAAAACTGAAATACCTAATGAAAACTACATTAAAAATACAACCAGTTGAAAAATTGGTACGAAATGCGGGGATCTGAATTCTGAACACATCTGACAACCAACTTTAAGGTTACTCATTTAAATCTCGTTGCGATGGAACCTAAGACAGTTGATCAAAATCGAGTATTATCCCCTCGAAAATAAATCCTGCAGTAGCTACTGAGTGGTAATGACTTGATATACCCATAAACATGAAGATGGAACGTTTAATCTAAAAAAAATATTTCTGGCAAGCAGAAGAACAGTGATTAACTGTGTTTTTAAGTAAAAATTATCGATCACAATCACAGTGACCAAATAAAATGTTTCGAAGAATTCAGTGTTGAACCAAATAAAAAACGATACCAATGCTACTATTGAAGTCCGACTGTGCGAGTATATGCGAAGCACCGGCGCGCCGGATTATATAAGCTATAAATGAATTCACTTAATGGTCAAATCATAGTTCACATTGTGGCTGTTGCGCGATAACAGTTTTTTTTAATTGTCTTGCCAAAAAACGACTTCCTAAGGTTCAAAATCATAGCGGTGCCCTTTACTCTTGCTGTGTTATCGTTTTTCAAGCTTCTATCAAATCCATAGAATACGAAAAAACACCAAACACCTGTCGTGTCAGACAGCAACCTATCTCTCAGCAGTTTTCTGTACTCCGAAGGTCAGGGAATTTATGTGACACTAGCTCCGTAACTCCTCACAATCATTCGTTTGTGAATTTTTTTTAAAAAATAAAAGGGACAAACAATTATGCAAACCGTTGAATTGAGAAGCTTTCTCTGTGCAGTAGTTTTCTTGGATTTTTGTCAGACATAAGTCTTTTTTCCGGGGATTAAATTTTGGGTAACTGCCTCAAAAGTGCCAACAGTAAATTTGGTAATTTAAAATAACAAAAAACACATACCTTGTTGGGGCATGGTATGTAGCGTTCTGTGCACGCCCTGATAAGAATGCAAAATGTCTTTGGTCCAATTTGTCCTCAATACAATCTTCCATAATATCTTTAATAACTGGGGTCCAACGAGACATCTGATAGGTATGTTCGGTGATGCGTTCCTTTCGTGGGACTGAGTATGGCTTCTTACGACTCTGTAAAAGTTAAATGTATATGTATATTAATGTTCCAAACCGACATATCGAAAGCCCACTACTTACATCAGCAATAACATTAATGCCCAAGAAACTCAGATTTCTCACCATATCCTGCTCCTTTGGACCCAGTTGAGCATGTGTAAATAATTTTGTTAGATTTTCTTCAGAAATTCCATTCTTGATCATTACATAAAGCGCAATAATACGGACTTTATCGCAGTTTGGGACGGTCTGAAAACATATGTTTTATTTATAGGTGATTTTTAAGTTTTTTTGTTTTTGTTGTGCTGCGCCCACGAATATTTAAGTGCCTACTGCAGATGGAAAAGGATTTTAATGAAAAAAACTAATCGTTACCGAAGCTTCCTGTAGTTATTAAACATCTCATATATGATAAATTGCAATCGATTCAAATTGAATCAAACTCGATTTGTAATGACTTCGATGTGCCATATGTTTCCATAACAAGAATTATTTCTCTGTAGCCTCATAATGATAGCGTAATTTTTATAACCGCTTTCCCGACCTTTATTCCCTTCAGACTAAAAAGTATCAAACCGAAAGAAAACTCATGGCATGGTACGGTGTGAGCCCTTTTCCGTACGTCCTATTCTGCTGGAATATGTCCCGAGAGTGTCGAACGGAAGAAAAATTACATTTGGTTTAAATTTTGTTTCTTTTTACTCTAAAAATAAACGAGTTTTCCATGAGAAAATATAATTTCACCCATTTCCAATATTTATTCCGAATTTTATCAACAAACTTTACCTCTTGACTTTTGTTTGTTCTTGCAATTTTTTTTTTTTACTTTTTACTGAATGCATTGACAGTTTTTTTTTTTTTTCTCTCTCTCGCATGAAATTTCGAAGTACTTTTTGATTGATAAGCTAAAGGTATGTGTATAGTCCACCAACCGACAAAATAATAAATGAATATGGATAATTCGTAGCGCATGTTCTAATGATTTCTTACCGACTAACTAACCTGATCAAGGAGAATCGGAACAATATTTCGCATGTGATCCTTTATTTTTTCACCCTCAGCATCAGTGCCCATGGCTAGATCTTGTTCAACACGACACAGCTTGTCAACGTAGCTCTTCAAATATAACATGAAATGTGCGTTAAAGTTATTTAAAAAAATATATATATAGTTGGCCTAGCTTCTCGCTGTATATTCGTTTAAAAGGAAATTTAGTTTTCCGGACCTACCTGGTACGACTTCATGCAGTCTTCAGCTAAATGCAAATGAGTTGCATACTTTGATAATTCCTTTTGATATTGTGGCATTTTTTTAATCATTTGGGAGAGATCACGCATTGACGACTTGTCGGCTGTTAAATACCAATTCATTAACAAAAAACATATTTCTACATCAATCTACAATATCACGAAAATCAAACTAGAACCATACTTACTGGAAGTCATTCGCTTGGAATCAGTGAACTTTTTTAGATTTTGTGTTACTTGCGCTGAAACCACAGCTATGTGCTGATGGCGTAGTTCAAGCCACAATTCATCATTTTCGTCGAGAAGTACTTCTTTGTCTGGGGCATTTGGTGCCGGAGTGTACTTGTACACATCATTAATTATCTCCAACAAATCGTATGCCATAGCTTGTAGAGTGAGTTCATGTAACAATGGGGAAACACAGTCGAATCCACGATCGAGGATGAGCAACTGCGAACGCGATTTCTCTGGACCCTCTCCCATTGTGGGTTCATCAGCTTTATATGCGTCCAATTTTTGCTGTACCGATGCAGCGAGATCGACATTTTTGTCCCAATCGGAGCGGTATCGTAACATTGGGTATTCACCTAATGTGGCACACAATGTAGCAATTTGTTCTGCAATACGCTCTAGGTGCTTCGCACGGATAGAAGCGAATGCAGGCGAATAAAGACATTGGAATGTGTCCGGCGAATCAAGAGAAAATACCTGTAGTTGGATGGATTGGGTGACTAGAAACTTAATTTGTCTTTCTTCAAATGAATAATAAATCATATTTTACAAGCAAAACCAAAAAAGCAAGATGTGCCAGCAAAAAATTATGGGATGAAAGCGTATAATTTCTTAGGAGAGGAATAGGGATATATATTCAGCAATAGGAACATACGTTAGTAGAAACAAAGCAAAAGACAAGTGTGATGTGAAGCAAGAATAGGGAAAGAATTTAATAAATAAATGTCAAAATGAAAAGAGCAAAATACATGAGCGTCTATGGATGATCTAATTAAAACTCAATGCCACTCTTATGTGCCCGTATATGAATTTTCCTGTGGTTGCAGTATGGCGTGTTATTAAGTTACTATGTTTAGGTTTATAGTAGGGGGTCTTTGGGAGGGCCGGGCTAGCCAACATGAAAAGTGCTGCCGAGACTCGAACGGCGCTTACAGCCTCGCTCGGGTCTCGGTGGCACTGATGAACCCTTGTGGGCGGCTGTCAGGCGCCAATGGACGCGATCAGGATGGTGACCAATCGATGATTATAGGTAATTTAGGTTAAGTAGCTTAGGCAGTTTTAATTTGTTTTACAAAAAAAAAAAAACAATAATAAAGAATTCAACTTTTCTAAAGTTTCTTGAAAACTAAAAAACAAAACAAATCTCAGAAATAGATAGATTTAAGGCCGAAAGGCAATAATTTTAAGGATATTGATAAGTTTAGAGCCAGTAGGCTAGAATAAGTTAAATGTTAATTTTAAATTAGATTTAATCGTTTTTGTGTAGTATGTAAGTTTAAGAAAAAAAGTAAATAAAGAATGAATTTTTTAAAAAAAGCAGTATGGCGTGCATTTATTAGGACAGTCAGATTGTATTTGGTTGTACATATTTGGTTACACGAAAACCAACACTTGTTTGTTAAATCGAAACAATTTTTATTCATTTAGGCAAAAATCCAACGCCTTGGGACCTGGCCCTGGGCATGGTGTGGAGACGGAGAATATTTGGGTTACAGTTATCAGAAAAAATACATCAATCAAGCCGAAAATGTCCTTTCTGCCTGCAAAACCACAGGAAAGAAAGAGCTACTTTTGAAATAGTCTCTAAACAAACAGTTTTTTAGACCAACTTTAATAGAATGCAACAGACATTCCGAGAACACTTTAGAAATATTATTGGTTGTAAATTGGTTCGTTCGGGTACTTTTTTGCAAACGTAAAATTATTAAAAATTTGCTAAGAATAGGTGCGAATGTGTGAAAATTTAAATAAATGAGAGAGAAATCTTTTAATCTTTAATTCTTTCGTAATTTTCTACTCTCCGAATTTCGAGTGACTGAAAAATAAAAAATGAAAACTCGCATCTAAGTGACAGGTCTAAAAACTTGACAAGTAAAACTCTATTTATTTTCGTCTTCAACGATGTCGGAGGAAGAAGTTATAATTGAATGTTCTCCTAGAAAATATCAGCGCATTAAAAATGGTAAGTTAATAGGCATTAAACTTATAAAAATTTCAATTCCAGCTTATTTTGTAGAGGCTGCATTTGAAGAGAACCATGTCAAAATGACATTTCTTAAACTTTTTGTAAGAAAACCGGTCAAGTACTTCTCTTGAAATTGACAGATTTCTCTCTCGACTTTGGAGATTTGATATTTTTCATTTTTCTATGCTGAAAGTACACGAACGAACCTAATGTCTTTAAATTGTTCTGAGGAAGAAAAACATGGTTCTTATTAAATATACATATATTATAATTATAAATTCAAACTAACAGGTCCGTGCAGGCACCACCCCTTGTCTACTTCTCACAGCCAATCGGTTTGTGGTTGTTTTTATTTTTGAAGCGGTTGGAAGGAACCACTGTTCATGCCGAGTACGAACGGCTGAATTGATAAGCTCTTTCATGACCGACATCTATAGTGATATGCAAACCTCAAATGAAGTCATTTAAAGCAGTCATTTGCATTCATTAAAGTGCGCATTATTTTACAATTTCGATAAGTGTGAGTCCCTGTAAAGAGAACATAGTGAGTGTCTTTTTTCAAACATTGATCAAATATAATACAAAAAAAAAAGAACAACAAAAACAATGAAACGACTTGCAAACTATCATCGTTCAGTTCACACGACTGTATTTGGCAGTTGTCTTATTTACGTGAAATTACAAAAACGAAGTAGAAGACGATTAAACGATTAGAGCGCAGTCTAAAAGAAAATCTTATACTCGATTTCTGGGATCCAGACTGTGGTTATTTATAACGGGTGATTTTTTAAGAGGTTTAGAACTTTTTTTAAAAAAAAACACACAAAAAATTCGAAAAAATGAATGAAATATTTATTTGAATCGATAGTTTGAACCTTGCAATTTAATGTTTAAAGATAATTTCATGCAAATGTTGACCGCGGCTGCGTCTCAGGTAGCCCATCCGCTGAGTCCAATTTTGGCATACTCTTTCACACATATCGGCCGGTATCTCACGAATGAATGCATGGATGTTGGCTTCCAGTGCGTCAATCGAAGCGGGCTTGTCCCTATACACATTAGCCTTGGCATACCCCCACAAAAAATAATCTAATGGTGTCAAATCGCACGATCTAGGCGGCCAATTGACCGGCCCGAAACGTGAAATTAACTGTTCACCAAACTCGCCTCGCAATTGCGCCATTGTTTCGCGTGCTGTGTGGCATGTGGCACCGTCTTGTTGAAACCACATATCATGCAAGTCAAGAACTTCCATTTCGGGCAAAAAAAAGTTTGTTATCATCGCTCGGTAGCGTTCACCATTGACAGTAACGCTGCGATTCGCATCATCTTTGAAGAAATATGGCCCAATAATGCCGCCGGCCCATAAACCGCACCAAACAGTGGCTTTTTCGGGATGCATTGGTAGCTGTTGCAATGCTTCTGGCTGATCTTCACTCCAAATGCGGCAATTTTGCTTATTTACGTACCCATTCAACCAAAAATGAGCCTCACCGCTGAACACAATTTTTCGATAAAAAAGCGGATCCTCGGCCAGCTTTCCAAGAGCCCATTCACCAAAAATTCGGCGGTGTGGTAGGTCGGCTGGCTTTAGTTCTTGCACCAGCTGTATCTTAAAAGGCTTTACGCCCAAATCCTTCCGCAAAATTTTCCACGTAGTGCTGTAACAAAGGCCTAACTGCTGGGAACGGCGCCGAATCGACATTTCGCGGTCTTCTGTCACACTAGCTGATACGGCCGCAATATTTTCTTCACTACGCACAGTACGTAAACGTGTTGGTGGTTTAATGCCCAACAAAGTAAATTTGGTGCGAAATTTGGTCACAATCTTCCGAATAGACTGCTCAGAAGGTCGAGAATGCCGATCATAAAATGGAAGCAGCGCGCGATGAACATTTCGAACCGAGCACGAATTTTGATAGTAAAATTCAATAATTTGCAAGCGTTGTTCATTTGTAAGACGATCCATGGTTAAATTGCAAACCAAACTGAAGCTGTTTGACAGTGACACAAGGTACTAAACACACGTCAGCTGTCAAAACCAGTGTTGCCAAAACCAAACCAGCTAAAAAATCACCCTTTATAAAGACAGGGAGGAACGATAAACAATAGATATCGGCCGAATACATACTCTATTACGACATACAACCTATCGCCGCGGTGGGCACCGATAAATGCAACCTGGACCGACATAAATAATAGAAGTAAATGTCTTTTTAAATAAATTATGACATTCAAGAACAACCTTTATCGAGAGAATCAGTCATCCTCTTCGTAGTATAGAAATCAACTACATAATTTATAATAATAACCTCCCCGTCCACCCGACCTAGACTAAGTGAAGGTAGCTATCTAAGCTTAGCTTAAGTCCAACAAAGCCCAGCCGCCGAACTGTTGAAAGCGGCTGGCGATGACTTGGCTAGGGACATGGTGCATGTTCATCTGTAAAATATGGTCGGAGGAAAGTATGCCCAATGAATGGAACCTCAGCATTGTTTGCCCGATCCTCAAGAAAGGAGACCCTGCGCCAACTACAGAGGTATCAGTCTTCTTAACATTGCCTACAAGATTTGAACTCGCCCGTTTGTGCAGGATGACGATGGAGAATGCACACTGCTCCATCAAGGTCGGTAAGGAACTCACCGAGACCTTCGACGTCAAAAAAGGATTTAGACAAATCGATGCGCTGTCATGTGACTTTTTCAGCATCGTTCTTAAAATAATACAGCAAAACTCAAATATCAACACCAGAGGCACGATCTTTGAAAAGTAAGTCCAATTACTCGCGTACGGCGAAGGACATTGACATAATAGGCAGAACGCAGCGTGATGTAAATGGCGCTTTTGTGAGTATTGAGACTGAGGTGGCGAAGATGGGTTTGGCGGTAAATGAGGGCAAGACAAAGTATATGCTGTCAAGTAAAAAGGACACCCAACACCGACGTCTCGGACAGGACGTCACCATAGACAAATATAACTTTGAGGTGGTTAGAGACGGTGAATGGAGGAGGAGATACCACGACGAACTGTACAGCGACATCGACCTAGTAAGAAGAGTAAGGGTCCAACGACTGAGGCGGCTGGGTCATGTTGAGCGAATGGAAACCAATACTCCGGCCCGAAAAATCTTCGAATCCACACCCGATGGACGGCGCAATAGACGAAGACCGCGACTAAGGTGGCGCATGCAAGTGGAAGGGGACCTTAACTAACTAAACCTGCGAAACTGAATACAGCTGGCTAAAGATCGTGCTAGCTGGAGACGCTTGTTGGTTGAGGCCCCGGTCGACCCCGGACTGTAGCGCCACCTTAAATAAGTAACCTCACTGACAGGATGTCTGTTGTTTTTTTTTTTTTTTTTTTCTATAAAAGGGGTTTTCAAATCGTGGACCGCTCAGACCATTCTCGGTCCATTGTACTCCAACCCAACCCCCTTTTATTTGTTTTTTTTTTTTTTTTTTTTTTTGAAACTGCGATATTATTGGTTTCACTTTATATTTTGGTGGCCGAGTATTGCTGTGGCCCGGGGGCTCGATTTAGCCCCGTCCGGCTCGCAGTCAATGACTTTACACTTTACAAGCCACATAGGGCTTGACTGTTTCAGTTAGCCCTTCTAGATGACCACCTTGGTGAATTTTCGTGCATGACAATAGTTTTCGAAGTGTGCGGTTAAAAAGAAATCGTGTTGTTTACGAAATTGACAAAGTATCAGGTGATATAAAAAAAAATAATAAAACAAAAAAAATTGTTATGTACTTTGTGTTTAAATTATTAAAAAGAAATACACAAATAAACTAACTCTACGTAAGCATGGGATAGCAGATGCATAAGAAAGGAATAAACTACTTAAACTACCGATGTGACTTCATCTACAATATTTCGGCATTGAGGTATACGTCAAATTACATAAACAGACATAAAGCTTCGGCTTTTGTTATAAGACCAAAAATGTATTCAGCTTAGCAATATATAACATTTGTACAACAAATAAATAAATGACAAGCATTATGTCTGATTATCTGTTGTAATTTGGCATATACGGCTGCCTCATTCTTGCTGTTAAGCACGACGATTTGTTCTGTACACATTTTAACATACATTAAATTGAACACTACAAAAAATGTAAGCAAAACTTAAGGAGATTTGTTCTATCGCATCTTTAAGGGCTTTATCTGTGGCATATGTTAAAGAATGCTAATAGTTCCCCATTCTTTTGCTGGCTTCTTTTAAGAAAGCGTGCAATAATGCTGCGTTTTCTTTTGTTGGTTGGTGGTTAGATTTTCACATATATTTTTAGGATACATGAAATGTTCGCACCTGACATTCGTACGGTAGAAAAGCGATATTGATCTCCTTTAGAGTTTTGATCTTTCTTGCAGCGCACGATTTACACAAATCGTTGAACAATTCTTCTGGACAAACTATAATTAAATTAATTATTTTAATATTTAGTCATTTAAAAAAAAGCGTGATTAATCAACCTTCTTAATAAATATGAACAAACAAATGCGTAGTCTCTTCGAGAGCAATACTAATTTATGATAAACAAATAAACTAACACTAGATTTTCACTAAAAAGCCCGCACCAGATCCTTGTGCCAGCAATGGCCGAAAAGAGGTAAAAAAAAAAATCTGTTTGCTGGCCGCGTTCCATTTAACGCAATTGCACCAGATAAAAAAAATGGAACGGAGGAACAAATTTATGTCAAGTCTAAATTGAGGAGCTCTTCCAAGACAGTTGCACTCTCGGTTGTTTTAGAGAAGGGTAGCCCAGTCGACAACAAACAGAAACATGATTTGGCGTTTGAACCTGAGACGCCTAGCCGGTCAGTTATTCGGCACACAATGTACGTTCAGTTTTGAAACCACTCGACTTTCTCAAATACGTTTTGGCGGCCAAATTACCGCATACTAAACCCATCAAATTATTAAAGTTCTTTTCGTAAGAATATTTTAATTTCGGCAATACGGAGAGACACTACGCGGTACTAGAATTACAATTTTAGTGTGCAATTTATATACATATGAGGAACGTACAAGGCAATATTTCCCAATATTTTCCATGCGAAATTAGCTGCTGCAGCGAGCCACACACCTTAGATTAAGAATTCATATTATGCAACCAAGAATGAACCAGATGTATGCGCACATTTATATGTATGTATGTACCTACTTTGAACCACCACAAGGTATTCAACTAAATTGCATGATTACTTTTTTTCTATAATTTGAGTTGTTCGGTTTGTAGGATATGTAAAGACAATTAAGGGAGACTCCTGCTATAGATATTCGAACTCGAAAATGGCATTAGCCATCAATTAATAATAACCGACAAACATTGACCAAATGAACGATGCATATAAAACCAATAATCATACAATGATCCACTTGAAACCAAAAGTACGGATATTTTCACCCGATTGTTAGTAGGAAACGGTAGTATGTATTAATCGCGATACTTAATAAATCCCACAATAAAGCTGTTTTTGGTTTTTATTTTGTTGTATACCTTATCTTCATAAGCAATAAACGCTATATTGATTTCTTTACACGTCTTTATGAACTTCTTGGAAATATCCTTCTGTGATGATAACATTTCAAATATAACATCAGGAACGGCTAAATATGTTCATGTTTTTTTTTTAATCAATTTATAATTTATGTTGTAATAGAAAAGATGTCTTTTAGCATTGTGCACAATTACCTTCGGTGAAAAATACATGCGCGTAGCGGTACATTGGACGCGCGGGATTTTCGAAATCACGCATTAGAGCTCGTACGGACTCATCCGACGGCGTAATCAGATACACAGCTTCCATTGTCGGAAGTGGTTCACGCTTCTTATTGATATCCTCAACCACTGAAAAGCAGAATGTACACAATCATCCAATCGTTGTATTTCATATACAATACTCACATGTGATTCCTTCAGCACTTATTTCATGCATCTTGCAACATGCGGAGACCATACGCATCGCCAGCTTGTCAACAACAAGGACCCGCCATTCAACACCTCCAGACGCGGCGGGCTTAGCTGGCCCTGCTGCACCCTTCTTAGGCTGAGCTGGAGGCTTGTACTTCACAACTTCATTCATAATTTCTAGTGGGGAAGCAAAGGAAATCGTTGAAACGTTTACAAAATAAAAAACAATACGAAGCCGAGCAAGTGTAATTGTGATAAAATTGGTTATAACGTAATTAAAATAGGAATTCAGATGTTGTTTTTATCATATCATTTCTTTAATTGTAGTGTGGAAATAATTATGCGAAAAAGAGTGTCAAATGTCATTTTGCAGCTTGCGCTATCGTTCTAGCGCGGGCGTTCCTTCATCTGGGATATTTTGTGCTAGGTGAGGGTAGGTCGTTCGTCACATAGATGACATGGTGGAGGAGTTTCCCTGTTGTATAGATGTTTGTGGGTAATATAAGAATGGCCCAGCCCGAGTCTTGCGTATATTTTCAGTTTTTTTTTTTTGTGGGATGTTGTTGGGGTAGATTGCTTTAATCCGTTGGGATCAACGTTTTTGTATGTGTGATTGTAATCTGTCCAGTCAATGTTCCTTTTACATTTCCAGTTTTCCAGGAGATGATTTTTGTTGTATTTCAAAGTGAATAAAGCCGGCACCAGACTTCTAACGTATGGGGTGTTGTGGTGTGGTATGTAATGTCGCGTTCTGTCTAATGCGGTGTGAGTTTGTTAAATGAATTCAAATGTTGTTTGTTAAACTTTTTGACGTTGTCGATTTCCTAGTTTATGTGTGCTCTTTCTTTCACATAGGCAGTTACAGATAATATATTTTTAGCGTTTCATTGCGCCATGGAGCGTTCGGGCGAAGTCGGAATGGAACCGATTTCCACACAACGCGCCGTACTGCACTCTGCCTCACAACACAAGAAAAATATGTTCCTACGCAAATGAAATCCATTGGAGTGATAGCAGCACACCACTCCACAACACACCACACGTTACAAGTGTGGATCCGGCTTAGAAAGTGTAACAAAACGCCAACCATCTTGGATATCTCAATAGAATGCTAGAATGCTACCTATTGGGTGTTAGAAGATTTGCTAAGTACAACGGTTGAAATTCAATTTGTTGCGGAATGTTTTACAATAGATTCATAAGAATATTTAATATCGCTATAAAATACACCATCAACCTTGCATGAAGGGTTTATATCGAAAGTTCAGCTGGTAAAGATAACAGACTGTTAATTTTGTTAAAAATCATAACAGAATAAAAAGAACTATTTTTTTTTAGTTATCTTCTTTGATATGTATTCGATGTGGCTCTTGAAATTCAAATTGTTGTTATCAATTATTATGCTATAATGCGTACAGAAGTGGAGGCTTATATTTTTTCAGTTTGCCTTGTAATTGCAGGCTCTCGGTTAAGCATTCAGGTAAAAAGGCGTTAGAGAATTTAGCAAAACATGGAAAAAAGGATGTAAGATTTTGCGAAAAAAATAAAACATTTTTATCCTTCAAGTTTGGTTGTGCGTGGCACGGAAAAAGATACTACCCCGTATGGTGTACCCATTTCTTCCCCTAACATATGCTCTTGTTCCGAAAACTATAGGGATGCAATGTGTGAAGAACTAAAGCATCTTTTTTGGCAGGCCCACAATGGATGAAGCGAAAAATAACAATCTTACGATGGGAGATACTTATGTATGTAAATATAAGTTATGTACTTTTTTAGACAATTTTATTTTATTGTTTGACAGTCTCCTTTGACATCGACGCACTTAGCCCAACGATATTCCAACTTTTTACAACCTCCAAAAAATAGGTTTTGTCAAACTGTGCAAAATATGCCTCAGTTGCGGCAATGACCTTCTCGTTTGCTGTGCTTTTCTTTCCGGCAAGCCTTTTATCCATATTTGGAAACAAAATTAAATCACGGAGCCAAATCTGGAGAATACGGTGGATGCGGCAGTAATTCGTAACCTAATTCAATCAATTTTGCAGCCGCGACGTAACACGAGTGCACCGGTGCATTTAACGTGATGGAATAAAACTTTGTTCTTTGCCAAGTGGGGCCGTTTTCTCTTCAATGCGTCGTTAAATTTTCCCAATAATTCAGCATAATATCGATGTAGATTATGCCCTGAAAATCTCAAAAAACGGTTGCCATGACCTTTCTGGTCGATGGAATTGCTTTCGTCTTCTATGGTGCACGGTCTCCGCGTGCAGACCACTGTTTGGACTGTTCTTTCATTTCAGGCGTATAGTGATGGATCCAAGACTCATAAACAGTCACGTAGAGGCGCAGAAACTCCTTCGGATTCTCGAATTCTTCACCATTTCATACGCAGTCACTTCAATTGGACGACCTGGACGCTCTTCATCTACGATGGATGTACGAACATGCTTGAATTTATTGAACCAATATCGAATTGTTGCCATCGAACCAGAAAGGTCATACACGTTTTGCCATCCAAAAACAAGAATCTGATTACTGGGGTATTGCACTTTTTCCATAATTAGAAAAAACTTACACTTGCTCACTTTCAACAACTACTAAAACGAAATGAATCGATGAATTTATCTGAAATTTTGACAGATCATTTCATCAATGCCGTTACATGTCTTCAATCACCCTATTCGCGCCGAGCCGAAAACTGGGTTTTCCCGAAAACACTAGAAAGCTTAATCGAGAACAGAAGTTTTCCCATACATATTTCAGTTTTCAAAATGAGTTGTTTAAGTCGTTTTCCTCGAAAACACCATGAAAACGACTTCCAATCGTTGAGTTGTTGAAACAAACACACCTATTGCAATATTCAGCAAATTCAGCAGAACAGCTGACCGAACATATGTCACAACTCACAACTTAAAATCATTTTCCACACTTAATTGATGGGCCAATATTATTTTTAAATATGTACTCTGAATTTATCTTATTTGTTAATTATTGCGTTTACACAGAAGTTTCATGCCTAGTGTGTAGGGTCTGTCACACAGCTGATTGAAATGTCAAACGAAAACTAGTTGGTGTGCTGTGTGAATGCATTGGCGAGTTCTAGACGAAAAAACGTTTTTCGGTGCGGTGTGATTGGGGTATTAAGTTAAAGTTCAAATTATCCACAATCCAGAATCCACATCGTAATTGGTATACTGAGAGGAGTAAATGAGCAAGGTTTCAGGGGCAATTGGAGGCGCTCTCTAGCGAGAGCTCTTCGTCTCTTCGAAGTGGTTCCTCTAGTGTATAAACTCAATGGCACAACTGCAGGTACCAACGAAACCTACATGGAGACAAATTAGTGACGCGCCTTCCTCTCATACCCTTTAAATTGAAATGCCCGCAATTTCACCGCAAAGTCTGCTTCACCAAGACAATCAATAAGTCTCTTAACCAAACATTAATAGACACTGGTGTAAATGCAAGGGAACATTGTTTCTCTCACGCTAAGTATTACGTAAGCTCATGAATGCAAAGTCGCAAAATATTGGGTAGGACCGAAATATGGGTAAAGCAGATTTTAACTAATTTGGTTTTACTCACAGGAAGAATGCAGAGCTATGCCCGGTCAGTAATATAATATACAAATAAGCTTTGCAGTGAGGAAAAAAAATTATTTTAGTATTATAACATTATATCCTTTTACTTGAGACGGGGTAGTCAGAGTGAAGACCTTTTTTAGACCGCGTTCCCTTACAATCGCGATCGCCGAAGCCTCTATCGCGTGGTACAACACCACATGTCTTTCGATGATCTAAGATCTCACAAGTTTTTTCCTGAATACAGAAGACCGTGACTGCTTATATTTGCTGCGAAGTATTCTTCGGAACAACTGTTTTCTAGATTCCGATATCCTCCTACAGAAATTGGTTGCGGAATTTGTTTACGAGGTCCTCAGACAGCAATCAGTAGTGGAATTTATTTACGATTTGCATTAAAGTGTTAATAAATGTGAACAATAAAAAGAAAAAACAATATAGCAACTCATTTTTTGTATTTATTGCCTCAATTTGTATTTCCAGTGCAAAATCAAACGAAAACACAAGCACCAAACAATACGAGGATGTGAAATCAATGCGTCATCGTATTTCAATTATTTTTTTCCGAACACGGATACCTCGAATGCGATTTGCGGTTTGGACAGAGTATGCGCTGCGGAGAATTCTCAGTTCCGACGGATACCTACCTTGCTAGGGCTGATTTTTAGCAAGCACTTACATTCAATAATTCGGCCAAATACTCAGCATTTCGTCATACCTATAGGTATTTTACAGCATTTTGAAATGTTGGGTTTTTGCGAAGTATTTAGTTTGGCCGTTGCAATTGTAAGTTTGTCAAATCAAACAATTCCGAACGCCATTTGTTGACTTTTCAGTGGGCTGAAAAAAGAAACAATTCAAGTGTCCTGCCCAGCCAGAGAGAAGATTTCGAGTAAGTAAAGTAGAAACGATAAGGCAAATGCAAAAATAAATAAAAAATTCTCGCTTGTGCATGGTCATGGATATCTTTATTTTGTGTTTGCAGATGAAAAAAAACGAATGTTGAAATACCTTTCATTCCAATGAGGCCTTTTTCTTATTACAGCCAACTCGTTAATGGGAATGATGGTCATGCCAACGAAAATGTAGCCCTGGCCATATATAATATGATTTACAGATGATGTGAAAACTTGGACACCATTAAATGCCACATATCTCTCATTGCGAAAGAAATCGCTCAACCCAGTGAAGAATAACAAAAAATAGAGGAACGAGTCAAACCACAAAAACGCTAC
Organism: Cheilosia grossa; assembly: GCA_963082955.1. Classification (NCBI taxonomy): domain Eukaryota; kingdom Metazoa; phylum Arthropoda; class Insecta; order Diptera; family Syrphidae; genus Cheilosia; species Cheilosia grossa. The sequence continues at coordinate 27,448,240 of OY720145.1, read as the reverse complement.
AACCAACGAGTCCAAAGGAATTTTGTTGGTTTAGGTACATTTACAGGTTTTTTATGGTTGGGAACCCAACTATTGCGAGGGAATGAAGTTTGACTAATTTGTTCGAATGCATTATATCGGAACAAACCTATAGTCTGTTTTAACTTATTTGCCCTTGAATGTATTTGTGATTTATTATAATTATGTATAAATCAATCAATGTGGTTTTCGATTGGACAAACAAGAAAACCTTTTTTTTTAACCCACATTTTATATATAATCCTTGATTGGAAGAAAAATTTGAAATCTACGTTCTCGAAACATTCGAAGGTGGATCTATTTTTATTATTTAGGGTTTATTGTGTTCGATCGTACCTACAATCGAAATCTAAAATTTGAAAGGAGAATCTGGAGAGCCTAATCGAATACCCCATAAGTTACTGTCGGATGACTAAACACTTTTTTAACGATGTGCGATGATTCATCAATTGACTTAACATTTACTATGACTTTTTCTGTGTTCAAATGCGAGATCATTCTATCAAAAAAAAAATTATGTAAACAAATAACAAAAACAAAGCCCTTGTAAATTTGCTTTTCTCACTTAACAGAGTTTAAGGAGATTCGGAACCGCCCATACTACACTCTTCCTATAGGACCTCAGTCCTTCTTTAGAGACAGTGCACAGACCGATATTTTTATTTAGTCTGAACGTTAAGGAATGTGTACCCTAGCCTTTTCAAATGTGACGTCAACAGTAATAAATGAGTGTTCTTTGCGCAGGCGTTACAAATAGGAAAACTTTTAGAAAATCGATAACAAATTATCCAAAAACTGAATCATTCGCTTGTACTTTAATTAAAATTGACAAAATTTTACAAAATCTGAGCTCAGTTTTAATCGAAAAACATCAGCAGCTTTTATATGTGATGAAGGTACATTTTTACTGTATGGATTGAAGTGTTTGATGATTGATATTAAAGAGTTTTACAGAATTAATTTAGAACTTACTTTGACCAACAAGCACTTTAAGAGCCATTTTTTTTTTTTAATTTTGTGTTAATTTGTATTGAATACTTTAAATATTTTTATTTCTTTCGGCGAACAACGCACAAACAATTAAATAGAATGTAGATGCACTAGCAGCATGCAGTATCACAATAACTGCACCAGGCCAAGAAACGAACTTTAGCCACAGATTACTTACAATACAAGACGCCCAGCTTTCTGACATTTAACTGACATCACCTCACATCGTGGAAGTTTTCCCTTGAGAAAGTTATCGACGGAATACAGAGATATATAACTTTCCAGTGGAAGGGCGGCTGCCTAAAAGCTGTTTTCCAGAAAAATTCATGACGTCACACACACTTGCTTATTTCTATTCTAGTATATGTGAGTTCATGACTTGGACTTTACTGCAAGAATTCGGTATTCTTTATTGTGTATTTCACAATTTTTTTCATTTTGATCAAAAAATCCACAAAAACCAAACAAATTCAATACAAAACACAGAACAATTAAACACCGCGATGCTCATAAAAGCAAGATGATTCGCGGTCGGTCATTAGCAAGATGTTTTTTTGTTGATCAAACGTATTCACAGACGGGGGTTGAAATTACAAAAACAACAATGTAAACAAATGGGTTTTGGGCAGAGATGAATGATTAAAAGAGATGGATATCTTTCGTACGTCTATCCCCCAAAACCCATTTGTTTACATTGTTGTTTTTGTAATTTCAACCCCCGTCTGTGAAAAAATGTACGAAAAGCTAAGCAACTCCAACTCCACCTGTTGTAAAACTCAAACGTCCTTGCATTTGTAAATCTGAGAAAAAAATCCAGATTCCCAAAAGTACTCTGAGGGCCCAATCGAATACCACATTACACTAACACCAAATCATTTGAAATTTGTCATTCTTCAAAGTGTGTTATAAATTACATTTTTAGACCACAAGTCTGTAAAAAAATTTGACCGCTGTTATGAAATCAACATAAATAAATGGATTTTTAGAAACACGAAAAACAATTTAAGTACAGCTGACATCAGAGACAATATTGTCTCTGGTTGAAATCTTCCATTGGCAACGAAAAATCTGAAAATCCTAATGGAAGACACGTGACTTATGTGGTTTTCCATTGTGACAAAATATCAATCTTTTGTTTTGATTCGGATCACTTTTTGCGGAATTTATTTTTTTTTACATTCACACATACTGACACTGCCACTAATTTCAATATACTTTGAACAGCTGTTTTCCGTCACATTAAGAAGTTTTTTTTCAAAACCTATATGCCCAAAGTTTCGTAAGAACCAAAATAAAGAAATACATACATAAATAATAATATTTTTATGGCTATAACTGGGACCCTAATTACTGTTATTACTTGTCGAGTTCTCCAAGAGTAGCATCTCATCTCATCTTAGCTTCTCCATTTGTACCAACAAGGAAACATTTTTCAAATCGATATCAAATTTGTGATTTTTCTAAAAACAAATGCAGTTTGATCAGGTGATATTGCGTCAAATAACATTGAAAAAAGCAGATCGATGCATGATTGCATGGTTTCATGACCCGCGTAAAATCTGAGTTCTGAAAAAAAATATCTTTTCCGTTGTCCCAATGGAAAACCACATTCCACATTAGTCTATGGCAAAGATAATGGAACACATTTAAATCCATCTCTGTCCTCCAGAGTCCAGTCAGAGTTCAATATGTAAAAAGAGAGCAATTCGTGTTTTCTTTTTACATTCGACTGGAAATTGGAGAGAGATGCGAAATCTAAAATCTGAGAGCAGAGTCCAATTGAAATTGAAACCGCAATAGCAACTTTCCTTCCAGTGGGAAGTTTTGACAGTCGCGTATGTAGTTCTGTTTCTGTCCCATTTTCTTAAGGTTGAACATTTAACAAAGGGCTTGTGTAGAAAGTTGGTGAATTTTTGAACATTTCACCCATTTGTCGCTGTAATCTTTTATAAGTAAGAAAATTCTATAGAATTTTTCTTTCGAGTTTTATATACATTTTTGTGATTACTTGGAATTAGTGAACAATACAAGCTTAAGATTTTGATGTCGTTGTTTGAGTGAAAAATCCCACCCCTTATTTAATGTACCTAGTGCAGATTTCCAGAGAGTGATACAGTTGAAAAAAAGCAAATCTATATAGGGGTTGAAATCAATTCCCGAAACTTTATAACGACTAAAGAATAAATTGGGGACACATTCACAGTGCTGTCGTAATTGATTTTATTAAAAAAAAAAAAAAACTATTATATTTGACCAAGATAAAATAACGTAAAAACAAACGACTAAATAAGTCTTGTTTTTAATTTGCGATGCGGGATCTCGGCACTAAAATGGCCGAGCTAAAATTTGAGGCTCCCTTAGCAAAATTCGAGGAGTCTGACGAATGGGGTGGTTGCGATTTTATTACCCAGAACGCAATTACTGACACATTGAATTTACATTTAAAAGAGGCCGACACTAAAATTATTTTGCTTGAGGAAGCAGTACGCGATGTTCATATTAGTAAGAACGGAGGCTCAAATTGTTATAGCAGTGAAATGTTAAAAGATAATGGTGCCATCGGAGCTGGAAGTGTCATTTTTAGCAATAAGGACAATGTGGATAACTTTACGGAGACTTTTAGTGGAAGCTTAGAGGATTTGGTAAACACCTTCGACGAAAAAATTACAAAGTGCTTTGGAAATTATGAGCAGAGTGTGGAGGAGCTGGCACCTGTACAGGTGCGATCTCAGGAGGAGATCATGAATGAATGCCAGTAAGTTGTTGAACCTTTACCAATTTTTTACTTTTATACTTATTTTGCGCACAAAAATAATATTATGAAAAATGAAGTCATTGAGCGGATATTACGTGAGTGCGCAATGCGCACGTAGGAGGGCGTTTTGCATAGGGTACGTAGTAGTAGGATGAAATTGTGGAAACAAAAATTCCAATGTATAATTAACCAACAAAGTGGCTATATATATTCAATTGACTTCTCTATATAATATTAACTATGTAAAACTAAAATCCAGCTTTTGCACGCTTTCCAATTTTACCTGCAAATTCTGAAATAAGAACTCGCGCACTCAATTTTTCCATATGTCTCGTGAATCTATGCGTACATTTTGCGTTTATGTTATTATTATAATTAATTAACGTATAAATAAATTGATATGCTTACAATGAGGGAGCATCAGCTGCTTGGGCTTTCGGCCCTAATTGTTTGATTTAAAATAAGTGTATTAAATACTGGATTAATTATTTTTGATGAAGGTTGGGAAATGCTCAGTTTTCAGTCTACATGAAAGGGATATGCAGGTGGATCTATTTTGTTGAGGAGGTTTTGGTTTTTAAAACTACCTAGAGATAGTACTATAAAGGTCATGTATATCGATTTACAATAATTCATAAAGTGGATACCTCTATGTCTAAATATCTTTTGGAGAGTTACAGGCATGACACTTAGGTGGATGTTTTGTTTGTTCAGGACTATTCACAAGAGCGCGTAGGCGCATTGCGAACAAATCAATTTAGTTGCATTTATAAATTGAAAATTGCTATTTGTCTTAAAAAAAAAAACCTGGGTCTTAATTGATTTTAATAGCAGAATTTACAATTAAGAACTATTCACATGAGAGCGAGTTGCGAAGAGAAAACAAGCGAATATGTAGCCCTTAAAGGACTATTCAGGACTGTGCGAACTAATCGTAGAGTTACAAAGGCCGTGTTAATCGATTGATGGGATGAACTGGATCGAATTCTTTCTGTCGATGGTTCAATGAAAATGTCTATAGCGGCTTCAATCAAGCAGTTATTTTGACTTAAGTTTGTTTTTGTAGTTCGTATCAAATCGGATGAGTTTGATGTAGGTGCTTGGAAGTTATTTCTAGAAATCTGTAATAGCTTCAACTTGTTTCATATTCTCAGATTTTGTTGGTAATTAAAGCATGTTCTTCTTATAATTTACGTAGGTATACTCGTATGTGTGTCCATATTTTGATTTCACTGATTGCTTTTAAAAGATATTTGTTTGCTTTTTAGGATACCATGTATCTCGGCGGTGTTTAATAATATCCCTATCGCTGGTTACCTGGACTTCTTGTGTTTAGTCTAGAATCTACCAGGCCTAAAAGTTCGGAAGTAGGTCCTTAATAAATGCTTTAAGGCCCTCACACCATACAGCAGACTGGACTTGTATGCAATGTTAAGGACATTGATGCCTCGCAGTTTACAGGGTCTGCTTTTTGTGGTTAGAGAAAACGGGGCATCTTTGGATGAACTCGGACCACAACTCACTATTCGAACGATGAATTCGAGCAATTATATTTTTGGTTTGTTTGTTATACTGGGATAACAAGACATGAGTGTATTTACAAAAGTTAGTCGGAAAAACTACAAACATTTTTGTATGCACTCGATCATAGCTGACAATACGAACGAAATGTTTTGTTGATTTTCTTTTTGTTTTGATCTTTATGCTGACGGGAGAGTTTTTTAACAAAACAGAAGTAGGAAAATACTATAACTGTGTCAAAACGGCAGCGGTATTTTCTTAAAAGAGAAACAGCACACTGTGGAATGTGGCAAGATATGTGCCACGATATAAAGAATCAACATCTGCACTCAGTTTTAGACTTTTCATTTATACTTGTTAATCTTTTCTTTATTTTTATTTTCTAAAAAAAATGTTTTTACTGTTTTGAGAAACTGATAGATTTAAATTATTATTCAATTTGTTCAAAAAGAAAAGAAGCGATTTTAACACGAACGTAAAAACTAATATAAATAAAAGAAATAATAATAAAGACTGCATTTTTATGATGCCACCTCTTAGGAAACAAAAGGTTTGTTAAGCAGTAACATTATTACAGTCTATTTTCTTTACCAGCTGAGCTTTCGACAATAACCATTGAATATTTTTTTGCGAATCTTTCCGGTAAAGTCGAAAAGAATAATAACTTCAAAAAATTATATGAAAATTAGGTAAAACATTTTTTTTTATAGCTACCTTTTGTTACGAATTGAAAATAAATTTTAAAATAATATAAACAATTCATGACCGACGTTTCGTTCTCAATTTCGAAGCAACAAGTCGATTGTCACTGAATTTTGTGGATTTTATTAGCAAAAATCAACGCATTAAAAAATAATAACAAAATTCAAATTATTAAAATTCACTACAAAAATGGTGAAAATCTTGCAGACACGGTTCGCAAAACTAAAGCATTTTTTGGTCGTCGTGAAGCACCTTGTCGGACCGCAATACAGAAATTGGTGGACAAATTTGAGCTGTTGGGACAAGTTAGTGATGTGAAGAATAACACCCGTGCACGTCGCTCAAGAACAACTGAGAATATTGCTGCTGTAGCCCAAAGTGTTGAAGAAAACCCAGGTTTGTCCATTCCTCGTCGTTCTTTGGAATTGGGCATTCCACAAACGTCATTACACCGTTCTTATGGTCGGAGTTGGATGGTATTGATCTGGACAACGTTTGATTTCAACAAGACTTCGCTAAGTGCACCGAAAGCATTGATCTTTTACGGGAAAAGATTCCGGACCGTGTTATCTCTCGAAGAGGTGATCACAATTGGCCACCGAGATCTTGTGATTTAACACCTTGCGACTTCTTCCTTTGGGGCCACGTGAAAGATAAGGTCCTATTCCTCTTTATTATGAAATAAACATTCGATCATTTATCCCAAAAAAAGTGCATTTTTCTTTGAATACCAAAACAACACCTCTTATTGGAGAACCCTTTACATAAATAGCCATGGATATAATTATGGAGGAATTATTATCTTTATAGTCTTCCTTGTCATCTGAAGACTACAAATTGTATCTACAACAGGGAAAAGGTTTTTGAAGTCGATACCTATCTATTTGTGATTTTTGCCAAAACAAATGCAATTTGAACAGCTGATAATGCTGTCAAATAACGCACTAATACATTTACAAAAGCAGAGCAATTACGTTGCATGTTCCATTTGCCGCGTAAAATCTGAGATCTGGAAAAGATTTCTGGTGGTCCCAATTGAAAACGACATTATATACAGTTTTGATTATCCTAAAATTTTGTTCATTTGACAGCTAATCTGGTCAAATTTAAAGCATAATAGTACCTGGTAATATACGCAGCACAAGAAGGGTCAGCAGAAGTTTTACGTAGGTGCCTATACCTTGCAGTCGGACACAAGGGGATTGTCCAAAATGACCGTATGGTGCAAACATAAGGTAAACGTTTAATTTTATTGCGAAAGCTCTCGCACATTTAGAACATTGAAACGGCAAACTTCTTGAGGAAATAAAAAATAAGCTTTACATTAAACTTCTTGATATTATTAACGGCGCAAAATTATAGTCATCGTGTATTAGTAGAGATACACAGCACCTTATGGAAGGTGAACCATAAGCAGCGCAATTTAGGAAGATTTTTTAGATCTAAAATTTTCTAGTACAAAAATGTACTCATAATAATATTAACAAACTGCAATTTTTATACCAAATGTAATTTAATGTGGGTGTGTAAAATTTACTTTTAAAAGTTTGAGTTTTTAACCACAAAGTACGGTGGAAAGGGAAAAATGACCACGTTTCTTAAGACAAATAAGGTTAGAGTACTTACTGCCTGTCACCGTATGCGACGGATTCTATGGGACTGCTCGTGTGCTTGTTCCGTCGAATACGGCAATCCGTCAACGCGACGGATGCAACGGATTCATGGGCTGTGCCCTTAACTTTTCAGTCAATTATAAACGATTTGTAACCCACCTACAACTAGTACCAACCTTAGAGCGGGCGCTACTCAAATTTTTGTCAAACAGCAAGAATTTACAGTTTGAGAAACTAATGTTGTATTCGTTTGGGCTTCTTCAGATTTGCCCTCAGATTTCAGATTTCGTGTGCCTAATCGAACATAAAAACGCTCTTGCTCTTTTTTGTGTTAATATTCGTGCGACTTGAATATGTGAAATCTTGGATACTTTTTTAAGCACTTTCCATTCACTGGTTAAATTTTATATTTAAACATTCGAAATTTCCGTCCCGATTGATTTCTAAATATTTGTACATAAATAATTAACAAAAAAGATTCACCCGATGCAATGCCATGCAATGCAATTCACCAAAATGTAAACAAACTCCACCAGTTGTCAAACTCAAATGCACTTGGATTGGTAAATCTGAAGCAAATCTGAGAAAATATCTAGATTCCCAAAAGTGCTCTGAAATCTGAAAAAGACTGCTTTTTTAAAAAATGCTCTGAGGGCAACAAAAGTGCTCTGAGAGCGCCCAATCGAATAACACATAAACACAGTTTGGGGATTTCACTTTAAACTAATTTGAATGAAATATAAAAATTAAAAATGCAGGAATGGAATGAACAGTTTTTTTTTACTGAATCTGTAGCGAGTAAAACTCTTCGTCATCAAAATCTTCAAAAGGATTTGCTCGTGTTTTTGTTTTATTTTTATTAAAAGCCCAAAAAATGGAAAAATATCCAGATCTTCAAAAATATAAACATCCTGAGAACATAGTTCATACTAAGGGATAAAATGTACTTTTGGTGATTTTAAATTTACTACCAGGTTAATCGGCATAAAAATACTAATACGGACATTGTCAGGTACTTAAATAATATTAAAGTCAGCTTAAACCGACTGTAATTTTGCAAAAAATTTGGAACTCACAATGGCGAAATTTTCCATACAAAATTGCATATTGTGTGTTTAGTGTGAAGGTTAATGATTATTAGTATAAATCTCTAGATTCTTTGGGGCATTATTCAAGGAGCGGAGGAGTTTAGTCATTGGAATTGAGTGGTATTAAACCTCATGCACAGAAATATTTTGCCTGTGTGATTTATCGACAAATAAAATAAAACGCACCAAAAACAATCAAGCAATGCATTTACCAGATTTGTATGTTCTTTTATGAGTAATTCTTGGCCAAAATTACGATATAATTCATTTCAGTGAATATTCGGTTGCCATTGTAGTAATTCAGTAGTTAGTTACTGGTTTATAAGAAATTATGAATATTTCGGTTTATTAATTTTATTACAGAAATCGATAATTTAATTTAAACTTAAACTAATGCAAAACCCTCTATCTTCTTCTAGAATGTGGTGGACAATCACTGGCAATTTTGGAAACATTCTCCCAATTGATTGGTCAAAATCATACACACGTCAGATGCACATGCCAACTCTGAACTTGGCCGAAAATCGTACCCGGCAGAATATTGCCTCTGTTGTGGATGCCGATTTTGCATCAACTCATACACCAAATGGAATTCTGGATGAGTTAAACGAACTGTCCAGTGAAGATGAGGCTGTTGCCAATGATCTCGATATGCATGCTTTAATTTTGAACGGCTTAAACGCGGAGAATGATGAACCCATTAAATCGGTTGAAGAGGTAATTAAAGAAATCGATGATATCATGGACGAAGGGACACCCTCGGAGGAAGACGTTTTGCAATCGCAGGTCATGGAGAAGGCAAAGGAGGTTTTGGGAGCGCCGTTGTATGAAGATAGTAAGTACACAAAACGTTCATACTCGCGTAAAGACATTTTTCAATTGCATCACAATCTTCGACGATGTTTTATTGACTTAAAAGTATTTGACGATTTAGTAAACAATCATACAGTTATAACACACCTTTCTTTCAAGAAGACTTTGCGGATGTTTAACTAGTGTTCTTCAGGCTGCTTGCATAGGACCGATTTTGGATTTTGTTTTTGATACACAATAAATAGACGCGGATGGTGTTTATTGTTTCAGAATGCTAATTTTCACTTTGGTATTGCATAAAGTCCTAAAAACTCCCTTCGTTTAGCAAACGGTTCTGTTTACCACCGAGTTACGTGCAGCTGCAAAATCGATTAGTCGGTAGCCGTTTTCGGTGGATTCTGCGCCAACCAACTAACCCGCCAGAGGTTGTCCCTTCCGAATTAGGTATTGAAGTCCCCGAGTGCAACTGATACTACATGCAATCATTTGCGATATCTGCAATAAATATCGCAAATGTTTGTCCTTCTCATCAAACCTGATCCTATCCATCGTATCTCCCGGGTATTGGATGATATCTGCCTAGTATCGCGTGAGGACAGACTCAAGTTTTTGAGAAGCACTCGAAGCTTAACACTTGAGGTGCATACTCTTATGTAGTGGCCGATTGACGTTTCTAGTCGGTTACGTATTCCTTATAACTTAATACAATTGTTTTCATCGTAGGGCATCAGGCCGAATATTCCGTCGTCAGTAACCCACCCCATTAGGGGTTCATCTGCTATCTAATTTCGAATACCCCCGCTGAGCATTAGAGATCCCAATAGACATTATATAATGTTGAGAATATACTTAATAAAGAAAGGATTATGTTTACTGCTATATTAATGTATATCGACGTAATTTATATATTTACAGAACTGCAATATCTGTCAATATCGCAGCTTAATGAGTTGTATATGGAAATGGAAGTTCTAATCCAGGAATTCAGCGAGACACTCATTAATGAACTGGCACTGCGAGATGAATTGGAATACGAAAAGGAATTGAAAAATACATTCATCTCATTGCTTTTGGCCGTACAAAATAAACGAAGACAGTTTCATGTTGAAAAAAAGCGTGGCAAATCACAGGGTTTGTATTAATAAATAATACATTATTTAATTCCCATTCATGGTTTGTTTTGTCTTGTAGGTCAAGATCCCAAATACCTAACTACAGTCATTCCGTATCATATGGAAAATGGTACACCGAATAATCAAGCGCTACAGGTTCTAATAAAGAGTAAGTAAAAGTTTATTCATAGTAAACTTAATTGTGCCACCCAATTTATTTTTATCTAAATTGTATCCTTGCGTTTGTTTTGTAAAAAGTGCCTAAACATACTTGCTGTATGACACCGACATGAAATGTTGGTGTAGGATTATTACGATTCCAGCTAATTATAAAATAAAATTGTTTCAAGAGACGCAATCCGAATCAGCTGGTTTAAAGGCATATCATCGAAGAAAGGCAAAGGGAAAATCGAACGGAAAATATATGCAAATATTATTTCACAAAAAATAAAAATCAAAACATTTATTGAAAGCCAACATTTTATTATTCAGTATTCAGCATTTGTTTCGATTTTGAATTATGTAAATGTGCTTACCTAATTTATAAAAAAAAAAAAGAATAACTCCAGAAACAGCGTTGCCGCTCAAAAATTTTAAAAAGGGGACTAAAAAAAACGAAAGAAAGGAAACGGCAACTAAGACATTTATTTTTACCGAAAAACAAATTTATTATTATTTCATATGTTTGCATTATTTTTCGTTCAATAAAGAATAAAATTTTAGTTAAACTGAAAAAGGGGCCATTTTGACCATTTTTCAAAAAGTGTGGGCCAAAGGTCAGACAATTTGATTTGAGTGTTGCTTCCAATTCATTCCTACTTGGGTTAAACACTAAGTATGAATCGAACTGTAGTTTTTTCATTCTGGGATCGCACAAAAATGGAAGAAATATAATTCAAGAAAGACGTTTCACATGTTTCAAATGTTTCCTTTTCTATTTATACAGATATATATACACTCCCGCTCAACTAAATAGGTTCAGCATTTCTAGAAAATAATATACCAATGTCTCCTCAACCAACTTACCGATTTTATTGAAATCTTTTTTTTACACATTTATTTTTTACTTTTTTCAAATACAAAAAAAAAAAGCCGATTTATTTTGGCTCGGCCGATTTCGCTTCAGAAATTTAAAATTAAAAAATATGCACAGCTTTGTTTCTTGTTAATATAAGTATGTTATATATATTTAAGGATAATTCAGTATTGTTCAAAATAACTTCATACATACGGTTTGGCAAAGACTTGTAATATTTCCCAATATCCCTTTTTTAATGGCTTCAATCAGTCACAATAGTCAAATTGCCTCCCGCCCTTATAAACTTTTCTGGACAACAGCCGCCAAACGTTCTCAAAAATATTAATGTCCGGCGGCCAATGGTCTTTTATGCATGGCTTCATTCACTACCCTAGCTGTATGTCCATGGAATCCGTCCGAAAGGATTTGAGATATATGGAAAAGCCTTTTGTAAAACAGTTTTGCATACATTTGGGTTCAAACTGCAGCTCACAAGTCCCATAATACACCATTACGCCACCTACACAGGTGTGGTGACGGCTTAACACACGTTCCTCCTTTCGCAGATCGTGAAAGTTGTAGTTGTGGCCGTCCGGTCCATCCTGGTTGAACTCTTTTTCGTCGGAAAACACGACAGTCTGCCACTCTTTTTTTCACGTCATATGCTCTCGAGCAAACCGAAGGCGTACAGCTTTACGCACATCATTGAGAGGTGTTTTTTTTTCTTTACTTTTAGCCCCTTCAAATATTTTGCACTTCGAATAATCCGTTTTACAGCTGCCGGACTTACATTTAATCCGCATTCTTCCGTGATTTTGGCAGCAGAACGTTGAGAATTCGAAGCTGTTATGATGATAATATTCTTCTTCGTGTATTGAACACTTCCTTTCATATTATTTCCATAACACAATTCATTACAAATGAAATTACTAACAATTTCAATTTCGGGCTGTCCAGATTCCAAATACCCCATAATTTGCTTCCCACGACCCATACAAAAAAAAAAACAAAAAAAAAAACAGTGCAAGGTACTTTCAATTAAAAAAAGAAAAATGTTTACGTCGATACGTTGTCGCTAAAGTACCTGAAGACTGATACAAGTGTATCTCATAAATAAAATTGGTGTAGTTCTGTTCGACTAAGATTGCATTTGACTGCATGTCTTTAAATGCAAAAATCTTAGGTGGTATTCGTTTGGGCTTCTTCAGATTTGCCCTCAGATTTCAGATTTCGTGTGCCTAATCGAACATAAAAACGCTTTTGCTCTTTTTTGTGTTGATATTCGTGCGACTCGAATGTGTGTAATCGTCGACACTTTTCTATGCGCTTTCCATTCACTGGTTGAATTTTATATTAAAACATTCGAAATTTCCGTCCCGATTGATTTATAAATATTTGTACATAAATAATTAACAAAAAAGATTCACCCGATGCAGTGCCTTTCTTTGCTGTAGAAAAAATTCACGAAAATGTAAACAAACGCCACCAGTTGTCAAACTCAAATGCACTTGTATTGGTAAATCTGAAGCAAATCTGTGAAAATATCTAGATTCGCAAAAGTGCTCTGAAATCTGAAAGAGATTGCTTTTTTTTTGTACCAAACGAACATAAAAATTGCTCTGAGGGCAAAAAAGTGCTCTGAGAGCGCCCAATCGAATACCACATTAAACCAGTGCGCACTAGGGTCCACGTCAACAAACCTGTTGCTTCGCCCGTCATTCGGGACAATTCAATTTATATTGCGTCAAATTGGGGTGTGTGGCTCGCCTCGGTCACGGATTCCAAGCCCCATTATTTTGTTTTTAGAACTCATCAAGTACGGTTTATTACTTACTTAAGGTGGCGCTACAGTCCGGGGTGGACCTGGGCCTCAACCAACAAGCGTCTCCAGCCAGCGCGATCTTTAGCTAGCTGTCTCCAGTTTCGCACGCTAAGTTGGTTAAGGTCCCCTTCCACTTGCGTGCGCCACCTGAGTCGCGGTCTTCCTCTACTGCGCCTTCCCTCGGGTATGGATTCGAAGATCTTCCGGGCCGGAGCATTCGTGTCCATTCGCTCTACATGACCCAGCCACCTCAGTCGTTGGACCTTCACTCTTCTGACTAGGTCGATGTCGCTGTACAGCCCGTACAGTTCGTCGTTAAATCTCCTTCTCCATTCACCGTCAATGCAGACGGGACCAAAAATAACACGGAGAATTTTTCTCTCGAAGCAACCAAGAGTAACCTCATCCGCTTTTGATAGAGTCCATGCCTCTGCGCCATATAGCAGAACTGGGATGATAAGGGTCTTATAAAGGGTCACTTTAGTTGTTCGAGAGAGGGCTTTGCTACTCAATTGCCTTCTTAGCCCAAAGAAACAGCGGTTGGCAAGAGTAATTCTACGTTTAACCTCAGCGCTGGTGTCATTGTCTGAGTTCATAGCGGAGCCTAAGTAGACAAAGTCCTTAACCACCTCAAAGTTATATCTGTCTATTGTGACGTTCTCTCCGAGCCGTCGGTGTTGGGTGTCCTTTTTAGCTGACAGCATATACTTCGTCTTGCCCTCATTAACCGCCAAACCCATCTTCGCCGCCTCAGTCTCAATACTCACAAACGCGCCATTGACATCACGCTGCGTTCTGCCAATTATGTCAATGTCATCGGCGTACGCGAGTAATTGGACGGACTTTTGAAAGATAGTGCCTCTGGTGTTGGCGTTTGAGTTTTGCACTATTCTTTCAAGAACGATGTTGAAAAAGTCACATGACAGCGCATCGCCTTGTCTAAATCCTTTTTTGACATCGAAGGTCTCGGTAAGTTCTTTACCGACCTTGATGGAGCAGCGTGCATTCTCCATCGTCATCCTGCACAAACGGACGAGTTTGGCAGGGATGCCAAAACTAGACATTGCTCTATATAGTTCGTCCCTATAAATGCTGTCATAGGCGGCCTTAAAGTCGATGAAAAGGTGGTGGGTATCGATTTGAAGTTCCTGGGTTTTCTCCAAGATCTGCCGCAGTGTGAATATTTGGTCTATGGTGGACTTTCCTGGCCTGAAGCCACACTGATATGGACCAATCAGGTTGTTTACGAAAGGCTTCAGGCGTTCACACAAAACGGCAGATAAGATCTTGTAGGCAATGTTTAGAAGACTGATACCTCTGTAATTGGCGCAGTTCAGAGGGTCTCCTTTCTTGAGGATCGGGCAAACAATGCTGAGGTTCCATTCATCGGGCATGCTTTCCTCCGACCATATTTTACAGATGAGTTGGTGCATGCTCCTAGCCAAGTCATCGCCTGCCGCTTTGAACAGCTCGGCGGCTAGGCCATCTGCTCCAGCGGCTTTGTTGGACTTCAGTTTAGATATAGCTATCTTCACCTCGTCCAGGTCGGGTGGACGGTATTGTTGATCCTCATCGTCCAGGTTGAACGGTTCATTCTGCCTGACAGCGGAATTTAAGTCGTCATCGCCGTTAAACAGTCTGCAGAAGTAGTTCTTCCATATCCTCAGCATCGACTGCGATTCTACTACGATGTTCCCTTGTTCGTCCTTGCAGGCTTCGGTTCGGGTTTTGTAGCCTTGTGAAGTTCTTTTTACCCTCTGGTAGAACTTCCGAACCTCATTCCTGTTGTAACATCTCTCTATTTCCTCGATCGCGCGCTTCTCATGCTCTTTCTTTTTTCTCCTTAGAAGCCGGTGTTCGTCTCTTCTCTTCTGCGCGTAGAGCTCACGAGCAGCTCTTGTCCTCCTTTGCAGCGCCGCTTTGTATGCCTCTTGCTTCGCTGCATGTGCTTGCCGGCACTCGTCGTCGAACCAGGGGTTTCGTTGTGGTGGTCGGGTGAAACCCAGCACATCAGAGGCGGCAAAGGATCTGGTGATCTCTTGCGATTGTAGCCTTCCGACGTCAAACTTCCTCCCAGTATTTACTTGTCTTGGCGGCGTTCGGGATATCCGGAGTCGTACCTTGGCTACAACAAGGTAGTGGTCCGAGTCAATGTTGGCCCCTCGGAATGTTCGGACATCCATAATACTGGAGGAGTGCCTTGCGTCGATCGCAACGTGGTCAATCTGGTTGACGGTTGATTGATCAGGAGATCTCCATGTGCCTTTGTGAATATCGAGATGCGGGAACCGTGTGCTAGCTATGACAACGTTTCGCCCCGCCGCGAAATCGATCAGCCTAAATCCGATGTCGGAGGTGGTCTCGTGTAGGCTGTACTTTCCGACAGTGCTACCAAAGATGCCCTCTCTTCCTAGCTTGGCGTTAAAATCGCCTAAGACAATTTTAATGTCATAGCCAGGGCATTGCTCGTAAGTGTGGTCCAAGAGCTCGTAGAACCTTTCTTTGGTGTCGTCGTCTTTCTCCTCCGTGGGGGCGTGCGCGCATATTAAGCTAATGTTGCCGAATTTAGCCTTGATGCGGATTGTCGTGATGCGCTCGTTTACATAGTTGAAACTTAAGACTTCTTGCCTAAGTCTGGCGCCAACGACGAATCCACATCCGAATAAGCGCTGTTTTTGTTGCCGATAGCAGTCGCCGTAATAAATATCGCAGTTTTTCATCCTCTTTTTACCCGGGCCATCCCATCGCACTTCTTGGATGGCGGTTAAATCTGCTTTATAGTGGTTCAGGGCTTCCGCTAATTGTTCGGCTGCACGCGGTCTGTTAAGGGACCTAACATTCCACGTACAGATCCGAAATTCGTTGTCCTTTAATCGTTTGCCAGGTTCGTCAACAGTAAGATCATCCGTATCCGAGGCTTGTTGGTGCTTCGCAACTATGACATTTTTACGTAGTCGGGCAGTTACCCCGGCGTACAACCCCCAACCTGGAGGACCAGGCCCTTTTTGCGACCCCTTGGACAAAAGGAGCCGGAATATTCCGGAGTCAGTAACCCGCTGCGGGGATGTGAGAGCTGCCGTTGACCCATTAAGGGCTCTTCCGCCACCATCTCTTTTTCAACACCCTGACTAGTGTTGAAAATCCTCAATGACCTCAGCTCCAAATACGTCAGAGTAGCCCATTGAGGTATCTGCCATGTTGACTGTTGACGCCACCGTTGATTCAGCTATGTGAATTCATCCGCCGTACGTCCTCTTTCTGAGGGGCTCATGTTAGACTTCTGAGACTCGAGCAGACAGTCAATCCGACAGAGCATTATAGTGTTGCTATTTTCTTCGTGTTCAACACTCGCGCTTATAAGTTTAGCAAGTCAAGTCCGGGTGGACATAGACCAGTACCCGGTGGTGACCACGGGGAGGTAAAATAAGCACAATTGGTGAGTGTGAGATAGTTGCGACACTGGACATCGCCAAGTTGATGCCAATCAGATGCCCATCCCTATTCACACAACACCCAACCACCAAGTACGGTTTATAGATACATATTTATTTCTTAAACGACTATTTTCTGTAAAATATACTTGTATTGCGCATATTACGTAGCCGTGTATTAAAGCCAGACAAGGCTGTCATTACAAAAAAATAATAAAATAAAAATACATATGTGTAACAATTAACTAATTTTTTTTTTGTTTTCATCAATTTAACGCTCAAATGTATACAATATTGTCGAATACTGAAGCCATCATTGTTAAAATCTGCCCCATGCTTTATCTAAAGTTTGGTCTTGTAATTGAGTTGATTGTGATGCCAACACTAATACTAAAAGGAAATTGAATCGTTTTGTACTGCAATGGGTAAAATGAACGCCTTAATAACGTTATTCCACTGAAAAATTGCGCTCAATCTGGTTTCATAACAAAGGTTGTTGGTTTCTATTGAAAAACTCAACCGGATAATTTGCTGCCCAGTTTTTATTGCAAATCGTATTCGTGTACAGGCACATGATTGTATCACCAGAAATGTTTACTAATATGCTATTTTTCTATTTTTAAGTTTTCAAGTCAAACATAAGTATATATATATATATATTTTTTTTTTTTTCAGTTCTGAAAGCAATCAACGAAGATAGTCCAACTGTACCAACCCTTCTTACAGACTACATCCTGAAAGTTCTATGCCCAACATAGGCCAAGGCTAAGAAGTTCGACCTAAAACAAACGCTGATCCATTTCAAAAAGAAAAATAGGAAGTTTAATAGGTTTTTGAATGCTTTTATTTACTAAGAGAAACATTTTTTAAATATTACCTATAAAATAATTCAAGAATTTAAATAAACGTTTTAGTGCAAATGTTTTTTGAAAAGCAAAAACAAAAAAAAAAAATTAATTATCAACTAAGATAACTTATAAAACAAAATCGTTTAAACGTATTCACTGGCGTTTATTGCAAATAATAATAAGCATGTTCTAAAATAGCAATAGCACTGTCTCTAAATTATTTGCCTCACAAAATATAATATGTATGTTTGATTCTTAATAATAATATCCTATACAAAATATAAACTCATATAACTGCCTAAAACAAGCAATTTGTAGAAGGTTTAAAATGTATGTACCTATGTAGAATAGCTTTTTTGCTTAAAAAATAAAACAAATCGAGCTAAAAATTAATTGATCGAATAAGCTGCAAACCCAAAATTATATGTATTACTGTTTTAGTATGTATTTGGGCGGTCTGTCAACTGCGTTAAGTAGTTAATATCGGATAATTTTCTGACATTTTGTGCGAATGAAGTTTTGAAACAAACATTTTTTTCTTATTTTACGTTTAATAAATTAAAGAGCACACGGCACGACAACAAACTAGCCAGTGGACAAAAATCAGCAATTACTCCAATTGTTAAATGGCCCAGTTTGTTAACACAATTCTTACAGTGAGTTTTTTTATTTTGTAGATGTATTTCGTCATTACATGATATCTATGTAGATGTTTCTTTAGATTTAATGACATTCTGTAGGATAGTGTTTACAATTCTGTTTATATTGATATAAATTGTATACATTCAAATTTGTGGTTTAAATGTTAAGTCCAATTCAAATCGGTTTGTATTTTTGAAATATTTGATCAAAAATGAATTTTTAACTGAAATACAAATAATCTCATACAATTTGCGAGTTCTTCTGCTAGGTATATGTTTTCTGTCAAGTCCAATATTTTTCAAAAACAATTTTATTTATTAATAAAGTATTTATTAACATATATAATATACTATTTTTAAGTTGCTGTTCCGAAGGCCTACATTACCCTGGTAGGTACGCATGTCTATCGTTTTGATGTAAGTGAGCTCGAAAAAATTAAAATTAGCTAATGGAATCGATTGCCTTAACAGGACTTTCACATTATGATTCGTTTTCTACAATCTATATAATTTGCGCGCTGGAACAGAAAATCTACTTTAAATAGGCTTTAAGAGGCCTCTACTCAGAAATGGAGCAAAAGTGCAAAAAATTAAATATTGTTCCTCTGACTGATAAATTACTACTGGAGCGATTGAATTGAAACTGGATGCATTTGAAAGAAAAGCTGTGCAACATCCAGAAACAAGGTGCCAGAAGAACGGGTAGTTGTATAAATAAAGAAATATCAAATGGGTTGTGGAAACGAAGGTGCACGTGCCAGTAACCATTGCTCACCTTCTTTGGACCTGCCAGCTCTAGCTACTCTAGGCGTTTTTCTTTTTTAGTTCAGAGCACAACCTAAACTGTTATACAAAAAACTCGTATTTCTTTTTTAAGCTCAGACACATCAGAACTCGAATTTTGTGTTTCTTTTTTCGTTCAGAGCATGATCAGGGCGCGTGTGAGGAACAAAAGCATGTTGTTCACCAGACACAATCGATCACTGCGTCAGTTGCATAAATTCCGATTTAAATAAAATCTCTAATTGGTCGCAACAGAATTCGCTTCTTATTAACACTAAGAAGTCTAAATGCATTGTCATTTCAAGGAAAACGTCACCTATCTACCTTAACGATTGTCCGATCGATATGTTGACACCGAAAACAATTTGGGTATGTTATTTAATGAAACGTTAACGTGGAGTGATCACATGAACTTAATAGTTGGCAAAGTTTATGGTATCCTTCGTTCTCTTTGGACGACTCACTCCCATGGAAACGCGGGTCCTCTTAGCTAAGACCTTAATTATACCAATATTAACATACGGCTGCGAAGTCTTTGGAAAGAGTGACTCGATTAGTAGCCGTAAACTAAATGTCGCCTATAACAACACAGCTCGATACATCTCCGATCTTCGAAGATACGACCACATTTCACTTTTTTCTTAACGGATCTGTAATATTACGTTTGATAGACTTTTACAGTACCGTACCATTTTAATATTGCATAGTATAATTTATACTCGTCAACCCCGCAACCTTTTTAACCGATTAACGTTTTGTGCATCCACCAGGACTAGACCCGCGCTATTCTGGTTTAACGACTGAACGTGATTTTTTGTTAATGCCACTAGACTGCAATTCCTTACCGCGTCAAATCAGAGAAATATGATTGAAAAAGAGATTGTCAACTGAACTAAGATCTTTCTTGTCTGCCAGTTAATTTTACTTGTTCATTGTAAATTTATAATTTTTGTAACTTTTTTTTCTTGATTTGTTGTAACTTGTTTTATATAATTCTCAAGTAATTCTTATTGTATTTGTGAATTTGAATCGGCCGTTTATATTCTTATATTTTTAAATTTCCAAGTACTATGCTCCTCGTTTTATTGTAGTCCTCATTGTTTCTTGTAAATCAATTACTCATCTTATCACTATTTGAAAAGATATAATATATCTTACTGTGCAAGCCTTAAAATATCTACTTAAATAAATAAATAAATAAATAAATAATGGCCGACCACTTTTCATATTGCTTTTAGGGGCATAGCAGTTTTTAATTTTGTGTTTCGTATTGAATTCGTTTGGTTTTTGTGAAGGTTTTTATTAAATTGAAACAAATAGTGAAATACACATTAGGGAACACTGAATCCTTGCATTAAAGTCCAATTCATCAACTCACATATCCTTGAATATAATTAGCAAGTGTGTGTGACTTCCTGAATTATTCCCGAAAACAGCTTGTAGGCAGCCGCCTTTCCACTGGAAAGTTATATATCTCTGTATCTTTGCCAGAAACCAGATATGAATGATTAAAAGAGATGGATATCTTTCGTACGTCTATCCCCCCAAAACCCATTTGTTTACATTGTTGTTTTTGTAATTTCAACCCCCGTCTGTGAATACGTGTGATCAACAAAAAAGCATGTTGCTAATGGCCGACCGCGAGTCATCTTGCTTTTATGAACATCCCAGTGTTTAATTGTTCTTTGTTTTGTATTGAATTTGTTTGGTTTTTGTGGAGGTTTTGATTAAAATGTAAGAAATTGTGAAATTCACAGTAGAGAATATCGAATTCTTGCGTTAAAGTCAAATTCATGAACTCACATATACTAGGATAGAAATAAGCAAGTGTGTGTGACTTCATGAATTTTTCTGGAAAGCTTCATGAATTTTTGTGGAAAACAGCTTGTAGGCAACCGCCCTTCCACTGGTAAGTTATATATCTCTGTATTCCATTATCTTTGCCAGAAACAAAATACGACCTTTTCACTTCCACCTTTATACCCTATTCACAACGCACCGAAAACCGTTCTCAAGATGCCCGACCAAAATATGTGTCACTTATTTTTGCATGTTAGGTAGAGCTGTCACTTTCAGTGTTGGGCATCCCTGTAATCTTTCGTGTCAGGATTGTGTGATATTTTAAATGCAGCATTATGGGCATCTCGCCCTTTTTTTGTTTGGTTTATCCTTATTATTTGATAAAATTGATATAACAGATCTATTAGGGTACTTTCCTCATCCAAGCACTAAAAATCTGTCAAACTCCAAAAATTGTCTGAAACTCAGAGAGCTGACAACACACTCCAATGCAAAGGATAGACTTTGAGCTAGGTTCTTTGAACCCCTTACGTCTTTTATATTTAATCCATATCAAAAATAAATACACAACTTAAGTTTTTGCAACAAATGAAATGTTCTATAAGAATATTCGACAACCTCAAAATTGTCCTTTTCTTCGCTGATTTTATTTTGTGTACAACTGATTTTTAAGGCGTATTTTGAATTGGTTTCCTGTCAATTTTGGGTATTTGACATATTTATCAGTATTTGCCGGTTGGAATTTCTTTGAGCTCTTTCGTTCATTAAGTGCTCGTTGCTCGTTATTTTGCAAATTTTCTCTTTTTCTGTTATATTTTTTATGAGAACGATCAAATTTTATCGATTACGTTCGATTTAAACAATTTACACGCGAATGAACCTAGCAAATCATGATTTAGACGATGCGATTTTTGTTGTGAGTATCGTGAATTTGATGTTAAAGGGAATGAAAGGTGCAAAAGAGAATGCAAAAATCGCATTTTTCTTTTCAATGGAATTCGCGTACCATACGTGTTTTCATAGCCCCGCACTTTTCATCAACGTTTACACCGCGTCTCCATTAGCAATTTTCATTATGATATACTGTAAGATATGGAAAATTGCTCATGGAATTATCAAAAGTACACGACAGTTACAAAAAAATTTGTAGTACATAAATCATGACTTTGTTTTCCACTAAAGGCACGGTCCGACAAAAATAGGAGCGTATAAATGTACGACGCGTGCCCAAAATGCAATTATCATTCTCCATTGGGACAGAAAAAGCGCTTTTTTTAGAGTTCGAGCAATTTAGCGAATCTAGATTTCTGAGCGAGATTCACACCTACTTACACTAATAACAAAACATTTGTCATTCGTCAAACTTAAAAGTGTTTTATTAATTACTTTCTTAGACAAGTCTGTGAAAAATAGAGAAAAAATATACATTTGGCCTCTGCAATGGATAACAACATAAATTGAAAAAATCTCTTTTTATGTTCCATTGGGCACGAACAATTTTAAATTTGAGAGCAAAACCTGAAAATCACAATGGAAAACGACATAAGAAGCGCGTAGCGCCGTACTAATAACAAACTTTAGTTTCGACTTTAAATATACGAAATCTCAGAAAGCGAAATTTGTATGGAAAATATAGCCACTGTGAACTACTTACTCTAAAAACGTTTATTGGTAAGGCCTGCAGCGTTTAAATCCTGACTTTGCTACCAACCTGTGTGGCCTTTCATCTGCTCTCCCAAAATATGAGTGAACTCACGCACACATGTATCTCTTTAATTTGATTGATTCTGATTCCAATTCCAATTCCATACATCGTTTTGTATTTTCAAGGCCCAACACAAAACCATCGTAACAGCTGTTCGAGTTTTTCATTCTGCCATCATTCACACGACAGGAAAATTGGGATCTATTGTATTGTAAGTTGTAATAGTATGTTTGTTCAAAATTTGCGGAGAAAATCGGGTAGGTGCAAGGAAGCTAGCAGTATAGTTTTTGAGCGGGCTGCTACAGGGCAGTGACTAGGGAGAGATCGATAGTAGAGTAGTGTTGAAGAAAGAGCTTTTGATTTTATTTTTTTGTAGTGCCGTGAGAGAAGTAAAAAGTATAAAAAAGTTTAACAAAATACAAAAGTACGACAGAAATGTACCAAAAAAAATACTTTTCTATAATCAGCAGCTGATGATGGTGCTTCCTATTTGTTTCGTATTTTGTGCGTTAATATATTCTTGGAATGGAAATTCATATCCAAATCATTAAAAATGAAGTGATTTAAAACGTCATGCAGTGGCTAGTGCTATCCGACGAAAAAATCTGGTGCCTACCTTAGTGAGTGCAAATCATGCAGACAAAAAAAAAAAAAAAAAACAAATTGTCTTCAGTGATTGAGGTTTTTCAGTTTTATTTTATCGTTATCTTTAGCACTTCTTTTGTAAGCAATAGCAAAATCACAACAGTAACCGTTCTATGAGAAGGAAAAAAATTTTACCAGTATTTTTGTATCATTTTTTTTGAGCCTTCGTAGAGATAGTGAATATTATTCGTAAAAAAAAAATCTGAATGCTGACCGGGGTTGCTGTTATACCCTCATTGGACTTCTAAACATGACGGATTGTATCGAGTCACTGCTGTCCACCATGTCTACGAAATTTAATTCGAACACCACGATAGAAAGCGTTATTCGTGAAGGTGGAGAAACTCCTGTGATTCCAAGTAGTATTTTGGACTTAAAACGAGACAAGACGGCTAAGTGGCGAGCACTTAAAAATAACAGAAATGCGAAAAAGTGGCCAGACAAATTTTCCAAAAAGCCAAGAAGAAACCTCAACGCAAGCACAACGCAAATAGATGCTGTGATTTCTTCTGATGATAACAAAATTGCGGCTATATCAATGGATACCAATTTGTCACTTAAAACAGAGATAGACAGTGATGAAAGAACTCAGGGCCATCAAGCTATAGTAGAACCTGCTAGCAGTAGCGGTGTAGATAATGACAGCAGTGAACTACAGAAAGAGAAAGTTGACGACGACGGCTGCTGGCAAATGCACTGTGAGGAACAGAATGCGTTGGATAAAGGTGTTAATGTGAGTATATGACTGTAACGTTAGGACTCAGTATATTTTATGTCATTTATTTAGAAGCCTTGCGACTCAAGCGAAGGATCTGGTCGGCGATTACGCCGCACTAAGCCCCCAGAGCCAGGGGATTCTCAATCAGAATTGCACTCGAGCGCACAGGACACAAAAATTTCTTATGAAGAGGGTTCAACACAACGTCGCGGCCGATCAAAGAAAGTATTATCAATGGAAATTGATGCAAAACCATTCAGAGATATTGGATGCCGAAATGCTGGGAAACGCTTGCAAAGACATCGAAACCAAACCATAGACTCTGACATGGATGTGCATAAAGTAACTGATGCTGACGATGGCACGATCGGAGATTATGAATCAGAAAAGGCAAAAAGAACAAGGAGAAGTGTTCGATTGGAACATCGCTATGATACCAAAGTTGTAAGTGATTTGTTACAGCACAGTAACTTTTATGTATGCAATCCTATTGTACATTTTATACATTTTTGTCATTTGTATGTAATATTATTGGAAGTTTAGTTTAATCTTAAGGGGAGTTGCCAGATGATGCGACAGTTATTGAAATGCACATGAAATGCAATTTTTACCGTCGGCTGTCGTAAGATCCGCAGAGGGTAACGATTCACTCTAAATCTAAGCTAAGAGTATGTAAAGCTCCATAATTGTCCGTGATTACAAGATGTTTCGCGTCGATGATGCCAGATGATGCGACAGTAGTTGAAATGCACATGAAATGAGAAGATTCCTGAATTAACGTCGCAGGACGCTTGTAATTCTTCCGAAGTCCGGTCATGTGTCTTTGACATGCCTGATCTATGAGACCAAAATGTCTCATGCAGTTATTGCCGAACCGTCTTTTTGAAACCACATGTCGTCCATATCAATATTATTCAAGTAAGGCAGAAAGAACAGTCACTGCTTCATCAGTCTCATTTTCGAAAATAATATGGTCCAAAGCAGCCTCCAGACCAAAATCTGCAGCAAACCGTTTTCAGGGCTTGACTGCCAACAAAGATAGCTATAACCGTCCGAGGAACATTACTGTGTTCTATGTATCATGCAAATTTTTATCTTGTAACACAGACGAATGGTTCGGCTGAGCCATCGAATAAAATTCTGTTGCAGTAGGTATGTATCTTCATTTTCAGTCATCCCTTTGAATTGCGATCACGACCTAGAGATTTGTATACTCTTCGACACTCAGCCTGGCATCGGAATAGATAAGTTGATATTAAGGATTATACAAATTCACTGAGGGGGAACTACCCGTTCAATCAAAAGCAGCTTAAAATAAAGCGCTAGGGCGATTAGTGCGAATAGATTGTCAAAGAAGAATTTTTCTAGATGTAGTCTTCTTCGAGTAGAAAGTCCTTGGCAAATACTTAGGAGGTATACCTCCTCTTTATCCATGTAGCTTCTGACGAAAACCGTTGCAGGGCATGTAACCCAATTGAAGGAATTATTTAGTCTTATTACACAGCGCTTGAGGTTAAGAATGGGCCAGGACCCCAATTCTCAAAAATTCTCGCATATGTTTATCTGTTAAAATCTCCGATGCAATGTGTCTGTGCTTAAAATGCGGATTTGCGTCTCGTATACGGAATTATGGTTCTGGTCCGAATACCGAGAAAACCCAGATTCCAACTTAATGTTTTTTTCCACTGCGCCCCATCTTGCGAACGTCTGACCAACATCCAAGAGTATAACTGTCCTGAAAGAGTTTCTCAATTAGCCGTATGGACTGTGCATCAAATAGTAGTTACCTTGTATTCGTTCCAAAAAAAAAAAAAAACACAAAACGAATTGTTGTGAGAAGCTAGGCCTAGGGTCCGTACGCACCTGTTGCGCCAACTATTTATTTATTTTTTGCTTAATTATGAATTTGTAATTTGATTAGTGTGTGAGAAAATAAGAGAGTATGTTTGATTTGAGAATGAAGTGCATATCCACTCACCCAGGTGAAAATCGTAGAAATGTTGCAAATTTTGCATCTTTATTCAAAAACATATTGGATATCCTAAATCGTACTTCAGATGTCCTCTAAAAGGTGGTATTTACTATATTTAAATGCTCCCATTATTTTCGAACGCAAAGCGTTGCAAAGGAAAAAGTGAAAGGGAATAAATTACTCTTGTCCAATTTTGTCCGGAATTTATAGACATATAGAGTTGAAACAAAGTGGAGATTGTAGGCCTAGGTATTCTCTATAGGCCTGTGAAAAATGCACTTTCTAATGTGGTATTCGATTGGGCGCTCTCAGAGCACCTTTTTCGCTCTCAGAGCAATTTTTATGTTCGTTTACTACAAAAAGAGCAATCTTTTTCAGATTTCAGAGCACTTTTGCGAATCTAGATATTTTCTCAGATTTGCTTCATATTTACCAATACACGTGCATTTGAGTTTGACAACTGGTGGAGTTTGTTTACATTTTCGTGAATTTTTTCTACAGCAAAGAAAGGCATTGCATCGGTAGAATCTATTTTCGTAAATTATTTGTGTACAAACATTTAGAAACCAATCGGGACGGAAATTTCGAATGTTTTAATATAAAATTTAACCAGTGAATGGAAAGTGCTTAACAAAGTATCCAAGACTACACATATTCAAGTCGCACGAATATTAACACAAAAAAGAGCAAGTGACGTTTTTATGTTCGATTAGGCACACGAAATCTGAAATCTGAGAGCGACTCTGAGGAAGCCCATTCGAATACCACATACGATTTTTGCATTTAAAGACATACAGTCAAATGCGATCTTAGTCGAATGGAACTACACTAATTTTATTTATAAGAAAGAAGATAATAGTTGATCGATTAGCGTATGGCTTGGCAAGTGCTATGTGTCTTGCTCGAGCAATGTGGTTTCTGCACAAGGCTAATGTATATTTGTTTTCAGGATTCACATCCTTCGGATGATGAAATAAAAACTGAACGGCAAGGATCACCTGAAACATCACTCCTGCCAGAGCCCAGCACTTCACCGGATTTTGCTACACTATCACCAAGTGTTCAGTTGCGTAAGATGAACGATGAGAAAACCCCTCCTAAGAAACGCGGTCGTCGTGCTAAAAACCAAATTTACGATAAAAACACAATTGACAGCGCCGATGCACATGCAAATCAATGCGATACGCTTCTCAGTTCCAGTGATGTAATAATAAAGAAACAACCCGCATTTAAGGAAAGCACTGAAATTGCATCAGTGGTAATTCCCAAGCGCTCACAACGTCGCATCAAACCTACTCCGAAGATCTTAGAAAATGATGAGCTTCGGTACGAATTTGAGACAAAAAATATTGAGCGCATAACATCTTGCATTGCCCAGGACAACGATACTATCAATCATGTTTCCGTCAAAGCGCGTACATCTCGTAGTAGTAGTAGACATCGAGAAATAAAATCAGAAAATAGCAGCGAAAGTCAACAGCAGCAGCTTTCTAACGTAGTTAAAAAGAAACTTTTTACCAAGACCGAAAACATTTTAGAAAGGCGAAGAGAAACCGAAAAGAAACCATGTCCCGATGTTCAGGTATTTCTCAATGAGGTGAAAGCTGCTAAATGGCATCACAACAAATCTCCTGAGGATAAAAAACTCAGTAAAAAGCAGCAGAATAAATTGATGAAGCAAAAACAAAAGCACATGGAACGACTTGGACTCCGACGGGCGAATAGTGGTGATGCATCCGGATCTGAAAACTCGTCAGACGACAATGAAGAGTTTGTGCCGTCGAAAAGGGTATCAGTGGGCAAAACAAATGTGACTTTAAGAGTGCGTGGATCAAAAGAAAGTACTTCACCAATGAGAAGTATACTATCACCTCCAGTAGTTGCAGATAAGGAA
The DNA here is from genome assembly GCA_963082955.1 of Cheilosia grossa. NCBI lineage: Eukaryota > Metazoa > Arthropoda > Insecta > Diptera > Syrphidae > Cheilosia > Cheilosia grossa. The sequence goes on along the minus strand of OY720145.1, from coordinate 27,420,351 downwards.
CTTCGAGGTAAAACTTCATCGGCATCAAACCACAGGGAAGGAGTTACCGAATCTGTGTCTGAAAAATCTGCATTGAAGCTGAAAACTGCTACGACCCTTGTACCGAATCCCTATCACAAAGGGGCGGTAAAGGATCTGATCTGTTTTTGTCATAAGTCGTCGCAATATTACACACGAAAAACACCTGAAACTGCGTTTTGTTCTGCTATCGATCACATTGAAGAACAAAAGGTCGGTTGTTGCAATCAAATGGATGGAGATTTGCTAAATCTACTTCGGCCCAGTTCTAGAGTGGGCTACATGATTCTTTGCGATGATCACAAGAAGCGGTTTAGGGCACATAACTGCTGTTCTGGCTGCGGAATATTCTGCACACAGGTTTGTTACTCTGTTATATGATTATGGGACAAAATGTTTGTAATTCATTTAATTTAGGGTAAATTCAGTTTCTGCAAACAGCAACACTTTTTCCATCAGGATTGTGCGCAAAAGTTTATCCTCAATAGCCCGTATGATCCTGCAAAGCCAAGTAATTACACTAGTCCAACATTGGTGTTAAAGTGTCCTCACTGTGGCATTGACACTCCAGAGCGAACATCAACTGTGACCATGAAATGCCAATCTTTGCCAGTATTTCTACCTAGTCAAAAGTCAAAAATGTGAGACAGAAAGTTTAATACTGATATATATATTTTTTTTTTAATTATGTTCATCTTAGAATACCTGCAAAAATGGGCCTACCAGCTGTTCAAATACCAATTAAATCTAATATAAATAATCATACAAATACAAAGATCAATAACTCAACTGCCAGAAAGAAATTATCATTGGAATCCCTAATACCAGAATCAGTAATGAACGTTGTGGGAAGAACAAATGGAAGGAGAACGAATTCGGAATTTTCCCCAAAGGACATGTACTATGCCGTTAAGAATGACGATTTAGAGAGAGTCGCGGAAATACTTGGTGAGTAGACAACGCAAACCGGTAAGAATATGTGTGAGCATTAAGCCTCCGCGCTTCATTGTTTAGTACTAGAGTTATTTGAAGGGGGTTGGCTCGTGACCTTCTTCCATTTGTTAATCGTACTAGCTTGAAAATCTATGGATATGCTTTCGCCGATAGAATTGTATCGAACCACATAAACAGACTGCGCCTTGATTATTAAGACACTTTATTTTGTTTAAAACTGAAATTAACAAGAAATGAACACGGAAGTAGAGGTACGAGTAATACTGTCTACAAATACGATTTTTAATTTACTTACTTACTTACTTAAGGTGGCGCTACAGTCCGGGGTGGACCTGGGCCTCAATCAACAAGCGTCTCCAGCCAGCGCGATCTTTAGCTAGCTGTCTCCAGTTTCGCACGCTAAGTTGGTTAAGGTCCCCTTCCACTTGCGTGCGCCACCTGAGTCGCGGTCTTCCTCTACTGCGCCTTCCCTCGGGTATGGATTCGAAGATCTTCCGGGCCGGAGCATTCGTGTCCATTCGCTCTACATGACCCAGCCACCTCAGTCGTTGGACCTTCACTCTTCTGACTAGGTCGATGTCGCTGTACAGCCCGTACAGTTCGTCGTTAAATCTCCTTCTCCATTCACCGTCAATGCAGACGGGACCAAAAATAACACGAAGAATTTTTCTCTCGAAGCAACCAAGAGTAACCTCATCCGCTTTTGATAGAGTCCATGCCTCTGCGCCATATAGCAGAACTGGGATGATAAGGGTCTTATAAAGGGTCACTTTAGTTGTTCGAGAGAGGGCTACTCAATTGCCTTCTTAGCCCAAAGAAACAGCGATTGGCAAGAGTAATTCTACGTTTAACCTCAGCGCTGGTGTCATTATCTGAGTTCATAGCGGAGCCTAGGTAGACAAAGTCCTTAACCACCTCAAAGTTATATCTGTCTATTGTGACGTTCTGTCCGAGTCGTCGGTGTTGGGTATCCTTTTTAGCTGACAGCATATACTTCGTCTTGCCCTCATTAACCACCAAACCCATCTTCGCCGCCTCCGTCTCAATACTCACAAACGCGCCATTAACATCACGCTGCGTTCTGCCAATTATGTCAATGTCATCGGCGTATGCGAGTAATTGGACGGACTTTTGAAAGATAGTGCCTCTGGTGTTGGCGTTTGAGTTTTGCACTATTCTTTCAAGAACGATGTTGAAGAAGTCACATGACAGCGCATCGCCTTGTCTAAATCCTCTTTTGACATCGAAGGTCTCGGTAAGTTCTTTACCGACCTTGATGGAGCAGCGTGCATTCTCCATCGTCGTCCTGCACAAACGGACGAGTTTGGCAGGGATGCCAAAACTAGACATTGCTCTATATAGTTTGTCCCTATAAATGCTGTCATAGGCGGCCTTAAAGTCGGTGAAAAGGTGGTGGGTATCGATTTGAAGTTCCTGGGTTTTCTCCAAGATCTGCCGCAGTGTGAATATTTGGTCTATGGTGGACTTTCCTGGCCTGAAGCCACACTGATATGGACCAATCAGGTTGTTTACGAAAGGCTTCAGGCGTCCACACAAAACGGCAGATAAGATCTTGTAGGCAATGTTTAGAAGACTGATACCTCTGTAATTGGCGCAGTTCAGAGGGTCTCCTTTCTTGAGGATCGGGCAAACAATGCTGAGGTTCCATTCATCGGGCATACTTTCCTCCGACCATATTTCACAGATGAGTTGGTGCATGCTCCCAGCCAAGTCATCGCCTGCCGCTTTGAACAGCTCGGCGGCTAGGCCATCTGCTCCAGCGGCTTTGTTGGACTTCAGTTTAGATATAGCTATCTTCACCTCGTCCAGGTCGGGTGGACGGTATTGTTGATCCTCATCGTCCAGGTTGAACGGTTCATTCTGCCTGACAGCGGAATTTAAGTCGTCATCGCCGTTAAACAGTCTGCAGAAGTAGTTCTTCCATATCCTCAGCATCGACTGCGATTCTACTACGATGTTCCCTTGTTCGTCCTTGCAGGCTTCGGTTCGGGTTTTGTAGCCTTGTGAAGTTCTTTTTACCCTCTGGTAGAACTTCCGAACCTCATTCCTGTTGTAACATCTCTCTATTTCTGGTCGGGTGAAACCCAGCACATCAGAGGCGGCGTCTCTGATTGCTTTTTGGCAATGTTGCCACTGGTCTTCGATACCTGATGCTGGCTGCATAGGACCTCTTGAGAGATTGAGAGAGACTCGATCGGAAAAGGATCTGGTGATCTCTTGCGATTGTAGCCGTCCGACGTCAAACTTCCTCCCAGTATTTACTTGTCTTGGCGGCGTTCGGGATATCCGGAGTCGTACCTTGGCTACAACAAGGTAGTGGTCCGAGTCAATGTTGGCCGCTCGGAACGTTCAGACATCCATAATACGATCGCAACGTGGTCAATCTGGTTGACGGTTGATTGATCAGGAGATCTGCATGTGCCTTTGTGAATATCGAGATGCGGGAACCGTGTGCTAGCTATGACAACGTTTCGCACCGCCGCGAAATCGATCAGCCTAAATCCGTTGTCGGAGGTGGTCTCGTGTAGGCTGTACTTTCCGACAGTACTACCAAAGATGCCCTCTCTTCCTAGCTTGGCGTTAAAATCGCCTAAGACAATTTTAATGTTATAGCCAGGGCATTGCTCGTAAGTGTGGTCCAAGAGCTCGTAGAACCTTTCTTTGGTGTCGTCGTCTTTCTCCTCCGTGGGGGCGTGCGCGCATATTAAGCTAATGTTGCCGAATTTAGCCTTGATGCGCTCGTTTACATAGTTGAAACTTAAGACTTCTTGCCTAAGTCTGGCGCTAACGACGAATCCACATCCGAATAAGCGCTGTTTTTGTTGCCGATAGCAGTCGCCGTAGTAAATATCGCAGTTTTTCATCCTCTTTCTGCCCGGGCCATCCCATCGCACTTTTTGGATGGCGGTTAAATCTGCTTTATAGTGGTTCAGGGCTTCCGCTAATTGTTCGGCTGCACGCGGTCTATTAAGGGACCTAACATTCCACGTACAGATCCGAAATTCGTTGTCCTTTAATCGTTTGCCAGGTTCGTCAACAGAAAGATCATCCGTATCCGAGGCTTGTTGGTGCTTCGCAACTATGACATTTTTACGTAGTCGGGCAGTTACCCCGGCGTACAACCCCCAACCTGGAGGACCAGGCCCGCTACGGGGATGTGAGAGCTGCCGTTGACCCATTAAGGGCTCTTCCGCCACCATCTCTTTTTCAACACCCTGACTAGTGCTGAAAAACCTCAATGACCTCAGCTCCAAATACGTCAGAGTAGCCCATTGAGGTATCTGCCATGTTAACTGTTGACGCCACCGTTGATTCAACTATGTGAATACATCCGCCGTACGTCCTCTTTCTGAGGGGCTCATGTTAGACTTCTGAGACTCGAGCAGACAGTCAATCCGACAGAGCATTATAGTGTTGCTATTTTCTTCGTGTTCAACACTCGCGCTTATAAGTTTAGCAAGCCAAGTCCGGGTGGACATATATATTACTAGCTGGTCCGGTAAACATGACATGGAAGTGAATAGGTACTAAGTTTTTAATTTTGTAGAAAATGCATAAAACAATCGGAGCTCAGTTTTGTGGCGTTCCTCAATGCAATTCATAGGTATCGTAAAGAGGGAATTACTTGAACCATCTTCCAAAAGAACTTCGGAACTCTAAAGTTCTTTTGATTAAATGGGGTATTGTGCTTAGGATGGGGAGAAAATGTCACAAATGTTTTTTCTATACGCAGTCTTTACTTGAGAGAGATAAAGACATTTTCTGACCGAATTCTGTTGTGCTTAGTTGTCGAAGATGGGGTTGTCTAAAGAATTTCGTGTTAACTGTATGTATGTATAATACTTTTATAAAGAAACTATCATATTTATTTATCTGAATAAGGCATGGAGCTATATGCTTGCATTTTCTGCCATTTTCAGCTTTACACGAGCAAGTCAATATCCACCGCTGATATTGACGGGGTAGTTTTTTTTTTCATTTTAACTTCATGTGGCTTTGATCTTATTGATGATGCAGCTACCACCAGACTAGCAACTTCATCTACGAATGTAGGTTGGGAGAGGCAATTCGTATTTATCCAGCCAGCTTTCACTATTTCTTCGCCTTCCCGGATAGACCTTTTAAAACCACTGAAATAGTCAATAATTTCACAGCGCGATATTGTGAAAACCTTAGAAACTTCTAAGCTGGCTGGATCCTCCATCATCAAAGCATAATTAACACAGTTTATAAGATAAACTACTTTTAACAGACTTTTGTGCAATTTTAAGCAGATGAATGACTGACACTATACAAATTTCGGACCAGTATTACTTATACTTGCAAGTTTAGTTTGTTTTCAATTAGTTGCTTTACGTTTTAATAGATGAATAATTAATTTTCTTACACGAAAACAAACGTATTCCTCATCCAAGTCCTTTGCAAAACAAACAGACGTCAAAATTCTATAGGCCTACATGTTCCTTTTATATCCACCAGGTGTCACAGGAAAGCTTTTCCATTCGTCAATAGGTTTGTTCCTTTACTTTTGTAGTAAGATTGGAAAAGACTGTCAAAATGACAGTGGTGGGTGAAGATAGAAAAGTTAGGGAACGCTTTTGTATAAATCTATGAAAAATGACTGATACATAATTCAAATATGTATTAAAAAAATCGGTACGAAAAGTCGTTAAAACATCTGATGAATTTGAAGATATTAGTTTATTCACCTACCTAGCGATGAAAGTTATTACGTGGAAGAGTTTGTACTGAACAACAAGTATTCGAGCAAGGAAAAAGCGACACTGCATTAAGAATTACATGGACGAGATTTTTCCTTCCTACAGCGAAGAAGAATTATGTCGCCACTTTCGAAAATAATCTTGTGAAGAACATTCAGTTTTGATACTATTTTGATAAGAAATCAAAACAAAAGCACGCATATGCCAAATAGGACAACAAATTTCAAATCAGCTGTTAATTGTAAGGTGACCGACAGCTTTTCCACTTCTTACACGAAGAAGTTTTGTTGAGTAAAAATTCGTAGGATTCTCAGTGGATTGGTAATATCTTGCTCTCTCGATGACGCTCTCTTTTACGAATTTTTCGAGTTAAGGAAGGGCATTGAGTAAAAAATGGTTAAATTTAAAAGTAAAAGAACAGATCTAATGAGAACGTTCAATGCACGTAGCGCAAACAAGATAAATAACTTTGTTCTGTTCGAAAAACTAACGACGGTTAAATTATTTGAATATTTTTCATAAAAAAATACTAAATTAGCGATTAAAAAATGGGTAGTGTGGGTAGGAGGGTGAAAGTTTGTACGAAATATACTTTAAGGCCCTATTTTTCAATAGTCTAAATCGCCTGATTGCTAACTAACGATTAAATTTATTTCACTCTTTATCTGCTAGATATAAGCTTCAGAGTTTTTCAATCATAAAATAAGAGCTAGATAACTATTCGAAGGTAGAGTGGTGTGAGTGAGACAGATTGATTGACAATATGTTGTGTTAAAGCATAGAAGATAACCAAAGCTTGGCGTTTATCATTAAACGTTTTAATTTCATTGACCAAAATTTTAAATTTGCAATGGAAAACACTAATATTATATTTGCTAAAAACCGGGAGATGTACATTTTACCTCTTCAGAAACGCGAGTGTTAATGAATATGGTGTTCAAGTATCAAAAGTCTATAGAAAATAAAAAAACCGATTCCGTCACAAACAAGGAAAAATATGCTGCATGAAATAAAATTGCCGAATTATTTGATGCTGCAATAACTTCAAAAACTTTAAAGCTAAAGTATGAAAGCATTACAAAAATACAGAACCGCACAGAATCGCCAAGAACTGCATAAAACGGGCGGCGGAGAAGCAAAACATTAAACATTTTCAGTTTGTTGAATTTATAGTATTTCCTCCTGGCTCCTCGGCAATCTGCCAAATTTCGGTCTTTAGGAAGCAATGGCTGGAGTAACCTTATTGACGATTCAGCATGTTCTTGAAGTATTAACACCCATAAGATTCAAAATAATTCAAGTCTTTATTGCTAACCTTTCTGTTTTGTGTGCGATTTCGGTTCTTATCATGGAAAGTACGTACTGGCAAGTATCTTTTTGGAGCCTGAATCTTCGTTTAAATCTGCATTTTCCCATTGTCCATAATGGTTAGGTCTCTTTCTAACTACTCTTTGTTTCCTTGTTGGGTTGAAGTAATTGTTTACTAATTCCTCTTCTCCAATAATGTCGAACAATTCCATTTCTACAATATAAACAAAACTTTGTTAAATAAAATTTTCAAATTTGATAGTTCGCCTACTTCAAGTAGAGATTTATATTTTATCCGTCTCTGAAACGGGCAGATAACTTTATGAGACAGTTAAGGACCATTCACATGAGAGCGAATTGCGAACTACGAACTGCGAACTGGCGAATATTCGTAGATTCTGACATTTCATTCACATGAGAACTTTTTTTAGTCTCAGGTACCCGCGAATCATTTGCATTGTTGAAGCTTAAGTTCGCCCGAATTTTTCATTCGCGGGTTTGTGTATTGCGACTTTTTTATGTGGATTGTGAATAAAGTGTGACAGTTCGCGGCGGGAAAATTGCTGTAATTGTAAATTTCGCCAATTAAGACTCAGTTGTTTTTAGATTAGATGTTAGATTAATTCAATATAATCCTTTTGTGGTAAAACAATAGCAATGTTCAATTCATAAACACAGTTAAATTGATTTGTTCGCAGTTCGCGCTCATGTGAATAGTCCTTTAGCTGTTATATTCTTCGAATAGCTGCTATTCGACTGTTGAAAAATTGATTTATGTCTTATCTGACAGTTAACTGATTGGCTATCTGACTATTGAAAAATCGGCCCTAAGTATTTTTTGACGCCAAATGTAAAAAAAAATACAAAATAGTTTTCGTCAAAAAAAATTAAAAATATGTATTGGAAAAAATGTTCTGGATAGGGACACCCTAATCATACGAAATATACTTTACGACCTATTACGACCTCATACCAACTAAATATACACACAACATTTCATAAAAGTCGAGCTGTTTCCGAGAAGTGCGACCACAAACACCGCGACACGAAATTTTTATATAAATTGGACTACATACATTAAAGATTAATAGTATTATTACATTTTGCTCAAAAAACATATTTTATGAACAAATTAATATTTACAAAGTCATTTGTGCTCTTCTATAAAAAACTTATGAAAAAAATAATAATTTTTTTAAGGTTCTGGTTACGATGTCACAAGTTGCATGCGCGAATTCCTCGATGGCACTTGTCTTCATTTGGTGGCACATTGTGGATCTCTTCAAATGGCTTATTTACTCTTGTGCAAAGAGTTCCCTCAAGATTTCGTGAATATGATCGACCGTGAACTGCGAACGGCTTCAATGTGTGCTGTTATGAGTGATAAATGTGACATTTTAGGTTTATTCACTCAGTGCGGTGCAGATTTGGGCATAAAGGTAAGAAATTATTATTTACATTCAATAATATGCATACATGGATATTATGAATTCCGTAAGAACTTACACTTTTTGGTATGCTCCTCATTTCTGAATTGCATACTGTACTTCGCTGCGCTCAGAATCAAGTAAGAAGTAAACTTTCTGAATGCAAAATTCAAATTATGAACAAGAAAAGTTCGAAATCAGTGTAAATTCAAGTACAAACCCAATTCACAGCGTGGTTTATCAAAGCGAGAAGTAAATATTTTAAATTTTCAGGGTCCGGAAGGTAAAACATGCCTTCATATCTCGGCGAAGCTGGGCAATCTTGAAGCTTTACAAATCCTTGTGGAGACTTACAAGTGCAGCCGAAGCGTTTCCGAATTTTTAAAGTTCATTAACGCTCAAGATGACGGTGGTTGGACCGCAATGGTATGGGCTGCCGAACTGGGGCATACCGAAATTGTTAGGTACTTGAGTTTGTTATTCCGAAACCTATGCGACATTTTATAAAACGTAATTTTCCTTAGTCTGCTTCTGAACCACGGAGCTGAACCTGATATTTGTGATAATGACAACAACACTGTGTTACATTGGGCAACTTTATACAATGGCTGCCTAGATACAGTTAATCTCCTTCTACAGGCTGGCAGTAATTGCAATGTACAAAATGTGGATGGTGACACTCCATTGTAAGGCATTTAGGCATATTACCTAATGTTTTTTTCAATCTTTAATCTTGATTAATTTCAGACATATAGCATGTCGAAACTCTACCACTCGACTGTGCCTTGCTCTAATTGCGAACGGAGCTGATCTCATGATAAAGAACAAAGCTAATGAACTTCCGTACGATTGCATTCCACGTGAGGATAGTCAATGCGCCCGAACCGTTGGCTTTAACATGCAGATGCGATCATTTGCGCCGACTGGTCTTCGAAGTCGTATAGTCTCGAGTGACGTATCAAATGGTCGCGAACACAAACCCATTCAAGCCGTAAGGAATGAGTGCAATATGATTGAGTCGGCACCAACTGCAGTTACAGTTGGAATGTCATGTTCACCATCGGATGACTCAGATGATATATTGCTGCCTGACTTTAAATATATCACAAAGACAATAATTCAACAGAATCCTGTACAAATCGATCAAAGAGTTTCACAGATGCGCATATGTTCCTGCAGAGATGGGTAAGTAGATAAATTTACTGCTTTACGAATTATATATAACGCGTTGTACCGCGATGTCCATGTATATTTTCTTTTAAAAGGACTAGTTTTGTGTGAAGTATACATAATGCACAGTATATCTATCACCCATTATGTACTGCTTTAGTAGATTTTTTCTTATTGCTTTACGCAGGTGTCATTGATTGGTTCTACTCGCGAACTTACTTATTCTGATATCCAATAAAACAACCGCTGCGCCAACGGGTATTTTTCGGATTGGCGTCCAGTTTGCGGTTTTTTAAATTTTTTAAACTTTAAATTTTCTCGATCGTGAGATTGCTCGGCCGGTATTCTGTCTGCTTGACAATTCAAATTGAGAATGGCCGGTCCAGGAAATTTTCACCGCAAAGCCGAATAATTTCCCTTTACGTAGTACTGCTGTTCTCGGCTTTTGCAGCTTTATTAAATGTGGACCTTTGTTAAAACCCGGTCAATCTCTCTTTCAAATTCTATCTTAGCCAGAATTTTTCTGTTGTGCCATCCTTGAATTTATACTTTACCCAGACTTTTGAACGCAGCCATAGGTAAGTGACTTGGTAGTACAGTAATGATCTAGTTTAGTTCAGAGCAGAACCTGAACTGTTATACAAAATGTTCGTGTTTCTTTTTAAGCTCAGACACATCAGAGTTCGAATTTGTGTTCCTTTTTTCGTACAGAGCGCGCTCTATGAGCTCGGTTCAGAGCGCGCTCATAATGCTCGAACTCAGTTCATAGCTCAGCTCTGAACTAGAAAAGAAAAACGCCTCATGTAAGTTATTTGTGGTTGGGTTTGAGTGGCATTTGACAGAACGGTTGTTCAGAAATCAAAACAATTGTTCGGGTCGATGTCTTACGTTTTCTAGTTTTTCTTTGTTTTTTATTTTGGTAGAATAGTGTTAAACAAAAGAATTGTGCTCTGTTGTTGCCATCGATGGTTTTTATTTGCTAATAAGATGGTTCGCAACATTTGTTTTGCAGCAGGTTAAACATAGTTTTTGTAATCTGTCCAGCAGATGGGTTTGAAAGTCAATGATTTTTAAGATGCATTTTTCGAAAAAATATTCATTTCAACTGTCGAAATTTATCACAACATACAGAGCTTGTGATGATAAAAAATTAAAAGGAATAATATAAAAAAAACATAAATAACTAGAATCATTTAAATTTTTGATGGGCTTAAAAATTTCCAAAATTCAAAAGCAAAAGCTTGTTAAATTCATGGTTGATTATAGAATGACCTAAAGGCTTCTATCAAAAAACAAATTAATATCCGTAGACATTTTATGAACATGACGGTGGGTGGAAACATTATAGATGCTACACGTAGGCAAATTGTATTTGAAAATAATGAATCCTTAACATGTTACGCCGGTCACATTATTCGCCCAAAACTAGTGACAAGCTAAACATTTTTAAAAATAACGCTGAAACTCCACTGAAAATGCCTGTAAAATAAATTTAAATAAATTTGTATTGTTTTGCTTTCCACCTTTTTGACAGCTTGGGGAAATCATTCCAAAATTCCAATGAAATTAAAAGCTACTAGAGGATACTTTTTCGCATGGAGTTAGAGAACCCCATTATTTTCCAGATGCGGTAAAAGGCGGAATATTTTGTTTATATGTTTTCGATCAGAAAAGTTATCGCATGAGTTACAGAAAATGGCACTGGATGAGAAATCTGAAAAAAAAAAAAAAAAAAAAAATTAGTTGAAAGAATAAAACAAATTTTTATCTATCGACACGAGCGTCACCAACTGGATTCAAAAATATCACATCTCTTAAGCGGGAACCAATGATTATTAAGAGTAACAACTTCCGTTGCCTCGTCAAATCACAATTTTGGTAACACATTCATTCTCCAATGTGCTTAGAGGAGTATTCACTTAAAAATATCATCGAAATTAATCAATCCGTGTAGTCTTTAGAAAGTTTGTCGCTCTTCAACTCTTGTTCTGGCGAGTTATTGTTTTTCCCGTGTTCTTGCTGTAATTAAACAATTCCCGCAATCACCTGATTATCTTACATTAAAAAAAACCAAACTTTTCTTACATTTTATAAATTAACAGGTGTTTGCAAAACTTTTATAATTAAAAACAACAGAATGTACCTAGTAATGATTATACTTGAATATTATGTACTTTTCGATTTTAGATGTATATCGGATCAATGTCAATGCACGGTGGCATCAGTACAAAATTGGTACACAGCTGAAGGTCGGCTCAACTCAGACTTTAATTATGATGATCCCCCGGTTATTTTCGAATGCAATGATGTCTGTGGGTGTAATAAGGTGAATTTATAACTGCTAATGCAAGCAACTCTTTACTTACGGATATTGTTTATTTCCAGTTGGTTTGTAAGAATCGCATTGTTCAAAATGGAGTCAAAGTGTCTCTACAAATTATTGAGTGTGATGAGCAATCAAAAGGATGGGGCGTTCGACCATTGATAAACATCCCGAAGGGTTCCTTTGTAGCTGAGTATACAGGAGAAATTCTCACCGATTTTGAAGCTGATCGGCGTACAGATGACAGTTACTTCTTTGATATAGGTCACGATCATTGCATCGACGCTAACTACTATGGCAATGTTAGCCGATTTTTCAATCATTCATGTGAACCGAATCTAGTGCCAGTTCGAGTATTCTTTGAGCATCAAGACTTTCGCTTTCCGAAAATTGCACTGTTTGCATGTAGAAATATACAAGTTGGCGAAGAAATGTGGTAAGTTGTTTGGTTTTATGAAATCGTTTAGACAGTGGTTTGCTTCATTATCAATATTGGTTATGATTTTAATGAAAGCTATCTCTCCGTTTTCAGTTGACATGAGTTTAAGTATAAATGCCATTAATAGTTCATGAAAAATATTGACAAAGATATGGTCATCAAATTTCATCCAAAATACCAGACGCCTCTAACGACCAAGCTATCCTGTCAATATTTTTATGTAAGGTCAAAAAGCAAAGCCGTTTCCTAACCTAAAATAATAAAATAGAAATGAGTTAAACACTGATGAATCAAACACTTGATAGCCAAGTAGTGTGATCGATATTGCGGACTATAAAAAGTTGTTAAAGACATTATTGTCACCAGGCTTCAAAGTAACGTCGCTTAACAACAACCTATGGCAAGTCTACTTCAAAGACTTTGAAACTAACATTAAATTGTCTCGGACGTTACGTATACGCGTCATAGCTAGAGTGTTGTACGATCCTGCCATTGTCCTTTTTGTTCGACACAGCGTAAACCATTATTATATTCCTAACATGTTTTTTTTTTGCAACGCTCAATTTCTGATTAACAGTCGGAGTAGTTCACGTAAGGTAAGGCCGCAATTTTTTTTACCTGAAATGAAATGATTTTCAGCATCACAATCACAAATGCTTTTAATTCTTAACAAACCTTTTTTCGGATAGCTCAATTATATTGGATTTATCGCGAATTCGTCTTCGTTGAATTTGATCATAGCGATCCTGATTTTCTTCGATATTAGCAAACCAAATTGCTGCAATGTTCACAAATCACAATAAATTATTTGATTTTCTTTTTTCTGTCAAACACAATGCGAGACTCGTTCGAAACTAGGAAATTTTTTGGGAAAAAGTTGGCATTACTTACATACTTGGCCCCCAGTCTTTGATTGTTTAACACTGACATTAACCGCTGGTGTGGGAAGTGCCAATAAAAATGATTAAATTGACACAATTTGTTTGCTTACATTGTATCTTATTGTTAACTAATCATAATGGGCCCCAATAGCATTTTATGCGTACCTAGTGGTGGCGTAATCCCGCAAAAAACCCAAATTCCAACTTGGGGTTTTTTCCACTGCGCTACCTCTCGCGAACGTCTGACAAACATCCGAGAGTATAACTGTCTTTAGAGCTTCTCAATTAGCCGTTTGGAATCGGCATAAAATTGTAGATCCCTTCCATTCGTTCCAAAAATGAAACTCACACAAAACGAATGGTTGCGAGAAGCTAGGCCTTGGGTCCCTACGGACCTGTTGCGCCAACTATATATAGTGGTGGCGTAAATACTGCGTGTACATGTCTTTATTATTGTTGGCTTCTCCGTTTTCTGACTTTCTCGAATACGTAGTAAGAGGAAGATAGTACAAATTTCGAGCTCGAGATATGATTCAATTACGATGAAAGAGGAACTTAAAAACGGGGGTTTGTCTGCCGTCTGTACCTATGCTCCTGAGGCCGACAGCCTAAACGCCTGCAGTGATTTGGTTTCGGATTTGGAGTTTGTGGGCCTACAGTTCGGGTCCATTTTTTTTTTTTGCAATGTAACCTCAATATTAATGGTACTTCCCATAAAAATCACACTGAGGCAACAAGAAATAAGCAACACCCAACTTATATTTTAACCTATTCTCACATTGAAGCAATAGTGTTGCTAGAAACTTCTAGCTGCCATGTCATCCGACGACTCGATGATACGATTTTACTAATGGGTGGCGCTGTGTATCGCCAGCAATGTAAATAATTTTGCCGCAATCAGCAAAATTTTGCAAAAACAAATGCAATTTGAACAGCTGATATTGCTGCCAAATAACGTAATAATACATTTATAAAAGCAGATCAAATTCGTTGCGCGTTCCATTTGCAGCGTAAAATCTGAGATCTGAAAAAGATTTCTGGTGGTCCCAATGGAAAACGACATTAATAGCGAACTCAGTTTTTGTCTATATTATCGTTTTGAACAAAGACATCTCATAAAAATTTACTTTTCTTTAGTTGACGTGACTAAAGATTTTGGCCAAAGTGCATACTTCGAACAAAATTGATGTTTTCAAAATTATTGCGTGCTTGATTTTAAAGATACCTAATAAAAGTATTCTAAATAAGTCCTGTACTTAGTTCTTCTCAAACGTTTCGAATAAATAAAATCCCGATCTCTTTTCACATATCTTCGGGATATTTTTTTATAATAATCTCAATGCCCAACTTCCAATTAAAATTCAATAAAAGCTACGCAGAACTTCTTTTAAGCAAATATTACCCACTTCTTATTTTTCTCAACCATATTTAATATGCACCTTAAAATAATTCCAATCACTTTACACAATGCAAATTCCAAGTCAAAACTCTGAATTCTTAAATATATATCTATGTAAAGATATCGGTCTATCACGAACCCTAGTTCCAATCATAGACACCTTAAACCAGAGTTACTCATACATTCCAGTCAAAAATAACAACATGCCCTAACAGAGCGGACAAGAGAAACTCCTAATTTGTCCTTTTACTAAAAAATCTTGTAAAGTATAAAAGCATATAAAATAGTACAGTATAGGCGCTAGAGTTGCGGCAAATCTCTGTTACTAGAGCTTAAACTTATACAAACTCACATTGATATTTGATATCGGATGAATAACCCAATAGTGTATTTTATTTAAAACTACTCCTAGCATCGCTTCTCAGATTTTTACCTACCTACCTAAAAAAATAAGAAAGTAACCAACCAAACCAAACTTTTTATGAAAGATATAGTTTCGTGCGACCCAGCCGTGCACTTCAATATGTTTTAAATTCCCATGCCCAGTTGGCTGACACTGCGACGTGAAAGATCTATTGCCTCAATAGGGAGTACTAAGTCCTTAGTAGCAGAGTTCATTAGATCATTAAGACGCCAATTTTAACCAATGAAAAGCCGGGCAGTCACAGAAGATGTGTTCAGATGATTCTGTTCCCGGAAACAAGTTCATATTGTGTAAATTCAGAAACGTTAAACATTTGGTGCAGTGATGCGGCATCACTGCTTCTTTGCGATGCTGATGCGATGCGCATTTTTTACATCAAACATTTTAATGTCAATGATAAGATGGAAGTTTTTCTAATAAAAGTTTTAGTCTTTACCTCCGCAGCGCTGAAATACTCCCAGTAAAAAAAATTAAATGTTTGTGAGAAAAACTAAAATAAAGAATTCAAATTTTTCTGTCAAAACTTTTCTTCCTCTTCCGACATTTTTCTTACTTTTTACCTGCGAATGAACAACGCATCAGGTATTTTTGTGTTGCTTTTTTTCGTTATGTTTGCGCATCAGTTTGATCAACTTTGCAATAGTGAACACTTTCAACGTCAAGTGATGCCAATAGTTGTATTAATGAACATTTTGCCTGTGATGCGTTACTCAATTTACACATTGTTGTGAGGAAGCTCACCAGCTTACTTAAAGTATCCGTACCATGCCGAAGGTTTTCCTTGTACATGTGCGCTTAGTTAATCGTCTGACTTGTCTTTGTTCCCATTCATTAATTACCCATAGCGCAGTAGCCCAATTGACTCTGCTGCAGTAGGGTTCAGGTCCAAAGAGAACAGATTCGGAATTGTCCGCATGTTCCTTGCCTTCAAAACCCTGATGACCAGGTTCCCAACCAAGTTTGAACTTGTTGGCCTAAGTATTTTTTGTCTATGCTTTTATAAGTACCGAAAAATATTCTTCAAATTAAAGAATCGTACCCATTATGAACTATGATGTGATTATGTATGTATATGTTTCATTTATCGATTTAAGCACACAAATTGAAATCGGTTCTCCATTATCATATAAATTTAAAATATTTGTTCCCCCCAGAACTTCAGAACCATCCCTCCAGAGCCACCCCATTCCCCTCCTAATGTATTCAGTTATATCAAGTTTGCTCTGCATTATACTTGCATTTCGCGTCTTTGATTTGTTCTTCTAAGAAACTCCTTCATTCTTCTATAATCTTCTTCCACGTCACCTGGCATTTGACTAACAATGTTGGCGGCTCGCCAAGTAATCCATTTATATCTATCATCCAGGATCCTTGGATATAAAAAAAAATACATTCTCAGCGTTTTCTAATTGGTCAGTACATGTACATGCAGACAGTTGGGACTGTCGTCGGGCTTATGATGGCATAAGCACTTTCTTGTCCCCGATTTCATGTCTCCTTTCGCTTCTTGTATTGTATTGACGTTGTTTTTCCACTACCATCAGAATGCCTATTCGTATCACTCTTGCTACCAGACAGGTTGCTAAAACGTTAATTTTTCAAAAGGTGTTCAGAGGTTACAAAAAGAAATGACATGAACTCGTATGCATGCTCCATTGAGCCAAGCATAGCGTTCATGGCTGTATGAGGTTAGGTCAAACAGGCCTTGTTTCGAAGCGATACTGCCAAAAACCGTATTGCTTATTACAATATCAAATATAGTTAATAAATATATCTTTTTATTTAAAAATTCCGCATATTTTGTCTTTTCAGTTTTGATTACGGCGAAAAGTTCTGGACAGTAAAACAGCGTTATTTCACTTGCAAGTGTCTATCAAAATTCTGCAAATATTCATCGCATCCGCACAAACTGCACCAATACCAAAATGATCCACAATCTGAACAGCCTTCAATACTCAATGGCACCGAGCATTAGGGTCTATGTATAAAACTATTGATGATTTAATTTTCATAAGGCTTGATTAGAAGTCAATTATAAACAGTACGCTTAACAAGTGAAGATAACTCATTGTATATATTATATATATGTAAAAAAAAGCCGGCAAATCCAAGATTTAATAGAACAAACATAATTCTTTACTGAGTTGCAGTTGCAAATTGAGGAGTCCCTTCCTTATTCCAGATCTTCACTTTAATTGAATATTGATTTCGATTTTAAAATCATGTACAAAGGTATGTATGAAGTTTTTTCGATAAATATTTTTTTACAAACTATACAAATTTTCATCTCTTTTATTACAATCTACTCTTAACTTAATTCTAAGATGGGCAGCTTTTCTCCGAATCGGTAGAATATACAGTATAAACATATTCGGCCTTACCAATGATCAACAGCAGCTTACGGAAAGACTCCACACTTTTCAAAATCCCTTTACCAATAAATTAATATAGTTGCCAGAAGCTAACTGTAGAGTCAAATGATAATGTTAAGAAAGCATTTTTTACTGTCATTTAATGTCATTTTGAAGAGGAGTGTTGCCAAACCATCCTAAACGACGGTATTGAATTTCGCAATAGGAGCAAATTTCAGTCCTCTACTGTTCATCCTGAGCATAACTAATTTCAGTAAATTTTAAAGAACGGCTCGAACCTTTGAAAAAGGATTTTGTTGGCCGAGAATGAGAATCTTTAATACAAAATTATTGGTGTGAAAAGGTCGACTTCGCGAAAAATCTAGATTGTCAGCATTCAGCAAAATACACGCAAAACAACAAATTTTGGAACTTCTGGAGGATTAACCGGTTGTTTGTGCGAATTCATAGAGGAGGAAACACAACAGCTTTCGTTTAGAAAAATGCCCACGGCTCTATATTTTTCTACAAGAATTTAAAATTTTGTCGGTTTCTAATTTTCCCGATTGAAGTTTAAGCTTTACAATATTTAAAAGATCGAATTGTATTTATTTTCACACTTCTATAAAGTTGGGCCAGCACTGTTTCGTTGCTTGGCAAATTGATATTCAAAAACGGAGGCGATTAGTTCTTAAAACGCTTATGGCTTCTCTCGTGAGATTTTAATTTATTCTCAAATTAATTAGCAGCCGATTATTTCTGTTTTCAAAAATATTCACTTGCTAACGATTCAATTGTGATCTTTGGACCACCAATAAGTTTTGATTTGCATCATCATCCTACGAATAAATCAAGTCATTCTAAATTCCGTTTATATAATAATTTGAAAGGGATATTACGACACAAATACACCCATAAATCAATCGTGAAGTATTAGAAAATAAAGGAAAGGCGTACCTTAAGAAGTACTGAAAATTGTGTCTGATGGAACGATATGACATTTTACTGATGTGCATATAATATTTGACAGGTCAGCTGATATGTTTGCATTTCCTGTTGGGCCAATTTATTTGTTTGGTTAGTAAAACTATCTGCGGGAAATGTTTTACATGCAAGACACATGTTAGGACAAACATGTTTACTTATTTATTCCATTTCGATATCATTATTCCTACATATTTTTTGAGAGTATGTGGGTGAGTTGGAATTTTTGAAGTTTCGTGACATTTGTCAATACAAATTTCTATGCATCAATACTTGCGCACCAAATTGTTACCACACCGTAATAATATGTCTTGTGGGCAAGTAACGAAAAATCGGCCGAAGTTGGTGGTCTCAGTATGTTTTGGCCCTCCCTTTCTATGTTTTCTATGTTTAAGTAAAAAAGAAAGTGTTTAGTTCAATTCTTAACAAGACAGAAGTGTCCGAGATATTTTTTAAAGAATTATACCCTATTTGAACCGCAGCGAAAACTCGTCGATGTATTCCCACCGAACACCAATAGTTTTCGTTTGACGTTTCAATCAGCTGTGAGACACTAGTCGTGAAACTTCCGGCTACTATGGAAACTATTTTGGTTACAAATTTCACCCGCATTAATTTACAATAAAATTAATTCAGAGCATTTAAAAATAATACAGGGTCCGCCAAATAACTTTTTTTCTTTGAAAATGCTATAAAAAAAAACTACTGAATATTTTCTCAAATTTTTTTTTTTATTTGAAAGTACAAAAATAATTTCATTGAAATGGCTGCCTCGGCTGGCCATGCAGTAGTCTACACGATCGGTCCAATTTTTAAGCACATTATCGATTGTGTGCAGCTGTATTTCACCAATGGCTTCACGAATATTCTCCTTTAAAGCGTCAATTGTCTCTGGCTTGTCGGCGTAACACTTATCTTTTACGGCACCCCACAAATAATAGTCCAACGGTGTCAAATCGCAGCTCCGAGGTGGCCAAACGACATCAACTCTGCGGCTGATAATGCGATCTTCAAAAACAGGGCGAAAAAAAACGAGTGTAGCTTCGGCTGTGTGGCGCGTAGCGCCGTCCTGTTGAAACCAAATGTTGCCAATATCCTCCACTTCAATTTTTGTATGGCGTCATACCAAGGTCTTTATTCAAAATTCGTCTCAATGATGTCTCCGAAATGTTCAATTGTTGAGAACGACGGTGAATTGATGTTGATGGCGCTTCACGCACACTTTCTGCCTCATCAGCAATTTTCTCGGGTGTACGCACTGTTTTTGGCTTTTCACGCTTTGGTTTATCGATGAGGATGCCAGTTTCTTTCACTTTTTTCACAAGATAACGAACATACGGAGCTGACGGTGCTTCTCTTCTTCCAAATTCCGTACACAATTTTCGCACACATTCTGCAAGATTACCATGATTTTCAAAGTAATGTCGCAATATTTCCCAGCTTTGTTCAAGCGTATACACAACCATATTCGTTCAGCGGAAGGATAAAACTTATTATCTGTCAAATCAGACATGAGCTAAGTGTTACCATTCGCGAAATAAGCACTAGTTGAAAAAAAAAAAGAAGTTAGATCGCGGACCCTTTATTAGCCCATCAATTAAATGTGGTAAATGATTTTAAGTTCTGACAGTTTAGTTAGCTGTTCTGCTGAATTTGCTGAATATTGAAAAAGGTGTGTTTGTTTCAACAACCCAACAATTGGAAGTCATTTTGGTGGTGTTTTCGTAGAAAACGGCTTTAAACGACTCGTTTTGAAAACTGAAAAATGTATGGGAAAACTTCTGTTTTCTATCAAAATGTCAGATTCACATATTTCTTGTGTTGTTAGACATAAATTGTACTCTATGTGCAATACATGCAAATGTAAACTTTAATTGAAATATGTAGAAAGCAAATCTCATATATAATGATGTACCACTATTGCAAAACTGCTCCAACGAATTTCATTGAAAGGAACAATTTCGAATTTCGGTACAATTCTCTAGGTCTAGGATAATAAAATAGTTGTCGCACTGGGAAATGTTGAGGTCTAATTGTTTATTGGTGCCGTTTCACTAAAAATGCTGTACATTTTCACTAAAGCTGGCAGCCAACTAATCGTCAAAAAAAAAGAAGACTAATCGCCGACATTTGTGTTTAGTTATTAGTAAGGCCGACTGTTTTACATTTCTATACAAACAAATCAATATTACATTAATAGAGGATCTAATCATCACCAATCCATCTTGTTATAATTTCAGATAAACATCAGAAGAAAAGGCCGAAAACCCAGAAAGATTCGAAATCACTACACATCAAGGAAAATTATGCCCCTGGTTTGTGTTGGTTGATTTGTCAACTACATATGCCATATAGTACAGAGCGCAGGTCGTCCCATTTTTTCCGTTTATATTGATTCTACGGATACATATGTCGCATAAATGAATGTTGAATTGATGACATATGGTATGACTTTGGAATCGTATTGATCCAATTCAGCTTAGTATTGCTGATAAGCTTTGACGCAGCGTTAGAGTTATGTTGACATCAGTACAAAGCTGTTTCTCTTTTTAAGTGAGAAGATAAATTAAATAATTCACATCACTTTGTTATTATAGCGGCACTCTTATAGTCTTATCCGAATAAAATATAAGCAAATTAGTTGCATTATGTTTTTGTTTTTTTTTTTTATTATCTTAAGCAAGTTAAATAAAACCAAAGTGCCTATCTCAAAAGCATGATTCAAAATGTAAAGAGTACTAAACGCGTTATATATATTTAATCTGATTGTACCGCTGCAGTTACATGTTTAACTAAGACTTTTAGGTACGATAATTAAATTCGAACTAAATCTAAGATAGTTTTATTCGAGTCTTCACATTTCTATTAGCTACGTTTTATATATATATATAGGTATATATATTTATATATTACATAGAAACAGTAAAATCAAATAATTTTTACTTTATTCATTTAGGAAATAGAAACAGTTTTTATATATTTCATAAGCTTTATATCTAAGTAAATTTTGACACATGTACCTAACAACTCTGAAAACATAAAAAAAAAAAACATATTTTTGTTCATCCTATATTTTTCCTTGTAATTATTATGTTTAAGAAACTTTAAAAATAGACTGCAAGTTAACTTACGTATATAATTTGTTTGCAATATTATCTTATAATCACAATTTTATTATGAAGAAAAGTTAAATTAATAAAAAAAAAAACAATGCACTATAATCTAAATGTAACCAATTATCTTATTTGTAATAATTTAGAAAATAAATCACAAAGAATATTGTAATGATGAATTTAAAATACAAAATATACATTTTTTGAAAATTCTATTTCGGAAAAGAACAGCGCAGAGGACGGCATACTGCTCGCCAATGAAAGCCACCCGAATAAGTAGTCTTTGAGATGTTATGAGCGGTGCTGCTGCGGGATATTACTCTGTCGCTATAGTCCAGGGTCCTCAACCAACAAGCGTTTCCAGCCTGCACGATCTTTGTTTGTTAAGGTCTCTTTCTACTTTCGTGCGACACCTGAGTAGCGGTTTTCCTCTACCGGACCATTCGAGCCCATTTGCTCTACATGACAGAGCCGCCTCAGCCTTAGGAACTCCACACTTCTGAATAGTTGAATGCCGTTGTACAGTCCACACAGCTCCTTTAGCAGACGCGACCGAAAATTACTCAAAGAACTTTCGTCCCCAAACATTCAAGATTAACCCCATCTACTTTTGATGCAGCCCATGCCTCTGCGCCATAGAGCAGGACTGGAATGATTAGGGTCTTACCTATAAAGTGTGCACCTTGCCGCACTTTTTTACGTTTGATAGCTACACAGCTGTCAAATGAACGCGTCTATATGCTTCATTTATTTTGTTCCGAAATGGATACTTCGAACGCAATTCCGAACAGATTTTTCTTTCGTTTTGAATTTTGTCCGAACGCATGCCTCGATAGGAGTGATTGCTCTATATAATTCGTCCCGAACTTTAGTATTACGAATAATCCCTATCATGAATCTAAGTGCTTGGTTATATTCAAAAGCGAACTAAACTTATCTTATTTCCCTCGAATTATTTTAAATTATGCATGTTTTGAATATGTCGAATCGGCTAGGAACCTCGGAGTTATTTTCAACCCTAACCTCACATGGGACCAGGCATATGGAGTGCTACGCACTCTTTCGGTCTTCCAGCGGTATACCCCTTAAAGAATGCGTGCTATTCTAGTGAAGTCCTTAATTTTGCCGATCTTGGCCTACGGCTGTGAAATTTTTAGTAGTTGCAGTTACGTGTGCAAAAGAAAGCTCAATGACGTTTTTAAAAGCACTATTCGTTATATTTTTGGACTCCGTAGATACGAAAGAGTGTCGAGTTTTTCTACTCCTCTTCTCAACATGCCGCTTGAGAGGTACTTTGAACTGCGAACCTTAACATTGCTTCTCTAATATACTGAACGATTTACGCGGGCTTCATCAGTAAGGTCTGACCAATTAATACAGCCTCTTTATGATTCCCTGACATCTCGGCGCCAGTTTTTCATTAACGCTACTCGTCTTCGGATTTCTTTGCCGCGCCACATTAAACGAATCAGTGATCCAACAAGATTTCAAATAGAATTAAGACTTTATTTTTTAATTTCCTAAATACTCTGTCCCACTTTTATATTTCTCTTCCCTTTTTTCTAAAACAACCCCTTCTATCTTCTTTTCACCATCTTCTCTTCTATTTCTTTTCCGCTAAATTCGGAACATTTTGTTGCAATGCTATCTTTCTCTTGTCTTTTGTTGTACTATTAGGTTTAAACTCTTTTTTTTTTTTTTTTAAATGTATAGTCTAACACTAGTTCATAAGATATTATATCTTAATGTGTATAGGTATCTCAAACATAAATGAAATGAAATGAATAACATAATCGGCTTTTTTACATCAACATTCCGGGACACAACACAAAACTCCCATGCAAAAAGTGTCCCTTAAAATATTATTTGGGCTCAAAAACTTGCGCCAAACGATTCCATGTCCATACAATCAATACAATAGTGTTAGTGTGCGATTGCACAACTCGTCGAATGAAAAGCAAAGTAAAATAATGGAATGGGTTGGCGCGACAAAATGCGCCAACTACGCCATACGACATCCAGGCGGCCTTTTTGTGTCCTCTTTTGTTTTACTTTCGTAGGTGCCTTTTTGGATTTGTGGGACAGAAAATTGTTTTTATGATCGGGCCATAGAAAGTTTTTGATCGGTCAACGTTGAGCCGATTTTATATTTAGATATGGCTAATTGCACACACACCGATTTTGGACGGCCAGTATAAAACCGGCCGACATTTTACCGGTAGCAGGATGCTAGCACACGCATCCGATTTTTACCGGTCTAACAGTCAGTTGCTTTGTTGTCCTGATCGTGACACGAGGTTATTGCTTAATAATAATGAATCCTAAACGCTTTGTTGCTATGTGGTTATTGCATCGCCGTAGGATTAAGCGCAAGTGCTGGATTCATCCTATCAATCAAAGCAGAGAACACACGGGAACATTCTACACTCTTTTTGAAGAACTAAGGCGTGATGGTAGAAAGTTTTTCGACTTCTTCAGAATGTCTAATACATCCTTTGATGAACTCCACGAGAAGTTGAAAAATGAAATCCAACATCAGAATGAAGTGAGAGCAGTCAAATGGAATAGTCAGCAAAAAATCGGTGCGTGTGCAAGCGCGTATTTAATCACGTACGCCACTACTTCCCGATACTGCCGGCGATACAGTGGCAGTGGACGGCTGCTCACCGGTCGGCTGTGTGCCACTTTGGTACACAGGAGTAAATTATTTTATTTATCGTAAGCAATCAAATTAAAAAAAAATCAACGATTTGTGTGTGCGTGTGTTTTTTTTTTCAACTCTTCTAAAGTAAGTTGCCAACCCAAACTCAATGATCAGAAACCGCCACTGGTTCGGGATATCCGGATTGGCTACAACAGGTAGGTAGTGGTCCGAATTAATTTTCACGCTTCGGAACATTCTGACATCCATAATAATGGAGGAGTGCCTTGCATCGATCGCAATGTGGTGAATCTGGTTGACGGTTGATTGGTCGGAGATCTGGATGTGCTTTTGTGGATATCGAACTCCATGTCGCCCCTCCGCAAAATCGATCATCAGACTAAATCAGTTATCGAATGTGTAGTTGTGTAGGCTTTATTACCAGACAGGAGAGGGCAAACAAATGCCGAAGTGTCTGACACACATTATGCGCGGCAGGCGGCCAACGAGTCACCGTCTGCCCCTTTCGAGTAAACAAAAGAGAAAACAAACTAAAATATGAATTACACCCAGGTGGCACTGGCAGTTCAGTACTGCTGGGAAATCCACTCGCAAACGAGATCGATTTTTGGGTTTCTGTGGAGAACCACGTATTGCAACAATTAAAGTGAAGCAAAGGTAGTCATCGAGGAGGGCGTCACACAGCCAGGTCCTTACCAACGCAGCAACTCAAACGATCATCGAATGAGTCAAAAAGAATTACAGTGAGGTTATAAGGCTAGAAGCTGAAAGGGTGCAGAGTCCAGCAGCCCTGCGCACTGCGCATTAATTGGAAGACCCACTAAAAGACGGAGAGATACGAAGAAGAAGACCGGGCCCAAGGTAGTAGGTGCTGAGCCCGAAATAAAATGAGGGCGACGAGCAGGAGAAAAACCAGAGACAAGACTGAGACCCCCAACTCGCAATCTTCTTACAGCTCCAATCAGTGTTATGCCAATTTAGAATCCGTGTGACGTGCAAAAACATACAAAAAATAAACGCTGCCAACAAGAGAAAAACCCGCAGCGAACTGTGCAAATTGAGTTGAATTACCGTACCGCTCTTAGAACCGGTCTGCTCACGGAAGTTTAAATCCGTGGTTAGGTTATTACAGATTAAGATTAATCCATGATTAAATCTGCAATAACCGTTGAGTGTTTGTTGAATGATTTTTCACTTTGGTCACCAAACCATAGCTTTGCAACAAAGCGTTCCATTTCTACAGTTTATTTATCGTATCAGTGACTGACTGAATCTGTGGTTACATTTTTTTGTTTTCCGGCTCCGTTTCTTTTTGATAAGTAAATTGTTTAGGCATTTTATTCATGTAAACAAAGGGTCTTTCATTAAGGACTTGACAACTTCTTTTTTAAATAAAATGCAAACTACTTCAGATATCTCAACATTTGTATTGGCTTGAATTACTTTTAAAACGTTTATGAATGGAATTCGACTTCGTTCATATGTCCACCATGTCCACGTATGCAACGGTCGATACGTCGAACCCAATTTGCGATGACTCGGCCACACATTTCGTTAGATACGGTCGCTATTTCTCGTTCAGTATTGCCTCTGAGCTCTTCTAACGTCGCCGGCTTGTTGGCATAGACCAATGATTTAATGAAGCCCAATAAAAAAAAGTCTAGATTCGTTAAATCACACGATCTCCGCGGTCCGCTTCTCGAGATAACACGTTCAGCGGACTCAGACTGCAATTACTCGATTATTGCACCCGCTGTGTGGCTTGTGGCACCGTCTTCTTGGAACCACATATCACGGATGTCCAGTTCATGCAATTGCTCAAAGGAATAACGTTCAAACATGTCTCTGTAGCAAAAAACATTTACCGTAGCGTGACGTTGAATTTGAGAACTGGTGGAGTTTGTTGATGTTTTCGTAAAAATTTGTTCAAAGGCAAAGAAAAGCGTTCTATCGGGTTGACCTTTTTTGTTAATTATTTATGTACAAATGCTTAGAAATCAATCTGGACGCATATTTCGAATGTTTTAATATAAAATTCAACCAGTTAATGGAAATCGCTTAGAAAAGTGTCGAAGGCATGTTCGAATCGCACGAATATTAACACAAAAAAGTGCAAGTGACGTTTTTATGTTCGATTTGAAATTTGAAATCTGAGAGCTAATCTGAAGAAGCTCAATCGAATACCAGATAACTAAAATTTGTTTAGAACAAGAGGTTAAAAAAGTAAGAGTGAAATCCATTTTCCCTCTTTTATGTCGTTTTCCATTGGGACCACCAGAAATCTTTTTCAGATCTCAGATTTTACGCTGCCAATGGAACGCGCAACGAAAGTGATCTGCTTTTATAAATGTATTAGTGCGTTATGTGGCAGTAATAGCAGCTCTTCTATCTGCATTTGTTTTTGCAAAGAACACAAATGGATATCGACTTCGAAAATGTTTTCCCTGTTGCAGATACAAATTTGGTATTTTTGTTGATTCGTAGTCTTCAGATGACGAGGAAGACTATGAAGATAATAATTCCTCCAAAATTGTATTCATGGCTATTTATGTATTTCGTCATTTTGGTTTTCACGAAACTTTGCGCATTTGGCTTGAAAGCAAACTTCTTAAAATGACGTAAAACAGCTGTGCAAAGCATATTGGTATGTGTAGATCTGAAAAAATATCGAGATCTGCAAAAAGTGCTCTGAATCGAAAAAAAGATTGATTTTTTTGCCCAATGGAACATGAAAAGTGGTTTAGATCAAAAAAAAGATTGATTTTTTGTCCCAATGGAAAACCACATTAATTTTTTCATAATTTTCTATTCGCTGAATTTCGACTTATTAAAAAATGAAAACTGACAAGCAAGTGACAGCTCAAAAGTTTGACAGATAGAACTCTATTTTGTTTTTCCTGCCGCACATGTTTACTGCAGCACTCGGACTATCTTCTTCATCACTAGACTCTAATAACATTTCGTATTCGTCTTCAGTTTCACCGAAAATTTCGGAAAACTTCTTCTAGATTATTATTACACATTTTAGAATGTTGACGATTATTTTACGATAGTGTCAAAATGGCATTTCTTAAACTTTTTCTTAGGTACTTCTCTTGAAATTGAGAGATTTCTCTCTCGATTTTTGAGATTTGATGTTTCTCATTTGTCTATGCTTAAAGTACACGAACGAACATAAATTATTATGTTGGGGAATTGCCGAAGAATATGAAAATTCAAATGCACTTGTCAGGTGTGACAGGAATTGCAAGGCAATTAGGTACATGTACAGCGAAGTAAATGATTTGGTCGAATTTGCGAACATAAGTCCCCAGGACATAAGCCACAATTTTTACTTTTGCGACTCATGTCCCTTACCATCGGGACATTTGGTCCCACCATTTAGACAAAATATCCCAAATGTAAGAATTGTAACTTACTTACTTTGCCACAACCTTTTACATGAAGCAAATGTTAAAATGTTGTATTCATACAACCCACCAAGTGTATCAAAGCAGAGACTCGGAAAAGGTTATCCAGCTCTATTTTGCCCAATCGAAAGGCCCATTTATGAATACCGTTCTTACTTAACCTGTATTCAAATTTTGTATGAAAAAAAAGTAGTTATAGCAAACAAGATTATTAATAAAATTTTAAGTCAAATACATTTTCGTTCAAATTTATTGATAAATGAAAAGCCATATCATAGGTACCTAGATATTTACACATATAAAAATGAGTCTTAAACGGTAGCCAAGCCATTGCTATTTATTTTTCTCTATAATTAATTGAAATAGAGAAATTTACTATCGCAATTGCTGTAATGCTTATGTAGGAATAAATCATTTTATGTTATTCCACATTACGGAGTTCAAAGCGAAACAAATTTGCATTGTCTCACTTATCTTTGCTTGTTCGTGTACAGGCAAAATTATTGGACATTCCTAAAGCAAACAAAGTTAGACGCAAGTTCATTTGGAACAATGCTTTAAATTCAATTTAGTTTCGCAAACTTAAACCAAGATTAAAACTTTGTTTAGTTAATGTATGTAACTAGTTATAACGCTTTTATTATCACGGCAACAATAAAAAGTGGCATCTTCAAATTAAATTAAACAATTTGCTCTGGCTTTAGTTTTTTAAGCATAAGCCTAACGTTTAAATAGGTAATACAATGAATAAATTAAAGAATTACAATTTCTGTTTGATTTAGGTAAATAAATTAATTTCACAGTCTCTATGTAAGTTCGAGCTGATCGGGTGTGTAACATTTGCTTCCGTCCCATAGGATACGTAAATACAAATATTATCTTACAATAGCTTCTTTTTATAAGTTACCTAGTACCTAACTAGGTCCTATTGTTTATTGTCCTTTAAATAAATAAATAAGATATATATTAATTAACCCAGTGCATTTCGAAAGCGCTCTCGAAACCATTTACACCCAATCATCTGGAACTTAATAGAAAGTGCACCTTCCCCTTATGTGGGTGTTTCGTATGTTCCTTTCTTAAATATATTTCCCTTATCTGTTTAATAATGTATTTTTTTTTTTACGAAAGAAAATCATTCTAAAGGGTTGACCAAAGTGTTTATTTGCAGATGAATCTTGCGTCAAAATAAAAATTTAAATTCGCATCTGCGCAGTATTCTATCAATTTCAGTGTACGAAATTGATAGGATCCTTTAAACCTCGGAAGTTCTTAGAGAAGTACGTTATGTATATAAATGTTAAGACTGTTTTAAACAAAATGTGCTTTTATAATTAAAAATTGCTTCTGACTGAACTGCATCATTAGGCTTAGACGCATGTTCTGGCCAACCCTTAACCTATTAGTTTTTCTTGATTCAGTTTCGTTGTTCTTATTTTACCATGGTATTTGTGTGCATGTGTGGATTAAAAATTCTAATTAAAACTAGGCAGCTTCGTTTTGTTGCTGAGCTTTTAAGCAACAATCTTATGCGGTTGCATCCATTTTTTCATGTAGTAACAAAAGAGTGTTGAAATGTAAAGTAAGATCATAAGGGCACACGTGACAGCGAGAGCTAAGACCGAAGTTTTTGTTGGACATGGCTCAATAATTGTCACAGTTTTATCTAAAAATAAAAAATTAAGATTTTCTTTGTTGCTATTATTAGTGGCAAAAGTAGACATACCTTTAGCAAAATCTGTACTAGGATCGGCCCTGAAAAATTCTCGCTTCTCATCGCCAAAGTCTAAGACGAGTATCTCTTGGGAAATGTTCATGTCATCGTCGGCTTCTTTGGTTTCGTTGCTAAAAAAAAGACAGAATGAATGTTGTAGGTAAAAAATAGAGTGTGTTGATTTTAGGTTTGCTGAAGTTTGTTCCCATCAGCAATGCCATTTTTATTCAGATATGTTATGGTGATGAATGGTGGTGTCTTATCTTTGATTGTAAATAATACTTAATTCGATGTTTTAAACGACCATATCAGTGCCTATTGTAGTGATATTTAAGTTGTGTTAGTTATAGGTCAATGCAAGGTTCTCATCTATGCGACGTTTTGGACTTGTTTACGTTTACATTGTTCATTAAGAATTCATTAAAATAACAAGACTACATCCTAAATAGGCTTAGTAATTACTGCCTAAGCTCAAATTTATGGGAAACTAAGAAACCGACTACTAAACGAGGGGTCCCAGGTTCGAATCTCGAAAAATCCAAATTTCAACTTGATTTATTCCACTGCGCCAACTCTCGCGAACATCTGATAAACATCCGAGAGTATAACTGTCATGAAAGAGCTGCTCAAATAAGCCGTTTGGATTCGACATATTGTAAATTCCACACAAAACGAATGGCTGAGAAAAGCTAGGCCTGGGATCCGTACGGGCGACTATTATTTTTTTTCTTATTTTTTTTTTTTAAGAAACCGACTAATAGCATAGTATAGTATATATATAAGCTGTTGTGGGTAGTCTTCAACCTGGAAGTAGGTAACAACTGGATACACAAAATGCACTGTCTCCAAACAGAGAACTTGAATCTGCTTTTAAATAATAGACTGAATGCAGGACAAGCCAATGTTAGCAACGGCAAGTGTGCACACAAATTAACAAACTTGAATATTATACATTAACGGAAGCAATTTTCCGGAAACGTAGGATACGACAACTTTAATCGGCCTACCAATAATCATCTTTAGTCTGGCAGCTTACGCAACGACTCCACACTTTCCGAGATCCCTTTACCAATAAACATAGTTTACAGAATATTGCTATGTTGAGAAAGTCATTTTATCTCGGGCATTAGCTAAATAAATCCTCCCTTAAATACCGTTGTTTAGCTTGAGCGTTTATAATTATAAATTAATTTTAGTAAATTGTCAACGTTTTCTGATTTTATTCGTTGGAATACAACAATGCAAGTGCTTTTTGAGTCTTGCAAACACAAATGTGTACAATTGTATGTACAAAATTGAAAAATATTTAATATAAACACTTAAAAATATATATTTCTGTGCTTTCCTCTGAATTTATCTAGTTTAACCGCTAGTGCTTGCTTTTTGATTGGTTTTCCTCTTCAAATAGCCTGCAAGCAACGAATGCAAACATTTAATATAAGTTTGATATCCTTCCAAGACTTTCTTGAGAGTCGTCGCATAAAGAACAAAAGATCTGTTCAATTAAGTTTGGCCGGCTCATACCGGAAAAAAATTCTTTTTCCAACAATTCTCAGTACCTCAATACCCTATTCACACCAAGCCGAAACCGGGTTCTCGCGAAAACACTCGAAAACTTAATCGAAAACAGAAGTTTTCCCATACAAATTTCAGGTTTCAGCAATAAGCAAAATACATATGCGTGAAGTAAGAATTAAGGAACTTCTGGAGGAATAACAGGTAGTATGTGTGAATTCATAGAAGCGAACACATGACAGCTTTCGTGTAGCAAAATGTCAACGGCTCTATATTTTCATATATCTTCAAGTTTCCCGAATTAAGTTACTGTTAAGTACATTTTTAAAATTTCAAATTGTATTCATTTTCACTTCTCTATATTATACCTACCTTGGCAAGCACTGCTCCGTTGCTTGGTCAATTGAAATTTAAAAACGGAAGCAGTCACATAAACAATGTAATTGGGCGTATCTACGGTTGTCTCCGAAAACTATGGCTTACTGCGAGTTTCACACCCCCAGAAACTAGGCAAAAACTTGTTCGCACCCTCATTCTACCTATGATAACGTACTCAGAAGTTGTTTACCCTAACCCAGACTCGCTATCAATGCATAAACTGCAAGTAGCCTTCAACGACGCAATCCGCTACATTCATGGTCTTCGTAGGTGGGATAGAATCTCTGCTTATGCGAATGATTTTCTTGGATGTACTCTTATCTCTTACATAAATGCTAGGAACTGCATATTTCTGTATAAGATTCTTACAACCAAGTCCCCTCCATACCTTTATCAAAAACTAGAATTTTCTCGATCTCATAGAACCATGAACATTAACATTCCTTCTCACAAATATCTTAACTCTTCCCGACTATTTTACATTCATGCAATCAGGCTATGGAATTCTTTGCCTTTGCATATCAAAGGTATAAATAGATTCGCTCACTTTAAATCTGAAATTATACATTTTTTCTCAACACAGCAATCTTTCTATCTCTTCTCATTTTTCATTTTTCTTTTCTCTTCCTCTCTATTTTTCTCCATTTTTAACTTTTTCTTGTATCTAATCTTACTTTCTTCTCTATTAAGTTAGGTATAACACTACTATTTGTTTCTTTTTAGTTTTAAGAACTTTGTTACTACATATAAATCCTCTTTGTACTATAAAAGACCAAGTCTTATTGTACTTATAAATATTGTTTAATAAATTGAAATTGAAATTCCTAAAATGCTTACGCGGAGTTGAAATAATTAACAGAGATTGATGTCTTTTGTACGTCTGTCCCCCCAAAATATATTTGTTGACATTGTTGTTTTTAGAATTACTGTGAAACGTGCGAGCAACAAAAAAGCATGTTGCTTATGGCCGACCGCTAATCATCTTTCTTTTATGGGCATCGCGGTACGTAATTGTTTTGTTTCGTATTGAATTTGTTTGGTTTTTGTGGAGGATTTGATCAAATTGAAAAAAATTGTGAATATTAGAGAATACCGATTCTTTCATTAAACTCAAATTATGCTAGAAAAGAAATGAGCAAGTGTGCGTGACTTCATGAATTTATCGGGAAAGCAGCTTGTAGGAAGCCGCCTTTCCACTGGAACGTTATAAATATTACTCTGTAACTCCATTATCTTTACGCTTATGATGGCTTCCTTCTTGAGATTTATTCTGAAATGAATTAGCAGGGTATTATTTCTATTTCACTTGCTAAAGATTCAATTGTGATCTTTGGGCTTGGACCAAAAATATTTTTTGATTTGCATTTTGAGCCTCCGAATAAATCAAGGCATTCTGATAAACTGTATTCCGTTTATTTAATAATTTAAAAGGGATCTTTTTACGACACAAATACAACCATAAATCAATCGTGAAGTATTAGAAAACTAAGGAATACGTACTATAAGAAGTACCGAAAATTGTGTCCGATCGAACGATGGGCACTACTGATTTGCATATGATATTTGACAGATCAGCGGATATCTTGTTTACTTTATGATAAGTTTCAAAAAGCCTTTGAAAGAATATTTAATTGCATTTTATCTATTCCCTTTCTTAGAATAAAATCCTCGTTGTGAAATTAATCATTGACCTTCACGAAAACAATAACTACGCAATTTGAAATTTGCGACGACAACAAATGTAATAGATTCTAAAAAAGTTGTCGCACGAGGAAATGTGGATGTCTAACTGTGTATGGATACCGTTCCACTAATGCTTTACACTTTTACTAAAGCTAGCAGCCAACTAGTCGTAGACATTAGTGTTTGATTATTGGTAAGGCTGAATATCTACATTATTAAAAAGTCCCATGAAATCGTGTGACCTTGTTAAACCCTTCTTTAACGTCAAAGGTTTCGTTGAGGGCGTCACGGACCTTGATGCAGCATTCTTCAACATCAGGTAGACGAGTTTTGCTTGGATGCCAAAACCAAACACGACTCAATAATTCATTTCTTTAAATTATGTAGGTATAAAATCGGGTATAGAATTTAACTTCTTTAAGTTTTTCCAAGATCTGTCTGAGTGTATTTTATTTTATTATTCTAACCAACTCCTACATTATATTTATCAACGAACTAGATTTAAGTATGTAGTCAAGACGTAAGGTTTTATTCAAGTTTTATCACCCACACCTTCATAGGTTGAGAACAGTTTTATGCGACCTAGTCGTGCATCATCCAATGATTAATAGCATTAAATAGAATTAAATACCTAGTTTATGATATGGGTGGATAAATGGATGGAGTTTAGAGACACGATGTCTCATTAACGCATTATATTTCGACTATCGGTAACGAGCTGATATTTTTATTATTTCAACAGATATCTGCATTTGTCTATATTCCCCAAGTGTTTTAAAGTCGACTTTAAGTACAAAATTTTTCTTAAATCTAGAAAAAGAGTTAGCATGTACTTCTTACCTTTTGATTTGAAACAATTTTTTTTTAAATTAATGAAATTTGTAATTTGCCAAAACATATAATATAATATTGAGTCAACTCACGAATCAATCGCTCGGCGCCTCCTTCTGCCTAGTGATTCAAATGATTCCATATTCCACTCGCATACCGCGGGTTCACACGGTCCAAGACAATACTTTACGTTGCATTGGAATATCACACCATAGCTTTCGGTAAAACGGAACGCCTCATAAGTGGAGAGAAGAGCATTACCATCGGCGGTAA
Organism: Cheilosia grossa; assembly: GCA_963082955.1. Lineage (NCBI taxonomy): Eukaryota > Metazoa > Arthropoda > Insecta > Diptera > Syrphidae > Cheilosia > Cheilosia grossa. Next base: position 27,386,352 of record OY720145.1, on the reverse strand, counting down.
ATCCGGGGAAAATGGTTGGATCAGTCGGACAGCCTTCATCATCAATGATCTTGAAACTAGTGCGAGCATCTTTGGCCATGGCAATACAAGATCGAGCGTAGATTCCATAAGGGGCTGTAAAAAAATCAATATCTTAAATGATCTGTATAGCAACGAACCAGTACTTACTATCTTCAGGAATTTCAATGCGGAACATAAGGCGATCTCCAATGCGTACAGTTTCAACCTCGCGCTGTCTCGTGTCCAAGATGCGAATTCTCGGCGGTGGAGCTTCAGGCGATGAATTAATGTGAATCATTTCGGGATCACGGATTGGCATCATTCCGAAGGTTATGTTCTTCGAACTCATGTCGTATGTGCACTTAACTTTGTAGATTTTATCGGCTTTGGTCATCACAACGCTGTGGTGTTGCAGGACTACTGTATTTGAATAGATACCGGTCTAAAGAAATTTTGTTAATATTTAGTTGGTTTCGAAATTGAATGTAGGGCGTCGAAAATAATTAAATCATCAAAAATGACAGAAAAAGAGAAAATTAGCGAAATAACGAGTAACGAGAAGTTCCTCTCTTGGCTCGAACCAGCTCAGAGAATTTTAACCCACAAGTAGGTTCAAAATCCGTCTTGAAAATCAATTGCACTCAAAAATAAAATCCGTGAAATTAACGGTGGTCAACTATACTTCCAGAACGTTTCATATGTTGCAAAACGGTAAGTTATATATCTATTTGTGACATGGATTAGATATCAAACACGTCAAAGTAGCTCAAAGTCTATCCATTTCCACGCACTTTTAAGTATATTTTCCGCTCTCTGAGCTAGTTTCGCTCTATTTTTAGATTTTGACAGGTTTTTAGGAACACACCTAACATATTTGCATTATTATATTATTATTCTTTACAAAACAAGTCTTTCAAAAAAATTTATAGTAGTTGCTCCAATATATTTCCGGACCTAAGCAACAAACTCATCTGTACATTTTATAAACAACATTTTCATCAAGTTGCGTAAGAGCTATGTAAATTCTTACAAGATGTAGTGTCTTTCAGGCGGAGGTTCTGGCAATCGCCGAAGCTGCCCACATGGTGTCAATGTTAGCAATACCAAATAAAGATATTACCCTATTTATTGACAGCCAGGCAGCTATAAAAGCAGTATCTGCTACTGAAGTAAAATCGAAGCTAGTTCGCCGCTGCCGCGAAGAGCTCAAGGTTCTCTGCTCGCAGCACATCACGCGTCTCTGCTGGGTCCGTGGACACAAGGACAAAACCGGCAATGAGATGGCTGACGAACTGGCAATAAATGGTTCTGACCGGGCGAATGATTCCATCAAACCACCACTCTGTAATCTTAGAGCGAGAGTGGAAAACAAAACCCGGATGAAAGCCAACAACAGGTGGAAAGAATTAAATACCTGCGAAATATTACGAAAGCTATGGCCGGAATATAATCCAAGTCGGACTATCAAGCTTAAGCGGTTTGATGGAACGTCTATGTATAAACTGGTAGGGGCCCTAACGGGTGACAACTTCCTAAGATACCACACAATGAAAATGAAACTCAAGAATGACGATATATGCAGGGGTTGCGGAGACGAGGAGGTATACGAGGACACACCTCACTTCCTCTGTCAATGCCCTAGTCTCTGTCACTTGAGGAATAGAACACTAGGAAAATATTACTTCCATGACACACATGAACTTTCAGATGTCTCTTTACCTAATCTTTACAGGTTCATAAACACATCAGGATGGCTGGACAAGGTCGAGTAACCGAGAGGGAACAACGATTACACCAACAACATCCAATAAGGGCATCACAATGGGTCCACGTGGACTCGCTTTTGCCGTACCCACCCATAAACCTAACCTAACATACAATATGTTTTTAAAATGCAACACGCATTGACATTTTGCGTTGCATTTATTTGTCGCACTTCTGCATATTCGCGTTTCAAATCTGAAATTCCTTCTTTAAAGCCGTACAAAAACATGTTAAAAAAATATTGGCCCAAATTTCAATATTCCATCGGAGTCTTTACGGTCTTTGGGATCTTCTCTATTCTAATAGAATTCACTTCACTTAAAATGGATCCTATATTGCAATACTCGGGAGTTGTGAATAATGGACTGAGGGGTATACTGTACCGATATAGTTTTTTTCACAAAATAACATAGCTTTATTTGCTTTTACCTGAACTCAAGAGCATTGTTGTAGCACGTGTGATCAGTTTTGAAGTTGGTGGTTGTTGCCTCAGTGGGAGAGCAGTCTTACGCTCATCTTCCTTAAGTAATAGACCAATATTATCAAAATACGTGTAAGCCATATTTGAGAAAATTAGATCATAACAGCGAAAACTGCGTTGAAATCCTTTCATTGGTTCTCGATATTAGCGGCAACGACTATTTTTGGGACTTTCCTTTATACAATGAATGGAGGATGGATAAATATGGATTATGTCAACATAAAGTAAGACTGCAGTATTGCTTCGCTTTGTATAGCAGCCCTTCAGAATTTGTTGACAATGTCATTGTGTCAATGGTTTTCTGAATATGGCGAAATGTAGGGTTTATTTATTTTCTTTTACACATTATGTAAAGTGTGCAAAGCCCCGATTTTACGTTCCACCGCTGAAGTCATAATTACCCAGTTATGGTTGTAAAGGGTGATTTTTTAGCTGGTTTGGTTTTGGCAACACTGGTTTTGACAGCTGACGTGTGTTTAGTACCTTGTGTCACTGTCAAACAGCTTCAGTTTGGTTTGCAATTTAACCATGGATCGTCTTACAAATGAACAACGCTTGCAAATTATTGAATTTTACTATCAAAATTCGTGCTCGGTTCGAAATGTTCATCGCGCGCTGCTTCCATTTTATGATCGGCATTCTCGACCTTCTGAGCAGTCTATTCGGAAGATTGTGACCAAATTTCGCACCAAATTTACTTTGTTGGACATTAAACCACCAACACGTTTACGTACTGTGCGTAGTGAAGAAAATATTGCGGCCGTATCAGCTAGTGTGACAGAAGACCGCGAAATGTCGATTCGGCGCCGTTCCCAGCAGTTAGGCCTTTGTTACAGCACTACGTGGAAAATTTTGCGGAAGGATTTGGGCGTAAAGCTTTTAAGATACAGCTGGTGCAAGAACTAAAGCCAGCCGACCTACCACAACGCCGAATTTTTGGTGAATGGGCTCTTGGAAAGCTGGCCGAGGATCCGCTTTTTTATCGAAAAATTGTGTTCAGCGATGAGGCTCATTTTTGGTTGAATGGGTACGTAAATAAGCAAAATTGCCGCATTTGGAGTGAAGATCAGCCAGAAGCATTGCAACAGCTACCAATGCATCCCGAAAAAGCCACTGTTTGGTGCGGTTTATGGGCCGGCGGCATTATTGGGCCATATTTCTTCAAAGATGATGCGAATCGCAGCGTTACTGTCAATGGTGAACGCTACCGAGCGATGATAACAAACTTTTTTTTGCCCGAAATGGAAGTTCTTGACTTGCATGATATGTGGTTTCAACAAGACGGTGCCACATGCCACACAGCACGCGAAACAATGGCGCAATTGCGAGGCGAGTTTGGTGAACAGTTAATTTCACGTTTCGGGCCGGTCAATTGGCCGCCTAGATCGTGCGATTTGACACCATTAGACTATTTTTTGTGGGGGTATGCCAAGGCTAATGTGTATAGGGACAAGCCCGCTCCGATTGACGCACTGGAAGCCAACATCCATGCATTCATTCGTGAGATACCGGCCGATATGTGTGAAAGAGTATGCCAAAATTGGACTCAGCGGATGGGCTACCTGAGACGCAGCCGCGGTCAACATTTGCATGAAATTATCTTTAAACATTAAATTGCAAGGTTCAAACTATCGATTCAAATAAATATTTCATTCATTTTTTCGAATTTTTTGTGTTTTTTTTTTTTAAAAAGTTCTAAACCTCTTAAAAAATCACCCGTTACCTTAAAAATTCTTTTTTTTTTTTTTAATTTTTCATTAGGGGACATTCTAGGATGTCGTGACTTTCTGATATTATTTTTGTGGCTCTGGCTATAATTTGTTAGTTAACGATACTATAAGTTTTCGTGAAGAGACAAGTAAGAACTGATTTTTATTTATTGGAAATATTCTAAATCAAGCCATTATTAGTTTCCAATAATCTGATTTACAAAAAAAAAAACCTCGTTTGAATGAGAAAATATTTTCTTCGCAAAACAAAACAAATATACAAACAAAGTTTAGTGTTTAACTAACCAGAAGCAATGTAATGCCGATGCTATACATATTTTTGCACTAAAATGTTAGTCCATATTAATAGCTTAAGCCTAGTATCCTGTACGCGATAAATTTTTGTTACGACCGCCTAAACGTAAAAAAAACTGATTATCACACTGTTCCAACTTTTACGGTTGCATTTTAGGTCTGGTTATAACTGAGGCCAGATTCATGAATATGAAAACACACTGCGCGATACTAATAATCATTTTTATTGTCCAGGCTAGATTTAACGAACTCACAATGGCGGGATTTTCCATATAAAATTCCCCTTTGTGACCTACCAAATATTTAGTGTGAAGGTTAAAAATGATTATTAGTAATATTTACGACAGGCTGTCCGAGAGACCTAGGACATGTCTTATCGTATCGAAATCCCTTACGGCAGTAACAATCAAACGGTTCTGTTGCCAAGATTTGGTTGCCGCAACTATTAGTTTCCATGCAAACGGCAATTGGGAAACCTTTGTCGTTGCATCGGCTTACTTTCCCTACGACTCTTTAACACCTCCTCCACCAAAGGATGTTGTTGAGCTCATAGAGTACTGCGAGTACAAAAAGATGGGTCTCATCTTATGTTGCGATGCTAATGCTCAAAACACTGTTTGGGGCAGCAGTAAATGCAACGTACGAGGAGATCGTCTTCTGGACTTCATCCTAACGTCTGACATCACCATCAACAATGTCGGTTGTCGGCCTACATTTGTTACAGCCAGGAGACAGCAGGTAATCGATGTTACCCTGTCCAATAGGCATTCTAAGACTATCACAAATTGGAGGGTATCGCCAGATAGCACCTTGTCAGACCACCGATACATCGAATTTCAAATCTATTGCGAAATTTCACCTTCGCTAGAGAGGAGAAATCCGAGAAAAACGAATTGGACTCGTTTTGAGGAGGAACTTGGCAATTCTGTCAAAGCACCACTCAAACTTAGATCGATACAAGAGGTAGAGTCGTCTGCTCAGGAACTGAGCAGCGCCATTATCCGCTGTTTCGAACTTGCGTGTCCAGTTACAAAAAACTCCTGTAGAAAACCGGTACCTTGGTGGAACACCGAACTGCAGTGTATTCGCAAAGAAACCAGGAAACTACTAAATCGGTCTTTAAAAACTAATTTGGTAGAAGACTGGAATCTGCATCGATCGAAACAAAAAGAATTTAAGAGACTGATTCGTAAATCAAAGAACGACTCTTACAGAAAATTTTGTGAGGAGGTCGTATCACTAAGTGCAACCAGTAGGCTTGTTAAAGTCCTCAAAAGGGACAGACCAAGTAAACTGGAATCGCTACAAAAATCTGATGGTACCTACACTGAGACAAAGGCGGAGACTTTCAGTCTCCTGCTAGAGACTCACTTTTCGGGAAATCAGGTCACTACGTGTTCTTCTGTGGCACCGGCAACGGTGGCCACTCCTGAACTGACAAACATCACGCGGCGTAGCTGGTATATCGCATCCAGAGTGGTGACGGAAGACGCTATCAAATATGCGATCGCATCGTTTGAGAGTTTCAAGTCACCGGGTCCGGATGGAATTTGTCCGGCTATGCTGAAACAAGGTTTTAGCCAGCTGTTGCCGACGCTGAAGCGAATTTTCACTGCTAGCTTGGCCCTGGCTTACATACCTTCTCCTTGGCGTATGGTTAGAGTTGTGTTCATACCAAAGATAGGTAAGTCTGACTACACTCTCGCCAAGAGTTTCAGACCCATAAGTCTGTCCTCCTTCCTGCTGAAAAGCTTGGAGAGACTGGTTGAGCTGCACGTGCGCAATGTTGCTCTTCGATCGCATCCTCTTTCTGAGATGCAACATGCCTATCAGCGCGGAAAATCCTGTGAAACTGCGCTTCAAAACCTTGTCTGTAGGATTGAAAGTGCTCTTGATCGGAAGGAGTACGCGGTGGGTATTTTCGTCGATATTGAGGGTGCCTTTGATAATGCGACTTTTGACAGCATGTGTAATGCAGCCAGACATCACGGTGTAGATGAAGCATTGGTGTTGTGGATTAAAGCAATGCTTATGTACAGGACTCTGATTGTCGAGGCGGATTGTGGCAAATGCGTCATGACTGGGGTAAACAGAGGCTGCCCTCAAGGTGGTGTTCTGTCTCCCCTTTTATGGTGTATGGTAGTTGACTCTCTGCTAACGGCTCTCAATCTTCCTGGAACCTACACACAAGCCTACGCGGACGATGTCGCCGTTCTGTCTGTTGGTTCTGACCTAAGGACTGTATGCTCTCTGGCGCAGAGATCCTTGGGCCTCATCGACGATTGGTGCACAAGAAATGGGCTTTCAGTGAATCCTCTTAAAACTACGGTTGTTCTCTTCACGAGAAGGAGGAAGATCACTGGTCTGACTCAACTTGTGCTAAAAGGCGTCACTATCCCGATCTCCGAAGAAGTCAAATATCTGGGAGTAATCCTTGATAGAAAGCTTCTTTGGTCCAAGCATGTTGAATCAAAAACCGATAAAGCGCTGTCAACTTTCTGGCAGTGCAAAGGCTTGTGGGCGTCCTTTCGGGCCACCAAGCTTTCGCCAAACACTTGAATGTATTGGGTTTGAGCGATTTCACCATCTGTCCTGCTTGTGGAGAGGACGATGATACAGCGGAACACTTCCTCTGTAGCTGTCCTGCCTTTGCTCGCATTAGATGGCGGATCTTTGGGGCTGATGTGGTGACTGCCGAACACCTTAGCTCTTCATCACTGAAGCTCCTTCTCATCTTTCTTCGAAAGACGGGAAAACTACGTACAATAATGTAAGGTGTCTGTTTTGGCAGTACAATGGACCAGTAGTTGTGTCTGAGTGCTCCATCGGATAGTAACAACCTCCGACAAAAAAAGAAAAAAAAAAAAAAAAAAAAAAAAGGCCCACTGGACAAGTATGCAGCGTATAAATGTATACCCCCTTCCAGCAAAGTGTTTTTTGGTAACTTTGGAAAATGGAAACTAGAAAATTTACGAATTTGTGTTTTTTTTTTCAATATAAAATTGTCGTCTTTAAAACAACTTAATCAGAATAAGTTTGCAAATGAATTACAAAAACAAAATGTGAATTTTTGATCTTCGGATTTGAGTTTGGGTATTTTTAGCGCCAAAATTTTCTAATTGGCTCCATAACTCTTATAATAGCTGGCAACACTGCAGTGTTAGTTCACAAGCAATTAATATCTCGGAGCGGACTATAAACGCGTGCGAAGAGAGAGTTAAGAATTGTACCAAGCAATCTACTACAATTACCCACTTTTCCGACATCATTTCGCAGCAGCTGCGTACTGCAAAACGAAAAGGAGAGCGAATTTTTTCATTCATGATTTCGTTGTCCCACTTTTGTATGGGATACTTCGTTCCGGAACATCTGCGTACTTCGCTTAGAGAAAAATGGTCGCAAAGTTATTAAACATGGGAAAAAACCATATGTTCATGGCACATGGCAGTTATCAATAAACGTAATTTTAATTATACGCGTAGGATTAATTTGCATTTACAACATCACGCCAGAGATATAAGTTTGTCCGCAGTCAATGCTACTAAAGCTGTAAGAATGAGATCACAAATCAGAGTCCTAAGGTCTAATGGATGTTCTACCCATAGTTATAGATACGCAAAATGAAATAAACACAAGACGGCCAACATTTTTGTAATCATTTGAAAAAAATTTCTATTTCTGATATAAAACATGTTATATGAGATTGGATATTAGTGTCAGTAAATTAAACTAACAATTCATCAATCAATTAGAAGAAATAAATAAATCATTGTAATCACTTCGGGAAGCCACTTATATAAAAATCATCGCTATAATGTTTCCATAATTCCTACCACGTAAACAAGGTGACAGACCAAAATCCATGTTACGAATTTTTGCGTGTTAGGTAATGACGTCCCTTTCAGTCAGACGGCTAGCTTAAGTATTGGGAATCCATTTAATCTTCCGTGTTAGGAATGTGTGATCTTGTAAATTTAGTATTCGAATTTTCGAATTTAACACAAGCAATGGATACAAGAAAAGTTGAAGAAGATATTATCATTGCTGCAGCATCAGCTGAACTAGTTTTTGTAGTAGCAAGTAGAAGACGACTCCAAGTTCCATATTGCTTGTCGTTCCTTTACAAGCTCCAAGTTCCTTTTTTTTTTTTGTTTTTTGTACTCATCCCATGAAAACTTGTATTTTTTAGCTTCGATCTAAGCAAAGCAAAGTGCAGTAGGATTTTCAGCACGCAACTAAACAACAACTTTGCTTTGCTGAGATCGAAGCTAAAAAATACAAGTTTGACAAAACACAGTTTGGAAAACAAAATGGGGAATTTGAAAAAAAAAAAATTGAGGGGGCTAGCGGCAATTTGTATATAAAAATATAAAATGTGTAGCTCAGGATTTTGCAAGGACCTGTACGTATACGTAGTTCCATTGAGGACCATATAGGAATCTAGATTGCGTTTGAGTCTTTTGAGTTGAAAGAGATTTTTAAAAATATCTACGAGTATTTGTGTGGAAAAAAATACGATTTTCTTATTTGTAAAAGTTGTAGAAGGACTCGTTTTTGCTCTGATCTGACGATCAATCTTATTTGTAGTTTGTGCTCAAGTCATTTCGATTCGGAGGGAAACTAAGAAAGCAGAAATGCCTTTGCAAAAGAAAAGTATCAAAATGTGTGGTTAAGTAAGGTATTAAGTATCAACCATTTAGAAAAAGATCAACGGAATGAGAGAGGTTTGCAATTAATGTTTAGTATAAGGTATGCTTACCACACTCTGAGTATTACAGTCCTGTCCAGCCATGGTCAAGTCCAACCTAAAAGCATCAGAATTTATGACGTCTATGTTGCAAGTCTCAGATCGTCCTAAGGCGTAAATGCGTCCGTTGAATGGCTTATTTGTTCGAACTTGAACAGCAATTCGAGTATCCTTGCAGTGAACTGACACTATCGGATAATATTCAAAAGTTGATCGTATCTCGTAATGCAGCTCTCACCTTCCAACTTACCATCATAACATGTTCCAGTCTTGTCACAATTGACATCGGTCCTAGTCTGGTTGTTTAAGCTTGGGTCTTCCGTAGCATCGATAGAGACAGGTAGAGTTTGATCCTGTGGCAGCGTTCCCGGAGCGAGTGATGGAGCCTTCTCACACTGATTCTCGAAGTACTGTCCGATAGGTTCGCCATGATCGATAAGCGGGCGTTCTCCATTTAAATAGGTGGATGGACCATCGGGAAGTGTTTTGTGATCTAAATGATACAGCCTGCAGTTATATTGAGCACCTTGTGGTTGTCCAAGATACAAGAAAGATCGGCATAGGAACTCGGTCTCAATCTCACAAGCGAGACGACACGCCGAATCCGATGTGACTTGCAACTCCTTATCGGTGTAATAGTGTAGACCAACATATTGGGCAACCTTCTCGTCAGATACACCCATACGCGCATTTGTAAACTCCCTGCTGTTCTTACAAGCTTGCTGGGGCTTCAAACACAGGTTCTCAAAATAGTCCGTTCCCTGCGCATCAACCAACTGTATGTACTGACCGCTGCTACGTCTATCCGAATCACTCAGCACGCACTTCATATTGTTATAGTCATACTCGACGGACCGGCATACAAACCGCTTTTCATTCAAACACGCTGATAAACAAGCTTCCTTTGTACTGGTATATATCAAGGCATTATCTAGACCGCGAATAATTTTATTTGGAACACGTTCGAAAGACCACGGTCTCAGGCACACATTTTCACTCCGCAGCTGTAATTTTACCATATAGTACATGTTTGCCGACCTTTGAGGAACTGCTGATGGATTATGGGCACTTGAGTCATTTTGCAGTTGACAGTGCGTTTCCTGTGAAGGTGATAGGGGATTCACAACAAAACTGAACGCAGCCGCCTGACAGTCAGGTTCTTCGCGACACCAACCCTGACACTCATATAATGAGAGATTTTTCACGCTGTAATATGACGTACCCGCGAAATCGAAGTCAGTCAGTTTTTCGAACGCCATGCGGCAGTACGCGGCGGGGAGCAGCAAGGCGAAGAATGCGATTGTTATCATTATCCTCGTAGTATGGTAGCTAAGGTTTGATGTCCGCATCTAGAATGAAATAGAGTGAAAATTAGATCGCGGAGTTGGAAAAGAAAGTGTAATAGATCACATATCTGTTGTAAACAAATGCAGTTGACAGTGCGTATGCTTAAAAAGGAAGAAATAGTTGTTAAACCGCTGGTTTGAAGATGGCTGTCGGTACAGGCATAAGCATATCTTCTGTGTAGCTTTGGATCCCAATGACACACAGAATGACGACTGCCTGCAGTGTAAGTTAAGCAAAGATAGCTGATATAAACCATGGAGCTATGGAGATGAACTGGTCCGAGTGGTTCTTTATAGTCTGTTGCATTAAGTTATTCTGCAAAGTGTATTCTAAATTATAGAAAAAGACAGCTCCCACCGTTACAAGTTTATTTGTGGCCGACAGCTACATAAATTAGAAAACGGCTACATTATTTCTGAAATTTAATGCGAAGGTATATCGAGTGTAAAATTTCGATTGTTGTAATTGCTTGGCTTCAAGAATTAAAATGCTCAAACAGGCGTTCGCCTCACGGAATTTGATGCTAAACTAACGGAAAACTATAACACATTTCCCTTATTCATCTTTATGCGGTTTTGTGTCGAGCGACAGAAACCGCACCTGCTCAACGAGCCAAATCCATCTTAGGCCAGTATGCGACCTAGAATTTTAAATTAGTTGATATAACCATCGGCTTAAACCGTTCATTCAGAGTTTTTATCGTGGAATCTGCTGTGCGGCATGCATAGTCGCGTTCTGTTGGAACCATAAAGTCGTCTACCCCCATGTCCTATATCGTTGAATTTGGCCGTTGATGGTGATGGCCTAGTCAATGTTATTTTTGAAAAAGTACGGACCAATTACTCCGCCCCGCACTGGCCCGAAGGCCACATCAAACAGTATCTTTTTCTGGATTCATTGTCACCTGGGTGAACCTCGTGTGGGTCGTATTATATACCTATACGGCAATTTTGCTTTTTAACATAGCCATTCATTCAAGCCTCGTCGAAGGAAACAAACAGCGTTGTCTATGTCCAATAAGTTTGAGCTAAATTTTAGTTCGCTTTGCCTATGGTAATGACTCATGATGACTGTCATATTTTAAATAACGATATATTTTAGGCGGCACACACTGGAACTCATCAAGCTTTTGAAACTGTTTTAGTGAAAATGAGACACTTATGCGTTGTGTGTCTGCTTGAAGCAAAATCAAAAAGGTTGGACTTTTGCTGAACTGCTGGACGGTGTAAATTTGTGATTTCCTGATTGACCAAGCAAAATGCTCATTTTCACGAAGACAGCGACGAAGAAAAATAGTAAGCAGATAGCGGAAATTTATTTTAAACGGGTTTTCAGGGCTCCAATCGCTTAATTTACGAAACGATTGAACAAAACGACATCCTTTTTAGATTGCTTCATATACCTAACATCATCGTCGCATCCAAACTCTGGCACGTAAACGAAAATGAAACGAAAATGAAATGAAAATGGCCATTTAAGCTTAGTACGCTGCTCGAGCTAAATTTTCACTCCCATACAAAATTCTCTCCAAAATTTAGCTGAGCTAAATTTAAGCGAACCCATTTAGCGAAGTGGTAGGTGGTACGCTGCTCGAGCTTAGTTATCAAACTTTTGTTTCAGTATGTATGAGCCGAGCGTGCTCAGACTCAGAGCGTTCTGATGTTCTTTTGTTTTTCCTGTTTTTTTTTTTTTTTTTTCTGTCAAGTGTGACTGGAAGTGTGCTTGTACATGTATAATCAGCTTTTTCCTCAGGCTGCTCAGTCAATTTATTCTGAGCTCATAGAGCACGCTCTGATCATGCTCTGAACGAAAAAAGAAACACAAATTTGAGCTAAAAAAGAAACACGAACTTTTTTTATAACAGTTCAGGTTCTGTTCTGAACTAAAAAAGAAAACGGCTAATGCATTCTTTTACAACTCGGATGAGAGCAAGTCCCCTCAGAGAGAACTTAAGTGGATGTTTTCCTTTAAATACTTTTTATACTTCTCTCAACCCTAATTAAAACTGAAAAATCCACCAAAAAACGATTGCAAACTAACCATCGAAAGGTTTTGTTCACATGTGAAGCCACATACAATTGACCATGTGAGAAACATGGGAATTCAAGAACTGATGCCACAAATATCCGGCGAATGACTTTGTTTAAAAATGCTTGGAAACCATTCAAATCATTCTGAATAAGCGGAATCCGCGGAATTAAAATGTTTCCCTTGAATTTTCCAGTCAAAATGGTCGCTTCCATGACATTTGATTTGAGATTCTCCACAATCAAATCAAACGCGTTTCGGGGGATTGGGGTTCACATATGGAGCGATTGCATGGGCAAACAGAACCAGTCTATCCACCACAAGGAAGACACTAAATAAAGTGCAAAGACTGGCATGCCTCTGTATTACAGGAGCCATGAGAACTTGCCCAACCGCAGCTATGGAGGTGTTATTGGAACTAACTCCGTTGCACCTCGTGGTTGAGGAATGTGCAAGTAAAACGATCCTAAGAATGGCCAAGGAGGGAATAGGAAGAGGAAAGTGCATCACAAAGTGGTACCCAGATGGGTCGAGAACTGACGAGGGAACTGGAGCGGGAGTATTTGGGCCTGGAACCAAATATTCTGAATCAATGGGCAAAAATAACAGCATCTTTCAGGCTGAAATCTATGCCATAGACAGATGTGTCCAAATAAACCTCGACAGAAACAAAGATATAATGAAAGACAGGCAAGCCGCTTGAGATTGGAAGCAGTATAGAAGCACTTACTTCCTCCTAACTATCTTATGGAGGCTTTATAGAAGTACAATATAATTTCATATAAAATGACAGCTGTCTTAAGAAACCATCATTCAATGAATCAAGGAAAAATTACTAATTAAAAAATAAAACACTTTCAGAACAGTGATAAATAGGTCAGTAATGTGATCTTAAATAAACACTTTCGGTTCATAAATAAATTAGGTAACACTAAATATGTTGCTTACAAACTCGGTCGAGTAAGCGCAAGTTTATTGCAAGTCTTAACGAAACTCTAAAATGTGTCGAGTTGATCAGTTTTACCACTGCTACAGTATTATGACGAGTTAGCACAGGGCGACCCGAATGTACATAAGTAAAATGTAAATTATAACGAGTACTTAAATGCAAACTGCATGGAAGTTTAAAAAAATTCATTGGATAAAAAAAAATATGTATAAGAAAGTGGAAAATTTAAAAATATAATAAAGAACTTATTTAAACTTTCGGTAAGGCCCTACCGAAGTAATAACCTACTGCTGATAAATGTGAGATGCTTCTTTTGCGAAGCATTAGCCTACCGCGAGTGTAATTTACCTTCCTTCTGTAAGGTCCAAGCAGTTCAGAAAGTCCATTATATGTCTTTCCATTAACCTTATTCAGTCAATATTGTCGGAGGAAAATAGCCTCGATAGCACCTTACCGAAGTCAAATTGTTACTTGGGAAGGAAACTCGCGAGCGATAAGTGAACTTGCTTGCACAAACATGTGTTTTCAAAGACTGTTTATCTATCTTATTCATAGCCCGGCAGAATATCTCGTTCTTCCTTCGTAAATATGAAAGGATAATGCTCTACTTGCCCTCTTACGTATGTACCAAAACAACATTCGCTAGAACTTCTTCCATCAACAGTTACCTAGTCAATAATTCGGGGATCTTTACTTCTTCATAACTCAACCCAAATCATAGCCCAACTACAATCACCAGCCACAACAAGAAACAGAGAAATCTCCAACCACTTGTTGATCTTCCTATGGATACCTACATCTCGCTTGAAACTATAATGGGGTTAACCACAACGTGGCGGAGGCCCTTGTTGAATATTTAATTTCATTAACCTTTACTGTTATGTTGCACATGAACGTTCGTATTCGACACCACTAGAATAATGTCTTTTTGTGATAATTACTCGAAAATATTCCGCTTTGGATAACTGAACGGAAGAGCCAGCCTTTTATGCAGAAAAATTATACGAATATTGTGATTGTAATTGTATCTACTCGCATGTGATCTTCAGCGCAATTTGTTACCGTACACTCATATTACGAAGTTAAATACAGAACCTATTCCACAATCATATTTGTACTGGCATTATTATCAAGCATACATATTGCATTTCAGTGCAGTGACTAACGATAACGACTAACCGCACGAGATCTAAAAGAGACTACATTTGCTGAAAAGATGTATGCCGGAGAGAAGATTGCAATCATATGAGATGGCATAGGAATGAAGGAAATTACAAAAACCCACGTTCATACTCGTACATGTAAATATTGCTAGCTTAACGTTGCAATTATTTCAACCTGTGCAAAAGAGAAACAGAAATACATAATATAATAATATGTATACGTATAATGCACGTTGTATAAACGACTCGTACTTCTATCCATAAATATATACATGTAATCTACGTTCTGAAATGATGTACTACGGGGAGATGAGACTTTTCACTGCAATTGATTCTCATCATAAGGTTTTTCTATGAGAGGTAACCAAACCAAAAAGGAATTGTATAAATCGGTTAAGTCTCTGAGCGCCCGGCAGTTTGTTACTAAGAACGCGATAAACTCTGCCTAGATTTATAAATATGTACCAACTGATCGCTATTCACGCTGGCAAACTATGCTACGTAGTGAATACTATTAATTTATTTTCGGACAATAAGTCCACTGCAGAAGTAGTGGGTATTCGAATAGTCTTTTTAATTTGCTTCTTTGATATGTTATGCTTACGGTGACCATCAGTTCATTATAATTATAATAGGTTCGTTTAAGTACTTTTTTGCAAACATTATATTATTAAAAATTTAATAGGAAACTGTGCGAACGCAACCAAGTTCTGAGAAAATTGAAAACAAATGAGAGAGAAATCCATTTCCCCTCTTTTCATTTTTTCGTTATTTCCTACTCGCCGAATTTCGACTTACTGAAAAATTAAAACTGATAACCTAAGCGACAGTTTGACAAGTAAGACTCTTTTTATTTTCATCTTCAACGATGTTGGAGGAAGAAGTTATAATTGAATGTTCTCCTAGGACACATCAGCGCATTCAAAATGGTAAGTTTAGTAGGTACTTAGCTTATTAAAAATTCAATTCCAACTTATTTTGTAGATGCTGCATTTAAAATGTCAAAGTGACATTTCTTATACTTTTTGTAAGAAAACAGGTCTGGTATCAGGTGCCCACTTCTCTTGAAAATAAGAGATTTCTCTCTAGTTTTTTGAGATCTGACATTTTTCACTATTCTATGCTGAAAGTACACTCTGAATTATTTTGTATACGAAAACATAAAATCTTAATTTGAGGTGGTATCGTACAGTTCATACGACGTACAGTTCGTCACCGTCTTTCTCCAATGACATTGTGGTCCAAAATTACTTTTTTCGTTGCAAAAATTTAAACTTTCGAACATTTATTAAGACCATTCTCGCTTGTGGTCGAAAATCGACACCCCTTAAAAGTATGTATGTAATACTGAAAAGCCTGCCCAAAGATATTCATGTTTTTTTTCATAAACAAAAAAGTGACATCTAGAGATTGGAAAAATTTGCGCCACTTTGAAAATAAGTCTTACTCATGATTTACATTAGTGACTCTACAACATTAACTAAAGGTTCGTTCGGGTACTTTTTTGCAAACGTAAAATTATTTAAAATTTGCCAAGAAACTGTGCGAATGCGACCACGTACTGAGACAATTGAAAATAATGAGAGAGAAATCCATTTCCCCTCTTTTCATTTTTTCGTAATTTTCTACTCGCCGAATTTCGACTTACTGAAAAATTAAAAATGAAAACTGACAACTTAGTGACAGCTCAGGAGTTTGACAAGTAAAACTCTATTTATTTTCATCTTCAACGTTGTTGGAGGAAGAAGTTGTTATTAAATGTTCTCATAGAACATGTCAGCGCTTTCAAAATGGTAAGTTTAATAGATATTTAGCTTATGAAAAATTCAATTCTAACTTATTTTGTAGGTGCTGCAATTAAAGAGAAACTTGTCATATATCAAAATGACATTACTTACACTTTTTGTAAGAAATGCGTTCAGGTGCTTCTCTTCAAATTGAGAGATTTCTCTCGCGATTTGTGAGATTGGACATTTTTCATTTTTCTATGCTGAAAGTACACGAACGTACCTAAAGTAGAAATAGCCTCACAGTTTTCCTACGTATCCCCGATTTCCCCCGCAATTTTTTCAATAATACCCCCTCCGCTCTCAATTGCACTGTCTGTGAATACGTGTGAACTGTGAAGCAGCAAAAAAGATAAAATTCTAAATGGGGGTAGGTGTAACTTTGCAATGTTTCTACATCGTGGTATCTCTAATTTTTTCCGGGAATTTAAATTTCCGAAATTAATTTTCCGTACGTGAAACGAAAAAAAAAAAACATCCAAATTATGGGACTAGCACTAATCTGACAAAAAAACATTCAAACTACATTTAACCATGAATATCAATGCACAAACGGATTTTCTTAGCAAAAATTTCTAGTATTTACCAAAGATATTGTTTTATAATGTTAACAAACTTCGATTTTTATACCGAATGTTAATTTAATCCGATTTTCTTTCCGAAGAATACAAATTTTACTTTTAAAAGTAGAAGATAAAAAAAAATAGGGATTTTGAGTTCGTTTAAAAGGGAAAAATGACCACGCTTAGTGGAAAAAATAAAAAGAGAGTGCTAAGAATACTGCGAGTGGTGAATTTGTTGAGTTTGTATCAGCTGACGGATGCGTTCCCAGTTCCCACAGTTTAAATTTGTTGTTTTATTTCACCACGAAAACATGTATTCTATGAAATAGTTAATAGCTAATGTAATCAACATAAATAAATAATGGAATAAACTGTGAAAAATTCATTCGTGGAAAAAAACAAGATATTATTACATTTTACAGAAAATTTCAAATAATTGACATATTTAATGTAATAACATTCGAAAACAATTTCTCGAGTCGAGAATATGAACAATTCTAATTTTTAATAAAAATAAAAATCAACAAGAATGAATTTATATTCTAATTAACTGTTTTTTTTGCACTTAATACCAAGAAAAAAAAGAAAATCGAACAACTATTTCTATAAAAATGTAGCGAATAATTTCAACCTGGAACTAAGAAACATTATTATTTACACAGCCCCACACTCGATATTGAAATGAGAATCCACCTCAGGCTACCGGACATGATAGGCTTTTTTTTTTTTCAAGTAAGCGTGTGCCCCATTTGATGAAAATGGGCACAAATACATGAATTCAAACTGGGCTACATTCAGCTTGCTGCAATCCCTCTTTTTTGGCCGATGCTGTCAGTCTATTATAATACTTTGTTTATGCTCTTAAGCGCCGACTTCGGATTCCTAGTTTAGTAAGTCTGACAGCTGACTGACTAGATGCATTTCAGTTTTTATTGTCCGAGGGTGGTGACGTGAATAGGGTTTTCAGTTGACGTTTATGGAGGGGAGGGCGACAAATCTACTCAAGAAAATCCTGCCTGAATACTCAGTTGACATTTCGAAGAATCAAATTTAATATAAACAGTAAAAGAGTAATTTCTGAAGCTACTCAGCAAAATTTAAAATTTTCGCACGATATTTAACAACCATTAGCTCGCATAACACTATAAAAATAATTATTTTTTTTAAAATTTATGAAGGGCCTTTCCCAAATAAAAAAGAGGAATATCAAACAAAGGTAATAATAAATACCAAAAAAGTGTACGGAAACTTCGGATGTTATCGCATTTTTTTTCCTTTTGAAAGAAAATTCTCAAGGCTATCAAAGAGTAAACAATTGTATCTGATGTTTTTTCTTACTTCTTTACACCACCCCACCTCTCACTTATGCAGATTGACATCGTAGTCGCTTCAAAAATGAAATTTGCTGTTTCATGGAACATTATAAATTTCCTTAAGGATGCCAGCCAACTGCAATGGTTTGCTGTTTTTGCTTGTGGGACTCAAAAAACTTTTGTTTTGTGTTCTTATTTTTGAGATGAATGAAAGGAACCTACAATTTTATGCCGAGTCCTGGCTATACACAGCGGTATTGCGTCACATCTTAACATATGGTACAGACGTGTGGTTAAGGGCTATCGAGAAAAAATACCATTTTCCAAGCCTTACTAAAGTACAGAGGGCAGTATGCATCGGTATAACGAGTTCTTTACGGACCACACCGCCGCGACGACGGTTTAATTCTTGTCTTCCAAAAGGTATACAATCGATGGTTCCCGTAACTGGACATAATGGATCCAACTGATGGCCTAAGTCAAGCTGTGGCAAGCGCTACAAGAGCACCCGTTCGCCTACACCTTCTATACCGAGTCCGAAGCCGAAAGGATAAGATCTAAGAAGATCTTTCATGGCAGTTGTACTAACGGATGTTTGTCAGGTATTCGCAAGAGGTGGCGTTGTGGAAAAAGCCTTAAGATGTAATTTTTATTTTTCCGAGGATCGTACATGGGACCCCTGTCTTAGCAGTCCAACACATTTAAAAGCGAAAAATGGAAATATTTAAATGTTCTGTATCTTAGAAGTTGTTCATTATTTGTTATGTATTTTATTTAAAACAATATCGTAAACATTAAGAAAACAAAAATATGTACATTGAACAAAATGGTAATGCTTACGCACCCTAACAAACAAATAATCTAGTACTAAAAGTGTTTTTTTTTTTATAAAGGAATTGAATAAATGAAAATCACGTTGAAATTTTTGCCTTTTTCTGTTTCTCACTATGTATTTGGATTTCTAAAATATGGTAACCGACTATCCGAAAGAAATTTGTTCGGCTAAAATATGCAGGAAGGGGAAGTGCTTTTCTCTTTTTTGGTAGCTGCCTTTTGTCAAACGTTTGCCTACTGGAACTGAGCTTGACCAAAATTGGTTAAGTTTAACTAAAATATTCTAATGAAATATCATCCGAAATATGTGAAGTGCAATAGCATTTTTAAAAATAAAAAGTAATCTATGCAACTACAGCTCTGGTTGTTGACAGTTTTCATCTGTCAGTTGCTGTAGGTAGGTATGTCAAAAAGTCATTCCGATTTCCTCTTCCTTGTTTCAATTCAATTCAATTTATTTAACAATTTGTATAAGTAGGCACAATAAGACTTTGTCTTTTATAGTACAAAGAAGGTAACAAAGTTCTTAAATTCCTGATATACGTCCCACGGTCTGCCTACCCCATGCACTTCAAGGATAATTTTTCCAAATTTAAATTCCTTCATCGTTAGGTCCTAACTGAAGTTATTGCTGCAGGATATTGTTTCTTTAAAACAATAATAACAATAAAACAGGAATATAGCTTTTCAGCACCGTTTTTTCGCTTTTGCACTGGATATATTTCTGGTTTGCTTACGTTGACAATTTTTTCTAATTGATCTTAAAGGCCTAGTTTCGAAAGTGATTCCTTCAAAATCGTCTACTATAGGGGTGGGCAAAATCAACCGGCTTTAAATACAACAGGTTGATTTGCGGTTAATCGATTCTTTCGATTGGAAATCTTTCTAGGTCAACTCGATTTTAATTTTTGAATTCAAAATCGGGATAAAAGATATTTGTCAAAAGTTAGTCCAGTTTGCTAATTTGCATTTGCAATTTTGCCCGCACTTCCATCGGTTTTATAGTTGCCTTTCGATCTCCTACTTCGCACATATTGACATTTTCAGAAGTTTCTCTTCATAAGACTTTAACACCCCTGTCCAACATAATAAATCTGGAGAGGATAAAGTTCTTGAAATACAAATTCCTTCTACGATATTAGATCCCGTTAACCTTGACGGGTTTTCGAAGACACGATTCAACGACACCACATTGACCTACCATAAAAATTCATGTACAATCTACCTATTCGTAAACGCATCCAAACTCCAACCAACCGAAAAAAAAAAGCCACAAATTGAGTCAATTTAAGTCCATCCTCCAGTTGCAAGCTGATTTTCTGCTTCATAGAAGGGGTCAGCGGAAGAACGCTGTAGAAACTTTTGCAAAGATAATAGCATTATGATTACAATTTTCCTTTATAGGATTCAATTTTCCCACAAAGTTCCATTATATTCGTTACCCTACCAACTTGTGTTTGTGATGGGAAAAAAAGCAATGCAAGCGTACTGGTGCTTACATACCACTAATCAAGATACCATCCCAGCACGTGATGGACGTAAATTGTGTTCTTTCTCTTCCATCCAACTGTGCATATTAACCAGTCTCCAATGGGAACTCATAATAATTCATTTGGCTCTACAACTACACAACTACAATCCGGGGTATTCGTTCGGATCTATGAGTGTCATATTTGGATCGAAAACAAACTGACTACATATATCATCTTTAAGCTCATTCAATTCAACATCCTAAAGTCAGTTACGTATCTTCGGCATTGGGTGCAGTCGATTTTAAAAAGATTATCATGAGCATGTTTAATTTTACCTACCTCTACTTGCATTAAGAAAGCTTTACCCACTATAATGACAACCTTTTTTTATATTATGTTCCTGTCAGATGACTTGCTTCCCGCACTTTTAGGAATGCGAAAACCAAACGAAATTTCTTTCTGGTACATTACCTTAAGTTGCTTTGTTTTGAGCTTAGGCATTATTTACTTTCATAATTTACTATGAACTTGAGTAACCTTAAGGTTGTCAGTGGTGGTTGTGTGCTATGTTATAACGGAACACATCATTAGATCACGTTAGAAAGAAGAAAACACATTGGAGTAACAGTTTTTGTGGACTTTTATTTTTAGCGTGGTTAATTACGCATGCAGTTGTCTCAACTTTGAGAGTGTCTCAACTCTAAAAGAGTTTACTGTAAACTAGACTAGGCAGTTTGATAAGATTACGTATATCTGGTTCGTGCTGGTTTAATGGTAGCTAACAGTTTTAGATGTTAGTGAAGCAAGTAGTATAGGAAATATCTCCAGCATTAGTGTGATACAAAATTAATTGCGATTATCAAGTTTTCAAGTTTCTTTGGACCATGTAATGGTGGAAAAACTTATCCTTAATGCTTATTTACATTTTACCTAATGGTACAGGTACTGTATGCGATTTGTCCTTGATTGTGATGTCAATCGGGAGGACATTTTTTGGTGGAATTTTCAGTTCATTTTTCAAACTGCATTTATTTTTACTACCTCGCCAAATCTGCCCTTGAGGTTGTTGAAGCATTCCAAAGGGAGCATATTTGGAATAATTTTACACAAAGATGGACAATACAACTTTCTTAAAGCCTGCTTTGAGGAAGAGAACTTTTCCTTTTTTATATTTTCGTCAGAGACGATTATTAAATCAATGGAGGAGAATATTCCATGGGCAATCCGTAACTTCCAGGCGGATGGGACATTTTCTGGGGTGTCTATTGGATGTTTTAACCAACTACTGGTTATATATGTTGAATACTTCAATAAGGTAACTTATACAAACATAAAAATCAACTCTATTATCGGCCGACGCGGCTCGCGAAGGACTGAAGCTCGGCGCGGACGGTTGCCAACATCCAAGCTTATAATTAAACCTGTACTGGCGCTAAACTATTTAAATAGAAATATTTTGCACTTTTTTAATTTGTTACTGCTAGGAATTGTTTCATTGTGAAAGAACTCCTAAATGTTAGGATTTATTTCATGTTTAGGTTAGAACTTATTTGATTTTAAAAATTAGGAATTATTGCGTTGGGAGGATTTTTTCCATTACGAACTATTTCATTAGGAGATAATACGTTAGGAGCTATTGCATAGAGCCGTTTTTGGAGCTCCGATTTCAGCAAAGCAAGGTAAAGCAGCAATTACAACAACTACTGTGAGTTCTCGAAGTGTCAAGTAGAGCGTAGTTGTTATAATTGCGTGCTAAAAATCCTACTCTACTTTGCTGAGGTCGTATCTAAAAAAAACAAGCCTATTGTTGGAAAATGGAATTGCTGATATAATTTCGTCACAATGTTAAATACCTTAATATAATCATGTTTTTTTTTTTGTCAATGTCAAGAAGAAATCCATCTTATGACATTAATCAGAGAAAAAAACATCGGTTGTTTGCACTTTTCTTAAAAGAGATTTTGTAACTTCAAGCTTTAATTGTAGATATATTTAAAGGAAAATAAATTATTTTAGTCGATTTTAATGCTTTTCATTCGCAGTCATAATGAAACAAAATAAAGGTATTTTAACACAGTTAATGGAAAACGTTTTTGTTTATGTTGCGGGGAAAAAGATATTTAAGATTAGCATCATTTTAAATCTGTTTTTTGTACTTAAAATGCATACTTGCAAAATAATGTATGCAAATATGCATTTGTAGATTCAAAAAATTAATTCAATATACTTCATATCGCTCCTATTTAACTTTTTCTGGTAAATTCCACAATAAAAAAATCCTATATAGATCGTCCTTTATTTATGTGAAATACTCGGAACAATATCAGTTTTTATGTTTCGAAAAAGGTTTATAAAAATATCAGTATACCTACATTTCAAAATACATACATTGTTATAAAATTTGTAAAAGAATATATTTATCTATAAAAAACAAAATGGAGCAAGCGAATACTAACAATCAACAAAACAATTTGGATTCATACGTTCGATTGAATACGCAAAATATGAAATCGAATCAAATCACAGAATCCAATTAAATTTCACATTGTCTTTTTGTTAGGAGAATAATCATATAATTGTGTTTTTACAAATTCGATAATAATACCTACGTATGTTTTTTTTTTTTAATATGAGTAGCATTGGCATTTTCACCATTCCTAAAATCATTCAGCACTGTTCACTGTTATTAAACCACAGAGTTTCCAATCATATTTTGATTTTGTACAAATATGGTGCTAAATAAAGGAAGTCGAAAACACCAGCAAGCGTAGAAATTTATGCAATTCACTTTTGCCCTAGTGGGAAATCGGGCTTAACTTGCATGGAATTAATCTGTTTTTGGAACAACCCCCCAGGGTAATTGCATGAATTCTGCTGCCAAAAATATTATTCAAATAAAGAAAATTCAAAAAACTTGAAGATGTAGAGAGAACAAGTAAAGGTATCTAAAAAGCCATACTCGCATTTATTTTCACATTTATTATTATAAATTCATTAAAAAACTGTTTCTTATTGAAACAGCCATTATTAACAAAAAAGAGCGCACGGGAGAGGGCTGGGGGTCAATTCTCGTTCTGTGCAAAAGTGAAACGAAAATGTTTTCACCCTTTCACCGCAATTTTGATTCTCGTTCCAGGAAAATGTGAAACCAAACTTCAAAAATTTTCATATAAATATATGTATAATTCATTCTCTGATTTTCAAGTTAATGTTTGAGAGCTTGAAAATTGGGAACCTAATTTCATACAACACAGTGTGCGATATTGAATTCACCACGATGGTTTCACTTATTGAGCGAGAATCGGTAACCATCGAAAAAATGAAACCAATGTTGGAAAGCGAATGTAAAAACGATTTTTTCGAATCACTCTCTCCAGAACCAGAATTGACCCCCTGTCATCCAGAACTTTGATGAAAATCGGGTAGGTGCATGGAAGTTGACGGTCTAGTTTGAATAGTACTTGGTTTGAATAGAACAAAACATTTTTTCTTCTTCTAAGAGAAAGAGAATAGTTATAGACATCACCAAAGAAAAATGAACGAATGATGGAAGACGTCAAAAGAAAAAATGTGTAAACAAAAATGGTGATACCAATTTTCGTAAGGGCGTAAAGAGTGTCCTCCCCATCAACGAATAACTTACAAGTGAATAATTTTAATCGGTCGTAAGCTAACTGGATGAGGTAAGTATAGGTGATTTTCGGATCGACTAATGCACTAGCCAGAAGCGGTTGAAAAATTCAAAACGATGCTACGTTAATTCGCGTGCGTCATGCGTTTTGTAAATAAAAGAAAACAGGCTCGCAAGGACCCTGTGACTGGATTCTCACAACCATTTGTTTCGTGTGAGTTTTTAATTTTTGGAAAGAATAGTAGCGATCTATAACTTTGTGCCACGTCCAAATGGATAATTAAGAAGCTCTTTAATAGCAGCTATGTAAGTTGTAAGTTATTCTCAGATGTTTGTCAGACGCTTGCGAGAGGTGGCACAGTGATGTTATTTATGTTTTCCAGGGGATCGATTCTGGGACCAATCACTTAGTATTCCAACATGCTAATCACTAAGCCACTGCGCCAGCGTTTTGTACTCACTTTAATATCCGACGAGATATCATATAGTTTCTCAACGAAATGAATACTCTTTACAAGAAGCCTTACCGATGCTGGGACGTTTTCGGACAGCTTGGTAACAAGCTAATTACCAACGAAGTACGTACATTTTCATATCGATAGCTTTGTTAAGAAACAGATCATGAGAGATGAGATACTCCAGCATCGACAACGGATGGGAACGTCAATAAAAACGATCGCATTTTCGAATAAAGCAATCATCTTTACGCAGGTATCGGCTCACTAATGTTTTTGTTTTATTGGAACTGAATTATTACCTACTAAATGTTTCAATTTAAAATACTCATGCACACATATCTATGCAGAACCTACACATTATTTAGGATAAATTCGCTTCATTTATATTACTAGTCTGAGAAATTGCCCGTAAATTATTTACCAATCTATTTTCTTCGTGGAAAAAATTACAATCGCACCTGCTTGTCAGCATGTAAAGGATGTATCCGTTCTTGCCTAGATATATAGGTAGGACAAAGCACAGAGGTAAAGATGACGGTACTTGCAGATGATTGCGGAATATTCACAATGCACATCAATAGAATGAAGGAATAATAAATAATTTACTTCACACACCTATCCACACATTATATACATGTTCATATAAACACACCTACAGGAGGTCATTCACCTGGCAGAAATAAATTAATGCTCCTGTACGATGGTATGCACAAGCTGAATTTCTATTATAATTTTAGCTTTGTTCTTCGTCGCCCTTTCTGGCGGACTTTAATGATTTGATTGGTTCTTGTACTTATGATAAGCCAGCCTATTTTAGCTTAAGTATTTCTGTAACATGTATAGTTTTCAATCATATCTTACTTTTAAATTTAAATATGAAGGTATACATACAAATATCTATCCCATTAAATTCGCTTTAAGATACATGAGAACAACTGTGATTGTAGATCCTCTTACTATTATGCAGTAGGCACCTAACCTGCCTATTAAGAAACTTATTCCAGAAACAGAGTGTTCAATTGGGTGCCCAGATTTGTTTTGTTCATTCTCATATTTTGCAAATTGGTGAACTTTCGTTTGAATGGAAAAATATTCAGTGGGTCTTACTAGTAATCAATTTCAACCTTCAGCTTATATATTTTTTAGGTCACAATCTGCATTTTTGTGTGGAAAATTGCACCATTGTGAATTCGAAAAATGTAGCCTGGACACTTAAAATGATTATTCGTATCGCGGGGTGTGTTTTGCAAGTGTTCTTATGTGGTGCACGCCAGCTACAAGCCACGAAAAGGATTCTATGGATAAAGAAATGAAGAAATTCTGTTGAATCTTGTGCAAGAAATTTATATAAATAGCGAATCTCAAGCAACAAGTCCACGGGCTTTAGATGAAAGTAGATTTGTTAGTACCGTCAACTTCGTGTCATTTTAAAGACATCCCGCATAATTTTAAGTGCCCAGGCTAAATTTCTCTTACTCACAGTGGCGAAATTTTCTACTCAAAGTTCCATATTGTGACCTACAAAATGTTTAGTGTGAAGGTTAAAATGATTTTTAGTAAGGCCAAACGATGATTTGATTTCAAAACTCAGCTACGATTAAAATGGTTTATTCAACGTTTGATCGAACATTTAAAAGAGTATTCAGTTCCAACTTGGCATACAATTTTTGGTCCCTTCTATTCATATCAGAAAAAAAAACTGCCTTAATCGTATGATGAGGAGAGAGGCCCTGAGTCCTTGTAAAGTATAAGAGCTTACAAAATAGAAGGTACATAAGATGCTTATAATTCTCTAACCAGAACTTGCGAAAGTTGTCTGTTACTGCGAGAGCTAAAAGTAATAAAAACTCATATTCTTATTTGATATATACTGCCAAATTAAGTAAATACTACCTATTCCTATATTTTATGCACAGTTGTCTTCTAAACTTTTAACCTATCTATACCAATTGACTCAACCTAACTTTTTATGAACGACAAAGTTTCGTGCGACTCAGTCGTGCACTTTATTATGTCATGGGGAATGGCGCAGATGGCTGAGGAGGCACCTGTTGTCAAAGCTTTAATGTGATAAATATGTTATCACTTCAGTCATCACAGCAGTTTCTTAGTAAATAACTTTATGAACATGCATTATGCGATTCTCGAACTCATCATGATAAGTTGCTCCCAAAATGTGTGTAGTAAATGATGTATCCTGCGGCTTATGAGAAAGTTTTACATTCTATTTTCTGAAGTTGTTGGTGTTACCTACAAATCAGACGACATGTTTGACAAATCACTTTCTTTTATTATTAATTTGGTTTGAGGACAAATAATGTTAACTTTTTTCATAGAATTCCCTTTAAAGTGGACAATATATTCATCAAAATAAGTTCCTTAATCAATCTTCCATGCATATATTTTATAGCATGCAGTGTAAAGGTATGTTACCTTCACTATCCCAGGATTTGGTATTGGAGGTGGTACAGTAAATCCCACATCACAGTGACAGAAGTATACGAGTAGTTTTCATACCGAAAGTCGGCAAATGAGGTCACTAATCCGTATAATCCTTCATACCTTACAATTTTAGAACGTTTTTGACCTTCACTTAAAAACAGACCTTGAAAGGTAACCCTTATCTCATTCACAACGCACGCACACCTCAAGGGAAGGTCCTGCGGAGACCGCCTTTCATGAAGTAGTTCGCACAATTGAAAGGCCACTCTCCCATCTCAAATATATCTTAGCTACCTTCTTAGATATTTAGAGGGCGCTTTCAGCAACGTCCATACTGAATCGATGCAGGAATCTCTCTTAGAATTAGGGGTAGAGGATTTCGTCACTTTAGGGATTAATTTCCATGCTCAATACAAGTACCATTCAAGCTAAACTTGGTAGCAACCTTTTTAACAAATCAGTAAGCAGAGGAACACCTCAAGGTTGGGTGATATCACTTCTCTTATGGAATAGGTACTCAACAAGCCTGTAAAATCCTATCAAAGTCGTTAATATGCGGATGACGTGGTTGTTCAAGTATCAGCACAGAAAGAGCCATGGGTAAGATTTGCGGTTGCGGTTCACTTGTCGTCTTAGCGTTAATCCAAGTACAATTGAACTGATGATCTTCACCACCAAAACCAAAGTGCCGACCATCTCAATTTGCTCCTCTATCCAAAAGTGCCAAATCCCTAGGAGTTATCCTTGACCCTAAGCTCAGCTGGAAGCCTAATATCGAAAACGCATGTGCGAAAGGCAAGTATAGCTCCCTGCGTCTATAGTACATACAACTCTCGGCAAGAAGTGGGGACTTCATCCAAAAATGGTTCGTTGGATGTACACTGTGGTGGTACGCCCCATCCTCACCTATGGATCATTACTATGGTGGCCCGCCTTAAGTTTACCTTATAGCATCACTAAATTAAGTAAAGTTCAAAGAACAGCTGGAATTAGGACCACGGGAAATCTATACGATCTGCTAGTGGATCTGCATATAAAAAAACTTTGCAGCGTGCGTCCGGTCAGATTGAAACGATCCAAATGTTGGCCCGAAAGACCCTATGGCCAAACCAACACCCTACATAGTGTGTACACCCAAACTCAATTTCTATAAGAACTTCTCTGTACACTGACGATTTCGCTCTAGATAGGATAGAAATAGGAACTTCACAGATGTTAACAAAATGAACTGTGGGGTGGGAACAAAGTAGGTACCTTCGTCGACAGTCAGGCCGAGTTATGGGCCATCATTTTGACCAGGTCTACGCCCAATCCTGTTGTGGCTTATAGGGAGACACTGGCCTGGTCGTGTCATCGGTTTGAAATAACTCTCGTTCATTCTTTTCATATAGAAAAGTGAAAGATGATTTGCTTTTAAAATAAACTAACTTCATTATTCATGAACAACATTTTAAGAACAAGATTGAGTTCAACCATCAAGAAAAAGAGGTCTAAAAAAGCAAAAGAACATTTGTTCGGTTTCGTTTTACGAATAGCTATAACTGGGTCCAAATGTATGTATATTATATACAAATTTATGGGTCTTCGCAGTGGCTGCTTGGGCGATATGAGCTCAGCATTTGTTCGATTCCCAATGAAGGAGTTTGGCGAAATCGAAATAAACCGAACTATCCGAGAGCCCCAAGACTGCTTTGAACGAATGACACTATTTCTGAACATATTTATGCGAATGCGAAGGGATATCATTCAATAAGTGCTTTCATTTAAATTGTTTGATTTACTTAAATTTTACTCTTATTTTCTCACACACAAATAAAAAAATAAGCGGTTTTTTAAAGTTCCAAACTGATAATTTCGTATACGAGATGCAAATCCGCATGGAAAATACAGGCGAGAAACTTTCGAATAGAAATTCTCGTAAGCGGATTTCGACAATTGCAAATTTCAGTTTTTGGCATTGCATCGGAGATATTGACAGATAAACGTATGCGAGCATTTTTGAGAATTGGGGTACAGAATGCGTGTGAATGTCGCTAGACTAATTGCTACTGGCCCGTTAATCAGACGTTGGCGAAAGTTGGCGTATTAAAAATAAACTTAAGGTGAAAATCGTTTTTTTTTTGGGATTTAACCTAAGACCCTTCGTTAAGTTTCGCTTAAGTTTCTCTCTGCAAAAAGAGCAAATGGAGGAGAAAATACAGCCGCGAACTTTATGAGCTGTACAAAGATGTGGATATAGACCAAAAAGGCTACACCTGTCAACTACAATAATACTCTGTCTAGATAACAGGATCCTCGAATCAAAGCTCCCGGTTGAGGACGACCGAAACTCCCTTTCAGGTATTAATCTGCCGAAACGTCGGTGAACTTATGACAGTGTGCCGACATGCCCAGAGAAAAAGTGCTATAAATTTACACATGACTTTCTCTAAAAAATAAATATAGGGAATTCCGTACACATTTTTATCATTAAAATCGTTATTTTAACTTAGTCTTATTGACTTTGTTGCAGACAGTTTTTTCATATTAATATAATCAATAGGATAATGCATATAACCATAAAAGTATGATCAAACGTTCAATCAAGGTGATCATGCTCCGATCAACGTAAAGCACTTTTCAAGTAGGTATTGCAGTTGCAGATGTCCAAACATACCTATCGCGCCAATACTCATAATATTACAGATACAGGTAATACGTAACCGCAGTGGCTTAGTGGCTAGGGACTACTATATGAGGGGTTCCATTTTCGATCCCCCCAAAAAAAGCAAATTCCATCTCAAGGTTTTTTTCCACTACTCTCGCGAACGTCTGACAAACATCCGAGAGTAGAACTGACATTAAAGAGCTTCAGAGCTACCCGTTTGAACTCGGCATAAAATTGTAGACCCCTTCCATTCGTGTCAAAAATGAAAAACTCACACAACAACGAATGGTTCTAAGATACTATAGAGTCCCCAACTATTTATTTATTTATTTTCAATACATAAACAGTATCGTCATCAGTTATTTACTGTACTTTATTATTTCCACGCTTGTTGCACTTTTACACTCTATTCGTTATAATTTATAACTATTTGTTATAGGTACTAATACTTATACTGAGCGGAGGTAAATTTTAACTTACGATTTCGCCTAGCTGTGTAAGCTTAAAAAAGTCGGAAAGCCGTTTATGCTGCAGCCCTGTGTTCACACCTGGAGACCAAGATTTTTCGCAACAGCAATACTAATAAACGAATAAGACCAAATGCGATACTCAATAAATTTCTTAACAGAGACAAAATATGCCAAAGAATGTAGGTAAATAGGT
Source organism: Cheilosia grossa (assembly GCA_963082955.1). Classification (NCBI taxonomy): domain Eukaryota; kingdom Metazoa; phylum Arthropoda; class Insecta; order Diptera; family Syrphidae; genus Cheilosia; species Cheilosia grossa. Next base: position 27,356,039 of record OY720145.1, on the reverse strand, counting down.
TAACATAAATAAATATGTCTACGTATTTCAACTGAATACGAAAGTCATACTACCTACCTATTCAGACTGAATTTCATTTCTCCTTTCATATAGAAGAAGCGCTAACAACAAAAACATAATGTAATCTTCTGTCACGCTTCCGTCCCCCTTGATAACTCATAAGCGAACTCGTCTGCTTTCCAGCATACTAAGTCCAACCAGAGTTGGGATCACAGCGTGAAATATGTAGGTATTCAAGAGTCGTATACATATACCTATATAGATTATTACTTCTGTAGGTATACGGATATATTACCGCAGTAGGAAATTGTTACAGAGATAATACAATTTCACGGCTTAAATGTGTAGCAGAGCAGAACAGAGCTAATTTCTTTTCAAGCATGCTACGTATCTTCCTACACGGATTTGGGTCAAGTTAGTGCTGGACAAGTGCATTCGACCAGAACTGTGTGATCGGAATTTTGCTTGTGAGTTGTGATAGTTAATACGGAAAATTTGCGTATGGATCGGACAAAGAAATAATTGTTTGGCTTACCAGTTCTCCAACGTGTTCTCGAATGCTGAATAGGTAATATTAGCTACACACATTTCAATTTCTTTCTTATGAATTCACACATATTTCTACTTATTATTATTCCTCCAGAAGTTCATAAATTTGTTATTTCGTGTGTATTTTGCTGAATGCAGACAATCCTTACATCTACATTTTTCGCGAAGTCAACCAGAAACAGAGAACAGCACAGAAATATATGTTTTTAAGTGTTTAGAAATAAATCAAAAATTAAATATTTTTCAATTTTGTACATGCATTAGTACACATTTGTATTTGCAAGACTTAAAAACCACTTGCATTGTTGTATTCCAACAAATAAAATCAGAAAACATTTACGATTTGCTTAAATTAAAGGGTAATAAATTCGCTCCTACTACGAAATTCAATACCAGCATTTTAGATGGTTGGGCAACACTCCTCTTCAAAATGACATTATGGGAGGATTTATTGAGCTAATTCCCGAGATTCACATGGCTTTTTCAATATCAACGTTTGACACTGCATTTAGTGATATTCTGGTGATTATATTTGATTATTGGAAAAGTGATTTTGAAAAGTGTGGAGTCTTTGCGTTAAATGCCAGACTAAAGTGGATTATTGGTAAAGCCGAATGTATTGGATCTTTTGCTTATAGGAGCTGAAGGTTATCAATAAAATTCTTGGGTGCGGTAAAACCCGGATGGGTTAGCAATAAACCAAGGCATTCTGATAAATTGTGCTTAGTTTATTTAGTGATTTGAAAGGGATCTTATTAGGACAAAAATGCCCCCATAAATCAATCCTGAAGTTTTAGAAAACAAAGGAGGCGTACTATAAAAAGTACCGAAAACTGTGCCCGATCGAACGATTTGCATAAAATACTCCTATGTGACAGATCAGCGGATATTTTATGCATTTCCTATTTTTCTTTCTGCTCATAAAAAGCTTCAAAAAGCCGTTGAAAGATATCTGTGCGGCAAATTTCCTTGCAAATTATGTTTTAATTTTTAACTTTCTCGCTAACGTATTAATGGGTTTTCCAATAAGAGATGATAATTGTGACTGACCCGCTATTTCGGTAGCTGTCACTTTTCAAGCTTTTATTCTTTGACATTGGACAAGTAGAAACTATGCGATTACTAAAAATGGAACGATACATGCTTCAACAACGCATTGAAATTATTAAAATTCACTACAAAAATGGTGAAAATCTTGCAGTCACAGTTCGCAAAACTAAAGCATTTTTTGGTCGTCGTGAAGTACCTTGTCGGAACGCAATACAGAAATAGGTGGAAAAATTCGAGCTGTTGGGACAAGTTAGTGATGTGAAGAATAAAACCCATACACGTTGCTCAAGAAAAACTGAGAATATTGCTGCTGTAGCCCATAGTGTTGAAGAAAACCCAGGTTTGTCCATTCCTCGTCGTCCTTTGGAATTGGGCATTCCACAAACGTCATTACACCGTATTTTGCATAAAGACTTGGGTCTTAAGGCTTATAAAGTTCAGTTATCACAAGAACTCAAGCCGGCCGATCATCAACAACGCCAACAGCCCAGCGTCGGTTCAAGACCTCAAAGATAAAATTCGTGAGGGTATCGAGGACATAGGGCAGCCACTTTGCGATTTGGTTATGGAAAATTTCATGAAAAGGATATGGTCCTGTATGCGTGCTCGTGGTGGCCATTTGGCTGATGTTGTTGAAATAAACATCCGATCATTATCTCAAAAAATTACATTTTTCTTTGAATACCAAAAATACCTCTTATTGCAAAAGCCTTTATAACGTTGTATTATAAATTTAAAAATTTCGAACTCGAGATGTTAATCAATTTTGGCATTACTCAAAAAAGTTGGTTTGCGTAATTCGGTCCGTTGAAGCTTCGGATTTGGAGTTTGTGGGTCCACAGTTTTTTTTTTTGCACTGTAACTTCAATATTAATGGTACTTCCTATACATAGGTACTTCCATTTTCATACCAGTTTGATTTGCTCAAAAACAGCTCCAACAATTTCAACCGAAATTGACATAGGTACCAAGAATTTTGAACAAAATACATAGAGTGAAATAGATGTTTTTGAAATTCTTACGTCCTAAATTTTCAAATCGAATAAAACGCTACTTTTAGAAAAAAACTCATGTCTCGAAAACCCCATTTTCGATTTCGATAGAATTAAAAAAAAAAAATACAGGTAATGCTTATATCCCGAACAATAACTAATGCTCAGCAGTAGTAATTTTCAAACTTACTTTCTTACTAACTTAAGTGTCGCTACAGTCCCGAATGAACCTGGCCCTCAACCAACATGCCTCTTCTGATCCTAGCCGATCCTTAGCTAACTGCCTCCAGTTGCAAACTCCAAGTTGGTTGTGGTTGGTTTCTAGTTTTGCGCGCTACCTAAGGCGAGGTCTTCATCTACTGCGTCCGACGTCTGACTGGGAATCGAAGACTCTGCGAGCTGGAGTACTATGGTGTCCATTCGTTCTTCATGTCGCAGCCATCTTAAACGTACAATGCGGAGTTTTTGACTAGGGGCATGTCGCTGTATAGCTTCGTATAGTTCTTGGGTGAATCTTTGTCTCCATAGCCCGTCAATGCAAACGGGACCAAATATTTTTCGAAGAATTTTTCTCTCAAAACGCCCAAGGATTTCTTCGTCCACTTTTGATACGTTCCATGCTTCAGCCCCGAAGAGCCAGACTGGGATGATCAGGGTCTTATATAGGATCTCCTCAGTAGTTCGAGAGAGGGCCTTGCTACTGAATTGCCTTCGTAGACCGACAAAGCAGGGGTTTGTTTACAAACTAAACATTGCAATATTTGTTACTGTCTTGACTGCATAATTTTACAAAAACCGCTCTAACGATGTTGATCAAAATACCTACGTAGTATGTAACTAATAAAATAAGAAAGTTACCAACTAAACTTGAACAAGAAAGTTTCGTTACACCCAGTCGTGCACTTAATTTTTGAATAAAATCCTTGTTGTGAAATAAACCATTGACCTTATTTTCCACTAAAACAAGTTATGAAATTTGAATTCTGCGATGACAACAAATGTAATAGATTTTAAAAAAGTTGTAGGAAGTGTGGAGGCTTAATTGTTTATTGATACCGTTTTACTAATACTGTACATTTTTGCTAAAGCTTTCAGTCAATCGTCGACATAAGTGTTTGACTTAGTAAGGCCGATTATCTACATGAAAATATTCCCAAAAAATAACAGTGAAGACAGCACAACAATCTGTTAATTGGTTCTGGGGATAAACGCGTAGATCCAAGCAGTTGCCTTTTAGGGATCGTCTTGCATACTATAAATGATGGTAGTTATAATGTAAATAGCGAGAAATAGTTATGGTGATAGTCTGTAACATTCATTTTATTTTGTTACCTCCTCCTCCTCCTCTTAATTTAAATAAATTTGCTTGTGTATTTGCAACAAAAAAATAGGTATGTTTATTATTTCTCTTCCTAACTTCTATTATAAATGTTAAGTGTCCGTTGAAGTGGTATGTAACGGGTGATTTTTTAAGAGGTTTAGAACTTTTTTTAAAAAAAAAACACAAAAAATTCGAAAAAATGAATGAAATATTTATTTGAATCGATAGTTTGAACCTTGCAATTTAATGTTTAAAGATAATTTCATGCAAATGTTGACCGCGGCTGCGTCTCAGGTAGCCCATCCGCTGAGTCCAATTTTGGCATACTCTTTCACACATATCGGCCGGTATCTCACGAATGAATGCATGGATGTTGGCTTCCAGTGCGTCAATCGAAGCGGGCTTGTCCCTATACACATTAGCCTTGGCATACCCCCACAAAAAATAATCCTAATGGTGTCAAATCGCACGATCTAGGCGGCCAATTGACCGGCCCGAAACGTGAAATTAACTGTTCACCAAACTCGCCTCGCAATTGCGCCATTGTTTCGCGTGCTGTGTGGCATGTGGCACCGTCTTGTTGAAACCACATATCATGCAAGTCAAGAACTTCCATTTCGGGCAAAAAAAGTTTGTTATCATCGCTCGGTAGCGTTCACCATTGACAGTAACGCTGCGATTCGCATCATCTTTGAAGAAATATGGCCCAATAATGCCGCCGGCCCATAAACCGCACCAAACAGTGGCTTTCTCGGGATGCATTGGTAGCTGTTGCAATGCTTCTGGCTGATCTTCACTCCAAATGCGGCAATTTTGCTTATTTACGTACCCATTCAACCAAAAATGAGCCTCATCGCTGAACACAATTTTTCGATAAAAAAGCGGATCCTCGGCCAGCTTTCCAAGAGCCCATTCACCAAAAATTCGGCGTTGTGGTAGGTCGGCTGGCTTTAGTTCTTGCACCAGCTGTATCTTAAAAGGCTTTACGCCCAAATCCTTCCGCAAAATTTTCCACGTAGTGCTGTAACAAAGGCCTAACTGCTGGGAACGGCGCCGAATCGACATTTCGCGGTCTTCTGTCACACTAGCTGATACGGCCGCAATATTTTCTTCACTACGCACAGTACGTAAACGTGTTGGTGGTTTAATGTCCAACAAAGTAAATTTGGTACGAAATTTGGTCACAATCTTCCGAATAGACTGCTCAGAAGGTCGAGAATGCCGATCATAAAATGGAAGCAGCGCGCGATGAACATTTCGAATCGAGCACGAATTTTGATAGTAAAATTCAATAATTTGCAAGCGTTGTTCATTTGTAAGACGATCCATGGTTAAATTGCAAACCAAACTGAAGCTGTTTGACAGTGACACAAGGTACTAAACACACGTCAGCTGTCAAAACCAGTGTTGCCAAAACCAAACCAGCTAAAAAATCACCCGTTGCTACTCACTAGTACATTTGGCCTTGAAATTTCATAAAACGGGTTAGCAAAATGTGTGCGGAATTGGAATGCGCGCGGAACACCTCCCATACAATAAAGTTATTTCCAATACCATATGACAGCTTTTGCCGCGAAATTTGTTAAATAGACATAAATTGCCTGTTAATTTAAGAAATATTGCTTGTCTTAGACAAGCGAGCACATCAACAGCATTGTCTGAACAAAGCACTACTATATTTGGCTTGCTCGCGAGTCGGAAAAACTTTCAACTTGTTGAATAAACTGTTTATTTTAACTGACATTTTTATGAAGGACTAGCCGACAAATCTATTCAGGACTCACTAATTTATCGACTGAGTACTTATTTGACATTTTAATTGAATGGCTGAAGTATGTATAAAAAAGAAGTATGACGTTACTGAACGTAAAGTTCAGGAAAAATGTTATCCGGAATAATTTACTCGACTTAAGATGACTGGAATTTTAAATGTGTCCAGTGCAAACAAAGTTAAGTATTGCCGAATTATCGTTGAGTTAGCTTTTATATCAATACTAGCTGACCCAGCGAACTTCGTTCCGCCCAAATTCATTAATGTACCTAATGAAAATAATAATTCTGAGCATGCAGAATAGACGTGCTGCTTTATGAAATAAATGAAGTACATATTATAGCAATATCGATGGGTTTGCTCACACGTGAGCCATATACAATTGACCATGTGAGAAACATGGGAATTGAATTGATGCCACAAATATCCAGCGATTGTCCTTGCGACTATTTTTCATAGTGAAAGCGAGGCACACGGAAAATTTAAGACGCTCAAATACGAATGGCAAATCGTTTTGAATAAGGGGATTCCGCTGAATGAAAATGTTGGCATTTGAATTTTTCCCTCAAAATCGTTTGCTGCATGACATTCGATTTGAGATTCTTCACAATCAAATCAAATGCGTTCCGTTGCAAACTTTCGGAGCATTTAGGTTGCGAAACAAAATTATAACTGAGCCGACTTTCAATTTCATCCTAACTTTTAAATACAGCAATACGAAGAAAACAAAGAAAGAATCATGAAAATTGGCCCAGTGGATATCGAGTTATAATTATATTATATTTATGTAGATATGTGGAATAGATAATGTAAAGGGTCTTTCAATAAGAGCGCTACAAACGTTTTTTTAAATAAAACAAAAACGGTTTTGGATATCAATGAAATTCTTTATTCCTATTGAAAGTACGTTCGATGTATGGAACTCGATTTCTTTTGCATGGCCACCACGGGCACGCTTGCAGAAGTCCAGACGTTGAACCCAATTTTCGACGGTTTTCAAGCATAAATCGGCTGATACTGCTGCAATTTCACGTAGTTCATCAATCGTCGCTGGCTTGTTGGCATAGACCATATGACTTGACGTAGCCCCACAGGAAAAAGTCTAACGGCGTCAAATCGCACGACCGAGGCGGCCAAGCGACTGGACCATTTCGTGAGATAACACGTTCTCCAAACTTGGTTTCCAATAAATTGATTGTGACATTCGCTGTGTGGCTTGTGGCACCGTCCTGTTGGAACCACATGTCTTCCAAGTCCATATCCTCCAATTGGGTTATCATTGAACGGTAGCGATTCCCATTCACAGGAACGTGCCGGTCTTGATCATCACGGAAGAAGTCCGGCCCAATGACGCCGCCGGCCCATAAACCACACCAAACCCTAATTTTATCGGGATGCAATGATGACTCATGGATGACGTGTGGATTTCTGCCTGACCATTACTGCATATTTTGTTTATTGACGAAGCCATTCAGCCAGAAATGATGACGACCATAAATTGGACGAAGCGCTCTTAACGTATCGCACGCAGTTTTCACAAATCACTAACTTACCTTTGAAATAGCCAAAATACAGAAAGCAAACGAACGAAAAGGGTGCAATTGAAATTTTGAATACAACTGGAAAAACAGAACAAAACACTTAACGATCTAACAAAACAATAATAATAATAGTAAATTTAAAAATTTTATTTAAAATTAATTTGATTTATATTTATTTTTCTTTCTTGATTTACAAAAGGGTACAACTTCTTTATCAGTACACATTAGTTAATTCATTGCCCTCCTCCGTGACCACACAGCCCAAATTATCAAATCACAAAGAACATATACTGTGCTATCAAATGGAATGACCGCCTACAGCGCCACCTGTTGAGAATTTTTCAATTTTTCTTTTTTCCTAAACCTTCGCGGAGTAATTACGAACAAATCCGCAGAAAGAAGTATCCAATTTGGTCCAGTCGTTTTCGAGTTTTAAGCATCCGAACAAACCAAGATCCATTTTTATATATATAGATATAAACGTTGAAAAACTTTGACATTTATCAATCGATTGCCTTGAGGAGACATGTTTTTGAAGCGTGTATTCATGGTTAAAATTGTATTTGTATTTTAACCATGAGTTGCTTCACACCCAACAACTACCCGAAATAGTGACATTATAAATTGAAAATATTCGTTCAGTTGTGTTAACTCAATGTAAATAACCGTCGAGAATATCGTGGCCAAGAACCACCGTCTGATAACACCATTCGTCATTTGATGTCGAATTTTGTTGAGCACGGTACAGTGGGAGATCGCCTCGTCGACATCAACGACAAAGACTCGCCATGCCACACTGTAAATCAAAGAATGCATTTTCTGCAACAAAAAAATCACTGGAGGTGTGCTGTCAAAAAGATATCCATATTTGACCACTCCAGACTTATTTTGTGGCGTAATTTGAGGCAGCAAGCCTCAGATCATTGACGAGCTCGATGCAAACTTTCGTGCCGAACTCCTCGCTAAACCACAAAAGATTTTCGAAAAAGTGGTGGAAAACGCAGCAAAAACGGCTTTGGTCAATAGAGGCGGCAACTTAATTGATGTTGCATTCAAAAACTAGTCCAAATATATTGTAAAGGATCAAATTAAATAAATATTCCACGTATGGAAATGGTTTTTTTTTTTTCAAAACATTCACATACCGACATAAAAGCTCACTCACCAGTTATTTAAATAAAAAACATCGGACAAAATCGTACTCAAACCGATTTTTAGCCCAAACTACTGTTGGGTTTCTGTGTTAAATATGACAGCTAAGTTCACATTCAGTTAAGTGTTAGTACGTGTGTGAGCCCGGTGCGAACTCTGTAGGTAGTAATAGCCTAAATACACTTACGCACTAATAATAAATTTCATTATGTAAACTTATAATTAGGTTACCCGTAACGGCGAGAGTACCTGTCCCCTAAAACACCTTGGACCAAACCAAAGTACGCATGGCTACAAGGCCACAACACCGAACGGATACTGCACGTAGACTTAACGTCGCAATCGCACGGCTGTCGTCTACTATCCTAATCAGAGGTGGTAGAAATGCTTTTTTTTTAATTACCTACAACATTTGTTACGCCTGCTACGTAAATGAGGTAGTTAAGCAGTTAACGTAGCCGAATGTAGTAAACGTAGCGCTAACTGTCAAAATGTAGTTAGCGTTGTCAGATTCACCCGTCAAACTGACAAACTGAAAAATTGCAAATCCGTTTCGCTTTATTTTCTTTAGTTTTATTTCGTGCAGTTTGCTCGATTTACTACGCGTAGTTAACTGAGTAGATTACCTCACATTAACTGCTCTGCCATCTCTGAATTCGGAATCCGGAAGAGACCGCCAACACTTTCACCAAACGCATCTCTCTAATTCCTTCAGCAATCTCATCGTCGTATGACGTCAAAAGAACTCTTGGATCTTGGTTTGATGAAGAGTGCCGGCGGGCACATGATGAGAGAGAGACTTGCGAGCTCTATGGGCAAAGAAGAAGGCAGAAGTAAAGCACCCATTTCTCAAAAAGAAAAGGAAGAATTACGAAAAGCGAGCGTTCGAATCGATTGAGGGGTGCTGCTGCAGAGACAAACCTCAAAAGATCTGCCAGGAGTTAAAACGATGAGGGATGAGCATGGGAACACAGGAGTAGAGTCATAGTTGGTGCTGCGATTGTTAAACGGCGGAGTGTAGCATATGTCCGCAGCATACGTTGCTGCTACGGCGACCATATGACCACTGCTATTAATTTGAAGGAAGCGAAACGATGACATCACACTATTATTGATAAGTGTTATACATAGCACACTCCATTCCATTCACCTCCAATGCTCCCTTTCTAACATTTTTCTTCCGGCTGCTCAGGGTTGGGTCGTGGGGAGAGGTGACGGTGGAAATGAATGAGGAGAATCCGATAAAGAGAGGACTGAACCATTGCTACACTCTAGATCAACTGGGGGAGGGGATCGCTTTAAGGAACAGCTACTTGATGACGAGTACAATTTGTACACATTACCAGAGCTGTTCAGACTGGTATGGGGGCGCGGGTGGTACAGTTTTGCATGATAGGTCTTATCTCATACCGCAACTAATAGTGCTGAAGGAGTAGATGGGGACGACGTTGATGGTGAAGATGACCGAAGGAGAGGGGAATTTAGCAGAACATGAATACTCTCATGCTGCTCACAACAGGTGTTGTATACATGTGATAATGCATAACATTACTAGAAATCAAAACTCAGGAATTTGTTATGATATACATACGTAACCGAATGAAATTTCAATTTATTTATGAAATGATGTTTGCATGAATGCATGTGTATATAAATATATATACCTACTATAATATATAGTTATTCGAGTTTTTAATTATGGTTACTGAATGTACTTTGAATAATAAAAAAAAATGTGAATGAATGAAACTATGTATGTATGTATGAATGGTGTGAATGAAATAGATGACAAATGTTATGATTTATATAGTTTTAATTAAGAATTGTTTAGAAAGTATGGCAAAGAATTTTTAAATCTGACTAGAAAGTTATGGCAAATGTTATAGTGGTGATATTTAGTTAATTTTGTGTATTACCTGTGATCTCGGCTCGATGATCTTCGTGACATGTCAGGAAACATCTTGAGGCAGGAATGATGATGCTGTTATTTAATTATGATCGAACCACTATAGCACTGAGTTTATACCCTTTCTCTTTTCCTTCCCTTTTTTTTTTATATAATATTAAAGATTAATTTCACGAACTAACAAAATTAGGCAAATAGGTAATTCATAGGGAACAATTTATAGGTTAAATAGAAATATATATATGTGTAAGCATGTAGGTAGCAAATTATTTAAACTTTTCAGATATTTTACGAATTTTTAATTAGTATTTTAGGTTTAGATTATATATAGCAAATAGGTATTAAGGCAATTCACTTTTTCTGTAGATTAGGCATATATGTATTTATATCACTTCTTTGCACACGTGCAACACTAAGGAACAAAGCGCGATTTCCTGGCTTCTAGTAGACGGGTCTGAATCGATGTAATGCAGGTGACAACGAGGATTTGACTAACAGGGTTGGTGAGTTTTGCGGCTATGCGAGCAATTGTGCATTTGCATGACCTTGGTGTTATAATGTCCGATCTGTGGGAGAGTTGGCGGATTTCCCCACGTGTTGAATAGATTCGCTGGATTTTGGGTGAGATTTGGCGATTTGGTGTGGCGAAGTATTGTGTGCAGCCACGTGGACGGAACCATGATAATCTCTCCAACCAGGTTAAGCAACACGTTCTGCAAATGATTTTGCGACCAACGACCCCAAGAATCCTTAGTGACTGCTTTATGTTCCTTATAGAAGTTTTAATCTATTTGGTACAATTTATATTTGGGTATTCTTTTAAAATAACTTTAAACTTAAATTTAGTACTTAGGACTCTTATTTTAAGAAAATAGAAAAAAAACGTAAGTATCGAAGCTATTAATATTCTGCGACCATTATGGTTCGGAGGTCTTTGAACGAAAGAAAGCTTATAGCCGGAAATCTTTTCTGCTAGACCTTTTTCGAAGTTAGAGATTTTCGAAGTTAAGATTGCTAGAGTGCCATCTGGTCGCGAGTATTGAGCATGACCTTAAATTATAGTTTAGGCTTATAACACAAGGCTGACCAGAGACTACAAATACATAGATGTTACAAAGCAAGCAGAACGAATGCACCGTCAGTCGTTATGTTTGAAAAAAAAAAAATATAAATAACCGATTGTATGTGAGGGAAGCTATATAGGACAACGTGGGGCAGACTCACACCCTGAAGTCTCATGCTCTACCGACTGAGAAACCGGGCAAACCTGGACTTACGGAATAATGTCCTTTGCATGAGCTCTGCAAATGTATTTCCCATGTAGGTCCTCCAAATCATATAAACAGTTTCCAATTCGGCGTTTGATGCGGCACTTCCTAAACTTAGGTGCAAGCTTGGCACTGTATACATTAGGTGCGCTACTCTTGACAAAATTCCGCCTATAAACTATCTGTCCAACGGTAAAGTTTACCGGCCTCGATCGTAAATTATAAGCCTTGGCATGTTTTGCCTGTGCCAGCTTTAAACATTGATATGCTTCTTCCCTAATCCTGATTAGCCTATCATGTCTCTCACTGATCTCAGGAGATTCACCGGACACGGATTCAAACTCTCTCAATAGCGCGTATGTGTTTCCATGTGTGACCATATGAAAACCAAACAGTAGATAAAATGGACTAAATCCTGTGGACTCATGTACCACATTTCTTAACGCACTGGATATTGATCCTAGATGAGCATCCCACTCGCGGTGATCCTTCTCTATATATAACCGAACAGCTGTGAAAATGGTTTTGTTTGATCTCTCTGCAGCGTTTGCTTGTGGCGAATATACACCAGTACATACGTGCCTGATACCATGCTGAGATAGAAAACTCTCGAATTCATGCGAAACAAACTGAGAACCATTATCAGAGATAATCTTCTCTGGAATTCCAAATAAGTCGAACACATTCTCCACTAGCGTTTGCATTGCAAGTTTGGAGGTTGCACTTCGAAGCGGCTTTACCACTAGGTACTTGGAAAAGTTGTCGAGAACAACAAATGCCTGTGTGTTACCTTTCTTAGACCTTGGGAATGGACCCACAAAATCTATGTGCAATTCTTGCCATGGACGCAAAGGTAGCTCTCGTGGAATCATTGGTGGCCTCAAGATCATATTTGGTATCTTGGAAATTTTGCACTTCTCGCAAGAACTGACATAGTTCGTAACATCCACTACCATCCTTGGCCAATAGTACAATCGTTTCAATTTCTCCAAAAGTTTATTGACCCCTGGATGTGCACAATTTGGTGGTTCATGCTCGCTTTTCATTAGTTCCTGACGGAACATCTTTGGTAGCCATAAACGCCAACAATCAGATTCGCCTGAAACCGAAAAGTCACGAAATTTAACGCGTTTAAAAATTTTGTTTTTGTGGATTTTCAAATCGGGATATCGATCCGCTGTCTTTTCGATAGATTTTATAAGATTTTGATACTCTACATCCGCAGAAAAATCTGCTTCTAAATAACCTGCTTCCCCTCCGACAATCTCCTCCAACATACCCCGCGATAATGCGTCAGCTACGATGTTGTCTTTGCCTCTTCGGTGCACTATCTCAAAATCAAATGGCTGCAACTTAAGTGACCATCTGGCCAATCTACCGTTGAGATCTTTTTGAGACATCAGCCATTTTAAACTGGCATGATCAGTGACAATGACAAACCGAGTACCTTCTATGTACGGTCGAAACTTTTGAACACTAAGCACAGCAGCTAAACACTCCAGTTCGGTAATGCTGTAGTTGCTCTGAGCAGTATTCAGCTTCTTCGACATAAAAGCTACTGGCCGATCAGTCCCACTGTCATCCAACTGAATCAAAGCACCTCCAACACCTACCGTAGATGCATCGCAATGTATCTGGAATGGTTTATCAAAGTCTGGTGCAGCCAAAATTGGAGCTGTCGTAAGCATCGTTTTTAAACTTTCGAAAGACAACACAGCTTCTTTCGACCAATCCTTCTGAAAAGCGTTTTTGCCAGTGAGTGAGGTAAGCGGTGCAGCAACAGCAGCAAAGTTTGGTACCATCCGCATGTACCACTGGCACATACCAAGGAAGCGTCTCAGTTGCTTGATGGTCTTTGGTTGCGGAAATTCTGCTATAGCTGATACCTTTTTGGGATCGGGTTTTAGCCCATCTACTCCAACTATATACCCCAGGTAACGTATCTCACGTTGGCAAAATTTGCTTTTTTCCAGATTGATGGTTAGGTTGGCTTGTTTTAAACAGGAACCTACTTTTCTCAAAAGCTCTGTGTGCTCGTCAAAAGTTTCGGAAATTATCAAAAGATCATCTACATAAGTGAAAACATCCTGATGCAGTTCGTAGGGTATCACATGATCGATCAATTTGCACATTGACTGTGTGGCGTTTTTCAACCCAAATGGCATTACTTTGAACTGAAATAACCCACGACCAGGCACAGGGAAAGCTGTTTTCTCTTTCGCAGATGAACTTAACGGAATTTGCCAAAAACTGTCTTTCAAATCCAACGCTGTAATGAATTTGGCCTTCTTCAACCTTGCTAGAATTCCATCTATAATAGGGAGAGGATAAGCATCCTTAACGGTGAGCTCATTCACCTTCCTAGCATCCAAGCAAAGCCTTGTTTTTCCGTTTGGCTTCTTCACAATAACTACTGGTGAGGACCAACTGCTCTGGCTTTTTTCGATAACATCGAGCTCAAGCATTCTATCGATTTCGGCATAAAGTAATTTTTGCATGGCTGGTGAAATTGCAAAATGGCGCTGTTTAATGGGTTTAACATCCCCCACATTTATCTCATGCTCTACTATAGATGTTCGTCCCAAGCCAAGTTTTTCAAATGATGGGATTGTAGCAATGCATTCAGCAAGTATCTTTTGTTGATCCTCAGACAAAGAATGCGAATTTGCATCTGGATTACGGGTGGATATTTCTTCCAAAAAAGTGGGGTGTAATCCAAATGCAAACCAAAAGTCAATGCCTAAGGTCACCAGTCTCTTAAGCGAAGGTGAAATGAAAAACTTTATGGTTTTCGAAGTGTTGTTAAAAATTACAGGTATATAAACATATCCGATCACGCTATGGGCTGATCCGTCAGCTGTACAAAGATCTGATTTTAATGACAGGTAAGGAATGTCAAGCTCTTTCAGAAGTTCCATGGCTCCATCTCCTAAAACTGAAATAGTGGCTCCGCTATCTAATAAGCCCATTACGGACTTGTTTTTGAGCTGAATATTTGCAAAAGGACGACCACTAACATCTGATAAGAGTCTGGCATGTTTGACCTGTCTGATATTATGTTTACGTGCTTTGAAGTACGTTATTGTTCTGTTTGGGTGGTGCAATCTCTGTTTGAGGTCGGTCTGTGTAAAAGACGAGCATTGTTTTGGGGAAATGATTGACTTGCATTCGGATGCCGCACTCCCCTTTCTCTGCGAACATCCGCCTTGCGGTTTAAATTGTTACACCGGAAGCAGTTTGGTTTGGTGACGTTCTTAGCTCCACATGAGTAACAAAATAAATTTCGTTGGTCTTTCGGACAATCAATGAAACTATGCCCTATATCTTCACAATTCCAACATATATGATGAAGTTACTTTCTTCAACTTCAAAAGTATTTTGATCAGTTTGATTGACCGAGAAAAAAGTTGATTGTTCAGGTGAGAAAGTTCGATCATCAGAGTTCGGAACATGTATAAACTCGTTCACGTGCCTTCTTCTCGTGAATACTTGGTCATCGAGAGTCTCACCTATATCAATTAAACCCTTTTCAATTAGCATACACTTTTCCTTCAGATCGCTAACAGACACAATGTGCTCGAGTATAAGTCTTTTGCGCAAAGCAGGATGCATATTTGACTTCAGTATACTGATTTTTTCTGAATACGACACTCGAAGCATTGAATCAAGTGTTTCAATTGCCAGCTTAAACTCCGCGAATGACTCTCTATGTTTCTGTTTCCTATTCTCAATCTGTCGTCTGATTTCCTGATCTGTGGTGTAGGTTTGAAACTCACTGATGATTGCTCTTCGAAAATGTTGCCACTTCGGTGTCCTATTTCTCTGGATATATATCCAGAACCAGTTGTTGGCATTTCCTGACAATAGTAAATGCATAGACAAACAAAGCTGATCTAACGGGATTCCTTCCCCTCTAGCTAAAATTTCAACTCGCATTACAAACTGCTCAATAGTAAGGATACTATGAGAACCCTCATACCGAAGCTTCCAATTGCTTACGTTGCGTAATCTACCCGAAACATCGCCTGAAAATTCATTAGCATATTGGAAAGGTTCGGTCCTAGCTACTAACTGATCCTGATCGAAAGAATTCTGGTCCTGAAAATTTACATAATGAGAAGCTGGCTTTTTATATGTATTTTCCCGTTGTTGCGCTTGAATTGGTGGTACTGCTTTCGGCAAAGCATAACTCATGTCATTCATTGTGAAGCCCTGATTATGCAATATTTGCCTTGCAACAAAGTTACCACTTGTTTTATCATGTGGTCTTAGATGATCGGGTTTAGAATGCCGAACACCCGAAGTACGTTTTGGAACGGTACCAGAATTTTGGTTTTCGATGCTTTGTCCAACACTACTTGAAGATGGATGCAGTAAAGGAAAAGAACGGTTATTGATCTTTCCTACTTGCACAGAAGTAGCAACTTGAGACGTTAGTGGAATCACCTGTTGTGGTTGGACTAGTTGTTGTTCTTCTTTGTCCAATAGCTCCACGACATGCAACGGTGAACTTGGACCTGCTCCATTATCAACGCTCAACATATTGTCGATCAAATGTCTCAATTTGGCTTTCAGATTTTCAATCGAGAGTTTGAAGTTTGGTTCTCTGCTTGCCAAAATCTCAAGCCTGTTCGTAAGATGAATTGCTTTGGAAACAGCTTGTTTTTCGACCTCTTGATTCGCAGATTTAATGCACTCAGTTACTAACGATTCCAGATGATCGAACTTCGCTTGACACGCTTCCATTTCAAGATTTGGACTGTTTATAGCAACGGGCTTGAAAGTTCGAATGCCTTTGTGTTCCTCGTCAGCAATTTTCTTAAGCTCTGTAGCCATCTGCCTAACCGTCCCTGTCAGTGGAAGCCCTCGCAACTGATACTCAAACCTAATCTCATCTGGATCTAGACACGCAAAATCCAGACACTTCATTTTAATAAAATGAACTTTAAAATGTCACAAATGTATAACAAAAAATTCAAAAAACAAAAAAAATATAAATATATATTTACAAAAAAAAAATTGTTTGTTGTCAAACAAGAAACCCAAAAAAAAACGGGTTTGTCTAGAATTTCTCAAATATAATTATAATATCGGTCATCTCCCTCACCTTCCATCATCGTATCAACTCCCCCTTAAAAACTGTACACACTGAAATCCAACTAGCATGCACCACACCAGAAAACTTCGCTTGAACTGCATTCTTGGAAAAAAATATGAAAAGAATAACTACGAACCATATAACCCTATTCATAAAAATCTTATTTCCACATAGACGAGTGATAGGAATGTTAAGGAACTAACACTTCTCCCACATTTCTAACTATCACCTGATGCACAAGTAAGGATAGCAAACAAATAAATTTTATTTCATTGCATTCTAACTCACTAGGCTGTGCCTAACACAAACCACTTTCCACTGATTTTACCGAACAAATTTGAAGCTAACTGATGCATGCATATGCTCCGGTCAGATCACGATGTGAATGATTCGCTAAATTGTATAAGCAGAATTAATATAAAGTTGTATGCTCCACATAATAATTTTAATTTTTGGTTTTGGGCTGGAATAGCCCCTTTAGATTGGGCGCCATAATAACTGTAGCATATGTCCGCAGCATACGTTGCTGCTACGGCGACCATATGACCACTGCTATTAATTTGAAGGAAGCGAAACGATGACATCACACTATTATTGATAAGTGTTATACATAGCACACTCCATTCCATTCACCTCCAATGCTCCCTTTCTAACATTTTTCTTCCGGCTGCTCAGGGTTGGGTCGTGGGGAGAGGTGACGGTGGAAATGAATGAGGAGAATCCGATAAAGAGAGGACTGAACCATTGCTACACTCTAGATCAACTGGGGGAGGGGATCGCTTTAAGGAACAGCTACTTGATGACGAGTACAATTTGTACACATTACCAGAGCTGTTCAGACTGGTATGGGGGCGCGGGTGGTACAGTTTTGCATGATAGGTCTTATCTCATACCGCAACTAATAGTGCTGAAGGAGTAGATGGGGACGACGTTGATGGTGAAGATGACCGAAGGAGAGGGGAATTTAGCAGAACATGAATACTCTCATGCTGCTCACAACAGGTGTTGTATACATGTGATAATGCATAACATTACTAGAAATCAAAACTCAGGAATTTGTTATGATATACATACGTAACCGAATGAAATTTCAATTTATTTATGAAATGATGTTTGCATGAATGCATGTGTATATAAATATATATACCTACTATAATATATAGTTATTCGAGTTTTTAATTATGGTTACTGAATGTACTTTGAATAATAAAAAAAAATGTGAATGAATGAAACTATGTATGTATGTATGAATGGTGTGAATGAAATAGATGACAAATGTTATGATTTATATAGTTTTAATTAAGAATTGTTTAGAAAGTATGGCAAAGAATTTTTAAATCTGACTAGAAAGTTATGGCAAATGTTATAGTGGTGATATTTAGTTAATTTTGTGTATTACCTGTGATCTCGGCTCGATGATCTTCGTGACATGTCAGGAAACATCTTGAGGCAGGAATGATGATGCTGTTATTTAATTATGATCGAACCACTATAGCACTGAGTTTATACCCTTTCTCTTTTCCTTCCCTTTTTTTTTTATATAATATTAAAGATTAATTTCACGAACTAACAAAATTAGGCAAATAGGTAATTCATAGGGAACAATTTATAGGTTAAATAGAAATATATATATGTGTAAGCATGTAGGTAGCAAATTATTTAAACTTTTCAGATATTTTACGAATTTTTAATTAGTATTTTAGGTTTAGATTATATATAGCAAATAGGTATTAAGGCAATTCACTTTTTCTGTAGATTAGGCATATATGTATTTATATCACTTCTTTGCACACGTGCAACACTAAGGAACAAAGCGCGATTTCCTGGCTTCTAGTAGACGGGTCTGAATCGATGTAATGCAGGTGACAACGAGGATTTGACTAACAGGGTTGGTGAGTTTTGCGGCTATGCGAGCAATTGTGCATTTGCATGACCTTGGTGTTATAATGTCCGATCTGTGGGAGAGTTGGCGGATTTCCCCACGTGTTGAATAGATTCGCTGGATTTTGGGTGAGATTTGGCGATTTGGTGTGGCGAAGTATTGTGTGCAGCCACGTGGACGGAACCATGATAATCTCTCCAACCAGGTTAAGCAACACGTTCTGCAAATGATTTTGCGACCAACGACCCCAAGAATCCTTAGTGACTGCTTTATGTTCCTTATAGAAGTTTTAATCTATTTGGTACAATTTATATTTGGGTATTCTTTTAAAATAACTTTAAACTTAAATTTAGTACTTAGGACTCTTATTTTAAGAAAATAGAAAAAAAACGTAAGTATCGAAGCTATTAATATTCTGCGACTATTATGGTTCGGAGGTCTTTGAACGAAAGAAAGCTTATAGCCGGAAATCTTTTCTGCTAGACCTTTTTCGAAGTTAGAGATTTTCGAAGTTAAGATTGCTATAGTGCCATCTGGTCGCGAGTATTGAGCATGACCTTAAATTATAGTTTAGGCTTATAACACAAGGCTGACCAGAGACTACAAATACATAGATGTTACAGGAGGCGACGTGACTTCTTATGTAATTCTTCACCCATCTTTACAGAGTTACTCTGTATAGCAAATGCCGTTGTTTTGTTTTCAAATACATTAAAGTAAAACTCAATGTTACATAAACCACTTCGGCTACGAATACTATCTAACGCATTACTGACCTAATATCTTACACCTATCGGCTTTTGGCAGTAGAACACTTATCCATTAATGGCCGCCCAAATGATATTCAGAGATGAATCGAAACCATTTTTTAAGACGCTTATTATCCGAATAAAGAGTTTTTTTTGCGCCCATAAAAACATAAATAAAGAAGAGGTGAGGCAAAAAAAAAACTTTGAAAGTTCTACTAACACAGTTCTCCATATGAAAACAACTGTACATAGATATCTTTCCCATTTATCTTTTATGTTTTACCACCAATCCGTTCGTTCCGAAAGAAGGAAAGACCAGAAAGACAACGCAAAGAAACGTTATTGGAGTGGGTCTTTTTTTTTTTTGTAGACAAATTAAGGTTTTGAATTGTGTTAATCTGTCTCAATGACGACAACCTTCAGTCACAAAGCGCAAAAGAAATAATAAATTCCCGTTTTATTATTCACCATAGGCAGGTTTTTATGTTTGAATTTGCTCTCACCTTATATTTGTTAATGGCGATAGTAAATCTGCTCTGAAAAGAAATGAAAAAAAAGTATTTATATTAGAATTGCAATAAAGTGGTATAGTTAGTAGAAGCAGTTTTATCTTTTCAGTATTATTTAACTTTTTGTTTAAGGCTAATCTATAAGTAAAGTCTGTAGCCTGGAGGACAACAATTTAAGAAGTTGATCTTCATTTTTCATCTTTTGCATATAACTTTAGATGTTTGGTAATATACTCAAACAAACATCGGAAAGTTAAACACATCAAATCATTTTTCAATGCAATTTAATTATTTCGCAATTTTTGATAAGTACAATAAGACTTGGTCTTTTATATTTAGTATTTACAAAGAGGGAGGACATGAGGTAGCAAAGTTCTTAAAACTAAAATCAAAACTAACAGTGGTTTTATATTTACTAAGTTCTTAGAGAGAAAGAGGAAATAAATTATAATCTCAATAGAGACACAAGATAGAGTTAAGAATATGGAGAAAAGATAGAAAAAAAAACTTATAACCTCAGATTAAGAGTTAGAGAATACCTTAATATGCAAAGGCAAAGAATTCCATAGCCTGATTGCGTAAAAGTAAGACCAGTCTGGAAGAGTTCAGATGTTTGTAGGGAGGAGAATGTTATTGCTCATGGTTCTATGAGCTTGAGAAAATTCTAGCTTTGATAAAGGTATGGGGGGGACCTGGTTGAAACCCTAAAACAATGAATGACTTTAATTTATTTATGATCCATATGAAAATGTTTCGGAAATCTACAAAGTTGCATAAAGTGCTCCTCACTAGTAACTTCGAATGCGTTAATATGACTATCTCGAAGGGCACGTCAATAGTCAATAGTTTATTTCTAGGAAAAAAAACACATTACTTTTTTTGAAAACAAAACAACGAATTGAAGTCATCATTTTCAATACGACGCCTTTCGTTTAAACATAAATACATGTATATATTATTATATCCGCTATTTTGAGTTGAAGAAACAAATTAAACTAATACAGAAAGTGCTTAAACAGGGCCGGATTAACCATGTCGGGCCCCCTAGGCGATGCGATTCCCGGGTAATTGTACCCTTTTCTAACTCCATAAAAATTTTTCTACCAAAATCTAATTATATTCATAATGAGGTTTTATTTTTACGACATTACGAATCAACGAGTATACGTATTTTGTCAATAATATATGACACAATTTCGGTGGTTGGAGTTTTTACAACGAATATAAATTTAAGGTCGCAAAACGCACAAATTGCAATTACAGTACGAGTGTTTCGAAACCTTGATTAGTCGGCGTCAAA
Organism: Cheilosia grossa; assembly: GCA_963082955.1. Classification (NCBI taxonomy): domain Eukaryota; kingdom Metazoa; phylum Arthropoda; class Insecta; order Diptera; family Syrphidae; genus Cheilosia; species Cheilosia grossa. Next base: position 27,334,951 of record OY720145.1, on the reverse strand, counting down.
ATCGCCACGAATAAACCAATATCATTCTATAATAGTTTGAAACAAGACATTGTAATATACACTGCCTTATTGATAATCCGGCCATGCTCCCAAATGACACATAGGTGAGAGGATTTATCATTTAGTACATTTTAGTACACATTTGACAGCAGTTTATCATGTTGAGTTCGAGAATCGCATAATGCGTGCTTGTGAAGTGATAAAACGAACTGCTGTGAAAACTGAAGTCATAAATTATTATTTATCACTTCACGTTTCAGTAAAAATCAAAATAATTTTCAATCATTTGTCTGATTATTTACTTTTTCCTACTACCGTGTAAAATTTCACATCGATATGTCAAGTGGCTAGAAAGTAATTGTCCTTTAAAAAATTCCTTTAATATCGTATCACTCTCAATAAAGCTAAATGGTAAGTCTCTGATTTAATAATTTGAACTTCTTTATCAAAGTAGCAAATATTTAAAACAATTCAAGGTCTAAGAAAAAAATGGGAAACATTCAACATTTTATTGGCTCCTATCGTAAGTTGTTGTTGGAACCACTAAGTCTCTTCAGTCGCTTCGCTACCGCTTTTCCATTGTTTCGTCTTGGTCAGTGGATGATCTTTAAGACAAGTGGAGAAACACGTTCTAACCATGAGACACCGTTAAGTTGACATGAGCTTATGTTCATGTATAAATTGGGGATTTACCTGTTTTCTTTATGCTTTGCAGAGGTGTTCCCAGTTTCTAAATAAGTCACTTGTGCCGCACTTTGTCAGTTATACGTAACGACAATATTTTTACGTAGCAAATCGCAGCATTTTAATACCCAAATACGTAACAGTAAAAATGTAATTAATGTCGCTAGTAAACAAAATTAATGTGTTGCATGAATTCTGTAAAAAAGATTGATCAAAGATCATTTTCCTTATTGTTGTAATAAAGTACATGTATATAACACTCGGCTCAAGTTAGCCTTACTGCAGAGTCGTAAATTGTGAGAGTGTGGGCCGTACCAATAAACATTTTTAGTTTCGACCCTAAATTTTAGAAGTTCACAGTGGCCATATTATCCATGCAAATCTCAATTGTGAGCTTCCGTAAATTTAAAGTCGAGACTAAAATTTGTTATTAGTAAGGCTCTATGCGTTTAGGTAAATAGAGCACGGACTTTGACAGACTTATTGATTATTTATGAATCGTATTATAAGGGGTGTGGTTAATTCTATGGAGGTTTTTTAGTGGTTGCTTAAGGAAGACATATGTAGTATTGATAGGTCATTCTGGAATGTTAGATTAATTCCTCGATGAGTGTCATCAAAGGAATGTTAAATTTTAAATCTTATCTGCTTTGTTTCAATTTTGTAACTACCTACATTTTGTAGGTTTATATTACCTTATCAGAAGAATCTAAATCCTCGTTTTCTTGTAATGCTAAGTGCGTTGCTGGAGTTTGTTCTTTCGCATATATGAAGATATAACTACATATTTCGTAGACGTTTAACTGACTTTTGAGTAGAATACAATAGGTTTACCTTAGATTTTGTCTTTTGAAAAAGCAGACAACATCATAGTAACATCTCTGTATACCGCAGATTTGAAAACATGACAAATGATTTGAGGCTCTGCGCTTGGCAATAGCAATACGGTGTACCCAACAACAATAGTAGAATAATTATTTTTTTTGCTATCAATGTTGAGCATTTCATAAACTATTTTTAAACAGTGATGAAACATTAAAAAAAGAAAAATGCCTACCACGGCTCCAAAGACACAAGATTTCCCCTACAAATCTGTCTACCTACATAAACTTAAAAAAAAATGGGTTCAAATGATTATATTTCTGTATTAGGTTTATTTAATTTAACTTTTGTATTTAGAAAAGTTTGTTATATCAAATATTTTGGCGAAAAAAGTTAAGGCATAGCATTTTAAATTCAGGTTAAGATGTTGCAAGATCACAAATCAATTTCCACTTACTTGATAAGAAAACTTTGGGAAATTAAAAAAAAGAACATAGAAGTTCTCATTCACCGGGTTTTTTTTTTATAAAATATAAAAACATATCTACGTTTAAAGCAAACGGTTTTAAATATTAAAAATCTGTCCTTTTTCCCTGAGGAGTAAATTTTTAGTCGAAAATACGTAAACGTACGGACTTTTCCCTACGTGTACCATAACTGCTTTTAAGTTCATCAACCAATGAATTATGTAGACAATATTGAGAAATTTGTTGAGCGTTGAATTAAGCACATCATTTGTTCGTTTTTTTCTAAATTTTTCTTTGTTTTATTTATTTTTATTCGATCGATCGCGGCCGCCCGTAATTCACAAACTTATTCCTATATATATTTCTGTAATTTCCGTTTGAGGGATTTTTACCTTCAGATAACTTAATACACCTAGACAGTTCTCTGCTTCTTGAGTTTTTTTTTAGTGTTAATACGAACTTCCATTCTTAATTATTGAATAATAAAATGCAGTTTCAGGAGTTTCATCTTTAAAAAAAAAAAATAAGTCGTTGAATTTTGAGGAAATATGCATTTATTTTGGTTTGCCGAGAACGTCTGACAATCATCCGAATGTATTCCTGTCCTGAGAAAGTTTCGTTGCAAATCGGTAGAATGAACTACCTGCGAAATATCAAGGAGGCTAAGGCCAAAATAGGTATAGTAAAAGTCGGACAATCTTATGCGGTTTGATGGAACGTCGGGTTATAAACTTCCTTAGCAACCATGCAATGAAACTAAATTTCAAAGATGACGATATATTCCGACACTGCGGAGAAGGTACACTTGGACACAGATCACTTCCTCTATCAGAAAAAAGTTAAAAGTAAGTAAGAGTATTTTCGGTATTGTCGGGATTTTTCTACGTCTCCTAAGGCACGAAATAGAATAGATTCACAGATCCACTTTGCTTTTACAGGAAAGGAAAGGAAAAGGAATAACCCATATACTAACATGGTAAGCTAGCAAATTTCTTTGTCGCATTCACAAAATCGAAATACGCATCCTTGCTGTCAAATCGGAGCGATTTCAAGGTTTGCGAAAGCATAGGCAGACAAATTGTTCTCTGTAACCGCTTATTTCGGTCTCATGCCTTTTTACCCGACTGCAAACATGGAGGGTAAAGTTTTTTCGCGCGTATCCTATGTCTGTTCCTACGTGACGCCCTGTAGCCTAAGCGGCTTGACCGATTTTGAAGAGTGAGGTGTCATTAGACTCGTATTCTTCTCCCGAGTGTCACTGGCTAAAAAGATAGAAATAAAAGAAGTTAATTTAAATAAAAAAAAAAAAAAAAACCCGACTGACTGGAAAATAAAGAACTAAAAAGACATGAACAAGACGCAACAGTTTGGCAGTCGAAGGGTACTCAAATTTTTGTGCGGCTGCGTAGGTAGTCTCCTATTGTCAATTAGTTAGGTATACTTGAATGTGTCTTGTTCTTCTTTTTTTGATTACGTTGGTCCATTTATTTAATCTTCTACGATAATTTTGTTAATCAAATTCTATTCGTATCTAACTTCCAGCATGGAATATTTAATATTACTAGGAATTATTACCGTCGTGTACATGATAATTTAGACCGAAAGCCAATCGTCACTGGTCTCCAACGAAATCCTCCTTTGCATAAAAATATGTTCAGTATACGTTTTAACATGCTGAATCTAGATCTGCTTTCCGTTTTGTGCTATCACGCATACATTTTTTTTAGTTTATTTTAAATAATAGCTTACAATTTTGCATATTGTTACCGTCGTTCTTGCGATAACCCACTTTATTTAGTTATTCGTATTTGTACCCAAAAAAATGGCGTGTTCTTATAGAAAAAAAGAAAATGATATCGCCTGACCTCTGACCTTTGTGCAGTAGCTCGTCGTCGCTTTAACTTCGTGGTGCTCAGTATACGTTAGAAAGTAGTATAGTGATAGTAGAAAGTTTCGAATTGATTTGATCCATGTAGTAAAAGTAAATGCGTATTCTCAAATACTTAAGAAAATAACATCGCAAGATTACAATATTGTTTTGATTTTATAGCAAATTTAATTTTGTTGTAGGTAAAGGGTGATTTTTTAGCTGGTTTGGTTTTGGCAACACTGGTTTTGACAGCTGACGTGTGTTTAGTACCTTGTGTCACTGTCAAACAGCTTCAGTTTGGTTTGCAATTTAACCATGGATCGTCTTACAAATGAACAACGCTTGCAAATTATTGAATTTTACTATCAAAATTCGTGCTCGGTTCGAAATGTTCATCGCTGCTTTTTTATCGAAAAATTGTGTTCAGCGATGAGGCTCATTTTTGGTTGAATGGGTACGTAAATAAGCAAAATTGCCGCATTTGGAGTGAAGATCAGCCAGAAGCATTGCAACAGCTACCAATGCATCCCGAAAAAGCCACTGTTTGGTGCGGTTTATGGGCCGCCGGCATTATTGGGCCATATTTCTTCAAAGATGATGCGAATCGCAGCGTTACTGTCAATGGTGAACGCTACCGAGCGATGATAACAAACTTTTTTTTGCCTGAAATGGAAGTTCTTGACTTGCATGATATGTGGTTTCAACAAGAACGGTGCCACATGCCACACAGCACGCGAAACAATGGCGCAATTGCGAGGCGAGTTTGGTGAACAGTTAATTTCACGTTTCGGGCCGGTCAATTGGCCGCCTAGATCGTGCGATTTGACACCATTAGATTATTTTTTGTGGGGGTATGCCAAGGCTAATGTGTTTAGGGACAAGCCCGCTTCGATTGACGCACTGGAAGCCAACATCCATGCATTCATTCGTGAGATACCGGCCGATATGTGTGAAAGAGTATGCCAAAATTGGACTCAGCGGATGGGCTACCTGAGACGCAGCCGCGGTCAACATTTGCATGAAATTATCTTTAAACATTAAATTGCAAGGTTCAAACTATCGATTCAAATAAATATTTCATTCATTTTTTCGAATTTTTTGTGTTTTTTTTTTTAAAAAAGTTCTAAACCTCTTAAAAAATCACCCTTTACAATGTGTCAAGGACCTGAAAAAATTGTCCAGACGTATTTTATCACGTTTTGCTACGTTTTAGGTGAATTTACCTTGAAATATCAACGAAATATATTGTCTAGTCTGGTTGAATGTGCTTCACTATAATAATTTGGGCCGCCGGTAGACGAAAGAGACAAAAATTGGCTCTCTTAAGTTTGGTGCAACTGTTGCTCAAGAGCGTTCCATTCTCAACGCCTATGATTTCGAGTGAACCTTAAAACCATGAAAACGATTATTATGACCAAGACTTCATCAAAGTCATAAAAAACGAAATGTTGAAAAGTAAACCGACAGTAAAATAATCTCCAGAAAATAGTTTTAATTGCATCTAAATAACTTTCTCGAACATTTAATTTTTCGTAAACCAATAACAAAAACGCGGACTTCTCCACTACGCGTTATACGATTATTACAAAGTCACATATTCTACCTCTAATACTACCTTCATAATAAACGCATGAAAATATTCAATAGGCGGGTTGTGAAATGTGAACTCCATGAACACGATCGGCTTAGCTTACGGAGAGATGTCAAAAGAGAAAGAAGAAAACTGGAAACACATGCCAAAGCCTTTCTTTTCTGCAGTTTGTGCCATTTCCGCTTGGATTAAATTCTATAAACACAAACGGGTGGCAACTATTTTCTTTTATCGTCAGTAGGCAACTCTCTGAATTTGTTGAATTACTGAAGAACTTAGCAACATTTCTGATTTCTACTTTGTATGTTGTTTGCTGCTTCTTTGCAAAACTGCCAAAACCACCTCACGCCGATTAAAAGTAGCTATTTGTAGCCGTGGCGTGGGCTCGCGAGGAATTTGTTTCCTCAGTATTTTTTTTTTTTGCTATGCAGTCCCAGAGCTTAGTTTTCACGGCAACATAGATTACAGCAACAAGATATGCAACAATTTGCATCTTAACAAAAAGACAAAGAAATTATTTAGGTTACAGCTACTTTTACCTTTGTTATTTCCACGCAACACATAAGCAAGTATATGTACATTATGTTCACACCGACTTAGGCTTGCAGTATAAAAGCCAATGAAAGAAAGTGGTCGTGCTGATGCTCAATTCTCATAGTTAGCAACATTTGATGCAGCATGTAGGTTAGTTCTACAGTTTTTTTTTTTTTTTTTTTTTTTCGTTAATTGTATATATAAACTGGTTTGCATACGAATAGGTGAATGGTTATTAAAATAATCACTGAACTGCGAATAGATAGTGCATACTATACTTCTGCTACTAGAATATAATCACGTTGCTTCGATGGTGAGAACATGATATTTATGTCGAACGAAACCTTCATATCTTTGGTAGGTACTGAATTCTGCTCAAGTTTAAATTTGTGTGCATTCCGCTTTTGACAAGCTGATTTAACAATACCGGCACATCTGTGTATGGTCTGTTTATGGCATTTACGGCACTTTTATGCCGCTGTCAGCGCAATATCACGTTTTGATCGATAATGATGGATGAACAAATAAAGATATACAGAACCAATTACCATTACGACCAATGATATAGATTAAATTGTAAGACATGTTTTTAAAATCAAAATCAAATTAATGAGAGCATTCTAACTTTACCTCTATCACTTTGACTTTCACATTTGGTATTAATTTTCTGCCTTTTGTCAACAAGTGACAAGTTGAAGTAATCATAAATATCACTTCTCTGTATTTATTTTTCTTCTAGCTAAATAAACCTACCTTTGCCAAGAGTTCCTTTAGGAGCAGGCGTTAGTCAAGTTGTTCGGTGCTCTAGATAGGTAGTATGGGCAGAAAAGAAATAGTATTTGTTTAAAATGTTTTCTTAGTAGGTATTTATTTCCTCTTATGACATGTAGAAGGTTAGGGAGAAATTGTTGCATCCAATTTTGCGGTCATCAAAATGTGTTAACTTATTAACTCTCTGACGCCAAATGAAAGTGATGAAAATTAAATGCATATTTGGTATCTCTGAGCTCATCTTCAACGCACAATGCAACCCAGTGGGTCTATTCGGATGCTTTCCCCAGCCAAACACTAAACATCTGTCAAAAATCAACAAATTGAGCGAAACTCTCTCCGAGCCACTTTCATCTTTGACATCCATATCACAAATAAATATAAACTTACCTTTTTGGGACATATGAAACGTTCTAGGAGAACATTCAACCTCCACCGGATTTTCTTTAAAAACTCTTCCATGCGCTTCAAAAGAAGAATTTAATTAAAAAACACATCCACCTATTTAAGTTAATGCACAAACGCCAGCTGTGTGTCAAACACATAGCGCGATACTATTAATCATATTTATTGGCAAGACTAGATTTTAGTGAAACTATGTGTAGATCTTTGGGATAATCGAGCTTTTTGAAGATTAACACGAAGCAGAATAAAAATATTTACATTTTTTTTTCTAATCGAAAACGACATGAGAGCAACTTTCCAACTTTCGCATTTAAAGTTTGCCCAAGTCTCATGCGAAATTTTAAATTTGCATTAGTTTTGGGGCAAAGAAAGAGTGAAAGTTGACAGACGAGGGTATTAATAAAATTCCGTCACACTATGCGAAACGGTCCTAAAAAGATTCCACAACGACTCTGGCTAGTAGAAAAAGTATGTTCTCCTCAAGAGATGTTCGGAGAATTGTTCCGATATAAATGTCACGCACTCCAGCGATTTGCGTTTGCAAGTCGATCAAGTTTGTTTTTGACTGACATTTTTGACAGCTCCATAAGAATTGTTTCCGATATCCTCCGAAAACACTCATCGGAATTTATTAACGATTTGTAGTGAACTGTAATATACGAATGTGAGCAATCAATTGAAAAAAAAACAACATGGCAACAATTTTTCTTGTATTTATTGCTTCAATCTGTGTTTCCAGCAAAGAGAAACAATAAGCAGTTTTAAATTGAATACAAGAAGGTGGAAGCCTTTTTTTGCTTTTTATTTTTCCATAAACAGATATCTCGAATGTGGCCTAATTACGTGCAAGTGTTAGACATGGTCGTGTTGGAGTGAAACTCAGAGGAATAAATGATCAGCGATCTACATAATCAAAATATGCACCCAGAACTTTTTACACTTTAAAAGAGAAAAAACAAAATAAGAAAGATCTGAACAAATTGATTGACCCGGCGAACTTCGTTCCGCCCAAATTCGTTAATGTACCTAATAATTCCGAGAATGAACAATGCACTTGCACATGCTACATGTAATGCGGTCAATTCGAATTCTTTATTCAAAAGTTATATTAGATACAATAGAAATAACTAAAGTATAGCAGGTGTTTCAATCAAACCGCAATGATTGACGTTTCGGCCAACCTTCCGCTTTTTCACTAAAGTGCTTTTCGGGACACGACGTACAAAGCGGAAGGCTTACACACACATAAGCACGCCACATACAATGGACCATGTGAGATACATGGGAATTCAAGAATTGATGCCACAAATATCCAGCGAATGTCCTTGCGACTTATTATTTTGTCATAGTGAAAGCGAGACATGGGAAATTGAAGACGCTTAAAAACCATTCAAATCATTCTGAATAAGCGGAATCCGCGGAATTATAATGTTTGCCTTGAATTTTCCAGTAAAATCGTCGCTTGCATGACATTTAATTTGAGACTCTTCACAATCAAATCAAACGCGATCCGTTCAGAAGTTTCGGATTGGGTTTGCTCAGCAAAAATTATAACTGAGCCGACTATCGATTTCAAATTTTGTAGCGGTAAGTCCGGAACATCCAAAGAATCTAAAAATTAAACATTTGAAATAAGTTTTGCTGTATTGGCAGTGACACTACCCGTTTTTCTATGCAGTCTAATTTTTTCAAAGTGCGGTTCGCGAAACAAAGTACTATCCCCTTTCTAATCCCTTAAACTTTTTTTATGTAGAATAAGTGTCCTTCCTTGGGCCAATACGAATCCACCAAGCCCAAAATCGTAAATATGGAACGATTCATTCGAGTTATATGAGTACACACACGGACGTCAGTCTCTTTTATTTATATAGCTGTACCCATGCGATTTTTCCGGTGCCTTTCGTTTGGACCTATCCGGTCCAAAACTATCTTATGTTTAAAACTGGGACCATTCCCATTTCATTGAAATCGGTTGAGTTGTTTCGGAAATTTACAACAGCGCCACCTATCGGATAGACCGTCAGCTTCCGCGACCTACCCAATTCCCTCACAAATTTTAAGAATAAAGTTCTCTCTGGGATTTCCTATCTGTGAATGTGAACAGTGAATACGTGTGAAGAGTCAAAAGAATCATTCATGGATTTGTGTTTAAGCCCGTACGACACTACATTTTTCTGGAATTTAGTTATTATAACTTTTTTTTTTGGTGCGCTAAAATTGTAACATGGAAATTCGTATTGAGAAACGTAAATTCAAAAATTCCGGCTCATCATCACACTCGCCAAAAATGTGAACCACTTTTGCTGCGGGCAAAGTTGCCGGCAGCGTTCATATAATTTTATCCGTTGATGTGGATAGTATTTTTTTTATGAATAAGTATACATTTGCTTAAAATATAATTAGCAATGGGGGAAAATAAAAACCTTTTGACCAAACTTTCATCAGTTGTTTATGAAAAGTGTAAACATGAATGCGAAGTTAATGATATAACAAAGGCGTATATAAAACATCTCCCGTAGATAGTTTTATTAACCAAACTGGTCAATTTATTTGCCTTTTAACAATATATAATATATAATAACAGTGACATTCAGTAATGTAAAAATGTGGTATTCTCGAACTCTATCACATTGCCCCACGGTTGGCAGCGGTTGGCAGCAAGTATTCTATATTTTTTGTATGTTTTTGCATGTCACACGGATTGTTATTGACATTACATCGATTTAGGTAAGCAAAATTGAAAATAAAATTGAGGGGGTCAGCGGCAAGAGGATTGCGAGTGGGAGGTCTCAATATGGTTTTTCATGAGGTTGGTTTACCTACTACATACTCAAGTTTAATTTTAAAAGCATAAAAAACGAAAACAAAATTTGGTGTCATACGGGCTTTAGTCAGCTCAAAAACTTGAGACGAAAACCATAATGATGAGAATCAATTAAAAAGGTCAGCATTTGTAATTTTTGAAACCACATAACCTACTGTTTACTTTGTGGTGGGTCTAGTGGCTCCCTCCCGCTAGCAAACATCTGACAAACAACTGAAAACATGTAGCTGAAAGAAATTAAATCTAGCTCCAGCTTCTTACACCTAATAAGCTATGAGTTATATTTTATCACACTAAAAACAGCTTACAGGCGACAGAACTGATTATAAGGGATAATAAATATGTAAAAAATACAGCCTTTTTTATTATTGACCCTGCTAATGCAAACTAGATGGGGAATCACTCTTCAAAGGCTTTATCCGCAGAGAACGGGTTTGTGGGACCGTAACATAGAGTGCTGTTTGCTCCTGTATTTCGGAATTACGACGGAATGACGGTGTGTATATAAAAGTACTACTGGACATGTACAGTAGGTATAGTAATGACCTAATAGTAATCGTGGACTGCGTCCTTCTTCCACTAAACCTACGCTTGTGCTCAAAAGCGATCACGAGCAATGGCTTGAGTTATCCTACACTCGTATTCAAAGAACGCATAGGTCAGGGTTTTCATAGTAAGGCATTATCATTTACTTCGCTTCTCTTAAGGTCTGCTGCTTCTAGCCTAAGCATTCATAAGATGTGCATTGTAGTTTTTCCCATTGTGGATAAATCTATAGATTCTCCTTTCCCCCTGTCTTTATCTTAATGAAGCAGAAAAAGTAAAATAACTACCTCAACTACAACAGACTACGGGAACGTAACAACATGGGTAAGCGCATTGAACAAGGAAGAAAATACACCTAAAAGACGAAAAAGAACTAGAGAAAGAAGAAGAAGATGGAAAATGGTATACCATAGATATCCAAAGAATGCCACAATGAAGAAGAACATTGAAATTTCTATGCAAAAAAAAAAAAAAACAACTCTACAAGTTACGATCTTTGCAACTGCATAGTAAGCACGCAACACCGTTTAGGTACTCGTATTAGATGTAGTTGCTGCTGTTTCGTTGTTTATGTTTTTGTTGGTACTTTTGGGTTCTCAGTTTCTGCTTGTGTAAAAGAAATGCTTCGGGAGAACGTGTAAGATGCCACATTGAAGTAGTTCATCGAACTTAGTGGGGACAACAGAAATTGCATGAATGCAGTATTGTCAGTGAAGAGAACATCTTGAGAATCGAAAGTTTTCAGTCTTTTTTTCTTACATTTTACAATCTGTAGATCTGCTGCTTTCAATCAAACCAATAAACCGGATGAAGATATAGACTTAGACCTTGGGTCATATTCTCCCCAATCGTTGGTGACTTCGAATTATATATAATATTTCCACGAATTGCGGACAACTACCAGTTGAACATCAATCAAAATGATCGATCGCCGGAAACACGCTCCCCTCGCAAACATATATTTAAGTTAATAACTGTCACGATTCAATATCCAAAAAACAAAAAAATTCACGCTTACGTCTGTAAAATGTTTGCTTATGCAAACAATTACGGATAGGGAACACAGCATTTGAGGCTTTGATCCTGAAAGCAGATCAGGAGTAGGGCTAAATTAAGGTGTCATACAAATCCTGTCCTCAATAGTAGTGAACGAAGTGTCAGAATACATGACAACCTCCGAATTAGTTAACCAAACATGCATATGCAATATGCATACAGCTGGAATCTCTGAGGAGCTGGACATTGGACAACTATATCTTATAAACTACGAGCTGTTTCCGCCCGGCTTTGTTCGTGCTAAGGAACTTTGTTGCTTAAATATCTTGTCTAATGCCCCTCTCACAATTAGTGCAGAATTTTAGCTGTCATGCGTTTTAAGGAAAAGCGGCTACGTTGAAACAATGTCTTGTTGCCGCTAATAATATTTGCATACTGGGATAAATAATCAACGTTTTACAAATTATCGAAAATCCAATTTAAAATTACCACAAAAAATGGTTTACGCATAAAGAAAATTTCCGAAATCATTAAATAAGGCAAAACTCTTGACAAACACGTCTCACTGTATATTACGACGAAATTAAAAAAAAAGAAGAAGAAAATTCCCAGTACAAAATGTATGGAAAATCTATTTCTACAAATTTTCCAATTCCCTTTCAAAATTTCACCAATCTCCGTGCATTGCGACTTCGTCGGTCAGTGGTTGATCTTCTGGTCGGTGGCATAATGTCTCCCTAACACTGAAAGTTCAAACTGCAAAGTCGAAGAATTCGAGTTATTATTCGTACAGCAAAATTTTGTATTCTCATAAATGCAATGAAAACATTAAAAACTAAACTCAACACTTCACTTCAATCACTTCCAAAATCACAAGACTATATGCATAAGACTTAATAGAATTAAGATACCACACCGAAAGGGAAAACACAAATAAATTGAACAATTAACTATGAATTAATAGGTTATCTATGTTTCGCCAATTACCGATAAATCAAATTGCAAATGAAAACAAATTGTTTCCGTATAGAAAATCTATTTATTAAATTACATTCATGTAGAATTTAAACAAAAAAAACACTTTCTCACACTATCTCAATGCGATCAAAATTAAAAAAAAATTCCCCGTACAAAATATATGGACAAATTTTTTCCAAGAATTTTCAAATTTCCTTCTAAAATTTTTGAATTTTCTCCCACAACAAAGGAAAGACAGCTCAAATTGGACGATCCGCTCTCTAGTTATGGGCGGTCTTACGGATGCAACTTTGTTTTATATATATAGATCGATAGATTATCAATCAATAATTATTTGTTCCACCTTCGAAGGGTGGAGAGTGATATTGCTATCGCAAATTGGCACCAACACGACAGTTACTACGATGGTGCACGGCTAATTCTGCAAAAATATTTCCCCTTCGGAAATGAAAAAAATAAACGTAAGGCGGCAAAAACGATAACGACTTCTAAGAATAGAAAAGACAGCACGAGAAACGAGCGGTCGATTTTACGGACGGATGCTACATGCAGAGGCAGCGTTCCAAAGTCCTAGCTTACCCTTTTCCCAAGGATGTAGGCCACGAATAGAAACTTGTGGAGATGATCAGAGAATACAAGCTGCACGATGATAGCCAGTATTTCCGTTCATCCAACCAAAGCTCCGTAGCGAGTGGCTTACCGGGCGATCTATTCAAAGCAGTTAGGGATCACTTATGGTGAGGATCATCAATCAACTGATCACCAGAGACTGGTCGGATCATTGTATGGTCGATAAATTAAACCTCAGCATCGTGGCCCCATTCAGATGAAAGGAGATACTCTAAGCTGCTTTTGCTGTGTAAGCGCATAAAAATATTTGCCAATAACCTGTTCATGACATGTCAGTACGAATTTGGGACAGAAAAGTCAACCGCCAACCTTCAAACTCCAAAAATTTTAAGAAAAAAACGCAGTAATTTCAGATCGATAGACACCACCTTTTTACAAACTTCGAAGTCGCGTTTAAAGGTTGGAATTGTACAGAGCCATGTCAATTTCGTTGGTCCGTCAAAATCGGAAATAATACAACCGAAGCCTGTGATGTCGAAAAAGGTTTAGCACAAGGTGGCGAGGAATCATATGACTTATTTAATATCATTCCTGCAGCACAGTATGAAACTGTCAAGTTAACATCATTGGCACAATTTTTAATAGTCCGTTTAACTGGTTGCATGCTCGTGTATGCTGATGAAATTGGCAGTGTTTGCAAGTATTGAAAAGGAGACGGCAAAGATGGGTGAAGCATAAAACGAAATACAGCACGAAGTACATGCTGGCATCGAGAAAGATCTCTCAACGGCGACTCAAGTAAAATTCTTTTAATCCTCCTCTAAAGGCCAACGAAGCAGAGGAGCTCGTTGGTTAATTCCGTCGTCCATCCCAGTCTGAGGAAAGTGTTCATTAAAATAAAGTTTGCTTAAAATGGTTCTGGCACAAAAATCGTGTCCATCCACTCGATAAAAGGCGATACATTACATAGAAGGTCTGTTTCAATACTAAATATTGACTAAATTGGCTAATGGCACTCATCTCAGCTCGCCAACAATTATAGAAAATCGTTTTCTATATACAATTTTACATATTCCGAAAACTGATTTTTTCCGAATGGTTTTGAAAAACAAGGTCAATTATTGCTTATTTATTTACTTATGCACTTAAACACTGCAGCAAATTGAAATACATATTGTGGGTGGTGACACTTTTCTATTTTTAATATTCATTGAATAAGCCTCCACCTGGGCAAACGCAAACGTTACATAAAATATACTCAAAGAAAATTATCCTATTAAGTTGTCAATGGTGTACGAGCAATGGTTTTTAATAGGACGTATTTTAATAAGATTTAACTATCAAAACAAAAGTTTTCGAATGAGTTGTTAGCAGACAGGTTTACTTTTTAATTTAATATGAAATGCTACTGATTTAATACAATGTGTTGAGGTGAGCATTAATATTTTAGAACACGCACTATTGTCCATTAATTAAAAAGCTTCTGAATAATTTAATAACTCTGAGTCTACTGTTCAAAAATTGACACCCAGCAATAATTCACCCCATTCAGAAAACTTTGTTTGGCTTTTCTATAATATGTATGTTCAGAATATATATATATATTTTTACCGTATCCAAAATATTGAATTTCACAGAAATAGTTCTAAGAAAATTATGCGTTGTTGAAGATGTGTGTTGAAGGAATCAAAAACAACGTATTTCACTTGATTTGAGACATTAAAAAAAATGTTTCTTAAGCCGTCGCCTTCGAATTATTAGAAACTGTTCAGTTTTTTTTTTATATTTAACCCTGATTTTTACACTCAAAAAAACAAAAAACAATGGGCCGCACTAAAACTCATTTTTAACCTTCACACTTAATATTTTGTGTGTCACAATGGGTAATTTTGTATGGGAAATTTTGCAATTATTTAGTGGGCTTTTAAGTAAAACAAGACAATATGAAAATCGAACATATTCTTTAAGGACCTCGATAAAAAAGAGTTTTACTCTCGCTACAGATATGATAAAATAACTGCTCACTTTTTGATCGAAAATCGGAATATTCAAGAACCTATACAATAAATCGGGGACTTTCTATTCTTGCATATTTAGTTATACATTTTTTGTTTTGTTTATTTTTCTCATCATTTCATTAAAATTTGTTGAAAGAGAATTCCAAATCTGTGTCTGGTTTCTCAAACTTTCAACGCTTGGGTCTGTCTGACTAAAATTTGTGACGCGCCCGCTCTAAGGTTGGAACTAGTTGTAGGTAAAAAGCCTTTAAATTAACTGAAAAGGTAAGCAAGGGTTTTGAAGTTCGAGTGGTTTAACTTGGTCTACTAGTCTCTCATAATACACGATGACTATAATTTTGCGCCAACTTATTTATTTACAAGGAAATTAAAAAAAATAAATTTACTGGTCAGGTTTGACAGGAGTTGCAAGGCAAGTATAGGTACATCAAAGTAAATGTTCGAATAGGAAAGTTTTTATTCATACCGATTCAAAGCACAATTGCCAAGTGCTTTTACTTTGCTAAAACTTTTTGCTCAAAGTAAATGCTAGTTTTTATTCATACGACCATATTTTGTTCATATTACCAACGCCATCAGCTAAAAACAATGTGCGCTACTAATAATCCTATTTAGTGTCCAGACTAGATCTTACGAAATCACTCACAATGGCGAAATTTTCCATATAGCCCATACCCACTGTGACCTACAAAATATTTAGTGCGAAGGTTCAAAATGATTATTGGTAAGGCCAATGATTTTTTTGATTAAATCTTAAGTCCTTTTAATTTGGTGGTATTTTTCTCTGAGTGTACAGAGATACAAAAATCTTTCCTACTCGAAATGGGGATGTAAGCCGACAGGGAAGAGGAAAATAAAGCTGTTCCTGTTATGATCCTCAAAGTGTTTTCATCTTCATCGCGGAATGTACACATGTATGGATCTGTGTTTGTAGTATGGTAACTCTGATTGCCTGTATTGTGTATATATGTAGTACATACCTACGTTACGTATATAATAGATACGGTAGACTGCATTCTCATCTCAACATCTAGTATTAGCTAACGTTGTGGTCATTTCGCTCCACTCTCTGAGTATCTTCAGAGAAATTCTAAATTGTGAACAGTTAGTCGATTAAAAGGAAATCAAGTACAGGTTTGGTGTCGGCATAGATGGATTCTTCGGTTCGGTTCAGTTCTTCAGTCACCGCATGCGGCGCGCTGCAATGATCAATTTTATTTGGTCATTCGTGATTGCTTTCCTCAATTTCTCTGTGGTTCTACTTCTTCTGCGGCAGATAGAATCTAAAATATGGAGAAGCGGCAGCGGCATATCCATGGAATTGTTCAAAGTGTATACTTAAATGAATTGTAGACTACGGATTACCACTTAATGAGAATGAGAATACAAAATGTATATTGCGATACAAATACATACTTCGTTCGATAAAGCTGTTAATTAAACAAGGTCTGTTCAAGAACTTTGTGTTATATTTTTGCTTAGATTATTACTAGTACTTGTAGTTGATCTTACTGTGGTAGTATGGTATACGCAGCGTTACTTAGCATACAGATATTACAACGGACATATAGGCTGTGTGTTTCCGTATTTGGTGCATGTATTCTCCCTAGATGCACTATTGTGTTGAATACTCTATTTTATATTTTGCTATTAAATACCTTTATGCCTCCGATTTTGAACTATAAAAATGTTTTAATATTTTCTGCTTAAGTCTAACAGACCGACTGCCGATTAGATCATAACATTGTAATAAGAATAACCGTCCTACCCGATTTCGCCCCCGTGAATTTCGAAATTTCATTTCCTCTTTCGAAAACTGAAAAAAGTGTAAAAAAAATTGGCGCATGGTAATTGCAACAAACTGTCACAGTTCTTGGGTGGGAGTGGATATGTGTCTATTAACGTTATCATGACAATGATGTGTACTTTCCCACCTTGAAAAATTGCAGCGTCTTCAAAGCAGAGCCTCTTTATTGCTCTCTCCTCTCAGTCAATTATATGCACTTTGTGGATAATATTTTCATCAGCAATGCGTGTTTTCTTGTTCTACATGCTTAAAAGTGCCTCGAGTTCCGTATAAATCCCGTTGTATGCAAATCAGGCTTTACTAACAAGTTGTTGTTACAACAACCAACAACCAATTACCAGCAATATGTTGCTTCGTGTTCGGCTGCAAAATGTAACTTCTTCAAAATTTTTGACAGTTCCCGCTGTCACAGTAGATGCTGTCATGACACACACCAGAATGGCCATAAAAGGTCTGTTCCCTTACATTTTGGTTCAATATTGGCAATATGTCACATTTCTCTCATCGCAAGAGAATTCGCTCACCAAAATAAAATATAATCAACAGGAAAAGGAACGCGTTGAACCACAAAGTTGAAAAATGTGAATTTTTTCTGTGCGGGGATATTCAAATATCAGTAGAACAAAGCACAAATTTATATTTAAGACCAAGAGTTGAATTGCTTTTATTAAATTAAAACGTTCAATTCTATTATACAAGCAGAAAATATAAATGAAATCGAATAAAAAGTCCACTACAAATTAGCATTTGAACGCTTTGACAGCCATCTAGCAGATGGCAGACCAACTAGCCCAAAGAAATTTCTTTGGCTGATATATGCATTTTTTTATGGAGGAGAAATGTTTTGTTCTCTCTTTTTGTAGAGGTTCTGCCCAAAACATTTGGCTAATGTGTTCGAATGCATTATTGTTAGGGAACCTAATAATAACCTTAGGAGTATTTATGCCGAGACCTGTTTTGAAAGAGAAAGCATTTTAATTCGGCCGGAATAACAATGTAATCTTTTGAGAATCTTGGCCAGGGACATTTATGGAGCTGTTGTGTTAATTATTTATTTATTTACTTTTATAGATCATTAAAAATTTAAATAAGGTTTTTAAAAAATCTGTTTATCGGCAACGTTTCAATAACAATTTTTGGAAAGTAGTGGGAACGATACATTTCATATTTAAATGACCCAATGATTCAAACCGCAGCTGTTTCGGAACGAAATTTTCCGATAGTCTCCAAATGGACAGCGAAACGTCGGCGAAAAAGCAGCGGAAAATTATTCGTGGAGGGCTCCATCAGGCTCCAGCAGTTTTACCAGTGTTACCACTTTCTGTTGCTTTTTTTTAATATTGGGTGTGTTTTCTTTTTGACACTTCGAGGACTCACAGTACTTGTTGTAATTGTGTGCTGAAAATCCTACTTTACTTTGCTTTAGTAATATCGAAGCTAAAAAAAAATACACCTATTGTTGTCTTTAAAAACTTCAAATATTACAAAATATTTCGTTCATGATTTCGTTGTGTCAATTTCGTATTGGATGTTCCGCTCCGAAACAGCTACATACGCTTCCGAATGTCGGGAAAGTGCTCGGACCGAAAACGAACATGTTTTAGGACGCGAAATAAAATTTCGCTAACCTGCGTCTATTTTGGAGCAACAGAAACGTTAAACTTGATCATACCAAACATTTATGGAACTCCAACTAATAAGAGTGCGAGGAGCGAAGAAGATATTTTGGGAAGGAGAAAAAACTCGGCAAAAGCTGGAAAAGTTGGCCCTCGATAGAAGTCGAAGCTAACTCAACCACTCGATAATGCAATGCTGAAAAACGGAATTTATATAGGTAGATATTACCTATACGTATTGGGTTAACCTTTGCTGGTAGCTAAAGTGAAAGAAGCCCAAGGAAATGTTAATTGCCTAGACAAAAACCTACTCATTGAAGTTATATAAGCATAACAATTCACCGGAAAGCGACTACTGCGAGTGCAACGAGAAAGTCTCACACGTTTGTTAACTTACGAAGCACCTACATGACTTACTGCCCCAGATGTGCCTTCACCGAATAACTTTAACAAAGAACAGGTCATTGACCTGTATGTATATTCAAACCCGTTTAATGATGAAAATGGGAGTAAAATAACCGTTTATTTAAACTAATATTGCATTATTAAATGTGGGTACATATTAAATCGAAAAAAAATTAAAAATTAATGACACAAAATTTATTAAATACATGTTTATTGATAACTACTTAATTATTCATACATTTTTGTTTCAGAGTTGATGATTAATGAGCTTAACGTTTTTCACAAACGCTTGATTTACCTCCATAGTTATACATAAATGCGAATTAGAGCTAACAAAACATAAACAAAATACGAGTATGGGTTTATATGATTGCCGCAGAGGAATATTTATGTAATCGGTCGGAACCATAAATTAAGTATTAAATAGACCGTCAGCCAACTTAGGAGAGTTTGCCCACAAGCTGTTTTCCGTGTTGCTATGAGGGAAAGTATGTGTTTCATGTTAAAGTATATAAGCCGCACGCATTCACTTACACATAATAACTTGGCAGATCACTGACAGTTTATTCTGTGGTGACGTTGGACAAAATTCAAATAATTCAAATAATTGCCCGTTATCGGGACGTGTTACGAAAACGGTTTAGAACCTACTTATATTTCATTAAATTAGTAGGATTTCTTTTATTTTACCCAGATAATATATACAGTACGGGATGTTTAAATTGTTGTTGTAAACAATGGAGATCGATGAACTATATGAATTATCTGCAAAAATAAAATAAAATCAGTGGCGCAAAATTATAGACACCGCTATAAGGGATAAGTAGATACTAACTAGCAGCACTGTAGCTTCAAAGCCGGTGTCTAACTTTTTAGTCCAGTATAAACGATTTGTAACCTGCCTAAAACTAGTACCAACCTTGACGCGACGCAAATTTTCGTCAAACAGACCAAACAGAAAAATAAAAATGCAGGAATGGAAGGAACAGTTTTTTTTATTGAATCTGTAGCGTGTAAGACTCTTAAAAAAAATCCAATTTTCAATTTTGCAATAGAAATGACAGAGGGGAGAGGATTTATTGAGTGTCCATACTAAGAGAAAAAATGTACTTTCTCAAACTTAATACCAGGTTATAAAGATAAAGTGGATTTTATGTCGACCACTAAAATAATTTTAAAGTGTTCGTTATACGACTAAAATTTGGCGCATTATCAACAAATAATCATATGGAACTTTACTGATAGCTATACATTTTAGTCTCAGTTCTTTCCCGTACATTTTAAAGGAAATAAATTCATATTCGTTATTAAAGTGCAATGAAAATTCAGAAACAAACAAAAAAATATTTAAAGATTTTTTTTTCTAGCCATAGTAGGTACTTTTTGATGAATTGATTTTCAACAATAAATCGGTTGGTCATAAGAATTTCTAAAAATTTGTTTGCCATGTCCTATTATTTGTTTCCATTTTTATATCATTTTGGAAGGTACCATAACTCACAAATCGTACCCTCCCACAAAAGTTCATATCAGAGAAATCTGTATCGACAAATGTCACGTAAGGCACTTCTATCTGTTAAATTTGAAATTATTCGTTACGTGTGGATAGTATTTTTTTTAGGAATAAACACTTATTTTTGCTTAAATAATTATGAAAAAAATAACAATGTAGATTTGTTGAGGGAAAATAAAAACATTTTCAGCAATTTTTCTTCAGTTATTTAAGAAAAATGTACTCATGAAATCGAAGTTAATGATATTCAAAATCGGCAAGTACACAACCATGTTCGTCCTAATATTTTTCTAGTATATAAAACATCTCATTTAGGTAGTTTTACCAACCGTTTATATTATTCACCTTTTAAAAATATATAATAACGAACCAATAGCATTCAGTAATGGAAAAATATGGTATTCCCGAACTCTATCACATTCCCCCATGGTTGGCAGCACTTATTTTATTTTTTTTGTATGTTTTTGCATGTCACACGGATTCCTAATTGAAATAACACCGATAGGAAAACAAAATGGCAAATTTGGAAAAATTAGGGGGCCAGCGGTAAGAGGATTGCGAGTTAGGGGTCTCAGTCTCTGGTTCATACCTCTCCCCTGAACCCCGACACAATTAAAATTCCAATATTCCTTATCATTACGCCAAAAACAACAAACGAAAACAGACATAATAATTGTAGGATAGTTATTAACAATACATGTTTTCGTGGTGAAATAAAACAACGAATTTAAACTGTGAGAACGCATCCACCAGCTGATAGAAACTGAAGAAATACCCTATGCTACAACACTTTCTAAGGTAATTTAGATTTCGTTAAAGTTCAGATTTTTTTTGTACAAACTCTTCTCGTTAAATAATATAAACTTAAAATTGAATTTTTAATTATAAATACATAAATAACGTATTGCACAATCTTTTTTTGTTCATATCTCTTGTCATTTTGGTGAAATGTCGAATCTTGCAGACGACAAACAAAGTCATGTCTATGTAAAGGACCATTCACATGAGCGCGAACTGCGAATAGGCGACTTGCGAACAAATCAATTTAACTGTATTATAAATTGAAAATTGCTATTTGTTTTACTACAAAAGCATTATGATGAATAAAATTCATCAAACATCTAATCTACAAAAAAAACTGCGTCTCAATTGATTTAAAAAGCTAAATTTACAATTACAACAATTTTCCCGCGAACTGTCACACTTTATTCACAATCCACATAAAACAGTCGCTATCCACAAACCCGCGAATGAGAAATTCGTTCGAACTTAACCTTCAACAATAAAACTCATTTGCGAGTACCTGCGACTAAAAAAAGTTTTCATGTGAATGAAATGTCAGTAACAATGAATATTCGCTTGTTCACAGTTCGCAATTCGCACTCATGTGAATAGTCCTTAAATTAAACAAAAAGGTATGAATACCACGAATGTAGGGTGAGTTAACAGAGAATTTTATTTTCAAAATTTCCGGGGGGAATCGGGTAGGTGCGCGGGAGCTGACGGTCCATTTAATACTTAGTTTATAGTCGGAATCGGATCGCATTTATTGAAATGAAAAAAATTACTTCAATTACGAGATTTGTTTAAAAAAGAACTGCAAAAGAAACCGCCGAGAAATATAATTATATGGCTTTAAGCAAGCCAACGTCAGCTTTTGTAATTCTGTGCTGTGGTACGCATTCTTGTAATTCTACCAATGGATGAAAGTTAAGTTCATATCACATTTCAAGATCAATGCGCTGAGAATGTGTGCACACATTTCCCAGGCCGCAATATGGGTAGGTTGTCGCCTATGATTTCAATGAGGATGTAGTTAGGGATTTGTGGTTATATTTGTCTGATTATAAAACGGTACTCTTACGTTCCTCTTATTCGGGCTTCCTGATGTCATTTGATATCCGCAGAAGCTGTCGAGAAAAGACGCTAGCGACTGTATGTATTTTTATTATCTCATTGTATGAAAAGATTAATCTATTGACGCCTGGAGTTTGCAGATTCACGGGCAAATAATGTGGCAGTAAATGAAGGATAGGGGGTAAGGAATCTATTTCTACACCAATTTTAAATGTGCTCCCATAACGTGTATAAAATGTACCTACCTACTTGCTTTTCAAATAAACTTTTGCAATTAGTGAACTGTTATTGAAAGTTTGTGGTTTGTGGTTTCCAGAAGATTACAAGTTTCATTACCGAAGTGCACCATTGATTTTCAGGCTTATGTTGCACTAGTCAAAACTACTAGATGATTATCAACTCACTCGGGTGTTATTCAAACAGCCTCTTGATTCACTTTTCTAAGCTTAGCACAAACGACGCAAAAATACCCTATTCCCACCGAACCGAAAACCGTGTTTTCATCGAAAACTCGTCTATGCATTCACACCGAACACCAACTAGTTTTCGTTTGACGTTTCAATCAGCTGTGTGACAGACACTAGGCATGAAACTTCTGTGTAAACGCATTAATTAACAAATAAGATTAATTCAGAGTATTTAAAAATAATATTAGCCCATCAATTAAGTGTGGAAAATGATTTAAGTTGTGAGTTGTGACAGCTGTTCTGCTGAATTTGCTGAATATTGCAATAGGTGTGTTTGTTTCAACAACCCAACGATTGTAAGTCGGTTTGGTGGTGTTTTCGCGACTTTAAACGACTCGTTTTGAAAACTGATATATGTATGGGAAGACTTCTGTTTTCGATGAAGTTTTCGAGTGCTTTTGCGAAAACCCGGTTTTGGGCTCGGTGTGAATATCAGCAAAGACGAATATATTTTGGCAGCGATGCACAGACTAAAGATATAAAAAGAAATAAATATTGTGGATGTGTCGTGTATGGTTGGTTCCAGGTTGAAAGATACGATAACTTTGGACCCGAGATAATTTATTCTGAATATTTATTTAAAAACAGCAAAACAAAAAAGAAATGTCAAATTTTCGCAAGCAATTTGCGTGCCAAAAGAGAGTTGAGAATATTACCAAGCAATCTACCGAAATTAACCACTTTTCGCCCTCATTTCGCAGCAGCAGCGTATACAGCAAAAAAAAAGGAAAGCGACAATTTTTGTCCACGATTTCGATGTTTCACTTTCGTATGGGTATTTTAGTTCCACAACAGCAGCGTACTAATCTTAGAAATGGAACAACGTAAATCGCTTTAGTTTGAAATCCAGATAAGGGTCTCAGTATTGTCTCTGAACAAGAGCCTTGGTCAATGGGGATGGGGAAGTTCAAGAATCTAGTTTATTAAGTCTGACGGTTGTCCGATTAGACGTGTCTCGGTTTTGATTGGCTGAAATCGGTCATATGAGCAGCTGCTTCAGTTCACGTTTATGGAGGGGTAGCCGACAAATCTAGTCAAGAAATTCGTGACTGAGAACTAAGTTGACAGTTCGCATATATGGCTGACGTAGGAAAAGCGACATTCCCGACCAATCTAGTTTTTGCGTTCAGGTTACATCTAGTTCAGACCAATCTAGTCGATTCAAGACGAGATTTTAGATGTGCCCAATGCCAAATTATATTTTTCTTTGCGACATTTTCTTTAGTTTTGTACAAAATTATGGCAACAGTCAAGGCTATTATACTAGCATCGGCTAACTCAAATAAAGTTTTCTTACACAAAATATCCAATATAAAAATGTAAAGGTCTTATTAAGTTAACTAAGGTCCACCTAGCTGTACCTGACCCGATAGTCACAAACCACAACTGGCTCCAAATTTTCTGTTTCCTAAGAATGTTTACCAAGAACAACTTTTAGCTCCTTTTAGATGTTGGTAATACTCATGTCTGTCTGGTAATTTTTCTGTGAAAATTAAAATAAAGGCCAATTCAAAAACTACCTTTTTGACTGGAACAGCACTTTCCTAGTACATATGTTAGATTTACAAATGATGTACAACACTTGACCCATGAGAAGAATTTGTAAGAGAGCATCCGAAGTTCTGCGTTTGGATTTATATAATGTGCGTTGTTTTTGAGGAAATAAAATCCATTCCGTTTGACTGTGTTATCTTAAAGATCTTTGTAAAAATTAAGTACTTGCTTATTCTATGGATAGCTAAAAGCTACGTGAGTGGGCTCAAACGTTAAGAGGATATAATATTAACTCTGATATGATGACGGCATGCATAGGTACCACAGGTGCCCTACGGTCAACACCGTCAGACGCGCTTACGGTTCTTCTCCATCTGCTACCTAGCGTCATCAAGCATCACAGCACATAGCGCGATCAGACTCAGAGAGTCGGGGTGCTGGTCTGCGAGACCCTACGGCCATAGTAACATTTTGCTTTCTCTATCAAGAGAACTCATACCACCCTCAACGGACTATATAACTCCCAGAATGCTTTTCACTAAACATTTTAAAGTAGAATTCCCTTCAAAATCAGATTGGCAAGATGGCCGGGCGAACAGGGATACGAATCTAGCAATCTACACAGACGGTTCAAAGATGGACTGTGGAGTAGGTGCAGGTGTTTTTTCTGAACCTCTAAACATCTCAAAATTCTTTAGGCTCCCGGATACGTCCAGTGTGTTTCAGGCGGAATTACTGGCCATCCGCGAGGCCTGTCGTCAAATCAAACTACACCCAAACATAGCCCCGAGGCAAAAGATAGACATTGATTGATAGCCAAGCTGCCATCAAGGCTATCGCCTCAGTCAATATAACGTCAAAATTAGTTCTAGAGTGTCGTAAGGAGCTGGTCTCGCTTGACAAGTTCAAGGTTACCCTGATCTGGGTTCCAGATCATAGCAACGTTTACGGAAACGAACATGCTGACGAGCTGGCCTAGCAAGGTTCAGCTCTTCACTGCTCACTTGCGGAATCGGTTCAGGTACCGCTCGGAGCAGTCAAAGCAAAGATCTCCTCAGTATTCTTATCGAAGGCAAACCTCAGATGGAGGAGGCTGACGAACTGTATCATATCCAGAAGGTTGTGGCCGAACTACAGCACCGAAAAAACAGCCTACCTTCTAAGTAAATCACGAAAAGATGTTGCCAGAATAACAGCGATAACCACAGGCCATTGGCCAATAGGGGAACACGCAATCAGATTAGGCATCCCACATAATACACACTGACGCAGCTGTAATGACGCAGCCGAAAAAGAAACACTAACTCACTACCTTTGCGCCTGCCCAGCACTAGCTAGGGTCAGACAGTGATCTCTGGGTAAACCCTTCTTCGAATCCCTTGAGGAGGTCTCGAAAAGTAGTATTAGGGAATTGATAACCTTTTTGAATTCCACAGGCTGGATCTAAACTCTCCTATTCGACAATCGTAAACAACCAGGTCAAATGAGTTGTGGTAACAAAACGGCACATAGTGCTACTTGGGTTTTTAAAATATAAAAACCGCCACTCCTACCTACCTACCTACCTATGATATGATATTTACCGCGTAGGTACGATTTAAAGTGTCATTGAAGATTTCATTACTAATCACCCAATATTTGTTTACCTATGTACTTGAGCAATGTCTGTATGCACTCGAACTGTGAATTCGAACAAATCGAAATGAACACAATAGTAAACAACGTGAGCCAAGATCAAATATGACGTTCAAGTGTGAAACACAGAATCTTCTCTGTAGCATACACAATTAGTTATATCTTCTTTTACTGATACCTCAGCCGATGTTGTCTATTTTGTGAAGAGAGGATGCGATTGCACTAATAAGCCTCTTGTAGAGTAGCTTACACTCATTTGCATGCGAGCCCTCGACCATAATTTTGTGTGCATATGTATCGTTTATCTTATTTCCCTAATCTCACCTTTATGTATATTTGTTTCTTTTAGAAATACACCCATTCACACTGTTTAATACTTTTGGACAGGTACCTACAAACAAAATTGACACGACAGAAACGAGGCTATCCGTAATTGGTGTTGGTGATTATTTATGCTCGATTTGTAGGTCATCGACCCTAATACAGAAACAACAACAATAATGCATTTCATTTGCTTTCGAATACAGTGCATTTGGTACAAAATCTCAACTGGTCTCCGCCAGATCATGTTGTAATGCCCTTTTTGTCACAAATCCTACGAAGATGCGATACACCCGTGACCCTTTCGTATATCATATTTTTACCACTTTTGGGAAACCCGTGTGACTGCTCCGCTGAACATCATCATTATGCGGTGAATGCGAAGCATGAGGATGATGATAACTGAATTTGGGTCAGCTGAAAGGGGGAAACAAAATTTACTGTGAAAGAATTTTCAACGCACGAATTTGTACTTGCTGCGCCATTGTTGTTTGTTATATACATAAAATATAGGTACTTATACACCTAAGTGCCTTACATGTGTCAAGTAATTAACTGTACCCATTGTAATTAAGGTGCTGATCATTTGGATGTGCACTGTGCAGTAGGGTCCGGCACAACTCTCGATACAATAATTTTACTTGATTAATCATCATCACTAGTTCCTGGATGGCAGATAGAAGATCGTAGAAATTCTTATGTATCTATCATTGAAGTAGGGCAAGAAAATGTTTGGTGTTTTCGTTCTGTCGAACGAGAATGTGAAAGCGGAGTGTGAGTGACTTTTTAATGAATTCCGCAGTTGGCTTGTGGGTAACCTAGTTTGATGTGGAGTCGTTTTGTACAACAGTTAAATTATTGACCATGTCTCAACGGCCTCGCACTGTAAGTGAGTATTTGTATCAGACATATGCTTGGATAAATGAATTGTGCGCCTATATGGCTATGTGTAAATACGCTTAATGGAAAAGTTGGATATTTTGCTGGCTTATAGGGTGAGTACTCGGCTCGATGCGAAAGCTCGATTAACGTTTAAATAGGCTACAAGCACTTCCATTTAACAAGTGCATAATACCAAACCCGTAAACGTCAACTGTGAAAAATTGATTTACGGAAGAAAGTATAGCGAAAATAAAACTATTTGCTCCGTGGCAATTATTACATTAAATTGATCATAAAAAACTAGTCAACAGCTTAGATTGCTATCTACTTCTAGCTTCTGTGCGGAATAAACAAGCGAATTTGTATTTAATATTCAGATGTAGTGTCTTCATTATGGACATTACAAGTACAGAGATAATTTTTTCATGAATGAACAAAATTATAAAAAAAAACGTTTTTAACTGTTTTTTTTTTATTATCAGCGAAAGTTCTTCATTATCTTCATATAATTATGTTTGTTCCTTTACTTTTGTAGTAAGAATGAAAAAGACTGTCAAATGGATGTGGTAGGGATAAATTCTCTCTCAGAGAGAGACACCTACGAAAAAGCTAAGGAACGCCAAATGGGACAACAAATTTCAAATCATCTGTTTATTGTCAGGTGACTGACAGTGACAGCTTTTTCGATTCTTGCACCAAGAAATTTGTTGAGTAATATACTTTCACCAGAAAAATGAAAAATGTCAAATCTCCAACATCGAGAGAGAAATCTACCTGACCGGTTTTCTTACAAAAAGTTTAAGAAATGTCATTTGACATCATCGTAAAATAAACGTTAACGTTATAACGTTGTGTAGTGCTAATCTGGAAGCAGTTCTCGAACTTTTCAGTCAAAGTGAAGACGAATGCGAAAAGTTACTCTAGACTTGTGATGAAGAAGATATTCTGAGTGCTGCAGGAAAAATAAGTTTTTACTTACTTTTGAGCTGTCAGTTTTCAACATTTTATTTGTCAGTAAGTCGAAATTTGGCGAGTAGAAAATAACGAAAAAATTAAAAGAAGGGCAATGTACGCGGTCGCATTCGCATAGTTTCTTGTCAATTTTTTTATAATTTTATGTTTGCAGAAAAGAACCCGGACGTACCTAAAAATTCGTTAGATTTTCAATGGAGATTCTCGAATCTAGAATTTTTTTTATAAAAATTTGTAAAAGTTAGTAAAAATTCGTAAATATTTATAAGTAATGGAACAGACTTATTGCTTTTACAGTCAAGTCGTATTAAGAACACATGACAGATGATGGTTTTCGGAAAATGTCTGTTGAATGGAAAAAAACAATGCACAGAAAAGCACAAGTTTGAAACTTTTAAAACAGGTAAGAACAAAGGGAATTTGAATTTATCAGTCTTGATAACTTGGATAAAGATTTTATGTCCAAATGAATACCACCTCGCGTGCAAACTTAACTCACCCATATCTGTTTTTAGAAAAATTTAATTTGTAGCGAAACGGAACCATAACAAACACAAGTGTGTTCCACCTAATACTTACGTTACGAACAGAGTCGGAGCGAAAAGCTATGCGAAATCCAAAACTATAAGTTTAAAACTAAAAGATAATAAACTGTGGCCGCACATTTTAAGCTTGTTTGCTCAGTTGCCTTTATCAAGAAGTACAAGCTTAAATTAAACTGTTAATTGATTTGGAGTTATTAGGTCTGTTCACTTACTTCCTGGTTCAATATTGGCAATATGCCACATTTCTCTCATTGCAAGATAATTCGCTCACCAAAATTAAATATAACCAACAAGAAAACGAACGCGTCGAATCACAAAGTTGAAAATGTGAATTTTTTCTATAAGACGATATTTCAAATATCAGTAGGACACAGCAAAAATTATATTTAAGACCAAGAGTTGAATTGCTTTTATTAAATTAAAAAGTTCAATTATTATGCGTCTGCATCTATTTTAATTACATACAAGCAGAAAATATAAATGAAATCAAATAAAAAATCAAACAAATTAGCATTTGAACGATTTGACATCCATCTGGCAGCAATTACCAACTAAGCCCATAGAAATTTCTTGGGCTAATATTTGTAGGTTTTTATGGAGGGGAAATGTTTTGTTCTCTCTGCAATAAATTTGGCTAATGTGTTCGAATTGCATTATCGTAATGGAACAGACCAATTTTTTGTCGAGTATGTATCTAAATAACCGAATGTTTTTATTTAAATTCTGAAGTAAATATTAACACATATTTTAACCCGCCTTCGTAATTCTTTCTAAAGCTGATGAAATTCGTATAGTGGAGTTTATTATTAACACGTCTAAAACGTTCTCTATGGAAACCATTTCGCGTTGCTTTTGGCTGAGAATCTTTCGCAATGTATTTCACTTTTCGAAAAAGTAGAGTTGACGATGTATTTTAATTCTCCGTCTATAGATTTTTCTATTTCTGTTTTAGTTAGTTTGAAAAGTCAACTAATTCCAGGCATATTTTAAGTTGATTATTTGGGTTAAAATTAAAACCTCCATGTATTCTAGGTATATCCTAGTTCAAATTTATGAAAGGTGGGAAAAGTCTGATGATTTTATTTTATTATTTTTTTTTTTTTTTTTTTCAAATTCCTTTTACATAATAGAGAATTTGAACACTGCCGAGCAGGCCGAAAGTAGAAATTTGCTGTATTCTAAAGAAGAGAATTTTGCAAAACGCATTTATTCTAAATATTTCCTTTCAAAACAAATCTATTAAAATTGCATTAGCAAATATTTCAAAAATGACTTGCGGTTGCAAAATAAATTTTTATTTTAAAAAGTAAAGAAATCCATGTGAAGATATAAAAACAAAACAGTTTTTAATATTTCTAAGGCAACAGCTTAAGAAACGTTTATTTTTTTGACTACCTCAAATTATCTATAATTAACACGCCTATTCGCGTGCACTCTGTCCGTAGCCTTAGGTGTTGAAAATTGTGTGCTAGCCAGTACAACACAGATTCGAGAAAGAAAAAAAAATAGAACATTTCTGGACAGGGTTTTATTTATAGAACACTAAATGCCCAATCCACAATTCGGTATTGAAGGTGCTGGCGTGCGTCGGCGCGCTTTGACATGCTTTATCGTAACTTTACAATTTTAAATGCCAAGGTGCTCGAGCAACAATTTTGTGCTGCTTTGAAGCGAATGCGTATTGAGAGGGTAGAGTATATGACAGACTAGAAGTTCGGTTTGGTTTTTGGCTGAAAAATACGAATTCAGAGCAGAAAGAACCTCAGAGAAGTTTTACTTTATGTTTAATTATTGCAGAATATATTTCACATATTTTTCGTAGGAGCAAAAAGAGCACAATATTGTCGGACAGTTTAGTTAAAAGAGGAAAGTGTAGGTACTGTCATGTGTCATATTTTAGTAAAGGCTGTCGCAAAATGTAATTTTGATAGAAAATACTGATTTTTAATTAAAAAGCTTAAATTTTGTATTGATACATAGAGTATACAGATAAGGGCTATGTATAGAATAGTACATCGGATAAATGGCCGCCACGGCTTGCTGGTAAGTACGTACTCTTTTATTGAAATTTTCTGTGATCGTTTCGCATAAACGTGGCTGAATTTCATTAATACACCTTCCAACTTCCTCTTTCGTTGGTGGTCTTGGGCTTGTTTGCATAGACCCTTGACTTAAAAAAAACCCCAAAGAAAAAAGTCCAATGGCGTTAAATCGCAAGATCTGGATGGCCAATTCTGATCGCAAAAACGGCCGATTACACGAATAGGAAATGACTCAAACAGTAATTGAATCGTTTCTCTGGCTGTATGGCATGTGGCACCGTCTCGTCGAAACCACATGTTGGTCACATCCACATCGAATAATTTAGGCACTAAGAACTGTGTCATGATGTCACGAAAACGAGCACCATTAATTATTACTGCCTGACAAGATGCATTTTCGAAGAAGAATGGTCCAATAATGCCTCCACCCCAAAATCCGCTCCAAACAGTCGCGCGTTGTGGATGCATTTGTTTCTCAACAATTACTCGTGAGTTTTCTGAACCCCAAATGCGGCAATTTTAACGGTTAACAAAGCCATCAAGATGAAAATGAGCTTCATCACTGAAGATGAATGTGACAAACCTTCATTATTTTCAAATTATTGCTCAACAATGAAAATGATTTGTTCTTTCGTATAGCGCTCCATTTTTACTAACCCCGAACTGTCAGCTGTCACATTGTTATCTTTTTTGCCGTTGGCATCATTGTACTATTAAATGGCGCAAAATTAAAATTTTTCGTGAATCATGCAACACCCTTTAAAAGAGATTAGAGATCATGTAATGGTAAAAACGGCCTATCCTCTCAAAAATATGACTAATGGTCACCGTAAGTACAAGTTGGCGTATGTAGAATAACCGAATTCCTGTCGTAAAATTTAGTGAAAGCCATCGAAAAAAAATGTTCAACATCTGGCGAACAAAAACTATTGTGTTACCTAGTTCTAACATAAGTTTAATAGTTTGTAATATTGTGCTCGAATTTTCATTCGGTCGGGCAGCTAAAATTTAGCTCGACCAGCGTACTAAGCTTATGCAGTGAATTTCAGAAAATAAAAAATAAAAAACAATTTAGCAAATATCAATCCCTGCGAAAGTAAGTGAACGATTCATTTACATACATGCATGTCGTTTACAGAGACGTATTTCTGGAAATTAAAGCATGACGATCGCATTACACAAAAACACGTATGTCTGCGAACAAAACTGAGTTATTTACATAAGTAGCACTTTCATGTTAACTTAAAATGCATAAAGGAATGTATTTTTTTTTTTTATAATCTCTGCATGCTGTGTTTGTATATTTGAAAATGAAAAATCCTCCTTTCGTCAAATCCTCCTCGCTCTAACTACTTTGGGGTTTATTATTTTTACCAAAAACGATGGAACTGGGGACGTTCGGATACCTAGTTTATGTAAAACGTCAACTAGATTTGTCAGGACTAGGAATCCGAACCTGTTGACTAGGCAACGTGAATTGTTTTTTGTATTCTCGCGGTCAGCGTTACCTTAGTTTGATATTGTCCTTTTTTATTTGGAAAAGGCCCTTTATAAATTTTTCAAAAATAGGTATTTTCAAATAAGAACATTTCAAATGTAACAAGGTTGCCTATCACAACACTATTATAGTGTTATGTGAACTATTGGTTGTTAAGTATCGTGCGAATATTTTAAAATTTTGCTAAGAAATTACACTTTTTTCTCTCACCGGCACTTATTTTAAAATTGACTCTTCGAAATATCAACTGAGTATGAAGGCAGGATTTTGTTGACTAGATTTGTCGGCTTTCCCTCCATAAACGTCAATAGAAACTGGAATACATCTAGTCAGACAGCTGTCAGACTTACTAAACTATTAATCCGAACTTCAATACAAAAGAAATTCAAGTTGAATAGTCAACGCGCTCGTTTTCATATAGTCCAGACAAATATACTTGACTATACTTAATATACTTAAATATAAACTAACAAAAGTCGTTTCAATGAAAGTAATACTCCATTCTCACTAAAACCCTAGGTGGACAGCAAGCAGATGAACTATTAGCTCAAAAATTCCTATATTAATTCGGTATTTTTGCCATTTGGCTTTTTTGCAAATTTGTTTGTGAATTGTGATGTATATGAGGCAGAACACTTTCACCAGTTATATTTTATAGTCTAAGATCCGATCTTCATTTGACAACTGCTTGTTCTTGCGTCCGACTCCTGTTTTGTGTGTCTCTTCATATCAAAATATCTATATCTAAATAAGTTTTCTCTAAAGGTGTAAAAAGTAAACGTATAGGAAAACAAATCCAGCACAGGAAAACTAAAAAACTACCACTGATTGTGCGAAATTCAAAGTTATGTTCAATTATTCAAAAACCTCCTTCTTGGTATTGACACATTTGAACAAACTGGTATGATCTACCAGACATTTGCTTTGGAATAAAATTTGTTTAACAACGGCCTGTAAATCCGAATTTCAGATCGTTTCCTCAAATACATAGAGACCTAACCTAACTACAGACGATGGCGATTCGCTACGGAGGAAGCCAGTTGCTTCAAAAAATTTTCAAATACTGTTATTTCCAAATAAAACCCTTTAAAATGCACCGCAGTTCCCTATCACAATGTTATTTTAGTGGTAAGCGAGCCAATGCTTGTTCAAAATATCGTTCAAAAATACTAAATGTGCAGACTAGCTTCAGAAATGTCACTTTTTTCTCATTTGCTCCTTTTTCTTGCGACTTTTCAGAGTTTTGCAGCGGTCACACAGGTTGAAATAGAATGTTTCGCGAAGACCACCCTCTCATAGATGGGTTATCTTTTTTGTTCAAACGTCATAAAAACAAAGCCAGAGTAGTGTTTTGTTCAAATATTGCTTAAAAGCGCACAACTGCCATTACATTAACTTCTCAGCTGTTACCAAATACGTTTGATGAACATAATTTTTAAATCGCACAATGCTTTTATCTGTTTTTTTGCACTTTATTATATACTTTTCAGTATTTTTTTTTAAATAATTACACCTTCTACAACCTTATAAAATCTGTTTTGTTTTCCTACAATTTTGTTAACTTGGTTTTTTCTTCTTCTTATTTGACACTGACGTTGTCGCGAAATACCCTATTCGCTCAATAATTAATTATTTATTTGAAGCGGCGGGTAGTATGTCTTATGTGAAAAAGTATTTCCAAGAAATAACACATTGAGATACCTTTGCACATTAAACATTTGAAATATTTAAAAGTTCTACAATTCATAATACACCTTGTATTTGAATTTCTTATTAATTTGTACTAAATGCAGATTTGGTTATCAATATTTTCAGAATTTGTTGCACACACTGGTTAGAACTTAAATTTGTTCATTCAGTTGTATGGTATTTGGTGAATCTTTGTTTTAATATAAATAAATAAGTAAATAGTTTGCAGGTCCGTTCTAGTCCTAGCTTCTCACAACCTATCGTTTTGTGTGAGTTTTTCATTTTTGGAACGAATGGAAGGTATCTACAATTTTATGCCGATTTAAAACGGCTAAGTAAGAAGCTCTTTCAAGACAGTTATACTCTCGAATGTTTGTCAGACGTTCGCGAGATGTGGTGCAGTGGAAAGAAAACCCTTAGTTTTGGAATTTTTCTTTGACGAAGAAATGTTTGCCAGTAGTTTATTCACTCCATCTAGGTACTTTAGTAAGAACCTCTAGCAGTTATTTAGAAGATATTACGAAATGGAATGATGAAGACGCTGCACAAGCAAATTTAAATTCAATCTAGAATTCTGTTCGATGAACTGTAATGTATCTATCACAGGTGATGATATGTCACGAATTTTGGATATACATCACTGTTATAGCTCAAACAAAACTGAATATAGTTAATTCAAAAGTATAACAGTTTTCGGGAATAGGTCTGCCAAAGTCGAAGAAAAATTCACTTACCGTGGGTCAATAATTAGCGATGTGTAAATTTATCCAAAGTAATCCACGGTTTTCGTTCCTTTTATTGAAGGTAGTTTCTTGTTTGTATATACGTAAGAACACTTTTCCAATTATTCGTAACACTAGTGTCTTAATTCACTGATTCACTTCACTCAGTTTCACTGGTATTCTTAAATTTATTTATTTAATTTTTGTTAATTACAACAGTTGACACGAATTAATTACTAGGTAAAAGGTAGATACGAATATACAGAATTTATTGAGTATTTTTTTCCTGAAGGAAAAGTCACTTCTTCGGTTGACACCAATTAAAAGAACTATATAAATAGTGATGTCAGTCTTTGAATATGTTATTGAAGAAAATATGGTAGGTATCCAATTTTGTATCCAAAAACACACAAATAAGTTAAGCAGAAACGGAAGGTAAATATCTCTGCAACTTTGCAATGTATAGCTGTTTAGCAAAGACGTTACTACATCAGTTGCATCATGGACAATGACTTTGAACCTGTAAACGTTCCCCTTTTATGCTTTTACCTAAACCTCTCTAAATTATATGTGTGTAAGGGAGAACAGAACCCAAAAAGGGGGATAAAAACACAATTACGGTGCAAAGAAGCCAAGAAGTAAAGAATGATAGATGATGAAAATGATGATGGTGATGGTGATCGTCTTCTTTGGCCTTTCCGTTCTTTTCTTTCTTGTGTCTTTTGTGCTGGTAGAAATTCACCAATCTACCAACTACCATTCCAGTGAGTTTCGTGCTACACTCATGCCGCTAGCACTATAATCTTTAAAGTCAGTGCTTCCAGTCATCATTTTAGTAAAGGAAATACAAGCAGAAAGAAAATTCTTCAACCTCTATCCGAGAGTCGAGTGGTGTCGGTGTGTATTTCCTATTCTTTAGTTTGGAGAGATTTTCTGATAATAGCTGCAAGAGTGGATGTGATGGTATGGAATGGATTAGCTGGAGAGAGAAAGAGCTGCTAATTTTCAGATGGCTGACGCTGCGTCGAAGACCATGGAATTGAGTTAGATCAAGGTTACCATTACCTTGCCACTGCTGTGAAAGCTCTTTCTTTAGTAGGCATTTGAGTTTGGATTTTAGTTAGCTTTCTTCGGTTGGGACCTGTTTTGGAACTAGAACGAAATCGTATTCTCTCACTGTGGATGTAATTTCAGAATGAAAGATAATAGTCTCATTTGCATTCCTAATGTCTATACATATTTTTACATTCTAAGTTATTTTTTTTTTTAATTTCTTTACTAAAACTGTAACATTTTGAAGAGGGTAAGAAAGTCGAGATTCGTTTTTTAGCATCTGCATTGTATAGATTCGTTCTCATATGGGACTACAAACACCTATACCGGAAACATGGAGAAATTAACAAAACCTGTTCATGGCGAAGTAGCTAATAGATGCCATATATTTTGTGCATAGCATACATACTACCTTTAGTTTTATTTAACCATTGAAATCGCAATATGTATGAACGCAGCTCACTTTACAGATCGATCAGTTTGTGAGAAGATCAGAAGTGAAGAAGTTATTTAGATAAATTTATACGTATTTTGATTGCAATTTTTCGATTTCCAATCGTTAGAACTCACTTTTATGAGAAATAGTTTCACTATTTTGGGCTGTGTCAAAGCTAGTTTATAAAGTGTACACATTTCAAAACCATTTTGATCAACATTATATATTTTAAAATGTTAAACCAGCCTCTGGTAGCAAATCGGTTGCAAAAGATCCATAACAGTTTTGTCACTGACAGTAATTCGGAAATACGAAAATGAATACATTTATGTCTTTATTGAAAGTCTTAAAAAAATATCAAAGTATCAACAGTTGACTTAACATGTTCGTATACCCCAGGACTAGCTTCTGACAACCATTCCTTTTGTGCGAGGGTTTCTTTGTTTTTATATGCAAGGGACCCACAATTTTATGCCGCACGGAAAAAGTTTATGGTCAAATCAAGAAAAATAAGCGCAAAGTCACGAAGAGTTTGTCTAGTTTTAGAGCTTAGCTCAGGATTTACTTACTCACGACTTTTTATTCGCATTTCTAGAAATGGAACTAAGTGAAGACAACGACCCTCAAAAGTCGTGAATCAACACTTCTCATTGTCAATAATGCGATCAAACGATTTCAAATTACAACCATTTAGTCTTGAATTGCAACCGAATAGTGTTTATTTGCGAACTAACAGGGGTAGATTTACATAAACTACCTCTTTACAAACACACAACCTCGCACATACTCCCACCCCAATCCCAAGAAGGGGTTTGCATACATTTTCCACTGTTTATGAATTGTGGGCTTACATTTGTAAAGAGAAATTATTTCCCGCAAAAAATCGAAGTTATTGCTCACATTTAGTGAGAAATACTTGAAATAACTTCACATAAAATAACTGAAATTATTTCCCACTCGTGGTGAAGTTGTTTCCCGTGAAGTTTTTTCCCTGCACCTAGATTTATTACATCCGTAATTGCAATTTACAAATTCTTAACCAAAAATTTAATCTTATTTTTATTAATTTGCAGCTCATATTTTGAAATTTAGGATTCTTGAGTAGTGATTTTGAGGCATCACCGTCGTAAATTGAAAAAGTTGTATCGTGAAATTAGGAAACTTTATTCTCTTATTTACAACTTATACCTTGTGATTTACAAATCATTATACCTATTTATAATTTTTTTGTATTTATTATTAAATGAGTAGAATGAAACTTATATCATTCGAAAGGTGCTGCGCCATAGATGTGGATGAATAAAAACTCTTGGGTATATGTCGCCGTTAAGACTGGTAAAATTAAGTTAAGAATTCCCCATACAAAACGCTTATCAGTTAATTTAACGCGTTTTGGTGACATTCAATATGCCAATTTGTTGCCTAGTCTCATCCTAGATTAGAACCCATTTCGGAAGGAATGCAATTTACCTACCCCTAAAAGTAAGCAATTGTGCGTATAGTTCTAAATCAGGGGCATATATCTGCGTTGTGTTGACGACGGTTGTTTTCAATGATGTTACTTAGTAAACGAGCATTTTTCGACATAAATTTTACTCTTAATTTTCATAGCGAAGTATTAAAGAATTAATCATTCGGAAAACTATTTTCAAATGCTCTATTTTTCGATATCTTGATGTCGCTTTTTCGCTTTTGTTTCGCTTATAAATTGTGGTACGTATTTTAGTATTACATCCTTATAAAAAGTTAGGGTCGCTTTTCGACCACAAGCGAAACGAGTAAGAATTCACAGTCGTATTTTATAATTTGTTTTCCCCCCAATATCCATGAGACTCATACGAAGCCATATCGTCCGGAGACAACGGGATTTGTCTGTCTATGCTGAAATTTAAAATACACACAAATTGTTAAGAAGAACTTGCGAGATGTACATTCTAAAATAAAAAATACAGATTTATATACCTAATTATTTTTTTTTCTTTTATCATTAAATAAGTACTTACAAAATACATTCCAGAATGTTTTATAATCACTATCACTGAACACTAATCATATACTTAAACAACTTTAACCCGACTGCTTTAAGCAACGATTAAATACCGACTGCCTGTCTCAGCCCATGATTGCAGCTGTCCAGCAACACCATATACATTGTATCCGTCCATCAAAAGAAAGGATTTAAAAGGATTTCGATACTTGGACTATGAACATGCTGCGACCCAGTGCTTCGAGACTTTAAAGATTGGTTTCCACTTTTTTTTACCAGAAAAGGCTTTAGTTTTCCCCTAAATTATAAAAAAAAAACTAACATTTTTATCCCATAACTTCCAGGTTTCCATTCCCACCAGATTATTCTGGGAGGAGGACGCATTCCTGGGTGAAAAGAAGTCTTATCTTGGCTGAAAGAAAACGTGATATCTGCTAAGGATATCCGTATATTCTCGGATAGTCAAGCTGCTATCAAGTGCATGGAATCAGTCTCTACAAATTCTATAACAGCCCAAGACTGTCGTTCGTCTCTCATAGAGATGGCGGAGCACTTCAATATTCACCTCTGTTGGGTGCCGGGGCATAGGGACATCCCAGGTAACTGCAAGGCTGATGAACTCGCCAAACACGGTACCACACTACCTATACTTCCAGTTAAGGATTCGTTAGGTATTCCAATCGCTACTTGTAAACTCATAATAAAGCAAGATGCTATCAATAGAGCAAATCTTAGATTGACAACCGGCTCGACATATCTAGCGACAAAACGGATTTGGCCAAAGCTGGATCTAAAACGGTCTAGACACTTGATATCCTTGGATAGGAAGCATATAAGTGCTACAAAAGGTGTCATCACAGGACACTGTCTTATAGGCAGGCATGCAACAAGGCTTGGCGTATTTGCAAACGATTTTTGCAGAAGCTGTCTTGACGAGGAGGAAGAAGAAACTATTCTCCATCTCCCTCTGTACTTGTCCGGCCCTCTCACAAAGACGTAAACTCCATCTGGGAGCGTTCTACTATAATGATCTGAACGATCTAAAAAACACAGACATTCGAAATATCCTACGCTTCATCAGAAGCTCCAATTGGTTCAACGAGTAGGAAGAATTGCATTTTAGATTCATGTGGTATCACAAGGGACCTTACAATGGTCTAAGTGTGTCCTACCTAACCTATCCCATAAGTTAAATTTGATTTTGTTTTCAAAAGAAAAACTTAAAAACTGTTTCTGTTTTTGTTAACAAGCTTAAAATCAGCATGTCACATTAAAATGCACACATTATACAATAATTTAATTTTCTACTAGACATAATATCAAAACGAATGAATGCCATCAGATGCACAAAAAGTCATGCGTAGATGTTTAATATGAACAATTGACTCTCTGAAATTTGTTGGTAGTGCAAATCTTTTAATTTTATTTTTAAACATTTAACGTTTCACAGATATTTTGTATTTTTTCCCCTTTTTAAAGCTTGTTCCTTTTCCCCCCTTTTTCATTCAAAAAGCGGCAAAATTGTCGCTTTTCCGCTCAATCTGGGACCACTTGATCACAAAAAAAGTTCCAGACGTAAATTGCTCAATGTTAAATAACGAATTTTTGAATCAATTTAAGAGAAAATCGTTGCGAAAAATATATAATTCGTGAATTGCAACGCAAAATTTTGCAATTAGTGATTTTCAATTCTTTCCGTGTAGCTATATAATTATCAAAAAAGGTACTTTGATAAAAGAAATAAGTTTAGTGCGATCTATTTTATATTGAATATTAAACGTCTATTAGAAATTGCTATTAAATAAAAACAAAGTGATAAGCGAAGCAGTAAAAAAGAACTAATCACTAAACGAAAGGATAATTTGCGAGACAATCAAAAGCAGAATGAGCTTTAGACGAGCTTATAACAAAACGGTTGAAAACAATCGAAATAATCAAAATGTGAATTGGCTCTCGAAACAAAAAGTCGCGAGATAAACGAATCGAAACATTAAAAGTCGAGTGAATCCAAGCTGTCCTACAAAATGCAATGATGATTTAATGACAAGCCCAACTTTCAGTAACCTGGAATTCGAGAAGCGTGGAAAACAAATAGTTGTTCTTTCGCAAAGTTCTATAGAAAACAATAAGTTATTCTGTCGGAAGTCCTGGAAATGATCTGCCTCCCGCCAATCCTGAAAAACGATAGTAGATAAAATGTATTCGCGGTTTGAAAAGTTATTTATTCCCCTTGATTACAAATATAATAGTTTAGATTAGACTAGATTGGATTTTATTATTAATTAATTGATAACAAAACTTTACATTAATCGAAAATCAAAGAAACGTGTCAATAAGTCATCTATTTGATTTCCTCAAAAAAAGTGCAGCCTTGTTTCCCTGAGCGTATGACATCTTCCCGCTTCCATGATCCCAGGTTTGCTTCATCCAAGTCCGGGCTTCTTCCACACGTGAGTGCAAGGTCACTCCATTTACTGTACCATCTATTTTTGCATCGTTGTCGCAGTGATGCCAGATTACAAGATATATCTTCTTTTTAAGGTTCCGTGCCCAAAGAGAAAAAAAGGAACCTTATTAGTTTCGCTTTTGTCCGACCACTAGACCAATTTTTTACCAGGTCTATCTCAGATACTAGTTGACGTAGAAGCCTGAAATTTGCACACAACAGCCGGTATAACCAATACCAATGGCAGCGGTATATCGAACGGTTTAAGATTAAATAGTAATTTGGTAAGATAATATTTTCAATCGAACAAAAAGCTGTTTATTTCTTGATTTATAAAAAAAAGGATACATACCTTTTTTGTAGATAGTGCGACGAAGACTGTTTTTCGGAAAATTAAATATTTTAAAAGATATTTACAAAAAACTGTCGATCACTTTATAAAGTGCGCTCCTTTTAACCATTTTACATTCGTTATTGGTGTGTTCTCTTAATCGATTCGAACTTGGATTTTCAATGAAAACTCAACTCTATTTGTTCTCATTGGAACTTTTTTAATGAATACTCATTCGCATCCACACACACATATTAGGTTTGTTTCACGTGCCTAGCACTAGTGCCCACTGGTGCGCACTGAGAAGTGTCAGCTTATTTCCACACCTGTTAAAAACCCTGCACAACCCTGAAAACTCGGCTACTATATCGAACGCAAAATATTTTGCCCTGAAGTCTGTCAATATTTGATATTGAAAAATATTTATCTTTTGGTGAACAAAGTGTGAAGATATAAAACTATTTTTTGTTTATTGTTAAAAATGAGTGAACTCAATTCTTTTGAATGCCAAATTTATTTGTATTTATCTTTATCACTACAAAAGAGTGAATGAAAGCAAGCAAAATGACACCGCAACTCAGCTTTGAATTCTTGCCCCGACAAATTAACTGGAGTCAGTTCAGGGCACGACTAGGGCACCCTATAATATATGTCAAACACAAGTTTTCAGTACCAGGGCGAGTTCAGTGCTATATCGAACATATTAGGGTTAAACCAGTGCGCACTAGGGCCAACGTCAAACAAACCTATTGTTGTTTTCCAACGCTAAAGAAGTGCGGAACCTTCGGTGCGCGAGTGGCACTCGCACTTGGCCGGTTTTTTCAAGATTTTTTAGCTCCAAAAGACTTTTTACCTCAAATTGATTAAATTTCAATATTTTTGATATCAAGAATTTTCTAAGTCTAACAAATTAAATCAACCTTTTCCATTCTAATGTATAATGTGAGTTAAGCAGATCCCATGCACAATTTCTGTTTTACTGACGCTTCCATCAAGCCTAAAAAATCATGAATTTCAAAGAATTTGATGAAATAACTAAAATCAGCGGATAGAAACTTCGCATATCAAACCTTAAAAGATTTTATTTTCAATTTTTCATCGCTTCCACATTCCTCTAAAAATGTTGAAGGAATATTTTCTGCTGTAAATTTATATAAAACAAACATTTGGAATCGTTTAAGAACTGAAACAGTTGAAAGTTAAATCGTTACAAATGATTTGTTGCACTTTAATGCAGCGAACTGCTATGATCTTGATGAAAATCCTACTTAGCTTTTCTTTGCTGAGTTCGAAGCTAAAAAAAAAACAGGTATATACACATAAAGTGCACTTGGCTTTGTTAATTATTTATTTAGAGAGGCTTACAAAAATATCAGAAAATGCAATGTTTTAAAATTAGCAAAAGAATACATCTATATAGAAAACGAAATAGAACATGCGAACACAAAAAATTAACAAAACAATTTGGATTCTTACATTCGATTGAATACGCAAAATCTGAAATCAGATCAAATCGTAGAATCCAATTAAACACCACATTATATTGTCTTTTTGATAGAAGTTCAATCATATATATGTACTCGTTTTAACGAATTTACTTTCCGAGAATATTTTTGTTAAATATGAATAAAATTTGGATTTTTACTGTTCCTAAGTAACATCAACACTGTTCACTCTTATGAAACCACAGAACTCCCAATCCTATTTTGATTTTGTGCAACTATGGTGCTAAAAAAACCAAGTTTAAAAAACCCACCCAATTTAAAATCACTTTTACTGTAGTGAAAGCTTGGGTTTAACTTGCATGATATTAAGCTATTTTTGGAACAACTCCCAAGGGAAGCTTCATGAACTAAACTGTCTAAAATGTTTTTCATGTAAGAAAAATTTACAAAAAAAACCTGAAATGTGAATGGATGAACATTTTTTGGCGTCGAAGTTGATAAAGAACAAGTAAAGCTATGTAAAAAAAACCTACCTCAACATTTATTCCTTTTACATTTATTGTTATTAGTTCATTTACAAATTTTTATTCAAATGCGTTGGCTCAACAACAGGGGCCCAACGGTTTACAATGTTTGTCTTCTTAAATCTGTTTTACATAAATTGTGGCTGTCTCATACTCGTAGTTGTATCGTTTTCTGGGTTGACCTCAGGGTGTTCAAGAATCGGCTTGGACTCAGAGCATCCAATATATTTTTGGAACAACATTTTTCAATTTTAATTCTTTTTAACAGCCTTTAAACAGTCACGAATTTCATGTGATAGTGATTAAG
Organism: Cheilosia grossa; assembly: GCA_963082955.1. NCBI lineage: Eukaryota > Metazoa > Arthropoda > Insecta > Diptera > Syrphidae > Cheilosia > Cheilosia grossa. The sequence continues at coordinate 27,291,881 of OY720145.1, read as the reverse complement.
CATTCGCTAGGCTAGGCAATTCTTCTTTTTTATTTTTCTATATATGCATTACACTTGTCAACAAGACTTTCTGCAATTACTCTAATTAATTATATTTTCAGTACCTATAATTCAGAGTACACTGGACAACAGATTTTTTTTTGTCTGCCGTGGTTCGCTACCGTTTTTTTTTCTACCTTGGCCAGAGGTTAATTAAAATATGTGCGTGGAAACTCGTCTCGTCTCTTATAACTATAAGAATGAAGATATCGTTATAGTGTCCAACAAAAATCTGCAAACATACTCGGCGACCATTTTTCTTGATATCTTCTTTCCATCGCCATGATGTCTTGATGATATCTTTCCCCGGTGTTCGTCGCTCACCGCACCTAAGTTTTCTGGGAAAAGTCGAAATGGAAATGAATCTTTCAGAACATGTTACACCTAATGCTTTATCATTCTTTAGTAGTTTAAAAACCATCTCTTTATAGTTTGCAGACTCTGATTTGATGTCGCTCCTATTTTTTTCATCATTGGAGGTTGCGGTGGTCGGCAGTATTCAGTATGAGGAAGCGGTTTAGTTACTGATCCCAAATCACAATTTTATCTCTATCTCTTGTTTTTTAAGAGCATTCTTTCAGTTTCGTTAGACAGAAATAATAGTCCGTAACATGATCTTCTCGTTCCCTTCAAATCGCAGGTTAAGAAAATGGCGACTCTTAGACCATCCTCTTAAATAGCGTTCACCAATGAAACAAAAAGAACTATGTTAGTCCTAATAGTTAATAATCTTGGGGATGTTGAAACCGAAATACAAATTGTAAATGTTACTTAGTAACGGCGAAGGCCTTTCTCGACTTTGAACTTAAAGTAAACTCTCCAAAAATAAAACAAAAAATATCCGGTGAATTGAAACATTTTCGATTCATATTGTAATCTGTCTGTATGTATCGAATATTTCTTTAAACCAAAATGTCTGAATATTTACTAAAAACACTAAACACACAGATTTATTTTTTTCAATACATTTTGATTCAAAGAAGTATTCCAGACTCCGAGAATGGAATTTACTTCATGCGAGTACAAAAGTTTCTTCTTCAAAAGACCTTTTTTTGAAGAAGAAAGTGCAGGGGATGATGAATAAATTAGGTTCATCAGATAAATGGAGACTATTCATTGACTCTTCAAAATTAAGTTTAAAAGCAGTCTTACAAAAAATATCGTTGTTGTTTTTATGCGTTTAGGACAGTAGAGCTAGAAGTCAACACTACACAAAAAGGATTGGCTAAAATGTGGTGTGGACTAATTTCGTTTCTGGGCAAAGAAATGTTTTCGAAAACCTCTTAGTAGAATCAAACAATTTTATTTTGCCGCCATTCATCATTGTCATTCAGGTCTTATCGACAATTTTACTCACGAAATAGATAGAAAGGTTTTCTGTATTCTGTATTCAAAAACTTTATTTCCTAAACTGAGTGGATCTAAAGAAGGATTTTTTTCGGACCGAATATAAGGAAGATCATGAAATATTGCAATTTGTATTACAAAATTAAACACCGAAGAAAAAAATGCATGGCTTTCTTTTGTTGAAGTGGCTAAAAATTGTTTGGGAAATAGAAAGTCTGACATCATGGCGATGGAAAAAAGAATATTTGCAGATTTTAGTTGGACACTAAAATAATATCATTAAGAGACGAGCAAAACGAACAAAGAAATCTGCAGTATAATTTTTTAAAATATGATTCTCTTCAAATATAAGTGATAAATCTGTTCTTTTATTTTCCAATGAGTGTTTTTATTTTTTTCTTCGCACATATTTGAACTGATCTCCGCTCAAGGTATTAAAAAAAAACAGTTACGAACCACGGCAATTTGTAGTCCATTGTTGGCCCAATGATCGACTATTTGGACTGATCTTCTCGTAGGCAAACATTATTTTCGGCGCAAAGTCTAAATAGTTCCAGAAAGAAAATATCATAATGCTGCTCTCGACTTGGAACTCATTATCCAAAAAAATTCCGGAATAATTTCTTCTCCAACAGTACAGTGCAGAGAAAACAGCTGCTTATAAGAAACGGAACAACTTAGAATGTTCCGCCCATCATCCAATCTCTTGAAGATCCAGGCACTTTTTTTTTTTTGTTTATCGTCGGTTGTCGGGGTCGACCAAAGATATAATAATATTCACTTAGGTATACACCATACAGAGCAGTTCGACTAATAGGAGATACTATACCACCTATAACATCACATAATACTGCCGCTAGCGGACAGAAAACTAGCCGCTGACCTATGTCTGTATAAGGCACAACCATGGCAGACGTAATTAGGAACTTAACGATATTATTTCTCGAAATGGTTAATATAACAACCGCAAGAGCAATACACTTTCAAACTAATTTTGGCTACAGGCCAACAAAACTTGGAACTCGCTTCCAGGTAACAAGTTACACTGAGTACTACATCTTCCAAAAACTTAATGTAGAACTATTAATACATCTGTCAGCATCTCGGGGCGCTCCATAATCGTTAAAGGTTCGCCTCCCCCGAGTAATATTTTTTTACTGTTGTTGCTGCATTTCTAACTGCCTACTTATAAGTTTATGACTAACGTTTGAAGTTCACACCTCGTGCTCTAAAAATGTTGTGTGTTTGAGTTGTTAAGCATTGTGTGATGATAATCAACTACGTTCTTAGTTTTTTTTAAAGAATTCTAAGTGTGTTTGTCGCCACCTTCTGCAAAACATTGTTAACCATTACGAGACATGGATGTGGAGACCCTGGTACACCTTCCATTGGCTTGTTTCGAATATGTATTCTTAGTTAGTCTATTTCTATTAGCGTCCAAGCAAAATTCGATGTTCTCATCATCAGTAAAAAATGAAACAGAAATTCTTTTTACAAAATCAAAAATACCGCCAAATTTCCATATTCATCGTATAATGACCCACAAAATGACTTCAATTTGTTAGCTAATACATTATATGGAAACATTTGAGGCTAAATCTCTTTGTTACTTTATTGCTGTCTTTGCCTCGTGCCAGTGGTCCATTTCATTATTTAACAGTTAAGTACCTACACCTATGGGAGTAGTTAAGTTTGTACGTATCGTATATAGGTAAAGACAGACCCGCATTCCAAACGGAAAAAAAGTAAAACAAAAACAGAAGAATATGCTTTCAGTAAAAATACTTGTGAGTTCATTATATTAATAGGTTCCAAAACTATACGCGTTCAAATAGATTCTGCACAAATATTTATGCTGGCACAATTCTATCAACTGACAGTGGATTGATGAGAAAGCAAAACTTTCTCATATAGGTACGAATGTAGCAAAGAAAATAAATATTGTCTCCGATCGAACCCAATTCATTAATCAATTCTTTATGATAGAGGTCACCCAATTCTTTGCCCAAACTGCTGACTTATTTTTTACCAAATAAATATATATTGGCGTGGATGGTTGGTCGAAAATTAATTTTAATTGTAATAAAACTCGAAACTTAAATGTGAATGTACTTTTGAAATAATGCAGATATAGAGACTGCATTTACAACATCACACATTCCTAACACGGAAGAGTAAAACTGATGACCAATAGTAAATAGCCGTCTGACTGAAAGGGACAGCATTACCTAACAGACAAAAATACGTGACGAATGACACGTATTTTGGTCGGCCATCTTATTAACGTTGTAATATAATTATGAGAAAGTGCAGTTTGTTGATATATTTTATGGTGTTTTCCCTTAAAACAAAAGGGCTTCCGGAAGTGATGAACGGGCAATTTGGAGAATTGTTGGCTTAATGTACTGACACTAATTACCAATGTCATTTCACAGCTTGTAGAGGATTTCCCCAATGAAATAAAACGCCCTTTTAAGTAGGTATTTAAAATAATTAATTTAATGGGAAAAAGAAATTCAAATGAAAGAAATCAAAATCGAAATGAAAGAGACGACCGGCAGTCGCTTAAATCTCTTCTGTTTTCGTCTTACGTACTCTCGGCTTCTATAACTCTGCAATTCGCCACTCTTACCAACGTTGCCAGCCAAATGTTTTATATCAGAAACATAAATGTTTTCATATTTCTGCAAATGTTGGTCGCCGGAACTTGTGTTTATTTCACCATTGACACTATACGACGGGTGATGATATGTACCCGTGTTTGAAGACACTTAACGGCATTGATGAAAAATCTGTATGTCATTGCTTCGTGTCATCTGTCAAACAACAACTGCTAAAATTTCAGATACATTTATCGATTAATTTTGTTTTTGTAGCTGCTGAAAGTGAGGAATTGTGGTTTTTCTAATTATGCATAAAGTGCAATACCGATCGATCGGTGATAAGATTCTTGTTTTTGGATGGGAAAACGTGTGGTGAAATTAAAGAAATGTTGGACACCGTTTATGGGGATCTTTCTCCTTCGATGACAATGATTCGATATTAGTTCAATGAATTCAAGCATGGTCGTACATCCGTCTTAGATGAAGAGCGTGCAGATCGTACAATTGAAGTGCCTGCGGATGAAATGGTGCACAAAATCCATGACATTGTATTGGCAGACCGGCGATCGAAGATCAGGGAGATTGTTGTTGATGCCTAAGACGTATCTCGGAATATATTGCATCAACATCTGGTCATGACAAAGCTATCGTCAAGATGGGTGCCGCTTTTGCTTACCTTCACCAACAAGCGGACTCCAATGACTACTTCACAGCAGCATTTTGACCTTTTTAAGCGCAATCCGAAGGAGTTTCTGCGCCGCTATGTGACTGTTGATAAGATTTGGATCCATCAATTTTCGCCTGAAATGAAAGAACAGTCAAAACAGACCACCGTTTTTTGGGATTCTCAGGGCATAATCTACATCGATTATTAGCAAAAGGGAAAAACGATAACAGGGCAATATTATCTAAGCTAAATTATTTCGAAAATTTAACTATGCATTGAATTGAAATCGGTCCCACTTGGGAAAGCAAACAATTCTTTTCCATCACGACAATGCACCGGTTCACTCGTGTCAAGTCGCGGCGGCAAATTTGATGGAATCAGGCTACGAATTACTGTCGCATCCACCATATTCTCCAGATTTGGCTCCATGTGATTTCTTTTTGTTTCCAAATATGAAAAAATGGCTTGGCGGAAAGGGATTCACAGCAAACGAGGAGGTATGTTAAAAAAACTACCTATTTCAAAAACCAGTTTAAATGCTTTTATTTTTAAATAAATGAAATAAATACATAAAGGGAAGTTAAATTTTAAGGGCCGATGTTGCTTTTGAATAAAACACAAATTATTTAGGAAATTATTGTGATTTATTTTTATTATGATAATATTGGTATGGTTTATTTATGTATGGAACAAAATATCGGCCAAACCACATATCGTCCACATCCATATCTTCCAATTCGGGCCAGGAAAAGTTCGTTATCATCTCACGATACCGAACACCATTCACATTAACTGCCTGACCGGCCTCATTTTGGAAAAATTACGGCCCGATGATGCCGCCAGCCCATAAACCGCACCAAACAGTCACTCATTGTGGGTGCATTGGTTTTTCGACAATCACTCTTGGATTATCATTCACCCAAATTAAATTAATCGAAAAAATCACGAAGTGCACGATATGCATTTGGATTTGAACGCCCATTTTCATAGTAACCCGGAATAACTTTAACGCGTTGCTCGATTGTGTATCTTTCCATGGTTCAGATTGAGTTAGTCTGAAATTGAGAAATGTCAAATGAAATGCAGAAAAAAAAATTGACGTTCACATTCAACATCGGCCCTTAAAATTTAACCGCCCTTTATAAAGTAAGTCAAGAAGATTCAGTGAAATCAGCTTACAATGGCTCGGCCAGGGAAATATTAAACTCTAATTTACCTTAGCTGGAAGGCGAATTTCTATTTCGTTCAACGGAAGGGCTGTTCTGCCACACATGCGAAATGCGTTCTATTGACCCCTTCTTTCATTTGGTAATGTCTTGTGAAGATCGCTTCGTGCCGATAGATTTCTCAAGAGCCTCAAATTATCTTATAAACTTACCTTTATTTTTCTTCCCAAAAAATTGTCACTACAACATACGTGAGAGTCTGTTTTGTGTTTTGCGTTAGGGTCGGGGTACCATACATTAATTTGGAACAGAAACCGCCATCCACGACAGGAAAAGCTGTTCTCTTCTATAATTACTAAGCAAAGAATAGCATGAAGCATGAATTACTCATTCAGTAATTATGCAAACCGTTCATCTTCTTGTTTTCATCGTAGGCATGGTCGCTTCTTGTATGTATGATGATTTGCACAAATACCGTTGAACCAACATTAGCACCTGAAAAATTCAATTTTACTCCGTCCCCATAGCATTTCAAGCATTCTTTGCGTGAAGAATCGTATACTGACTGCGGTGACAGAGAGTTGGAAGTTGGAACATGAAAGGGAGATGCTAATGTTAATGCTATACGTAGGTCGTATCCGTATACGGTTTCTCAACGAAACGATCGCGCTTTGCTAAACGCGAGAGTCACATAATAAAACTGAATTCAATTATGTAGGTAGGATGTATGTATGCATGCTTGTAGGTATGCTCAGCTCATTCATTCTCATGACACGCTGTACTGATGTATATGGAGGAGGAGAAATAACAAATTTTGTTTTATTTTTTGAGATGAAGCAGTCACTTTAGCTCTCAGCAGCATAAAGATGACAGGTGCACTGATGTCGCTTGTGAGTTATATTTTAACTGTTTCCACCCACGAACGATTCTATATAACGACAAGGAATGCAACTTATTTCGCAATAATTTATTTGTGAGGAATAAATAAGTTACTTTTCTAGATTAATACCGCAAACACTAAACGACTGCCCTTGCTATTTATCGGGAATTGAAACAGTTGATGGTCAAGTGGCACGTCACGTGTCGGTCGTAATCATCGGAATGCTTGCGGGATCAGAACGCCTTCTCATTTGCATTTTCAGAGAATTGTAGCTTCGATGACGTGGTTCATTAGTTTATTGACCACAAGCGGAGGAGGGGAGTGCGGGGCTAGAAGCAGAATTTTCGACTTCATTTTAAGCTGCTCCTACGATTTTGCAAATGATTGAACCAAACCTATTTTTAAACAGACGGAAATATTTAAGCTATAAAACTCACGAAAAAGTAAAACAAATATTGGCTTTTCTCAGAAAAAGCGGTCGTTGGAACTTACCCCGTAGCAGGGGTGATTATAAAACAACTGGAGTATCGGTTAAGATTAAAGTGGCTGATTTTCTTGTCTTTTTCGGACCAACATTCTGCACTCTATGTCACAACTAGCCCCGCCATGAAATTCAACACAAAGTACACTAAAAAAAAAAAGGCGGGATCCACACAAAGCTCATATATATACAGGGTGGGCCAAAAGAAATCATCCGATGTTGTTTGGCTCTAATTCTTTTTCTAAATGAAAAACTTAGGTTCTGTTTTTTGATTATATTTATTTGAACCTTTGGAAGATGATGTCGGACAAATGGGCCGACAATTGATTGCCATACGGGCTCATTTTCATCACTTCAGCGAGAACTTCGGGCGACAGATTCTCGCACTCGTGTCGAATGTTGTCCTTGAGGGTTTCTAGAGTCTCGGACTTGTTCATGTAAACACGGGACTTCAAAAAACCCCACAAAAAAAAAGTCTGGAACGGTTAAATCGGGCGATCTTGCGGGCCAGTGCAAATCGCCAAAACGAGAGATAAGGCGACCCCTTCAGAATATGGGTTGTGGCTCGCGCAGTGTGTGCCATAGCTCTGTCCTGTTGGAACCACATGTCCTCCAGTCCTAATTCGTCCAATTGCGGCAGAAAAAACTCGGTTAACATGGCCCTATAGCGCGTACCGTCCACTGTTGTCGTTTGACCAGCGGCGTTGTCGAAAAATGGCTCCACCAGCGTGAACAGCGCACCATGCAGTAACTTTGAGCGGGTGTAATGGCTCCTCGTTCATTACTCGTGGATTTTCGGTGCCCCAGAAACGATAGTTTTACTTGTTCACGTACCCGCTGAGGTGGAGTGTATCGCTCCATGGCTTCTTCACTTGTATTCTACATCTGTTTAGTCCAAAAATGTCAAAACAGATTTGACATTGGCGGGCATTTGCAAAAATAAGATCATCTTCCAATAGGGTGATCTCTTTTGGCCCACCTGTTATAAAGGGTGTCTCATAATTCACGCATAATTTTAAATTTGGTCAATTTAAAAGCACAGCAATGCCAACGGCAAAAATAACAATGTGACAGCTGACAGTTCGGGGTTAGTATAAATGGAGCGCTATACGAAAGAACAACGCATTTTCATTGTTGAGCAATAATTTAAAAATAATGAAGGTTTGTCATCATCATCTTCAGTGATGAAGCTCATTTTCATCTTGACGGCTTCGTTAACCGTTAAAATTGTCGCATTTGGGGTTCAGAAAACCCACGAGTAATTGTTGAGAAACAAATGCATCGACAACGCGCGACTGTTTGGTGCGGATTTTGGGGTGGAGGCATTATTGGACCATTCTTCTTCGAAAATGCGGCTTGTCAGGCAGTAATAATTAATGGTGCTCGTTTTCGTGACATCATGACACAGTTCTTAGTGCCTAAATTATAAGATGTGGGTGTGACCAACATGTGGTTTCAACGAGACGGTGCCATATGCCATACAGCCAGAGAAACAATTCAATTACTGCATGAGTCATTTCCTATGCGTGTAATCGGCCGTTTTGGCGATCAGAATTGGCCATCCAGATCTTGCGATTTAACGCCATTGGACTTTTTTCTTTGGGGTTTTTTTTAAGTCAAGGGTCTATGCAAACAAGCCGACGACCCCCAACGAATTGAAAGAGGAAGTTAGGAGGTGTATTAATTAATTCAGCCACGTTTATGCGAAACGGTCATAGAAAATTTCAATAAAAGAGTACGTACTTGAAAGCAAGGCCGTAGCGGCTATTTATCCGATGTGCTATTCCATACATTAAACCCAAATCTGTGAAAAAATTCAAGCTTTCTATTCAAAATCTGTATTTTGTATAAAAAATACATTTTGTGTGAATCATGGGACACCCTTTACATACACAGAAAAAGAAAAACGGAAAGCTATAAAAAACAACCGGCACTGTATTTCTTGATTGTGAAAAGCAATACGCAAAATACAAAAAAAAAAAAAGGACAAATCATCCAATTTTCCACTTGAGTAGTAGTTGAAACTTATTCGTTTGCTCTGGAGAAGACCAACATTTTTCTCTTTCATGCGAGTATTAATTTTAAGGGGAACCCTTTTAACCCCGTCTTCCTCTACCATTACAAAGACTTGGTTGGTTGGTATTTCGGAACAAAATGATAACCGATCCGATAATTGCGGTAGTCCGGGCAGTAAGCATAAAAATTCCATTGGATAGTTAACTATATAATCTCGGCTAGTAACAGAATCAACCTTCAAATCAAATGTCAACAATTTGGCAGCAATTCAATTTTTCAATTGGAAATTCATTTCGTTGAGATCAAAGCTGTTTTTGGCCAATATTTAGCATTTTAGTATTTTATTTATTTACCTATACAGAAAACAAATGATTAGTGAGGACCCTAGGCCTAGCTTCTCGAAACCATTCGTTTTTGTGTGAGTTTTTCATTTTTGGAACGAATGCAAGTTATCTATAATTGATGCCAAGTCCAAACGGCTAATTGAGAAGCTCTTTCAAGACAGTTATACTCTCGGATGTTTGTCAGACGTTCGCGAGAGGGCGCACAGTGGAAAAAAAACCCTTAGTTGGAATAAGGTTTTTTTCAGGATTCTCGCTTAGTAGTCCAACACAGTAACTACTAAGCCACTGCACCCAAAAGATTACAGGTGGGTATCTATAAAGGAGACATTTGACAAGAGAATTGAATTTTCGAAAAAAAAACCTATCTTAAACGCTACGATACTCTTATCCGATTATTAATTGTTGCCAGCCAAGTAAGCAAAGAATCAACGAAACCACCCACAAAACAAAGTCGTCTAATACGAAGAGGAAGCTAGTTCGATAAGCGTATAGAATTAATACAAAATTGCCCATCAGTAGTTATACCAAGAAGTACGCGAAGGAATCAAGCTCAAAGATCGAGAGAAATTAGAAAAACATAGTTTTTCATTAAGATACGAGTTGTTTATTTAAAAGGATTTTATGCAAATATTTTTTTTAGTAAAGGGTGTTATTTGGTATTTAAAGAAAAATATCATTTTTTGAGATAAATGATCGGATGTTTATTTCATAATAAAGAGGAAGGTATGCCGTAAATAATGAAAAACAACATCAGCCAAATGGCCACCACGAGCACGCATACAGGACCATATCCTTTTCATGAAATTTTCCATAACCAAATCGCAAAGTGGCTGCCCTATGTCCTCGATAGCCTCACGAATCTTGAATCAACGCTGGGCTGTTGGCGTAGACCTTATCTTTCACGTGGCCCCAAAGGAAGAAGTCGCAAGGTGTTAAATCACAAGATCTCGGTGGCCAATTATGATCACCTCTTCGAGAGATAGCACGGTCCGGAAACTTTTCCCGTAAAAGATCAATGCTTTCGTTGCTTGTGTGGCCCGTAGCGCTCTCTTGTTGAAAGTCAATGTTGTCCAGATCAATACCATCCAACTCCGACCATAAAAAATCATTAATCATGCCCAATTCGAAAGAACGACGAGGAATGGACAAACCTGGGTTTTCTTCAACACTTTGGGCTACGGAATTAATATTCTCAGTTGTTCTTGAGCGACGTGCACGGGTTTTATTCTTCACATCACTAACTTGTCCCAACAGCTCGAATTTTTCCACCAATTTCTATATTGCGGTCCGACAAGGTGACTGCAAGATTTTCACCATTTTTGTAGTGACTTTCAATGCGTTGTTGAAGCGTGTATTGTTCCATTTTTAGTAATGGCGTAGTTTCTACTTGTCAAATGTCAAAGAATAAAAGCTTCATAAGTGACAGCTACCGAAATAGCGGGTCATGCATTATAACACCTCTCATTGGAAAACCCTTTATGATATTCTAAGTAAACATCAAAAGTGCATTCAAATATGTTCGTTTTGAATGTAGCTATGTGATCATAGCGAAGCAGTTCGTAAACGTAACCCGCGATACTAATAATCATTTTCTGTGTCCAGGCTACATTTGTTGAGCTCAGAATGGCGAAATTTTGCAAACAAAATTGCATATTGTGACCTACAAAATATTTATTGCGAAGGTTAAAAATGATTACTAGTGAGGCCCAGCGAGTAACATTGTTGAAAGCAATATTAACTTTTCTAATTGTTGCCGCCGAGCAATAACAAACAGTTTCACACCAAAACTTAACAACAGAGCACATTCGCTCAACCAAACGTGATTTCTGTAATTTTGAGAATTGTTTGGGATCACCTTCGCCATGAGTTCGGTCTTTGAATCGGTAAACTGCATACATAGCCAGACGAGGTCTTAACAGGGATTTTGCCATTGCCAATGTCCAGTAATTATGTTTTGAAAAAACTTCTCCGGGTTGGTCGTTCTGCAACGCGCATTTTCATACTTTATTTGATTGTTTTTGCGTGTTTCAGTAAAACCGACGCGACGACTTCAAACATTAAGTTCATAGGCAGGCGTTGATCGTGGAATCGGACATCAGCTGCCAACACAATCACCACACCACCAAACCGGTTTTGATTGCTTTGTAAATATTGCATCGTGCGGTCTAATGACTCCAAAGAATTTGTATGTGCCATCGTTCATTAATCCCAAAGGATCAATTTGCTTTGCTCTAACACTTTGGCCATCGCAGAGTTGTTCGAAATGTTGCAAGTTAGAGGTTCATTCATTTGCATGTTTAATGGCAATCATGCAAAATCTGAGTGCTACTCGTAGTTCCTTTTTTTCATTCAGAAAACATAGAATAGATGGTGGCGATTAAATCCATTTTCAGCATTCCATCCGCAGAAACCTCTATCGGTTTTTACTTGACTTGTGCGTTAAGGTCAGCTGAATATATAATTTATTATTTAGTATACATCTTCGCTTATTGTCGAATTCTGATTCGTCAGGATAGTAAGCACCAACATTCAATGTTTGATCAGCTGAAACTTCTTGGACAATGTTTAGAATTAATGGAAACTCTTTTGGAGAGAAGTGATTCATACCATACGTAACATAGCGCATTTTTATTAAATCCATAGATCTTATCTAGAGGTCTTTTATCCAAAGTTAAATTTTTTTCTTTGATGGTTGCTCCATCGGATTTTTTTATTTTCAATTTTATTGCAGCGCCTTATGCTATTGTGTCGACATCGATTTTTTTTGTGGTGAGTGTAGGATTTGTTTCTATTTTTTCTTTTAACTTTTATTGGTTTTTTTGCAACGATTAAGACGAACGATGGAAGATTCAAAAAAAGTTCTCAAAAACCGTTTAATAGCTAAAAGGCTACGTCGGAGAACCTATATCAGATTATCATTAAAAATGAATCCGCACCAAACTTTTCTATAGAACAGCACTTTTTTGCTCTAGGTCACTTTTGATGTTTGATTGGTAGGAAAAAAAGGAAACCTTTTTCCTCAGAATGGCTTCAGATTTAACTATTTGTTTGTTTGTTTACGTTTTCGTGAAGTTTTTATGCTGCAAAGAGAGGCACTGAATCGGATGGATCTATTTTTGATTATTTTTTTGTGTACAAATGTTTAGAAATCAATCATAGTGAATGAAAAACGCTTAGAAAAGTGCAGAAGGCTTCACATATTCAAATTGCACGAATATCTACACCAAAAAGAGACACACGAAATCTGAAATCTGCCGCTGAATCTTAAGAAGCCCAATCGGATACCACATTACTGAGAGTATAACGTTGTAACCGAACTTAACTATATATATTTTCTATAACCGATCTTTTGTTACACATGAAATGAAAAATTCCTAGCCTAACCTGACTACATAATTATTTATGCTAAATGGGACACACTTTTAAAGGGATCTAAACAAAGATAGTCTCTTAGAGAATTCCCTCGAAAAAGGACGACTTTAAGGATTTATATGAAAATCAACGAGAAATAAGATAACATTCTCATTTTCAACCACATGAAAGACATGAAAGACATGAAACACAATATATTTTATTAATTTATAATGGCGAGAGAAAAGACTATTTATTTAAAAAAAAAAAAAATGTTTTAAATTGTGTTGACTTATTTTGTACTTGGTTTTTAATATATATAGGGTATAACTATTCACATCGAGCCGAAAACAGTGTTTTCGTCGAAAACTAGTCGATGCATTCACACCGAACACCAACTAGTTTTCGTGTTACGTTTCAATCAGCTGTGAGAGACTACTCGTGAAACTTCTGTGTAAACTATTTGGTTACAAATTTCGATCGCATTAATTAACAAATACAATTAATTCAGAGCGTTACAAAATAGTACTGGCCCATTAATAAAGTGTAGAAAATTGATTTGAATTTGAGAGTTGTGACATTTTTTCGGTCACTGAACCTGCTGAATATTGCAAAAGGTTGGAAGTCGATTTCGTAGAAAACGACTCGTTTTGAAAACTGAAATATGTATGGGAAAACTTCTGTTTTCGATGAAGTTTTCGATTGTTCTCGCGAAAACCCGGTTTTCGACTCGGTGTGAATAGGGTTTAAGGTGTAATGTGTTTTGTCGATGGCTGAGGTTAGCTCGCCCGATCGCCAAGATTCATTTCAAAGAAACTTTAACTTCAATTAGAGGAGTTTCCTTTTGTTAATTTTCTCTCACATTTACAATATTTTAGGCTATAATTAAAGCAATTTCTAAATTTGAAGTTCTAATTTAAACAATTCTTCAGCTATAGTTGGTACAGCTTAAACTAGTCCTTATCATCTGGTGTGGGAACGGCACGGTACTCGGTTGAGGTTCGAGTTTAGCGGCAGTGGCGGACTAAGGGGGGGGGGGGGGCGGTGGGGGCGGTCCGCCCCGGGTGGCAGACTAATAGGGGGTGCCATCAGTAACAGAAAAATAACTTTGCACACTACAAAAAATAAAAACACAAATAAAACAATAAATTTGTTTCCCAAATACCTACCTATATATATGTGCGCATGAATTTCGTTACTGGCCTATTCTCTTAATATAAGTAATATGGTAATAAAATATTTATCGCCCAAGAGCAACAACCAAGCATTTACCAAGCGTCGCAAGGAAAAAGGCTCAAGATGCTGGTTTGACGTTGGAAGAGGAAACACGAAGAGCCATGTTAGAATGTCAGGATACATTTTATACTGAACTTGTGCATCGATCTAAGGCCATGGAAGATATTGCGTCAGTTTTCTCAGCTCTTCAACCGAAAATATTGCTGTATGGAACGGAAGAAGAACTGCGGGCTGTGGTTCCAATGCTTACCTCGACATTTACAGAACTTACAGACAACAGTATCATATTGGAAATCCAGCGAATTCGGCGTCACATGGTAGCTTCAAAGATAAATTTAAAAGATGCAGAAATTTGGACAGCCTTTGAATTTTTAAGCTTCATTGTTAAGTGGGATTTTTCAGACTCTTTACCGAGTCTGTCATTGGAGATGAGAATTTATTTTACAATTTGCGTCTCAGTGGCATCGTGTGAACGAAGCTTTTCCAAATTAAAATTAATAAAGACTTATCTAAGATCAACGATGAGCCCAAATAGGTTGAATAATTTGGCTATACTTTCAATCGAAACGGAGCACACAAAAAATATAGATTTTAATGATATAATCGAAACATTCAGTACAATAAAAGCTCGTAAGCACCTTTAAATAAAATATTTGTTCGTGTTTTTTTCTTAAATTTTTCAAGGGGTGTAAGCTTGCTTTACCGCCCCGGGTGTCACTGCCTCTTAGTCCGCCACTGTTTAGCGGCACACGGGTTTGGTACGCTTCAACTCTAAAATTTCCTCAGTTATTAAAGATTTGTAATTCTTTTTATGAACACACAAAAACATTAGTTAGCATATGCATTGCACCAGCTGTTGTTTTTTGAAATTTGAAACATTGAATGCCTGTTGTGTGTCAGAGTCCGTTTGTATGTTGTTGCGGTTGCAGGATGCCCTAGAAATGGTACATGTACCAACTTATAAGAACTCAGTTTAATTTTTAAATGCTAAAGCTTAGTACGCAGATGGTCCGAAACGAAAAACCCCCACACAAAAGTGGGACAACGAAATCCTGAACGAAAAATTTCGCTCTCCTTTTCGTTTTGCAGTACGGAGCTGCTGCGAAATGATGGCTGAAAAATGGGTAGTTGTAATAGATTCCTTGGTACAATTCTCCACTCTCTTTTCACACACGTTTATTGTCCGGGACCTTAATTGCTTGCGAAAATGTGACATTTGTACTGCAGTTTTGCCAGCTTTTATAGGAGGTATGGAGCTCAACAAACTCAAAAATGCGAATTTTTTTGTAATTCATTAGAAAAAATATTCCCTGCGGAAATAATTAAACCAAATCAACTACCACTGATAGGATTCAATCAGAAAAAAATTCCTGACAGATGGAACAGTAAAGAAACTAAATATTTCAGTGGAATGATTTATTTTATTTTTTTTGTGGAATTAACAGAGAAGTTGATGGAAAGAAGTTTTTCGTACGGAAAAATTAAGAAAATTTGCTAATTTATTTTGATAACCTAACTTTATAATTATAAACAACATGTCAAGACCAAGATTGAGTTCAACCATCAAGTTTAAGTGGTCAAAAAAAACAAAAGAAAATGTTTACGGCTTCGTTTTACGTATGGCTATATGTAAGGGGGGCCTATAAGAAAAGAGTAAAGGACCATTCACATGAGCGCGAACTGCGAATAGGAGAAGTGCGAACAAATCAATTTAGCTGTATTTATGAACTGAAAATTTGCCATTTGTTTCACGACAAAAGCATTATATTTAGTTAATCTAACATCTAATCTAAGCTAGATTAACAATTACAGCAATTTTCCCGCGAATTGAAAATTCTTGCCGCGAGCTGTCACACTTTATTCATTATCCAAATAAAACAGTCGCGATCCGCAAGCCCGCGAATTAAAAATTCGTTCGAACTTAACCTTCAACTATGAAACTGATTCGCGACTAAAAAAAGTGTGCATGTGAATGAAATGCCAGAAACTATGAATATTCTCTTGTTCGCAGTTCGCAATTCGCTCTCATGTGCATAGTCCTTAAGTTTGCAATTGAAGTTTGCATTTTTTTTAAATCCTAAGGAACCTAAAAATAATCAATCCTTAAAGTAAATAGTCTTGATTAGGATAATTCCCAAATGACAATTTTAAGGAGCCAGCGGAAAGTTCGAGTATCCAAATCGGAGATAAATAGCCGGTGATGGCAACACTGCTACTTGTGCAGCAGCTGATGGAACTCTCCGCAAATTATTTTCCGCTGCCTTTTCGCAGACGTCTCGCTGTCCATTTGGAGACCACCGGAAAATTTCGTTTCGGAACATGTGCATACTACGCTTAAGTTCGAACGAATCTTTCATTTATGGGCTTGTGGACCGCGACTGTATTTTGTGGATTGCGAATTAAGTGTGACAGTTGTGCACTAGAATTTTCAATTCGCTGTAATGTAAATTTAACTATTTAAATCCATTGAGAATCAGGTTTATTTAGATTAGATGTTTGGTATTAGATCAAATAGCAATATTCAATTCATATAAATACAGTCAATTGGATCTGTTCGCAATTCGCGCTCATGTCAATATTCCTTTACGTTGGCCAAAATGCTATTATTGGATCCATTTAATATTGGAAGTCTACCGTTAACAATTCACTCACTCACTGAATTTCCCCTTTCATCGTAATACTTAAATATGTAAATAGCTTCAGCCGTGTTCCACATGTTGTTCTAAAACAATATGTCAGGTAAAATACCATCTACGGGAAAGTTAAAGTTTGCCAATAAAGAATCAAGGCAACGAAAAATATTTGTTTGAATCCAACTCTTGAAAAGAATCGTGTAGCGATACCTTTCAAATGGATGTGACACACTGTTACACTACGTAATTTCTAATCTTAGACTGATCAAAAGTAATCTTAGATCTATAATAAATCAATAAAAGAACTATTTCAAATGATGTATGAATTCCAACGACGCCGACACGCGACGTTACCGAGAAGTTGAGTAAAATGAGGGCTCGAAACAAATAGTAGTCAAAGAAAATGTACAAAACCGCTTTCAATACAATAGAAAAATAGCAATAATAAAGATTTGTTCTCGTAACATCTCTTTTTTCTTCCAGTTGGCTGATTCCCAAAGAGATGATATTGCAGTATTATACGACATTTGTATAATTATAAATAATAATGTTATCACCGATGTTTCGAGCTGCGGAATCGATTTCCATCGAGTAACCATTTCCACGTGCGTGTTTAGCTATTGAAGTGATGTGTTAAATAGGTGTTATACATACCTATACCCAGCCTTTTCACTTGAAATGAAATCGAAACTTATTTTCTATTTTCTATTATCAAAAAAAAATGCCTGTCAGATGACAACATAATCCAATACACATGGGAACTAATTACAGCTCAACTTAAAGAGTTTCTCTTAAATTGAACATTGTACTTAACTGCAACTTCAACGAAGAAAATACGTAAGAATTTTATTAATTTGGGACCAAACTTTCAATTATTGGGCAGTGTGGTACTTAATTGGTCGGCAAGGTTCAATGAAAGAAATCAATTTGATGAAGTTTCCCCACAAAGTACAGTTTCATACGACAATGAAATGAGAGCCGATTTGTGAATGCAATGACAGGTTAATGTCTGTTACACTGTTTGAGTAGAGGTATAGTATGAACATTGAAAGATTTATTATATGTGAAGAATTCATTCAGTAAAATCATTATGAATAGCCAAATGACTTTTGTAAAACTGCAGTCCTCGCTTGTCAAGTATCGATATGCATTAGTTGACTGGCCTAGCCTGGGCCTAATGGTTACCACTGGTCTGGAGAGTCAGGGAACGAAAATTTGGTCAGGGAATTTTATAAACGGTCAGGGTAGTTTCGAGCTGTGTACTTTATTTTTAAATAATAAAATAAAATGATTTTCTCTGAGCTGTGCCTACACGTTTGCCCAAAAATGTTTCTTTTACAGTGCTTCCTGATTTGTCGGTGCGGATTCGTTGCTTATTTTCTTGTACCAAACTCTCGTATTTCAAATAGTTCTTCCTGATTTTTCCCATAGAAACTAGATTGTATTTAAAATAGAGCAACATTTTATATTTTGTTCCGTCTTGCAAGTATTTTCGTTTGCCTACGGTTATATTTCGAAAGATGTACTAAAAATACCAAATCTTTTGTACTATTTCAGAAATAGTTTTAGGCTAATCCATTTTCTGCTTTTCTAGTAACAGAAATAATGTTATTATCAGAAGATCTCTTAATTTTTTCTCTGAGGAAAGTGTTTGTTTTTTTTTAATAAGTTACTCAAAAAAATTTAAATCGATGCATTTCCGAAATTTCGTACTGACTTGAGTTAAGTCCCACATTTTGTTAATCCGCGTTACTTATAATCATTTTTAGTGTCGAGTCAATATTTTTGAACTCACAATGGCGAACTTTTCAATACAAAATTGCATATTGTGACCAACAAAATATTTAGCCTGAACGTTAAAAATTTTTAGTAAGCTCCAATATATTCGAAAACCGGCGGCACTGACCTTTTACTCAGATCCGCGTCACACAAACCACTTTCTACGAAAATTCAAAGTCTGCTATTTTGCTGAACCAGAATATTTTGAGCTCGCATATTTAAAAAAAAAAGACAATCTAAGAATTGTGAATTTTTGATGTGTTGTTTATAAAAAGTTCAGTTAAATTTTTCTTTGTGCGGGAAAACCAAATAAATTTGGGTGCGATTAGTTGGCACATTATACTCGTACATAAACGTTCGTGGAAAACATCAATTGTATCGTTCATGACGCCATGATTCGGTCTATGAAAACGGGCTCATACATCTGATTCCGTTTTAGAACCATATTGCTGGCTTTTCTCTAAAGAAACACATATTGAATCATAAAGTCTTTGGTAAGTTTTGCACTTTCGGAGATCAAAGTCATTAGTTCTTGGTGTTAACCAAATGATTAATCTCATTCTTTTGTAGCGAAACTTATATAGTTATATTATGTGTCAGTCATTTTATGGCTTCTATGACAGCTTTATAGGGCATGGTTCTAAAGTGACCAAAGCATTCGAGACGTTGTACCCTTGTAAGCTTTATAATTGCTACCTCTTGGTTTGATGTAGTCTACCATATTGCAAATGCTTACCTATGTAATGACGGTCCTGATCATTCTTGTGTAGATTCAGTCTCCAGTGTGAATAAAATACACATCTACGTAATAGATAATGTATAAGACATGCATGCATAAGATTAGTTTTTTCTATATGTATTTGTAAGAAATGGTCAGGGAAAACTTAAAAATTGGTCAGGGATAGTCAGGGAAAATAGTGGCAACTCTGTAATTGCTTATGCTAGACCTACACAACATAAACCCGCTTTGCAAATAAGAAACACAACTGTTGCCAACACCCCGACTCCATATCAGATAATTTCTCTCATAATGCTCATCATGAGATGAAATGTCTTCTGAAGCCATTCTATTTGATCGTATAAATGGATGTGATCGATCTCTCTCTCTCTGCGATTATATATTGACACATATGTCTGACATGAATTTGGCAGACATTTTTTTTTGCTTCTCGTCTGGACATGTCTCATTTTATTGTCTCCTCATGGCGGTGGTGGTCTTTCGTGTAGGTAGTAGGTTTTTTTTTTGGTTTCGTGAAGAACAGCAGTCAACTCCTTTCCATCAATTTGTTTTGTCATTTTTCATCTAAGAGTTGTTAAAAAAAAAATTGTTTCTTAATTTTTATAAATTTATTTCTCGAAAAAAAAAAACTGAAATAATAACTTTTTCACTTAAAGATAAGTATCCTGCTCGCGCTAAATTTTGTCTCCCATACAAAAATGTCTACAAAAATAAAATTTAGCGAGACAATTTAGCAAAGCAGTATCCTGTTCGCTCGCTAAATTCTTAACTTCATATAGATGGGCCGATGACAAGTCTCCACTCATTTAGCTCGCGAAATAAATGTCCGGTACATTAAATCGAAGATAAATTCTGACAGAAGAAAAAGTTTCTGTTGTGTTGTTGCTGCCGGGTGAATTTATTATCTCAAACTATTTATTTATTTCTATTTCCCAAGCTGTGTGTAGTCAATATACATAGATTTTTTGGAGGAAACGCACAAAACGTTAGCGGTAGCGGTAGGCGCAAAACCAAAATAACCTTTTCATGTGGAGGAACGACCAACTATATGGAACTTGCAGGACTTGCTACTATAGCAATTATTTCAGCTGCTGCAGCAATTATAACATCTTCTTCAATTTTTCTTGTATCCATTGTTTTGCAGATATTTAAATATTGCAATGTCTTTGAAGTTTGAATTTCTTTTTACGTGTATAATTAAAATGATGTTTACCGATATCTGTCGTGAAGAAAAGGGTTTTGTCCCATCTATCATATTTCAAAATTTAGCGACCATTTATCTTTGCTTGTGGAGAAACGGAGTGGAGACTAGGGACGCTAAAATTTTGCGCGAGCAGGATACTTAGCTTTAATGGTAAACAAAACAAACAGATAGATAGTATCAAGTATCAACAACACATATCGTCAACTACAACCTCTCTTGCCGTTGTGATATACGATATAAAATGTCGGGGCATGGTTTGCCCAGCACAGATAAAAGAAAATTGTATGATATGTATATGTAGAATTGTAGATATAAGACATTTGAAGAGATCCTTAGTGCAGTCTACGTGTAAACCACACCAGAAAAGGCAAAACAAAAACGTTTGGTTAAAATTGCCTAATTTGCTCCTAGTGGACAGCGTTGCCGCTGAAATTTTTCAAAAAGGGGATTAAAAAGGGGCCCGAGCCGGAAAAAAGGAGCCACCATATAAAATACTAATAAAAAATTGAAAACAGAGCAACAATGACATTTATTTTTACCAAAAAAGAAACTCATTAGTCACGAAATACTTCTTTTCACATGTTTGCATTGCTTTTCGTTCAATAAAGAATAAAATCTTACTTAAACCGAAAATGGGGCCATTTTGATCATGTTTCAAAAAGTGGCGGCGAAGGATTCTGAACCTCAAAAAGGGGTTGAGCGCGTAGCATACTAATTGCACTCACACAATAAACAATATTGATTGGCTAGGTACCAAATAAGGCAAACGAAAAAATGTTTAATCACTAAATTTATTAATAAGCTTCGCCATGAATGATGAAGAAAACAAAACATGATGCTGCACTTCACACAAATTGTTTGAATGAAACATAAATGCCGATAGGTGTCGCTCGCATTCTTTAAGCATTCTAAAATTTGTTTTGCCTGTTTAACTAATCTGATATGGGCGTTGGGCTCTCTCATTTGATTGCAGTTGTTTCTCGCCTAGCCATGCCTTAACTGTTTGATAGTACGTCTGCCTAACTTGATTGTCTTGCTTAAAATGATTGATGGTTATTTCGGTGTACATTGCTCCATACAAACACGTGTAAATTTTGACATAGGCAGTAGAACAAAAACCATTTCGATTTCCTGCTATGTTTTTCATTATTCAGTGGGGGCACGCGTTTTCAAATGTGTGTACTTAAATTTGAAAAACACACAAAAAAACAGAGTTGATTGCCTAAAGCGACTCGGTGTGGAAACACACTAATTGAGTGACTTAACTTTAAGGACGCTGATCTTGCATTATTAGACAAGATCCGCCCGAACTGACTGTGCATGGATTTTTAGTATGATAAACACATACATATGTATGTGTACCTAATATATAGAGTTTAGTGTTTTTTTCAAGGGCGGGTAGACGTTGAAATGAAATAAAACAAGCTGTGTGTTAAGTATTAGTAACAAATTTATTCACAAGGTGGAGCGAAGGAGGAAAATCGAACCGAACCGAACTATAATTTCGCCCAAAATATAGAGAGTGAGTTGCTGTTGAGGTAAAGGAAGTTTCACGAAAAGTAAGATATATATTACCCCTGAAAGGGGTGAGTCGAAATGTGTGGGTAGAGTTAGAATATATACTAAATCAGTATTTTGGACCGAGGTATTATTTGTGTGAGGCGGACATAGACAAGATCGACAGTCGTGGTCGCCCGATTTTCTTAAAATGGAGGGTAGAATTTACTTTATTTTTCAAGAAAATCCGGTAACCGTATATTGACCTCCAACCGCTCCACGAAAAATATAAAAAGGGGTCCTTTATTAAGTGCCCGTGACAGACCTTTCTCAATATAGGTGCGAACATTATGAAACCAGGCAAAAAGATGAAGGCGTTTTTAGTAAGTGTGCTGTATACAGAACATTTATGTGTTTTTGTATACAAAGTAATTGATTATGAACGTTCTCTTTAGATACAGAACTGTTCATTATTATAATGAACGGATGGTCACCGTAGGTATAGCGTAAGGAGACCATATTTTTCCCGGCCAAACGAATGTTTAAATTTAGTTTTGTTGTTAATTCTAATTAAAATAAACGATTGGGTAATACTTGTTTCCAAATGGATGAATTAATGCATGCTTAGATAAGCAAGCTGTTTGAGTCATGCCAAATGTTGACGTTTTCAAATTTGGATATTAGTTCTGCTCACTGAATAGTGAGGGTGGCTTGGTGAGACCTATTTTTCAGGGGTGCAATGGGGTAAGTGCAATTGAATAATTGTAAAATCATCCGTAAATCATCAACGTCGCAAAGCATAGAAAAGAATACAGAAAAAGATTCAGTCAGGTTAGAGCTCAATATTGTTTGAACTTTCACTAAAAGGAGATCCAAATCAATAGATAGCAATGTCAATTGAGTATATTTTTTTTAACTAAAGGACAAACTTTGGAAAATATTAATCGGTTTTCATTTTCAGTAAAATATAAAAAAAACTGCTGAATTTATCTTCCGTCGAAATAATTGAAGTCGTTTTGGGAAATGAGAAATACTTTTAAAACTGTTACATAAGAAGTTCTGTGGCCACTCACCCCCTAATAAAATCAGTTTGTGCAATTGCCCCAAATGGCAACCAACACATTTATGAAAACGGCTAACGCTCTCTTAAGTGACCGTATCCCAACTACAGCTATTCAAACAAAACTGTTGTCTTAGTTTGTAGGTGAACGTGGACATTGTATTAAAGGCCGAATGATAGAACAAGCATTGCTATATATTTCTTTTATTTATACGGTGATTTGCAACGGTACCCCCTCAATCAGTACGTACCGACGAAATACTTAATTGCAGCTTTCAAATCTCAAATGCGAGTGCTTATCGAAACATAATCTTATTCATTTTAATTGCCGACAATCAGACACGTCTCTACGAGTACAAATTAGTTTTGCAGTCAGCAGATTGTTTCTGGCAAAGAAGAATTGGATAGTTGTTCTTTACTCAATACACTATCGGTATTCTACAGGCAGTTGCAGAAAATCAAGTACAGCATTATCCCTCCAATTCATTGGTAACGGAACTCTTTATTCCTTTCAGAGTCGCTGTATTAAAAAATAATACATTTGTCTCTTTTTTTGGCCGCATATAATCGTACCTACTGATGTTAACATTTTAATTTCCGAAGAGGTGCGCCGAACCCGGAATATGCTTTAAAAATGCTCCAAGTCTGGAAAGGTGTATAGTAATAAAGCAGAATAAGCATGAAATGATTCTCATTTTTGTTGTCATTTATTGTATGTGTGTCGGTTGTAATTAACTTTTATTGTTTAGAAACTGTTACCATGGTTTAACCAAAAAGACATGGAGACGAAAGTTTCTAACGGACGAAGCTGTTTATTTTTTGTTGTTGCTACCCAAGTGGGTTCTTAGGGTAAGTGAAACATGACTTAAAGAACGAAGTACATTGCTCTTGTAATTAATAAAACCATTTTTATTATCTTTTGCTGGTGTTCATAATGCTATATCTCCCCTCACTGCCAAAGTGTCAATTACTTTTTTCTAAGAAAAACTTGGTCTGTGTTAGGTACTCGTATTTAAACACAATCGTTAAAATATTATATGCATTCTTGCACCAGCTTCGTGCTATACAATTACAGGAAATTCATGTGCAAATTACCGTCTGATTTTGGAAAAGCAGAAATATTTCAAGGAACTGCCTACGGTTCGAATATGCCAGCAGTTCATATATAAATAGCGATACCACCAAAAATCGTTAGGCCTTACTCAAACCCTGGGCGCCACCTGAAAAAAATAAATCGCTTAGACATCTCTCTCTGGAGAGGCGAACTGACAATGCTTCCAAAGAAATGGCCCAGAAATGCTTGAATAGTTGTAGGCTGGGTTTACAGGATTTTGTTACATTTTTGCAGACTTTACTTACGCGAGTAGTCTGAGTTTGTTAAAGGTAGCGAACTTTTTACCTCAAAAAGTTGAAATTGGGAACCCAAGAGATGTGTGAAAAATTTGGTTCATTTGTGACGTCATCATCTTGTATTCGAAGTTTTAATTGTTTGTTTAATTTAACTAGTTGTACCGTTGTCGCCACGCTTGGTGCCCTTATGGACAGAAATTCAAAAAGTAACTTTCTTCGCGGCTATCCATGTTATTATAGGAAAGCATTGTCCAAATTTGAGTTCTTTAGGTCCAGCGGTTTGGTATGTGCGTCATCTGTCAGTCAGTCCTGGAAGTTTTTATGCATAGATTTGAACAAAATAAAATAAAACTAGGTACCTTATCTAAACTTAACTTTTGTAACAACAAATATTGAAACTAAAACAACATCGATGGATGAAATTATCGTTATATTATTATGGCCCCAATTTGAAGTAAAAAAACCGGCTACTATGTTCAAAATTATTAATAGAATTAAAAAAGTGTGTCGCTAAAATTGTCACTCCCTGTTGTGTCAGATCAGTAGATATTGCATAAAATCAAAACATACAACGAAAAATATAAAGCTATTAAAAAAATATAAAATCGAAGGCGAAGCTAGTTAATTGAGAAACATAATTTATTTAAATCGAATAGCAATCAATTTTTTGTAAATGTAAAGATTTCTTAACTTGTAATTGTGTCACAAAAGTACCACATGCAGAACGCAGTTTCTTACTTGACCAGAGACAATTTAGGAGAGAATGGCGATTGGTAAAGTTGACTCTGAATTAACGAAAAAGATGAAAAAAAAAAACGATCGCAAAATTCAGGGGGATCTCAAACGAAAAAAACATGAAGATACGAAACAATCGAAGAGACTCGAAAAAAAAACCTCCCAATTTCTGAAGAAAGTGAGGATGGCAGTGCTATTTCGATGAAGATGACAATACCAAATTTTACCCAGCATAAGACCGTCAATTCAAAAATTACAGGCTAGTATGAGGTTGAC
The DNA here is from genome assembly GCA_963082955.1 of Cheilosia grossa. Classification (NCBI taxonomy): domain Eukaryota; kingdom Metazoa; phylum Arthropoda; class Insecta; order Diptera; family Syrphidae; genus Cheilosia; species Cheilosia grossa. The sequence goes on along the minus strand of OY720145.1, from coordinate 27,266,478 downwards.
AAATTTAGCATCAGCCTGTGAGAGAACAGGAGTGTCCAACAGGTCACCATCAATCCTGGTAAGTTCTGTTCTACAAGACATTCTCATCGTTTCCTAGCTAGATTCTTCAAAAATAATTGACAGAAGCAAAATAAGACCAGAAAGAAAAAAATTACGTCAAAATCTTCAATGTCAAAGTGACAATATAACCGGCCTATACTTTAATGGAAGAAAAGACAAAATCATGGTTTTGGAAAAGATTCGCTCAAAATCATATCGGAAAATTCCAATCGAAGAACATGTTGTACTTTTTTCTGAGCCAGGAGGACAATATCTTGGACCTATCGCTCCAACTTGTGCAAATGCCAAAACAGTATCATCCAGCATAGTTAACTTCATAAAACACATCTTATGTATCGACATGCAAAAAAATATAACAGTTGGATGCGATGGAACTGTTGTCAACACTGGTTCTAAAAATGGTATCGTATGTCAGCTTGAAGCGGTCATAGGTTAGCCAGTCCATTGGTTTTATTGTTTGCTTCTTTTCATGGTACATATTGATGGCAAGGCCAATGACCGCGCTTTTCTGGAGCCCTTCGAAAAGCTCTCGAAAGTTGTGATAATTTGCCAATACAGACATTTTAAAAGATACCAGCGGAGCTTCCTGAAATAAGTATTGACAATATAAGCACGGATCAGAAATATCTGTATGAAATGTGTGAGGCAGTTTCTCATGGCAAAGTATCTTTAGATTTGGCACAATGACAGCCAGGTGAAATATCTCTTTCAATGAGGCTCACAACAGCTAACAGGATTCTATCACTTTATGTACAACTGCAAAATCTTCAACGAAATTAGTGATTCTATCTCCGTGCGCAATAAAACTATTTATGCATTTGCCTGGTTTCAAATCAAAACTAAACCCCCTTGTTTGGATGGAATAAAGCATATTTTGAGATTCTAAAAGCTTCGAAATGCCTGCCAAAAATAACTTAAGGCTGTAAGTAAGTATCCGGTTATAGAGCGCAACTATTTTGTTTTTTTTGTCATCCAGAAAACATTTTAATTGCTGTGTTAGCTGATAGCCGAAGCCATGTTCGGGAATCAGGGTTGAGGAACTATATAGTATGCCCATTTTTAAGAAAATTTCATAATATTTATGGGTTGCACACATTGATCACTTTTATGTCAAATTAGTGAAATTTTTAAAACTGAAGTACTTTGTAAATACTAATAGCCTGTTCTGCTCATGTAAATCTTTTATCTTTTGTAGGTAATTGAGTATTAAAAAGGGAACCAAAAGAGGAATTTGGCTGCTAGAAAAGGTGTCTGGTAGTACATTTTTAGGAGCACGGCTCCCTTCAAAGTAACAATCACTTACAGTTTTTATTTACCATATTAGGGAAATGAAAGAAACACTTTCGGATGCTGCTAAACCAGAACTTAACTCATAAACTAAGTATAAATAGACCGCCAGCTCCCGCACACCAACCCGATTCCCCCGATTTTGAAAAGAAAATTTTCTCTTATATTTCGTATATCCCTGAATACGTGTGAAGCAGTAAACAAACAATATTTCTAAATGGAGGGGTATAATGAAATACTGAGACTCAGCAGTCATCCTATTTCTATTTGTAGAAATTTTGCTGCCCGAAAAACCTGCACGGAAGGAAATCTAAATTGTGGAAATGAATCTGACGAAAAAACATTCGAACTATATTGCAACACAGTAAATGTCTACCAAAAAAAGATTTGCCTTTTAGTAAATTTTCAGTACCAATAAATAATCATTCTAATGTTAACAAACTGCGATATTTGTACTGAAGACTAATTTAATGTGATTTTTTTTTTCCGAATAATAGAAATTTTACTTTTAAAAGAAAGATTTATTTATAAACAAATCGATGTAATTTGAGTTCGGTAGGTAAATGGGGGAAATATGCCCACGCTGCGTGGGAAGATTTAAGAGAGGGGGTTCTAAAACACGGACTGAGAGTATAGGGTATTTGGTGAGCGGATGGATGCGTTCCAACAGTTTAAATTTTTATTTTTATTTAACCACAGAAAACATGTGTTTTGCAAAATGGTTAATAACTAATGTAGGCAACATTCATTCGTGGAAATAAAATAAAAATAAGACATTTTTGTTCCTACAATTGCTATTGCGTCTGTTTTCGCTTGTTTTTTTTGGCGAAAAATTATTTAGATTGAGAAGAACTTCTATAATTAAATAGTTGGCGCATCACGTTCGTAAAGCTTTTTCCCTATTTTTTTGTCGGGGATCGAAGATGGGATCCCTCGATTAGAAGTCCAACACACGAACCTCTAAGAAGCTCTTGAATGTCGAAATACGCGACTTTCTTGGCATTCAAATATTAAAATGGAGTTTGCGCGAGGAAACCAAATTAGAAAAGGAAATTTTTGAGCTTGTTAGTATTAGTACCCGACATCTCAATAACACATTAATAGAATCCGCCTAAACGTAATGCGCAAAGAACTTTTCAACACGGAAAAAAAATCAAAGCCCAGGCATCAGGAACGTAAATCACGTTATATAAACGTAAAACTATCATCAGCGTGGCAGACAAGATATTAGTAGTCTGTACACAACAACAGATCTTATTTTTTAGTAGGTGTTTTATCATGTCTGTTTCCCAAGGTCGAGAAGAGTAGAAGACATATTTGGATGCAACTATTTCTATATGAAGGAGGTTAGTATGAAAAATTCACTCTGAAATTAAACAGAAATGAAATTTGGCAAAATAATCTGACCTCCAACAGTCGAACACAATATGAATTGATTGACCAGGAAGAGAGTCTTATCCCTTAAAGAAGGGCTTGAAGGTTCAAAAAAAATTACTTCATGCTAAGCTTTCTTAAATACCTTGCAAACATCAAGTGCCCAGGTAAAACGAAGAGCCAAACTGTTCAAAGATTTATCTTTTTTTTATTCTCCGAGCCAATTTTGTACATGTTTTTCTTAGATCGACTTTAATGACACCGCATAATAATAATACCCGTATAATTCAGTCGAACATTTCGTTAATAATTTTTATTCAATCAAGCGAAAGCATAGTTTACACTTTACAGTACTCGTATCAGATATCTGTTTCATAGCTTAGTATGAGCAAGTATATCTGTCTTACCAACAAACTCACTTCTCTATATTAAATTGATTTGAACACATACACCTATACTATAATAATATTTAGGTCGAAGGTATGCAGAAACGCGTAGATGAGGTTTGTAATTGCATTCGTATCTATTGCAATAGAAAAATACATAAGTAGCGGCAGAGTAAAAACAGAAAACAGAAGAAGTTAATTGTATCTCAGCTGTGCTTTTAATAAAGTGCACTGGCCGCTACGCACTGAAGATTGGTGGTCAGGTTGTGAACGGCGCAAATTGCGGTACAACTGAAAATGAGAAGAAATCATTTCCATTAACCTATACAATGCAGCCAGGCAACCGAAGTAACAAGAATAGTTTCATCGACCGAAGAAACGAGGATAATAAAATTGGTGGTGATGGTGAGAAATGACAATGAATTTACGTCTCGAACTTAGCAAGTTTCGAAAACGTGTTTTAATATTTATAGTTTATGTAATTTGTGACAGTTAATCTGCGCCACATAGGATTGCAAAAGCCACAGACAGACCGGAGAAAATATGAACACCTTAAAGTTGCCAGCGAATGATGTGACAGGAAGCCACAAAAAAACTAACCGTTTAATTTATCCAGCCCCAGCTGCAATCACACAACCATTGCTCTAACGTAATAAATAATCTACGAGATATGAGGTCCAAGCTAGATAGTTACTGAGAAAATGGAGACTTGTTTCCTATTTTTTTTTTTTTTTTGTTTCGACTTTTCAGATTACAGCAAAGGTAGACCTAATGAAAACTATTAAGAATTGTGACATCCCTTTTGTTAATGACTTCAATCACTATTCACTCTTAGTCTCTCTGCCAGAGAGGATGGATACATTTTTAACTCTCTGGGCTACGTAGTAAGATGTTAGAGAAAGGTATATTGTTTTCGTACCAAATTTCAAACTCGAGAGGTTAATCAATTCTGAACTCAAAAAAGCGGGTCGCAAAATTCTCTCCGTCTGTCCGTCCGTATGCTCTACAGTCTAAACGATCTAACGATTCCAACCAAAATTGATATTTGGGCTTAAGTAGCTGGGGATACCATGACAGCTTACCCAGTTTTTGGCTAAGAACTCGAATAATGGTACTTTTTGAATTTGGGCCTAGGTATGTGTATCGAAAACGGTCCATACGATTGTAATAAAAAATAATTTCTAAGGTAATATTGGCATTTCTAACTATATAGCGAAGATAGTTTTAGTCTCTATTATCGTACAATAGATTTTTGAAAAAAAGTGACTTTTAAAAATTTGGTTTTCTTTAGTTCACCGGAGAACGACCAACGATTTTGACCAAAATACATACTTAGAGTAAAATTGATGTTTCCAAAATTATTGCGTCCTTAATTTTCAAATCAAAGACTGCTCATATCTCAAAAATCCCATTTTCGATATATCCCAACCAATATTTAGTGCCCAATTTTCACCTAAATAGGTAGTTCAATAGCATTTTTCACACTAAATATTGAAAAATTGTTAACTATTTTTTCTTCATAATTTTACAAAATCGGCTCTTACGACTTTGAACAAAATACATACTTAGGATAACAAAATAATTCGAATTAAGAATCCATACTTTCTTTCTCTCAAAAAATGTGAATAAATCCGTGTTTTAATTATGTATTTCTTAAAAATGTCTTCCCAATTTCCAATCTGTAAAACTCAATAGCGTACTGCTAATAAAAAATAAATTACAACTACGAAAAACGTATTTTTAGCAAATATTTCCCACCTCTTTTCAACCAAATAGAATATGCACCTTAAAATAATTGCAACCACTTAGAATTTCACAATTAGAACTGAGTGCTCATGCAATTTCAAAAACATATCCCTGAATTCTTACATAACATTTCTATGTAAAGATGTCAGTCTAGGGTGAACTCTACTTCAAATTCCAATCATAGACACCTTAAACCAGCAGATTAGAAAACTTAACTCCTCCTACTCAAAAATCTTGTAAAGGGAACAGGTCCGAGGGACCCAAGGCCTACCTTCTCACAACCATTCGTTTAGTGTGAGTTTCATTTTTGGAACGAAAGGAAGGAATCCACAATTTTATGGCGATTTCAAACGGCTAATTGAGAAGCTCTTTCAAGACAGTTATACTCTCGGATGTTTGTCAGACATTCGCGAGAGGTGGCGCAGTGGAAAAAAACCCTAATTTGGGTTTAAGCGGGATTCGAACCTGGGACCCCTCTCTTAGAAGTCCAACATACTTTTTTACTTTCATTCTCAATGCAATCTCATCGATTGGTCACCATCCTGATCGCGTCCATGGGCGCCTGACAGCCGCCCACAAGGGTTCATCAGTGTCACCGAGACTCGAGCGAGGCTGTAAGCGTCGTTCGAGTCTCGGCAGCACTATCATGTTGGCTAGCCCGGCACCTCCCAAAGACCCCCTACTCTAAGCCTACACCTACAAACTTAATACAGCTTAATACTAGGGAGGATGCTACGTTAGTAGCGCACCGGCCCGGGAGAGCGTATCAACCCTCACCTCTTCTTCAAGCCACCAAAATTCGGTGAACTGCTTTAACATATCGACCCTGTCCCGATCCGCAATTGCGGTGCTAAAACGGAGGAGCTCCTGAGCATTGGCGGCATAGCCGTCGTGGATGAGCCGCTTATCCCTCGCGCCGCGGTGGCTGTGGTACAAAACCGGCACACCATCTTTTTGCTGGACTAACCATTTCATGTCTACATGAAGAAATGCCTCAGGCGGGATAAAGCCAGACCGAAGCGTACTCTCGTGGTACATTAAATTGGGGTAGTAAGCCCGTGAGATCAGGTTATTATCGCTGACCATCGCCCTTGCGACGTGCCTCCGAATCACCTTAATAAGGAAATCGTCAATCCTATTCAGTCGGGCCCCATTGTATAGGGTCCTGTTGGGATAATATTTTATGTACTGAGATTCAGGAGTTCTAAACAACCCTAGACAGGCCCTGAGACATTGTCTCTCAAATACCCGAATCTTTTCCATATAGGACGGCGCTATATTGAACCACACGGGACAGCCATAAGCGATGATAGGCCTTATAAGGGCCACGTAGCAAATCAAGTTGACTGCTGCGAAACAGCTCCTTGTCAGAGCGTAGGCCCTTTTAGCCCCAGCAAGGCAAGCATATATATGTTTGTCAAAATACAGATACTGGTCGAGCCAGATACCGAGACACCTCACCACGTTTTTCACCGCCAATGGTCGTCCCTGCTGTCCAATAATTGTTAATTTTCTCCAGTTTTTTCTGGTATCCCCAGATGCCCCAGCCAATGTAGTTCTGAACAGGATTGTTTCCGTTTTTTGAAAATTGATTTTCAACTTCCAATCATCGCAATACATCTTAATTTGCTCGAAGTCACGCTGCAGAAGGATGTTAATAACCTCGATTTTTGGTCCTGACCTGTACGCCACTAAATCGTCCGCGTACGCTATAGCATGTCTGAGGGAACCCACCAGATAACTTGTGTAAATATTAAACAGGACCGGAGAATTCACTGCTCCCTGTTGTAAGCCGTTTTTAATTTCGAAAACCCTGCTCGAAGTCACGTTGCCAGCTTTGACAACGAACTTCTTTCCCATAAGCATGTCGTAAATCATATACAGCAAAGGTTTTTGAATGCCCAATCTGGTCAGCTTATAGAAGAGCCCTTCCGCAACCATACGGTATCGAAGGCCTTCTCAAAGTCGACCAGGCAGGCACCCGTGCATTGCTTCTTACTTTTATCGCACTGAATATCGGAAACCAGTTTCGACGCGGCATGAATAGTGTCATGCCTCGCTCTGAAGCCAAACTGGTTGTCCGGAATAATCTTATTTTCCTCAACCCATTTCAAAAGAGATTTATTGACGACTTTCTCGAAAACCTTGCTAACATTCGGAAGCAAACTAATTGACCGGAGATTAGCAGGGTTCGTCCTATCTTTATCCTTTTTCGGGATAGGGTGTACCACCGCTATTTTCCACTGCTCCGGAAAATATGCATAATTCAGCGCATTGTTAAATAGCGTGGCGAAGACATCTATAGCCTCTAGCGGCAGGTGTCTTAATACGACGGTTGGTACACCATCAACTCCCGCCGACTTTTTGTTTTTAAGTCACCGGAGTTCATCTCTACTCACGAACAGATGAGTATTTGCATCCGCTATTTCTTATTGCATTACTATTTCTTTTACACCATTTAATGTTTACACTTTTCCTTTTGACAGTTCGGCAAATGTCAGTGTTACTGACTGTCCGAAGCTTTGCTTCAGTGTTGCTAGAGATGTGTGTGTTCACGATCTGATAAATAGTAAAATTTCGCAATTATACCATGTTCCCACCAAACTGAAATCGCGAGATTTCGATGAATTTTTACTGAAATCTCGTAAGTCGTTCCCACCGAGTTGAAGTGATTTCAAAAGTCATAAGCTGTCAATTTTGAAGTGGCTGGCAAACAGCTGTTTGATTTTTTATTTTTTTGATTTTTTTGGCGCTTATTATTTTGACGTACACAATGAACAAATGAACACAAAATAAACCAAAGTTCATGCTGTAGGCTTGTTCGGTTTGATCACCTCTCACGGGCGGATGAACTCAAAGGGATTTCGACTAGATTTCGCTGAAATCCCGAGATTTCGGCACGTCAATAATGTATGGCGAAATCTCGGAGATTTGGAAAGATTTTACGAAATCTCGCGATTTCGCTTGGTGGGAACATGGTATTATACTTACTTACGCATCGTGAATATCCCTATCATCATTTTTTTGTCTCAATATGTATTTGGGTGGTGTCATGCATTCGAGATCAAAAAGAGAACCATCCTATAATATTATGTAGAGTAAATGTACATCAATAATAGTGTAATAAAACACTTTTTAAGTCACTAAAAGCTTTTTGTTAACCCTTGTCCGGGCAAAAAAATATTACTTACCCAAACGGACTCATGTGTCCGATAGACACATTGTTGAAAGTTTAATGAAATATAAATATTATTTACTGTCAGTGATAATTTAATTTACTTTCCTGTTGTATGTAGCATATTAAACTATTTATTTTCACAAATTGAGCAAATTTTCGACCCCTCGTTGTGCCAATTGCACATGTATTTCTTGCAAATAACACAAATTTTTCTTACATGTTCACATATCTTGAAAGCAGACCATACGATTGTAACAAAAATTGATTCCTAAAGGAAAATGGTCACTTCGAACTTAATAGCAAACTCAGTTTTTCTCTACAATAGGCGTGTTTTTTTTTGAGCTTCGATCTCAGCAAAGCAAAGTAAAGTAGGATTTTCAACACGCAATTACAACAACTACGCTCTACTTGACACTTCGAGGCAGCGTTGCCAGTTTGGGGGTTTTCCCCCCAGATCTAGGGGTTTTTTTGGCCGACGGGGGGAAATCTGGGGGGAAAAATTGTTTGGGGGGAAATCTGGGGGTTTTATTTTGTAACTGCGTTCAATTAATTTCTTTTTTTTTTCTCACTAAAAAGCATCGTAATAGAAAGCAACTGCACCACCAACAAACCAAATCAATGTATATTCGAGTACCTTACCTATGTCCGATGTAAACATGTCTGGCAATTCCATTCCATTCCAAGGCATTCCAATATTCATTGAGAAGTGCCAGTGTATTAATTAACCCCTATCTAAAGCTACATGCATCACACACTATTGCGTTTGCAAAAAGTTCACAATCATTTGGGTGGAAGGAAGCAGAGCGAGACTTTCTTGGTATTTTCTCTTGCCAAATTTCAAAACAAATTTCTGATTGTTCCCCTTCTGATCAAATGATTAAAATGTTCACATCCGAACAGATGTACAAAAACAAAAATGAAGACGACTTTAGGACTTTTTTCTGAAAATTGATTATTTTTACTTATTTCTTATAAAGGGTGATTTTTTAAGAGGTTTAGAACTTTTTTTTAAAAAAAAACACAAAAAATTCGAAAAAATGAATGAAATATTTATTTGAATCGATAGTTTGAACCTTGCAATTTAATGTTTAAAGATAATTTCATGCAAATGACCGCGGCTGCGTCTCAGGTAGCCCATCCGCTGAGTCCAATTTTGGCATACTCTTTCACACATATCGGCCGGTATCTCACGAATGAATGCATGGATGTTGGCTTCCAGTGCGTCAATCGAAGCGGGCTTGTCCCTATACACATTAGCCTTGGCATACCCCCACAAAAAATAATCTAATGGTGTCAAATCGCACGATCTAGGCGGCCAATTGACCGGCCCGAAACGTGAAATTAACTGTTCACCAAACTCGCCTCGCAATTGCGCCATTGTTTCGCGTGCTGTGTGGCATGTGGCACCGTCTTGTTGAAACCACATATCATGCAAGTCAAGAACTTCCATTTCGGGCAAAAAAAAGTTTGTTATCATCGCTCGGTAGCGTTCACCATTGACAGTAACGCTGCGATTCGCATCATCTTTGAAGAAATATGGCCCAATAATGCCGCCGGCCCATAAACCGCACCAAACAGTGGCTTTTTCGGGATGCATTGGTAGCTGTTGCAATGCTTCTGGCTGATCTTCACTCCAAATGCGGCAATTTTGCTTATTTACGTACCCATTCAACCAAAAATGAGCCTCATCGCTGAACACAATTTTTCGATAAAAAAGCGGATCCTCGGCCAGCTTTCCAAGAGCCCATTCACCAAAAATTCGGCGTTGTGGTAGGTCGGCTGGCTTTAGTTCTTGCACCAGCTGTATCTTAAAAGGCTTTACGCCCAAATCCTTCCGCAAAATTTTCCACGTAGTGCTGTAACAAAGGCCTAACTGCTGGGAACGGCGCCGAATCGACATTTCGCGGTCTTCTGTCAAACTAGCTGATACGGCCGCAATATTTTCTTCACTACGCACAGTACGTAAACGTGTTGGTGGTTTAATGTCCAACAAAGTAAATTTGGTGCGAAATTTGGTCACAATCTTCCGAATAGACTGCTCAGAAGGTCGAGAATGCCGATCATAAAATGGAAGCAGCGCGCAATGAACATTTCGAACCGAGCACGAATTTTGATAGTAAAATTCAATAATTTGCAAGCGTTGTTCATTTGTAAGACGATCCATGGTTAAATTGCAAACCAAACTGAAGCTGTTTGACAGTGACACAAGGTACTAAACACACGTCAGCTGTCAAAACCAGTGTTGCCAAAACCAAACCAGCTAAAAAATCACCCTTTATTATTCTTATCTTGAAACCTGAATTCTTTTTAAATACCTTATATAGATACATACCTACAAAAATTAAAAAAAAAAGTTCTTTGTGTTGAATAAACTTTTTGCTTTTTAAATTTATTTTTATTAAAAAAGAAATTTAGGGGTTTTTTTCTTGAAAATAGCTAAATCTGGGGGTTTTTCAGATTTGTCTGGGGGGAAATATATTAACCGTCTGGCAACGCTGCTTCGAGGACTCACGGTAGTTTACTTTGCTTTTTTGTTTTGCTGAGATTGAAGCTGAAAAAAAAAACAATCCTACTTCCAATCATAAACCAGTGTCACGCATCTATTCTATTCAAAAATAAAAATTAGATCGGTAAATGGATACTCCTTCTACACTTCTTCCTGCTCTAAAATCGTGTAAAGTGTAAAAGCTTATAAAAACAGAAGGCGCTTGTAACAATCTAACCGGAAGCAGAACTTGTGACAATTGTCTGTTACTGACAGCTTAAACTTATATACATCCCACATCCATCGAGGTATCCGTTCGGAAAAATTCCGATACGAAAGTCAAATCTCATCGCAACTCAAATTGAACAAAACAATGAAGCATACAAACCTGTCCATTTTACACTAAAATATTCCGCATCAATTATTAGTTGTACCTACCTAGCTGTCAAAAGTAAGTGATATAACGCGGTTTAACGCAGTGAACGAGAAAGTTTCGTTCGACCCAGTCGTGCACATAATTTTATAATGCAAGTCTTTAGATCACAATTTTAGCTGAATATGTATGAATGTCTCAAAGACCGATCTAATTTTTAAAATTAAGAAACTACAAACTATTCAGTTTTTGCACATTTTTATACATAATCATGGAGTGCATTTTCTTTCAATTTGTAAATGATAATTTGTTCATACCTGTGGTATAATTTAATATTTTGTTTGATTCCCTTTTTGTATTTTTGTTTGTTCTTTTTGAAATAAGATCTTGATATTTTTTTTTGCTTCAAGTAACTAGTTTAGTAAGTCTGACTAGATGTGTCTCGGTTTTGATTGGCTGGAATCGGTCATGTGAGCAGCTGTTTCAGTTGACTTTATCGAGGGCTAGCGGACGAATCTAGTCAAGAAATTCGCGACTGAGTACTAAGTTGACAGTTCGGATATGTGGATGACATAGGAAAAGTGACGTTCCCGACTAATCTAGTTTTTGCGTTCAGGTTTACATCTTATGGCAACCAATCTAGTCTACTTGAGAAAACTAGAATCTTGAATGTGCCCAATAGTTATTTTCTTACTTACATTTGAATTGATAAATACACTCATCGGCGAAAGTATTTCGACAAAACTTAAAGTTAAATTCAATGAATTCTAGGAAAAAAAGATAAATAATTAATACACAGTTTGCTTACTTAATTAGCAGGTGAACATATTCCATTTTAATTTTTAAATGCATTAAAATAAATATATTAACATGAACAAATTAACTTTTTACTTCGGCACAACTATTTTGACACACATAAGTTTAGCTTGAAAAAAAAAATATATTAAAATACAAATTAGAAAAGGAAAAAAAATAAATCATGTTATAACAAAATATATCTGCTTTCGCCTGAATAATATTCTGTTAATGTCTTGCAACCGTTTCGACGAGTTTTTGAAGCATTTTTGCAGGAACGTCATCCCAAAGCTTTGTCACTTCCAAAACGATCTTCCCTCCGCTCCGTGACAGAAAAATTTCATGTTTCTGATTCAATATCCCGTAAAAGTTAAATCACCATTGGGCTTTTGTGACAAGGAGCGTTATCCTGTTGGAGAATAAATGACTGCCCGATTAGTCTATCGATAGATGGGAATGCGTTATTATTTAAAGTCAGTGCTTGATCATCGTTTCATCGATTGGAACCAAATCTGCGCAACCTTTGGACGGAATACAACCCTAAAACAAACTCGCAACCATGGTCGGAACGACTGGTGCGTATCTTTCACGGGATAATTTCGGCATCCGAATAAATGTTCTTTACGGTGGTCCATGAGGCTCAAATTAACTCTCTTTCGTTCATAATACCCGGTTCCACTTCTTAATTTTTAAACTCTTGGGCGAATTGTTGCCTCTTTATTTTGCTTTCGTATAGTTATATACGGAACTTTTCTTACAGGATATGTATCCAAATCTAGTTCAGCAAGGCGCCTCTGAATTATCCTTTCGATAATCGGGTTTTCAGCATGTATTTTTTATTTCAAGCTTGAGAAATTCAGCAGTTAAACTTGGCTTTTTAACAAACTTCTACAAAATTCATCTGCCATCATTTTACCTTCTTGGGTATAACTTTTTCGTTTTTTTTACACCCGAGAGAGGTAAATTTTGCACTGAGATCGTTCTTTTGTTTGTTTTTATTGATCTGTATATTTATAGCTAGCGTCGACATATTTAATTCTTCCACTACTTTTTTACCAGAAAGTCCGCAATCATATTGACCTGCAAAAGCTAGTCGGTCTTCCATATTAAACTCTGTCGTTTTCCCCATATTTTAATCAAAATGGATTGAAACAGTTTCTGTAGGTACATCGAGCAGTTGGTCCATTTCGTATGTGATCGTCCATATATTTGGTGTACACAATAAATCCATAATATTTAATTTAAATTCAAACGATAACAATATATGTCGCACAAACAAACCTTAAAATAAGAGTTTGTCAATACTTTTGCCAGTCAAAAAATCATACTTTAACCACAAAAGTGATAACTGTAGACAGGACCGTAGCGGTTAGGAATTATTTGCCTTGAAAAGCGACTTGCATTTCTGTCAAAATACTTGCCGATGAGTGTACATTCGCCTCTTGTCATCTCGGCAACTAATTGAACTCCATATTCTATAATATATGAGAGTTTAGATAGGTACCTCTACCTATACATGTAAAATCTGCACCTTGAAATTTGTATATTTATTTCGTTTAAAGCTGCCTTGATGTGAAATACAGAATTATTATTATAAAGGGTTTTTCAATAAGAGCGCTACAAAAGTTTTTTTTAAATAAAACAAAAACGGTTTGGATATAAATGAAATTCTTTATTCCTATGAAAGTACGTTCGATGCCATTATGTATGGAACTCGATTTCTTTTGCATGGCCATCACGGGCAGGCTTGCAGAAGTCCAGACGCTGAACCCAATTTTAGACGGTTTTCAAGCATAAATCGGCCGATACTGCTGCAATTTCACGTTCGATATTCGTACGAAGTTCATCAATCGTCGCTGGCTTGTTGGCATAGACCATAGACTTGACGTAGCCCCACAGGAAATAGTCTAACGGCGTCAAATCGCAAGCCCGAGGCGGCCAAGCGACTGGACCATTTCTTGAGATAACACCTTCTCCAAACTTGGTTTCCAATAAATTGAATGTGACATTCGCTGTGTGGCTTGTGGCGCCGTCCTGTTGGAACCACATGTCCTCCAAGTCCATATCATCCAATTAGGGCCAAAAATATTCGGTTATCATTGAACGGTAGCGATTCCCATTCACAGTAACGTGCCGGTCTTGATCATCACGGAAGAAGTACGGACCAATGACGCCGCCGGCCCATAAACCACACCAAACCGTAATATTTTCGGGATGCAATGATGACTCATGGAGTACGTGTGGATAGCTGCCTGACCAATACCGCATATTTCGTTTATTGACGAAGCCATTCATCCAGAATTGAGCCTCATCGCTGAAGATGATTTTTCGATGTAAATCCGAATCATTTTCAAGTTGTTGCTCAGCCCAATTCACGAACATACGACGCTTCTGGTCAAGCTGGTCAAGCGGCTTCAGTTCTTGCGTCAATTTAATCTTGTAAGGATGTAGGCCAAGATCTTTTCGCAAAATTCGCCACAACGACGTCACAGAGATGCCCAACGCTTGAGAAAGACGTGTGAGAGACACATTTGGGCTTTCTTCAACTGAAGCCTCAGCGGCAGCAATATTCTCGACACTTCGGGCACTTCTTTGTCCCACTGGCACTGGAACATTTTGAACTGTGCCTGTGGATTCAAATTTTTCCACTAGACGCTCAATTGTTGATCTGCTAGGACGATTATGACGACCACAAATTGGACGTTGCGCTCTTAACGTTGAGGCCACTGACTCCGAATTTCGGTAGTAATAATTTCGACTCGCTGTTGGCTCGTATATCTTTCCATCATGAAATGGCAAACCTTATTGAAGAGAACTGTCAAAAGAGCGACAAGAAATTCGGCGTCGTTTGCTGTCCCTGTCTTTCTACTTTTGTAGCGTCCCTGTTGAAAAACCCTGTATTACTCACCGTTGCCTCTTAATGGGTAACCTTTCATGCATTTCACCTGCTTCAGCACCCAGACTACGCTTGCAGACAAAACCAAGTGCGTGTTTGATATCAAACTACACGTATCCAAGGATAAACTTCACTATCGGCTTAGACTTGAACCCTACCTGATGTCAGGCGATACATCTTAAGGTTGTCCAAACGGTTCATTTACAATAAAAGGCTTCTGAAAAAGATGATACCCCGAAAGGACTACGTCGACTGCCGACTGCTGACATCCGTTAACTCTGAAGCTCTACCCTCTGATTTAGTCCTTCCTCAGTGCTTAATTAACAACCAATACACTCCTAGTAGTACCTGAGTCACCAAACGTCTTATTTTTACGTAATGGTAGCATAACCACCGATAAATTTGCAATGTTCCGACAAACTAATTTAAGAGAACCAGAGTCAACTTTCCCGACTAATTGCAATTGTTTTTTTTAGCTAAAACAGTCTCAAACCAGGTCTTTGCATAGGTATACCTATTTTTTTTTATATCGCCGAACCCCCATCTGCAATACCACCATCACCATGGACTAAGTTGGTTGAACTGACAAAGAGGTATCAGTGGGGATAATAGAAATTGCATTCGGTAAACACAGTCTGCCGCAATGCACTCGATCAGTTGCAGATTTTACTTTCGTCGATTAAGACTTCAAATAAAAAACAGACTCGTTTTCGCATGTGAAAAAGTGTGCCAAAAATAGATTACAAAATAACTATTTGTTTAAAAAGAAAAAAAATGTTAATAGCGGTGAACTATTGCTAAGAACATATTACTTGAATTCCTTTACGTTGCGTCAGTAAATTTTTATATAATGTGTGCAGATTATTGTGGGTAGTTGCAAAAACGTGTGCTAAGTTTCCCACTCTAGTTGAAAATGGTGTAAATTGCGTAACCTGTTTTAATTGTGAAAGTGAAAATTGGAAATTTACGTCTCGGTATCTGGGATTCATCTGAGGAAACGAATAAAAATTCCGGATACAATAAATGACTATTGGATAAGCTAGGTAATGTCTATTGGTTAGGTTTAGCTAATGTTTAATGCAATTCACAATAAAACTCAGAGGTTAACAAACAATTTGAAAATAAGTTACTTGAAAATGTAGTTGCCAATAAGCAGTTTCCACTTCACCAGAATGCATCCAATATTGTTATGTAATTTCTCGTTCACTGCGAGTGTTGAATGTGGCAATCATTTGAGTAACACTTTTTGGTCAATTGCCCAAGTAAAAACCAGATTTGGCAAGTTATACAATGTTTGCTGTGTGATAAACGAATATTCCGATTTAAACAGAGATCGGTGAGTCATGAGGTAGTTTGTCCTGGCTGGCAAGTAGACGAAAATGGAGAAATGCTGGTTGACAACCAGCAGCCAACCAAAGTGGATTGTGACGGCTGCTGATGGTGTTTTAAACTAAGTCCAGCGTCAAAATTTATATCAAGTAAAACAATAAACCTCTAGGCACGTGAACATGTCTGGGACTCACAGAAAGAACTGATTCCTGAAGTGGTCGTAAGATATCAAGCTGCTCGCTAAAGTAGAGTTTTTTTCAACAACCACCAAGCGATGTCGATAACTTATACTTGTCTCTCTCGGCGTAGGACTAAGCGATACATAAAGATTTTCAGTTGGCTTAGAATCGAGCCTTCTTAAGACAAGCCGCAATACGCCGTGTGATGTAAGTACGCCTTAATTCCCTCATGAAGGCCATTGAAGAGGACTACGTTCACATAATTTCACTGAGACAGTTCAGTATTTTTAATTAGTAACTGCAGCCTAATGCGTACCCAACTTTAAAGATCACAAGCGGTTTTCATGTTGAAGGTTATTATGGCACGAAACCACTATAGATAAAAAGTTTGCCAGAATTTCTTTTTAATTTCAAAAGTATACAATAAAATTATTTTACCATCCCGGAAGAAATGCCCTCGCCAAAAGCCTATTTCAATTGTTTACCAATTAACTCAGACTGCGTTTTAGAAGCGATATCCATGGCTCTTAATGTATCAGCTTACTATCTTATTATTATTATTTTATTTATTTATTTTTATTTGTCTTAAACATTTTCAAAAACCAGCCTTTGCCTCTCTTCTTTCGCAAGAAAATATGTTTTTTTCTATCTTCGATCCTATTCAATTCAAATTCTAAATTCTTGATCGGAACTAGGAAGATAATTGGAGGTAACAAATTTAAAAATGCTGCACTACAGTATCTATAGTTTTTATTGACAACAGGAACAACAATTTTCCCTGAACATTCCTTTCTTTCTCCTTTCTTACAGCTTTTACTTCTCCCCATCTTTCTATTTTTCATTCTTCTAATCTTATATGTTAGTTTTATTTAAGTTTTTATTTATTCTTCAAAAAACATGTACTAAAAAAGACTATGTTCTTATTTGTACTTTCCTTTATAAATAAATTGAATTGGAAAATAATAATAATAGAATGAAACTTATATCGCGTTCGGACACGCGGGAGGAAACAAATAAAAACAAACTAGATAGACTGATTTGTAACAACTCAACTCTTTATTATATTTTCTTTTCCTTTTCTTACTTAAACAGTTGGTTTATTTGGAAATACTAAAAATCGGCCACAATTATTGGTTTTCTTGGAAATACAAAAGGTTAAAAATAAATTATAATTTCAATAATCATCTACAGCTAGCTTTCAATAGGCAAACCTTAATGCTAGTGTCATTGCTTTAATCCGATATATATTAATTCTAAGTATTGAAATTGAACTAAAAGAATGGGCAATTCTCTGGCGGGAATTTTTCGGCCGATTTTCCGTTACTTGCCTGCAAGATATATTTTTATGGGGTGGCAAATGCTAAGTGCATTAATATTGTTACATAGTCATTCATATTGACGAATGTCAGGTAACTTGGAAAATTCCGGCTCACCAACTCACTCACTCACACCTCGAGTGAGTCAGTAGGATTTTCAGCACGAACCTATGCTCTGATTGACACTTCGAGAACTGACAGTAGTTGCTGTATAATTGCGTGCTAAAAATCCTACTTTACTTTGCTTTGCTTTGCTGAGATCGTAGGTCAAAAAAACAGGCATATTGTTAGCTGTTTCACTACGAATTGGAGCAAAGAGGATGTAAAGAAGTTCTGTAATATTCTAGAGAAAGAAGTGAACTGTGCTAGACCTCCAATGAAATCGGTATTAGTGCAATCTATTTAATTGCTACGTACAATGCTTGTGGAAACTCTAAGGCATTGGATTTATCTCTTAAAATTCTTCTGTTCAGTTTCACTTAATTTTGTTCTTGTTGAATTTCTTCCTCGGCTGTGCATTTTGTAAGCTACACATAGTTTTGTTTTCTATTTTACCGAATCTAATACTTTCTTTACTAAAATACGGATAATACCCAATTCGCGTCTTTGCAATTGCAAAATATTCCAAAATATGAGCTTAATTCACAATTGAATACATCACAATTGACATCTATCAATGCATTCGAACATATTTTCGAAAAATTCCAGGGGAAATAAATTCCGATGGAAAAACAGTTGTAGTACGAGCTATAGTCTGAATAAGTCTTCAAACGGTAATTGTTTACGAAGGGCACATTTCTCTAGAGCGATTAAATCGGTGACAGGTAGGCGGATACAGATTTACCGGTAAGCTAGGTCCGCCACAAAATCGACCACTTCCTAAAGAGCGACAAGATCAAGAGTAGAGCAATTAAATAGCAATTTTGATGACTTCAAGTTTTCTATATCTGGCGGCTATATCCATCGCGATGCCGTGCAGGTTGTTTAACTGCTAATGTGCTTCGATTGAGGTTGGATGTCAGGAATACAACCAAAACCCCATGAAACTAGCTATACCCTGCCGCATTAATAATATTAATTTTAAAAACATTTTAGCTAAGGAAAATAACGTTTGAAATGTTTTTTCCCCTTTTTGTTGAATGCTTCCAGCAGGGTACATTCGTCCATTTACCAAATTTCAAGCCCAAAGCTGTCAATACTATAATTTTGTTGCACGTATGATAAATGATACTAGCGTTTTTTTATCCGGCCTATACAAAGGCAGGTGGAAATCTTCTAAAAAGGCACTATGAGGGAGGACAGTCGGCGCGTGCTCATATAGTAGTGCGAGATTTTTACTCACTAAAACCACCTCCCACAAAATTGTTTCTAGTCAAGGTCAAGAGCCCGCAGTAAGTTTTGGACGTGGGATGCAACCAGATAAATTTTACGTACATTTATTGCTCTGATGCCAATGATTTCAAATATGCCCGCCTGGCAGCACGTAATGGCAGCTGATAGGTGTAACTGTATATTAAAAATCCGTTATAATGCAAAACAAGAACAATTGTTGAAACCTCTTGAATCTACTGGCAAATAACAGAGTATGACCCAATCAGTTCAAACATATTGCGCCTTACCAACAACCATTTTTAGTTTCGACTTTAAGTTTACGAGAGCTCACAGTAGCGAAATTTGTATGGAAAATATAGCCACTGTGAACTACTTAAAATTAGAGTCGAAACTAAAAATGGTTGTTGGTAAGGCCCATTATGTATCCAAGACGTTTTAGGTGTCGCCAAAACCCTGCCAGACGCAGCGGAAGTGCGTTCAAAATTCCAATTTTGAATAATTAGTGCAACCGTACCAATTTCTCCTAAAACGAAGGATATTGCAATGAAAATACAAACATGAAGGTCCAAGACTTTTTGGATGTCGCCAAAGGCTTGCCAGACCAAGCCAAAATATTGACAAAATGCCAATTTTGAATAATTGATGTAATCACTTAATTTTTGTTTTAGACTTTAGAGAAAGTTTCCCTGATGACAAATATATAAGTCCAAGACTTTTCACTTGCTGCCAAGTCCTTGCCAGAACCATTCAAAGGATCGAGATTCCTATTTTTACACAAAAAACTCGCAACTGAACCTTGAATAATTGACGCAACCACACAAAATCTGTCCTTAACATAGAACGGAACATCACAAACATAACTACATACCTCCAAGACTCCTGTTTGGCATTATAACGGATTTTTAATAAGCAGTTACTCCCCTCAGATGCCATTACGTGCTGACAGACGGGCATATTTGAAATCATTGGCATCAGAGCAATATATTTGCGTATAAGATTTATCCGGTTGCCCGCCCAAATTAACTGCGGGCTCTTGGTCTAGTTGCGAATTATTATTTTCGAACTTAACTAGCCTTTCGACAGTAAGTTTGTTCCGCAAGTCTCGAAAAAATAATCGAAAATACGTTTGAAACACGATCCGTTTTCCTTTATTATTGTTGGGCTTATCTACTTTTGCCGTTTCCAGGTGTTGAGTGACTAGGTTTTAAGCTTTGGCTTCTTTCGTTGCGCTGTGGTTCTAAATTTTACAACATTAGTTCCCATAAAGTTTTGAATGTTTTTGTAATTTTTGGTTTGCCTATAGGTACACTAAAACCCCGCTTTGCGTCGTTTCGAAGTTGCGTCAGTGAAAAATTGCGTTTTTGTTATTCCTTTTTTTTTTTTTAATTATTTTGTAAAATTCCCCAAGATTAAGGCAATTAATCAGTTTGTAGAAATACAGTTCCAACAGTGAAGTTTAACTTAAGATTGAAGAATCGATATTTCAATTTGCGTCCTTTCGATTTGCGTCGTGTTTTTCTGGTCGCAATTTACGACGCAAAGCGACGTTTAGATGTATACAATAAAAAAAAAAAAGGCAAAAACGCGAACTATGGAGTAACGATAAATTGTCCAAGGGCCACTTGCACCAAACTCATTTGACAACAGTATTTATTCGTTTATCCACTCTTTAGTCCTATTTCGTAGATTAGGTAAAAATTGTGTTGCAGGACGACCACTCATTCATCCATGCAAACTATCAATTATTTAGTCATTTTCGAAAGGCTGGATAGTCCTGGCCAAACATCACATATTAAGTCAATGTGTCAAATACCCGGTAGTTTGACATTAAAATCAAACAGTCGATTTAAATTTAATTTCGGACGACGAATGAAGAAATTGTAGATTTTACTCATAGTGATTTGTATAAAGGAGCAACATTGCAAAGAAAAATTCATTTTGAAAGAATGAGAGAGGTGGATTTCATTATGCTATGTTCAGACGATTGCCAGATCTGATAATATTGTCAGGCAGACAATAAAAACAATTTTTCATGATTTCAATGACCAAAATTAAGTTTCGCTGCAATTTTCTTTGCATTTTTCTGTAGATTGGTGCAAAATGTGTGAATTATGTAATTTCAAATATGTATGTGGACGAAGAAGTCGATATAGGAACGATTATCATAAAAATATTTATGATAATTTTGAATTGCATTTTCTCTTATATTTATTTCGTTGTTTAATTTTTCGGCGGAAGTTCGATAAGATGCTTTAATGCAATTGGAAATGAGTTTTTGAGGAAATTTCGGTCCTATTTTCTGTATATTTGTGCAAAATGAATGAACTTAATTATTTCAAATACGTGGATGATGCAGTCGAACCAACATTTCGGCCACCTTCGCAGTCGCCGATAAAATACAAACCGGGAAAACGAACCGAAAGTGCAAAAATCATATCTACAGGATAAAAGTTGAAAGTAAAAGTGCGGTCACAGGGACAAATTTTAAAACAGATTGTTGAAATCGAGGCTTCTGGCCTCTGGAATGAAATGAATTTACCTGAAGATATTTGTCCACAAGCACTTTGTAGATTGCATCCCGAATATATGGAATGATGGACGAGATCATTGACACAGGAATACGCAACGAATATAGCAGGGACCGAACATTTTCATCGGTAGCTATAGGTATCGTAGAGTCAACACAAACAGCTTTTTCTTGTTTTTGGATATGCGGAGTCACCAAAATTAGGAGATCATCAAATTGTTTGGAGTCTATACGCAAAAAATTGCGATGCAATTATCTTAATCTCAATTCCACGAGCAGGTTTGTGTAAAATCCCTCCTGCTGTCAGCGGGCCACTCAATCGTTCTCTCAAACACGCCGAAGTTTGTGTGTCTATTCATCCTCCTCTCTGCTTTCAAATACGTACGCGGCCAAAACA
This sequence comes from Cheilosia grossa, assembly GCA_963082955.1. Taxonomy (NCBI): domain Eukaryota; kingdom Metazoa; phylum Arthropoda; class Insecta; order Diptera; family Syrphidae; genus Cheilosia; species Cheilosia grossa. The sequence goes on along the minus strand of OY720145.1, from coordinate 27,244,818 downwards.
ATCGCAATTGCATCTTTTTGTTCCATTTAATTTTTATTTTTTTAAAGGGTATAGAACTTTAAGTTGGCAGTACTATTTGAACTGGCGGCCATTTTGTCACCTGTCAAGTGGTTTATTTTGAATTTGGTGTGGCATTTCAACATGAATAGACTGACGCCTGAACAATGATTCCAAATTGTGCAACTTTATTTTGAAAGCCATGGTTCTGTTCGAAATACGTATCGCGCACAATCGTCCATCAGAGCATTTAATTGGATTAACTATGGAACGTTTTCGCAGCACGTTTACTCTAAATGATAAAGCGCATCCACAGAGACGTCATTGCTGCTGTAGAGCGTTCTTTAAAAACGATGCTGGCCAGAACGTTACACTCAATGTTGACCGAGCGACATGATTACTGGCTTTTTCGTTCATCAATTGAACAACAAGGTTTCAACAAGATGGCGCAACATGTCACACAGCTCGTGCCACATTTGATTTATTGAAGGAAACGTTTGGTAACCGTCTCCAAGATCGTGCGTTTTAACGCCGCTTGACTATATTCTGTGGGGATATGTGAAGTCGCTATCGCTAGTCTACCCCGTTAAGCCCGAAACGATTGACCACTTGGAGGACAATATTCGCCGCGTTATTGCCGATATACGGCCACAAATGTTGGAAAAAGTCATCGAAAATTGGACCTCCATATAAGACTACGTCCGAGCCAGCCGTGGCGCGTCATATGCCAGAAATCATATTTAAAATATAATGCCAGAAGATTATCTTTCGAATAAAGTAAATTTCATGTCAATTTAAAAAAATCATCTGCAATTTTCTACCTTCAACGTTGCCGGACAAATTATTTGCAGGCAAGCCATCTGCAAATGAAATTGTCAGAGTTTGGGACAAAACCTTCGTGTTGTAAGGTAGTTCGCTATTTTCAGATCATTTGCAGCTCATTGCCAGATCATTTGTAGCCCTGACAATATTGGCAGATCTGGCAATAGTCTGAACAGAGCTTTAGAAGATTTCGACTAACAAAATACACAGTTTTCCATTTGCTTGAGTTACCATGCTTGAACACCTTCAGCTGTCCGAACACAAGTTTTCGAGTTCGCGTTGAATTCTTGGAGGATTTTTGCTCCATCGATTTTTTTTCTATCTCACTTTATTTTTCTATGAAGGTAAATAACAATATTACGAGCCCTGAATCGCTTTATCGCATAACTGTTATCCAATCAATTTTCATACCCTTCCGTACAATTCGAATTCATTTGACAATTGAACATTTATTTTGCGTTGGTAGTGTTGTCAAAATTAATATAATCTAAGGCTAGGTACTTATCCAGACGGAATTTTGAATTGGTAAGTTTGTGCCAGTGACCCTTACACTTTTTTATTATCTTGTGAATATTTTTAAACCCGCAGTGTGTAAACAGTTAGACTTCAATATTTACAAGTAATCGTTTTCTTTTCAGATACCTTCACCGGAAATCCTAGCATTGACAAAAAATGCTTAAAAATGTTTAAATACACTGATATATAAATAAAGAAAAATTCCCGAACACAAAAAGCACAAAATGCATTCAACAAGCTTCAGCATATGTTGGCTGGCTGTATTGGCTGGCATGCAATGCGAGTATACATCAGGTGACAACTTCGATCAAAATAACGTGACTATACTTCATGAAGTGACAAACGAATCGATACAGCTTAATACACATGAAGTGTTACCTCCCAAATCAGTACAAAAAAAACCTGTAAAAAAACCTACAGAATATGTAAATATACCAGTTTTAAAAACTTACAATGCGCATACTGTAGCCTTTGATTTCAATCTGGGCGATTTAGAAGATGTACATGAAGCAGTGGTACCCGACATTGATATAATTTCTGAGAAACATCATTATTCACAAAGCAACACCAATGATGAAGAATTCAAAAAATCGGAATTTGTAGTGCCAAGTACTGTGAGTACTTATGTGACCCCAATGTCAACAGAGGCAAGCAATAGTCCTTCAACGATGAGTATGCCCGTGGACGAAACCACAACGAATGGAGCGGTAATGTCAAATTCATCAACACCGCCAGCATCATCTGCAGATGCAACAACTCCAATGTTGATGCAATCGACAGAAATAAGTACCACTCCAGTGGGCTTAGTGAGTCCACATATCTTCAAAATTCTGTCGAAAAATAAATCAAGGGGCAAGGTAGGCCATGCATTTTTTCAGAAGGACGAACAACAGAAAGCGATTGGAAATCAATTCAACAGCATTAGCACGTTTTTTGGAGACACTGACGAAAATTCCACCACGCATGGACCCCAGACGCAAGCGAATATCTTCCAAATGATGGTGAACTTGTACGATCACTTCTACTGGCAGCCATCAGAAATTCAGACCAAAGTATCGCCAGAATGTGGTATTGAGATCCGTCAATATCTCTCGGCTTTAAACAACAATTACGAATGGGCGCAAAAGGGTGAGTTTCCTTCAAATGGGCTATGAAACTATATATTTGTGGGGTTGAGCTCAGTGATGCCAGGTCCTGGGTAGTTAACCCATTTTATTGGGGATTTCTTAAAGCTTAAAGGGCGCCGAAGAAAGGGCATTTTTATGTCTTTCAGAACAAAAGAAAAAAAGCAATTTCAAACACAAAATCTGAAGAAAAAGAATTCGATAAAAAGAGAAGACTGTTTTTGTTAACTCATGGGCTTTTTATATGTATAGTGTAGTAATTGTTTTGTGGGGAATACGGGATATCGGGGATAATCGTTGAGGACAAGTCAGTCCGAAAAGTCTGTCATCACTGAGGTATTGATCAATAAAACTGCATTTACACTATCACACCCACGCACATTTTTGTACGAGACGATGCAGAGAGATCCGTTTGTCCGCAGTCAATGATAAAAAATTAATGATTGTACGATCATCTTTTCTGAAAGCCATTTTGTTTTATGGGAAATCTAAAATTCGTAAGCCATCTCTATAAAACCATCAACATGTTGAACTCTCCCATAACTCCAACCACGTAAACAAGATGGCCGACCAAAATAAATGTCACGTAGTTTTGCGTGGTATTGAATGCTGTCCCTCTCAGTCAGACGGCTATGGGCTATTTAGTATTGGGCATTCCTTTAATATTCTTCCGTATTGGGAATGTATGATGTTGTAAATGCAGTATTAGGTTTCGTTCTCTTATATTTTGAAAAAAATCGTAAGAAAAAAGAATAGATTTTCAGATTTTTCATCTGTGATTTTCAGATTTTTAGTTTCTTTGGGAAGGATTTTCATTTGGCACTGTTTGTTTAAAAAAAAAATATGATAGAACATTGAGAAGCACCGTCGTATATTTGTCAAATTGTCCGTAGTTTCTTATCAAATCGTCGTTTTGAAGTGCACTTTAATAGCAGTGTCTCTAATGAGGCATATTTTCACTCAGGGATAAAACTTGTAAACATCGGATTTCCCATGACTACCTCATTGCGAAGCAGCTATCTTTGCCGATGATACTGCGATATTTTCATAGCATGAACTCGCTCTCGACATTGAGAGGAATCTTAAAATTGCGATGACGATATTAGAGGAAGATTACAACAAATGGAAAATTAAAGTTAGTCAAGAAAATATAAATACAAGCCATCTTTTTTACAAGAAGAAGACAAGCTTGTTATCTTCCTAGTGGACCCTAACAGGTGAATAGTACATGAATTGGTTGGGAACCTTCCGTAAAATACTTAGGCATTTATTTGGATACCAAGCTGATTGCAACTGCCATTCGGATGATGTATCTCTTTCCTTTCATAAACCGCAAGTCGCAGCTGAAAATCCTACTTTAATTTGCTTTGCTGAGCTCGAAGCTCAGAAAAACACGTCTATTATAGCCCAGTACCTGCGCTTAATTTGAACGTCCCTAGTCTCCACACCAAAGCTAAATTATTAAACATCATAATTAAGATTATGTTCATGACAGATATAAAACGGAAGTTTAATACGCGTAAGTAGAATTTTAGAATTTGAAACTTGCAGAAGAGAGCCAAAAGGAGAGAACAAAGCATTTCCCCCTCCATAAGAAACCTGCAAATATCAGCCCAAGAAATTTATTTGGGCTAGTTGGTTGTTGCTTACAGATGGTTGTCAAATCGTTCAAATGCTATTTGTAACTGACTTTTTATTTGATAACATTTATAAAAAGAATTGAACTTTCAATTTCTGCAATAAAAGCTGAAAAAATTTCTATAGTAGCAGGCAAGAGGGGTAGCCAAGTAGTCAAGAAATTCATGACTAAATACTAAGTTGACAGTTCGTATAAGTGACTGACGTAGGAAAAGTGACGTTCCGTATCAGTCTAGTTTTTGCGTTCAGATTACATCTTATCTAGACCAATCTAGTCGACTTAAGACAACTAGATTCTTGAATGTGTACATTCTCTTCGTTTTCGTCCAAAAATGTCACAGTAAACACAACACAGACTTTTTCCTCCGTTTCTTATGTCAAAATTTATCTTCGATTTAATGTACCGGACATTTATTTTGTTTTACTGTCTGGAGTATTTTTACTCCTGCCTCATTAATAGTTTACTTATAAATCGGCATTACATATATTTTGGTTTGGTTTTTACAGCATATGACTCGTCTGGGCATTACCGAGGTCAGCTTTTTTTTGGAAGCAACAAATGGCTTGGGGAACGACAGTTTTGTAATGAACTGAACAAAAAGGGTTATCAGGAAGAACAAAAGCATATGAATTTCGAATTTTATGTCGCAACAATCCACATTGCCGCATGGGTGCCAACTAATTTGGTAAGTATACTGTACATTTTCAAAGTAAAGGAGATGCAAAATTGGCTATATGCATACCCTGCCCTTGAATAGATTTCGAAAGTCATCTCTTATTCTATATATTAATCTGTATCCCTATTTCGATGTTTTGTTTGCCCATAAGAAAATTTAATTGCTATAACGAAACCATAATATTTTGAATCACAATCTTGTACTTCGTCCCTTCCCAACCAATCAGAAGGGAAGCAGTACAGGAAAGCAATTGGATTTGAATCATTAGTGATTTTTAGCTTGCATTCGAAACTCGTTCTACGTTCTTTGACCATGTGTACATTATGACTGGAATGACAAAAATTCCTATGAAACCAACAGAAAGCTACCAACTGAAAGCATTTTGTCGAAAAAGAGAAATCCCAAATAGTTTGTTTAGTTTTTAGCCTACGTTCATTTTAACGAAGTTTCTTAAACCAATAATGCTCCATAATCGTTAGGTATATGCATAAGCTTAGTATGCTGCTCGAGCTAAGCTAAATTTTATCTTGTTTCACAATTTTCTCTCCAAACTCAGCTGAAGTCGTAGCTAAATTTTGACAGATCGCTCTGCTCTGTTGTATGTTGTGCTCAAAAGATGACCCATTAAATGGGCGCGCTAAATTTTGACAGATACATGAAGGACATTCTGAAACAAAAGTTTGATTATTTAGCTCGAGCAGGGTACCACTCAATGGGTTCGCTTAAATTTAACTCAGCTTAATTTTGGAGAGAATTTTGTATTGGCGGAAAAATTTAGCTCGAGCAGCGTACTAAGCTTAAATTACCAACTTCAGAAAGTCAGATTGATCAATCTTACAGCGTTTATACTTAAACTAAGAAACATTGTTCCAAAGTCAAGAGCCGTTTGTTACTATAACAATGGAAATCACTATCAACTTCGAAATAGCTAGTTAATAAATACTTAAATTGAGACCATCGTGCTTAACACAAGAATACTGCGCTTTCAGAATAAGAAAAGTATTTATAAATTTAAGGACTTGTAGGTACTAGCAAAGTTCATAAACAAAGTACGCACATTTTAGAACAAAGAACGGCATAATAGAGAACAGTGCTTAAAACTTGCCTGATCGCACTGATGAAAATTGTTTAATTTAAGCGTGTTTTTGCTTAAATAAATAAAGCAGGCCTGTTGTGATTATGCATACATTTTTATGCCTAAAACTTTTTACCATACATAGGAAGTGAATATTATATTATGTATCTACATTTTTATTATAAAAACATTTTTTTTTTTGTAATTAAGACAGCAGAAATCCAACTGGGAGAATGTTTACCAAAGTCCTGTACGAGTCGAGACATCGAAAAAATTCTAAATCTAGATCCACATGCTCAAATGCTCTCCACAACGTTTACTTACAATAACAACTCACATATTAATATTCAAGGTGTGCGAACAGTACCAGGACGATACTGTTTATGGAAGGACGTTAAATTTGGATTTTTTGTGTAAGGAACTTTCTTCCTATATTTCCAATAGAGGCTTATACATACTTATTTATTTTTCTAGCATTTTCTGCCTCTTATTGGTTTGCGTAGTTCTCACAGCTTCTTGGTACGAATCCAACCTCAATGAAAGGAATCGCCTTCACCAAATTTGCTATGGAACAAAACTCGATCCGAAAATCGGAAATAACCCTGATTTGAATCACAAGGACTTTGAAATCTATCAAATGGCTCAAATCAATACCGTGGCTGATAAAAATAATGTTGAAAGTGAATCTGACCTTAAGAAAAAAAGTAGCTACAGCAAGAAAAAGATTATAATGTCAGAAGCTAAACAGGACTCCTCCGGAGGAAGCGGATTAAAAGTGAAACAAACAGATAGTGATTTAAATGCTAACCTTGTCGAACTCTCGTGCACAACGAACAGGAAATTGGGTGAGTTCTAAAGCAGAAACATGAAACGACTAAGGAAAATGCAGATAACATTTTATTTGCTTTACTTCAGGCCTTCGTCAAGAGATCCTGTTGTGTTTCGCTTTTCAAAGAAACACACATAATATTTTCTCTGTGGACTCCAAATCAGAGGTTAGTACAAAAATCCAAAAGGCAGTAACAATCTAGTCTATTTTTGCGAATTTTAGTAGAGGCGAAGGTAGATAGATTAGATAGAGAAATACGGCCTCTTTACAAAGGAGCCTATTGCGCCTTCCCTAGTGAGGTCCTAGAGCCATCTTTTCAGCCCGGAGACAGTCAGAAAGACAAGGATCTTATCTGAAGGTTTGTCAAGCAGAGACAATACTGAGACCACCGGCTTCAGCAGATTTCCGGTTACTTGCCCACAAGCTACATATTTATGGGGTTGTAAATGCTTAGTGCGTTAGTATTGTTACATAGATATTCGTATTGACAAATGTCAAGAAACTTCAAATATTCCGCCTCACCAACGCCACTTCCGCTGTCGGCAAAGTAGCTGTCAGCGTTCACAGAATTTTATCCGTTAAATTTGAAATTATTCGTTACGTGTGAATAGTGTTTTTTTAGGAAAAAGTATGTTTTTGCCTAAAATGTTTATGAAAAAAGAACGATGTAGATTGGTTGAGGGATAATAAAACATTTATAAAATATATAGTGATTAACCAATAGCATTCAGTAATGCAAAAATATGGTATTCCCGAACTCTTTCACATACCCCCACGGTTGGCAGCAGTTGGCAGCATATATTTTATATTTTTTGTATGTTTTTACTTATCACACGGATTCTAAATTGACATAACACCGATAGGAAAATAAAAGGTCAACGGCAAGAGGATTGCGAGTTGGGCCTGGGGGTTTCAGTATTCTCTCTGCCAGAGACAACAAGAAGGATGAAAGACTGTTGGGTGTACTACGATGATTACTAAAGGAAACAAAAGCAGTGCGCGGTACTAATAACAAATTTTGGTGTCGACTTTAAATTTACGGAAGATCACAATAATGATTATTGGCAAGGCCCAGTGTCTTTGTATATTCCTTGAAAGGGACCGGACAAAATCTTGGGGCTTAACCTGTTTATTGTAATCGAAATTAAAAGACGTTATTATCAGAAAATGATTACAAATTCAATTCATGAAGTTATACAAAAAAAGCAAAATTGTTTCTTACCTCAGTCTCGCTCCTTTCCGGCAGTTAATTTAAAAATAATTAAAAAATCAAGCTGTTTGACAGAAGTCGAGACTGGGTTGGTATTTAAAATTTCTATCGAATGAACGCATTCGATTATACGCAACAAGCAGTGGCAGACTCTTTTCCTTTTCGATTTTATTTTTTTAGAGAAAAAAAAAGGATTTGTTCAAACATGCAACACATGAACCATATTTTGCTACTAGCTATTTTTTTTTTTTTTTTTTGTTAGGTTGGTAGATAGGTAAAAATCTGAGAAGCGATGCTAGATAAAAGAAGTCTACTTTTGGGATATTCATCTGATATTGCAGTTCCTATATATTAAATAACAATGTAAGTTTTTATAAGTTGACGCTCTTAGTTACACGCAATTGTCGGAAGTTCTAGTAAAGGATCCGCCATCGAACTTTTTTTTTCAACTAGTGCTTATTTCGCGAATGGTAACACTTAGCTCATGTCTGATTTGACAGATATCCTTCCGCTGAACGAATATGGTTGTGTATACGCTTGAACAACGCTGAGAAATATTGCGACATTACTTTGAAAATCATGGTAATGTTGCAGAATGTGTGCGAAAATTGCGTACGGAATTTGGAAGAAGAGAAGCACCGTCAGCTCCGTATGTTCGTTATCTTGTGAAAAAAGTGAAAGAAACTGGCATCCTCATCGATAAACCAAAGCGTGAAAAGCCAAAAACAGTGCGTACACCCGAGAAAATTGCTTTTTTGACATCATTGAGACGAATTTTGCAAAAAGACCTTGGTATGACGCCATACAAAAATTGAAGAGGAGGATATTGGCAACATTTGGTATCAACAGAACGGCGCTACGTGCCACACAGCCGAAGCTACACTCGATGTTTTTCGCCCTGTTTTTGAAGATCGCATTATCAGCCGCAGAGTTGATGTCGTTTGGCCACCTCGGAGCTGCGATTTGACACCGTTGGACTATTATTTGTGGGGTGCCTTAAAGATAAGTGTTACGCCGACAAGCCAGAGACAATTGCCGCTTTAAAGGACAATATTCGTGAAGCCATTGGTGAAATACAGCTGCACACAATCGATAATGTGCTTAAAAATTGGACCGATCGTGTATGCTACTGCATGGCCAGCCGAGGCAGCCATTTGAATATTTTATTAACCGGAAGGATTTTACTTTCAAATAAAAAAATAAATTTGAGAAAATATTCAGTAGTTTTTTTTTATAGCATTTTCAAAAAAAAAAAAAAAACATTTTTGGCGGACCCAAAATCATCATAATCATTTTTATTAGAAGAGGGGCATTCAGATTTTTACGAAAATATACCGTAGATTTGTGAAAATAGATCGGCATTTGTGTGGTAATTTTTTGAGAAATAATAAAATACCTACCTAATTTATTTGAATTTTTTGAGAAAAACTGTATTAGTATTAGTTTGGTTTGAAAATTATTATTGTTTAACTATTTAGCTGAAAACTGAGTATAATACGATATTGTAAGCATTATTTGGTTTTTTTAAGTTTTATCAAAATCGAAAATAAGGTTTTCGAGACATGACCAGTTTCTAGAATTAGAGTTTTCGGTGATTCGAATTGAAAATTAACAACGCAATAATTTTGAAATCATGAATTTTACTCGAAGTTTGCATTTTTTCAAAATCGTTTTGCCCGTTTTCATGTAGGTAAAGCTATAGAAAACAAGTTTTTTTTTCAAAATATGGCTTTTTTAAAAAAATAATTTTACGATAAAAACTGAGCTGTCTAGTTATAAAAGTCCATCTTATCTTAGGAATGCATTTTTGTTACAATCGTTTGGACCGTTTTTGAGAAGTTTGTTTTTAAAAAGTACCCTTATTCGAATTTTGGGTGAAATCGTTGGGGCCGTTTTCGATAGAAAAAAAAACTTCCTTCCTTATGTATTTAAAATCTACCCTTCTTCAACTATTGGTGACCTTACCTAAATTGCAAAAATTTTTAAGAACTTATAAAATATTTTTGGAATGGTTGACTAAAATCTATCTGTAAGTTCACAATAACGCTTTGCCTACGCGTATCCCACTGCTCTCAAAATAGACAACAATCAACGCCAGAAACGCTTTAGTACCTACAAATACCTATATGCCTTTAAAGACCAAGATGTTTGCTAATTTTTTGCTTTTAATTCATTCTAAAACATTTTGTTTAACAGAATCAAACCTCGTGCGTGCATGGGTTGCGTGTTTTGGCTGTGCTGTGGACAATAATGGTTCACACATACTTGCAATTGTTTACAATTGGGGAGAACAGAGTAAGTCTATTAAATTCTAATTCAACATGTTTTTATTATCCTTGTTTAAGTTTTTGCGGGTGATTACGGAACGATCGTTTATATATCAATTTGTTGGCAACGCTACATTTTCGGTGGATACATTTTTCTTTATCAGTGGATTTTTGGTGACACTTTTGTTTTTGAAGCACGAACAAGAAAAGAAGAGAACAAATGTGGAAGTAAATGGTTTTGTCTGGAGGAGCCTAAAAGAGAGCGGTTTAATTGTTATCTCACGCTACATACGATTGACGCCCGTTTACATGTTCGTCATAGTGTTCAATGAACTTTCGCTAAGGTAAGTTCTGCAAAAAAAAAAAAAGCAAACTTATGAATACTACCCGTCAATTATCTCACGTGCAATATGTTCGTGGTTCCGTAAACGGAAAAACTAGTTTTTATAGTTTATTTTATAACATTGAAAGTATAAACTTAATTTGAGGTAACGAATAGCAAGTTAGAAAACACAATTTAAAGTTTCGTGGGTAGCAGAGTTTTTATTTTTGATAGAATCATCAGCATTAAGAAAACCGCTACAAGAGTCAGGGTGATCGAGGCCTCAACTAGAGTAAAAATAGGTTCCCAAAACTCGGTATGCCGAAGAGTACCTGAATGATATTTATTGCCTTTTCCATTGCCTGAAATATTTAGTTTTACGCCAAGAAAGCATTTTTTTATGGGAATGGTTGAATACAATTGCTTTTCCAGTAAGATGAAAAAGTCTTCTTGATCTGCGAACAACCGTGGTTATTATTGCAGTTCTAGCAGGACTGGGCTACGTGTCACACAGCAGACGAACGATTTGAGGTTATAGTTATCTCTCGGAAAGGTAACATGAATCATGAAAGATCGTGCTATTTGACCTCTCCATATTTTTTATATTGTGGCTTTTGTTGAAGTCGCAGGTATAGGCCAATAAGCCGCCGATGACCCCAAAGCCAACATAACCAATGATATCGATCAAATTCAGCTGGATACATGCGACAGACGCTTCTAAATTTGACCACTCGATTCCGTGCCACCGTGGGACATGTGAACGATATTACATTCATACAAAATGGAAAATATGGGCCTTTTAAACAAAGAAAGAATTTCGTTACCTCACACACAGGTTGTTTTATTCCATTATCGACCAGTCCTAATCATCACCAAACCCTGTAGTTGTGGTTTCAAGAGTTTGCCCTCTCATGCATTTACGCTAAATGAGCATTGTTCATAATCAGTTTATAAGCTAAAAGTTTTAGGTTTCGTAAAAATACCGGCCTTAGTTTAGAATGGCATTTGTCAATCCACAATGTGTTAGTTTTGAAAAGACTCGCCTAGTTTTTAATTCATTTTATGTATGTTTCAGATACACATTCGACAAGTCCGTTTTTCAGCCGACAGTTGCCATAGAAACATGTTCCGATTATTGGTGGCGCAATATTCTTTACATCAACAATTTTTTCCCGCTCAATCAATTTTGCATGATATGGTCATGGTATATGGCTAATGACATGCAATTCTATATTATGGCAACACTGCTACTTATATTTTCAACAAGGTAAGCTAAACTATGCTTCAAGGTTGTGTCACAACTGCGCTAAATATTTATCTTTGGCTTAAGTTCTGATATATTATGAGTGTTGAAAAGAGAAGTTCACCAAACTCTACAGAGAAGTCTATTTCACGCTTTTAATTCATCCTAAACACTGTAGCAAATCTTAACCAATAGTTTGCTCGCAGAAAATAAGCCGAATATAATTATTTGCGGCACATTTGCCTTATTCACTTATTTACTTTGTATCCTTTTGCAGATTCTTTAAATCAACGATTGTTGTGCTTCTGGCAACTTTGGTGAGCTCTTGGGGCATATCGGGTGTAATATCGATACACTATAACTATACCCACAAAGTGGCAAATCCTTTCGAGTCCTTCAACTTTTTGTACGATAAACCATGGCAGAGAGTCGGGACATATATTATTGGTAAGTCATTATGTTCTCGCAATGTGCAGTCTTTATTTTATCGTCGTGAAATATTCCCCACAACAATAAATCGGCGTAGGTATGGTCTGGTATGGTACTATGAATTTTGGTTGGGACAATACCGCCATATATTTGGCTTAATACAAGCTAAAACTAGACTATTACACTTCAAACTAAGAAATGAAAAAGGTTAAAGACTTATGATGTTTTCCGTTGGTACAAAAAATGAATCTGTTTTTTTGATCTAAATCACTTTTCATGTTCCATTTGGCAGAAAATTCAATCTTCTTTGCTTTCAAAAGATATGCGTTTAGTGAAAACCGAAATAACGAAATACATATAAAGCCATGGATATCATTTTTGAGGAATTATTATCTTCATAGTCTTACTCGTCATCTGAAGACAACGAATCACCAAAAATACTCCATTTGTATCTACAACAGGGGATATATTTTTCAAGTCGATATCCAGTTGTGATTTTTCCAAAAAACAAATACAATTGGAACAGCTGATATTACTGCTTGGAAAAGCATTTGCATGTTCCGTGATCCCAATGGAAAACGACATAAAAATAAGGAGAATGGTGAAGTAGTTCAAGTTTGAGGTTACGAAAGCCCACTGAAAATTTCAAAAATGTTTTATTTGATTTTAAAGCTACGTATTCCATTTACAGGCGCTCAGTTGCTCAGCGGTGAGTGTGCTCTGATAGACTACTGGTTTATCAGGAGTCTCAGGTTCGATTTTCCACTGCGCCACCTCCAGCAAACGTCTGACAAACATTCATAAAAACAAACATCTCAATTCAGCCGTTCGGGCTCAAAAATAAAACTCACACGAAACGAATGGTCTCCTGTCTATCGCGTACCTACAAGACAAGTCTCCCAGCTGTCTCCCGTGACACCATTATTTCCGGTTATGGAATTGTTCGGAATTGTATAACATAGAATGATTATACAAGATGGTGCAAAATTAATCACCCTATCGGAAGATGTTATAAATTTTGCAAATGGCGTCGTACGTCAATCTTATTTGACATTTGTGAACTAGAAAGCTGAAGTATAAAACAAGCAATGGAGCGCTTAAATCTGCAAGAATAAGGCGTGTGAATTACTGCCAAGCCATCCTCAATCCCAACAACGAAGAGGACGATTTTGTGTCGAAAATTATAACGAACGACTGGGCGCATTTCCACTTAAGCGGTTAAACGTCATAAAAATGAGTGAAAAATGTAGTATCATACGGGCCTTAGCTAATGTCGCTTTCGATTTGGCTCTTCAGGTTTCATGAGATTCCAGGGGTTGAATTACCGCAGTCGTGATCGAGTAAAACGTGACTGAATTTGTTATTGTTTTCCTTGTAAGATCCACAAAATTCAGTGACTTATGGCTCGCTCACGGATGCTGTAGTACGGCAGCAGATTTTTATCTAATTATAATTAAACTATCAGCACTTCCCAAAAAAACAGATGTATCTTATATACAATTAATTTATTTAAGAAACGATTCATTGTTTCAAACATTTCTAACATGAGCTCTTATATTTACAGGGATGGCTACGGGCTATATTGTTTACGTGACCAAAACACCGCCAAGAATATCCTTCCGCCTTAACTTGATTTTGTGGACTGCTAGTCTAGGACTATTATTTGTGGTTATCTGTGGGGTTTGGTCTGGCGAATTGAATGTGATAGCTACAGCGTTTTATGTTAGCGTCGGTCATACGGGTAAGTTTTGATTTCTAGATAACAAAAAACCCCAAAAAGGATCCTTCTTCCAACAAGGCTGTTTTAATGAATATTTTTCTCAGCAAAGAAAAGCAGAATTTTCAGCACACGAACACAACACCTACACTCTGCTGTACACTTTCAATGTTCACACAAAGAAATTATTCAAAACTAAGTAGAAAAGGTTTGTGAACAGCTTAAACCCCTTTTCACACCGAGCCGAAAACCGGGTTTTCGCGAAGATTTCCCATCAATATTTCAGTTTTCAAAACGAGTCGTTTAGAGTCGTTTTCCACGAAAACACCACGAAAACGACTTGCAGTCGTTGGGTTGTTGAAACAAACACACCTTTTGCAATATTCAGCAGATTCAGCAGAATGGCTGACCGAACAAATTTCACAATTCACAACTTAAAATCATTTTCCACAGTTAATTGATTTGTTAATATTATTTTTAAATGCACTAAATTCATATTATTTCTTAATTAATGCGATCGAAATTTGTAACCAAAATAGTTTACACCGAAGTTCAACGACTAGTCGCTGTTCTGTGTGAATGCATCGACGAAAACTCTTTTATCGAGCCTTGTATTAACCCAAAATAAGCGAAACACGAAAAAAACATCAGATTGTACCAGTTTGTCACAAATGTCACTCTGGATCGTTTGATTGAGCACTAGTCTACTTTACTTTGCTGAGAAAAGAATTTAATAAAACAAACCTAAGATTAAGCAGAGTATTTCTTGTTTCTGACACTAACTTTGCGTTTCATCTCTTAACAGCGTTTGGAGTTGGTCTAGTTTGGGTTGTCCTTTCATGCTGCTGGGGCTTAGCCAAACCTGTGAATAATTTCCTTTCATATCCTGGCCTCTTGCCGCTGAGTCGTCTCACATACTGCACATATCTGATTCATCCTGTCATAATGCTCTTGACATCATATCAGATGGAAGGTACTGTTCATTTGAATAACATGCTGATCTTGACAGTATTTCTTGGGAATGCTGTTATTTCGTTCGCGGTGGCGTTTTTCATTTCCGTGATGTTCGAAGCTCCAGTTCTGAGATTGTTGAAAATATTTTTTAAAAAATGAACAAGCCAGGAGCTGGCTTTCTAAAGAAAATATTTCACGCATTATATTTTGTTCGTGTTCTATTATGGTCAAATTATGGAATTATATTTGTTTCACGAAACTGATTAGAATTTAATTATCATATAAAAAATTATGTATATGCATAGAATTAATTTTAATTAAGTAATAAAGATTTATATTGTAAAAACATAACTCAATTCCTTGACCTACTTTATAATTTTATTTCTCGAGTCCGCAAAGCAATAAAATCGCCAATATATTCGCAGCAAGTAGTGGATAGTTTTATCAACTAAACAAATCAAATTCAAGACAATTACAGCCGTATTTATTAAAATCCCTTACGACGCCTCTACGATTATAGTTAAATAATTAATAAAAACATTTTGAGCAATTTAATTTTTCTTCAGTTATTTAAGAAAAATTGACTCATGAAATCAAACTAAAAGCTGTCTTTAAAATATATTGCAATAACTAACCAATAGCATTCAGTAATGTTAAAATGTAGTATTCCCGAACTCTATCACATTTCCCACGATTGACACGGGTCGGTAGCATTTATTTTATATTTTTTGTATGTTTTTGCATGTCACACGGATTCTAATGTGGTATTCGATTGGGCGCTCGCAGAGCACTTTTTTTGCCCTCAGAGCAATTTTTATGTTCGTTTGGTACAAAAAAAAAAACAATCTTTTTCAGATTTCAGAGCACTTTTGCGAATCTAGATATTTTCTCAGATTTGCTTCAGATTTACCAATACAAGTGCATTTGAGTTTGACAACTGGTGGAGTTTGTTTACATTTGCGTGAATTTTTTCTACAGCAAAGAAAGGCATTGCATCGGGTGAATCTATTTCCGTAAATTATTTGTGTACAAATATTTAGAAATCAGTCGGGAGGGAATTTTCGAATGTTTTAATATAAAATTTAACCAGTGAACGGAAAGCGCATAGAAAAGTGTCGAAGACTACACATATTCAAGTCGCACGAATATCAACAGAAAATAGAGCAAGAATGTTCGATTAGGCACACGAAATCTGACATCTGAGGGCAAATCTGAAGAAGCCCAAACGCATACCACATTAATTGGCATAACACCGAAAGGAAAACAAAATGGGGGAATTTGAAAAAAAAAAATTGAGGGGACCAACAACAAAGGAATGCGAGTTGGGGTCTAACTCAGTACTGTTTGTCTCTGAAAATTAATTTCACTTTTTTGTTTTGTTTACAATTCGACCACGACATTTGATGCAAAAACATATTTACGTAAGATATGCGCAGGCTCTAAACGCAAAATGCTCGCAGCCCTAAAGTAACGTTGACAGAATTCTTTTGCATTCGAATACATTAGTCAAACTTCGTTTCCTTACGCCAAAGTTGGGTAGGAGTGAACCAAGTTTGACTAATGTGTATTGATAGAGAACCGCGTTTAAACGTATTTATTTGGAAATGACAGTTTTTTAAAAATTTTCGAAGAGCCTTTACCTAAAAAAAAGTACCAAATGAGGTCGACTGTCGAAAAAAGTACCAAGTTTGGAATATAGTAGCACAAATTTTGACAGCAGTTTATAAGATGAGTTCGAGAATCGCATAATACGTGCTCGTGAAGTGGTAAAATGAAAAACTGCAGTAAACTGAAATGATAAATTATATATCACGATTTTATTCAGATTTTACGACTCTTAATTTGTCGAAATAAAGAATATCCTGTCTTACAACAGCAGATCGGATTTGGAGTAGAAGAACAGGAAATCGGAAATGGTAAGGAGAAATGGATGGGAAAATATACTGGGATAGGGAAGGCGAGAGCAAAGATCGTGGCATGCTTGCTTAGCACGGCCTAGCTCGCCGGAATGGTGTAATTCTTGCTTCCCACCGCACGACATAACCAACTTAAATACATAAAACATGCCGGACAATCAGGTACTTACTTTACTACAAGCTGGAAGCAGCTTTATTGAAAAACACCCAGTAATTTTAACAAAATCAGGACAAAGAAAAAAAATCTCTTCAATAAATCCTTATCTATTGATAAGAGGTCACTTTTTTGTATAGATAGATAGAGATTTCACTATTTTGAGTTGCTTAATCGAAATATTGATATGATAATACGACGAAGTACTGTTTGCTTGAGTTGCATCTCAATCTTCTCCTTTGTGATAAAATTAGATTAGATAGCCAAGAATAAAGGCTTTGCAGAAATTTTATTTTTGTTGTTATAAACTGTTTAAAAGTGTTCAGTTCTTAATGTTATTCGGAGTAGAAAAACTTGTCGGATAAAATCGGGGTTTATTAATTGGTTGCTGTTGCTAATTGACAGATAGTGACTCATAACGATGGACACGGATGAATCAGGGATGGAAAAGTCGATACAATTTTATCGAATTCGATACAAATGAGTTTGCTGGAGTAAAAAAGTACAATTTGCCTTAATTCGATACAATTTATGTATCAGTATATATGTCAAGTTCTCTTGCATTTGTATTTTCCCAAAAATAGATCAATCAAATCAATTAACGAACTATTTGTTTAAAGTTTTACAAAAAGCGGATTCTACTTTTCATTAGAAACTCGTCCTGTTATGAGTTTGTAGCTAAGGGCAATATTTTGAATATGAATGTGCAAAATGAAAGTAAATATTAAGACTGAAGAGCTCATAGATTATAAACTATTTTAGTTTTTTGTATTTGTGTACAGTTTTGAAATAAAATATTTTGAAATTGATTTGAATATTTTTTATACGAAAAATTGTTTTCAATACAATCGACCCCATTTTAGTACAATCTTACAACAGTTTTCAGTACAAATCGAAAATGGCATTTTCCACCCCTGGGATGAAGGCTTTGCGAGAATGTGTTTACCGTTGTTTTGTTGTTGTTGGGGAGTCCATACATGGATGCAACTCTAGGGGATGTATTTTTTGACTTTAATAGCGTTTTATTAAGTAACGCTTGAGTGAATTCGTAAATTTTAAATGCAGTTATTTAAGTTAGGATATGCTTTATGCACCAGTGATTTCAAATATATCTCTCTATTGGTAATTCGGAGTTGTAGGTGTAAACACAAATGTCCTTTTATCTCCGAAAGTGGATATTTGCACGTTATTTTTGTACTTACTGACGTTTGTCTGGCTTCGGGACACGGCAACGTATCTGACGTATAGTATTTTCATTAAAAACACTAATTTAAGAAATAAATTAGGCCTTAAAACGTACAGGATCGTGCCCGAAAATCAAATACTGGAGTTAAGAGTCCTTTTTGCGAGCGAAGCGAGCCACCTACTCCTACTTTACGCGATTAAACATTTGTCATTTCGTTACGTAGCCGTGTCCCGAACGACGAGCGAATAGCATCAGCCATAACAGGGGCCACACCTACCTACTCAATTGTAAGCACTTACATTTTTCTGTGTGCTTTCTCTTTCTTTTTTACAAAAAAGTTTATCCCTTAAAAATGTTTAAAAAAAATTAAATGACATCTACCATATTTGTAAATAAAGTAATGAAGACTCACCGTAGTGATCCTTTGTACTTTTTTATTATTAATGAAATAATTAAGAGAATAGGAAGCGACTTTAACTTGCTATAACCTCGTGCGACTTCATGTGAGAGTATACTCCAGCTTGTTGAGCAAACAACTTCCCACAAATTTTACATTCGTGTTTCTTTCGCTCTAAATGCAAGGCCTTGTGCTGATGGAGTGTCTTTTTCCGCTTGAATGCCGCGCCACATACTTCACACACGTGCTGCCGTTCAGATGAATGGGAGGCCATGTGATCTCGCAGAGTTGTCAGAGTGAAAAAAGCACTTTCACAAAACTCACATTTGTGATCTCGTTGATTGCGATGCCGTTTCATATGTTGTTCAAAATCGGATTTCGATGGCAATGGTTTTCCGCAAACATCGCAAATAAAGGGTCTCGCATCTGTGTGCATCCGCAGATGTCGATTAAGTTCTGTCGAGGTAACAAAACCCTTTTCACAGTGTTCACAACGAAATGAATGAATGCCTTTGTGCCGGCGCATGTGGACATTGAAATTGTACTTGTCGAATGTTTGAAAGCCACACTGCTCACATTTTTGTGGTTCTTTGTGTGTTATTTGGTGAAACGCGTATTTCGAACGGGAAATAAATCCTGCATTGCATACGGAACACTTGTAGGGATATTCACTATTGATTTCCATTTGGTGTTTTTTATATGCGGCTAATGTGCAGAAATATTGGCCACAGTGAGTGCAATAATTGTCTTTGACTCCAGAAATATTTTCCAGAAATTTAAGGCGGTCATAAAGCCAAGTTCTCTGTTCATTTTGTTTAGGATCTTGAAATTCAGGTGTCTTCTGTGCATTCGAAACAATTGAGTAGAGGAAACTAATAGCCGACATAACTTTCTCTTTTGTAAAAATGATATCGTTCTGCAAAAACATATTTATAATCTTATCGTAGGCATCGGAATGAGCTGCTGGATTATTTCGATCTTTATGTTCTTGATTCCATAAGCAATCATGTGACTTATAAAGTTCTATGAAATCTATCATAAGGGGTTTGTTTTCGGTTAGAAAAGTGAAATCTTCTTGGACAGCGATTTCCAGTTTTGGAATTTTCAAACGATTCTTTTCAGCAAACGGTTCCAGGAATGACATTTTGTCGTAAAAAAAGGGCTTCGGTGCATATTTAAACAGCTCGCCTTGCTTGGCACTAATCTCGTCCCTTACGGCACGAAAGTATGATTCTCTTAGGAAGCGAATTTGATATCGCACTTCTTCAACTGTCAATTTGTAATCATGATCATGGGTTAATGTTTCAATTATTTTCTCTATGGCTTTCCTTCGCGCACTCCATTGCATATGCTGCGGATGTTTGGGGTCCCACAAGACAGGCGAAGACTTATAAAGCTCTATGATTTCGGAGATATGTTCGTTCTAAATAGATAAACAATCAGATCAATAACCGATCGAAAAGAAAAGATAAGAAGGTGAGTAAGCACTTACATTTTTTGTTTGATCCATCTGTGAAAAAAAATCAAATTATACGAAATTACAGAAACAGAAAAATGAAGTTCATACCTCTTCGCATTCCAAATTGTCATTTAGCGGCATGGTATCCAATTGGCTATCTTCCTTTATCTCATCACTTTTTCCGATGAATGACAACATATCGGCATACCACATTTTCGTTTTGAATTCGCCATCCGCACTTTCCTGTTTCCTGCGCAACATTCGTTTATACGTACAACGCAACTTACTTATCTCTTGACTCAAGTCCTTGAATGTAAATTGTGTATTGAACTTAGCATTTATGATCTTAGCCATTTTTCGAAAAGCATTTCGTCGGCTGAGATTGTCATTACTGTAGTATTGCACTGCCCATAGGCAGGGTAATTTCTTATACTCCTCTATAATTCCTGTCAAAAGTTCCCTGTTTTTAGTAATCGATTTATTAAATTGATTTGTTGAGGAGTCAGCTTCGCTCAGTTCTTGTTCGTCTTCATCAGATTCCTCCTTATCGATCACTAAATCGTTTTCTTGAGAACTATCCATGTCTCTGTTGGAGTATTCGTCGCTCTCCACGGACAATGTATTGTTATCTTCTTTCTCCACTACGTGGTCTTCCTTCTGAAGGTCTTCTGTTTTGGTTTTCGTTTTTTTTCGATGCCTCACTGAAAAGTCCATATCGGTCGCTCCAATGAATGACATCTTATCAAAGTACCACAGCTGTGAGTGGAATTTTCTTTTTGCATTTATGTGCTTCTTCTCAAATGCCTCTTTTTTTCGCAGAACACGCCTGTAGCCGCTTCTTAGCTGAACAAGTTTATTTCGGATCTCTGTGTCGCTGAATGCTTTTTTAAATTTACTATTAATAGCTTTTGTAATTGCTTTGTTCGCGTCGTAGCGTTTAAAGCGATTGCTTGTTTTGTACAAGTAATTGTTCCACAAACAAGGATGTTGTTTGTATTCTTCGATGAGACTTAATATTATTTTTTTATCCCTCTTTCTGCGGCAAGACAAACTTTCTCCTTCAATATCACTTTCATCGTCAATATTATCATCACCAGTATCCTCATCATTATCATGATCATTGTCAATTTCGCATGGATTATAATTGTCGGATTCTTCGTTCTGAAATAAGGCAGCCATTTACAATAAATTTTTGGTAGGATATGTCTTGATGTATTACCTCATCTAGGCCTGGATCTTCCTTAAGTTCTGCTTTCTCATCTATTGAATCTTCTTCTGCTATCTATCAAAAAAAAAACAATAACACAAATAACAATTCAGTTGCAGTTGGTAAGCAAAACCAATTTCTTAAACTCAGTTAAGCTACGACAGAAGAGATGTGCCAATTTTCGGATTCAGTTATGTATAAAAGTTGCAGAAATTGCCGGTTTTATTGAACATTGCAAATACAACAACTCCACTTGACACTCCCGAGAGTTTTCAAAAACTCAAATAAAACTAGTAAAATGTTGACTAGCCATCGCAGATGGTTAACAAAACAGATTTCTTATTTGAGCATTGTGTGCAACAAAAAACGGTAATCGTCTAATCGAGAACTTTAAGATCCTGGATAATCAGTGAAACTGAGAACTGAACGTACTGAGCTAAAACCCATTACATCCAATGTGTATCAGCAGTGATACAAACGCAAGTGGTGAGTGTCTTATGTCATGTCGGTTGATCGATGGATACGCTTCGAAGTAGACTTTTAAAATAGAAACCAAAAAAAAAGCTATAGAAGTGGTTGTTCAGCGCAGCGTCTTGAGAAATAGCTTTTGTGAAGAGGACACCAACAAATTGAGCAAAAATCTAAGACAAAAAGTTATAATGCTTTATGAGCGGCAGACATACTACAAACAGACGAACGCTAACGACTTAAATACAATAGACACAACGAACGATCCAGAACAAAGAATAGCAGGAGGCGAACAACCTAACACAAACAAAACCTCGTAAGTAAAATCTCAACCGCCAGCCAGTAAAGTTTATATTTGTATTACCAGTGCAAATCGCGTTGGTTGTGTTTTGTATGAATAGGAATGGGCATCAACTTGGTGGAGTATCTCTACTTCGACTTATTCGGAGCTAAGATCATAAACACTTTTTAGGTTTAGGCTATTAAAATAGAGATATTTGGGGTCGTGCGTCGGGGTAACTCACCTACAAGGCAAAAATCATGTAGTTATGAACAAACTGCAAGCTCCGAATGATTCGAATGTTGAAGACCTTTGAGGCGGGGGTCCACGCCGTAAGCGATACCAAAAGTAAAGTAAAGTAGACAAAGTAGACATTTACGCAACTATTGGTGCATAGTAACATCAAATTTTCCTCAGTTCTGGGAAATTGCAAAGAACATTAACCCATCTTCTCCTGCTGACTTTAGACCGGTTGGCATTCTTCCATGTCTGTCAAAGGCATTTGAGAAAATTATGGCACAGCAGTAACGACGCATTTAACACTCAATTAACTGCACTATGCTCAGCAATCCGGATTTAGAGCTAATCACAGCTGCTGTACAGCTTTGTGTAGTTCATTTGAAGAGATTAGGCAAGACAACGACATGGGTTATGTTTCGTTGCTTTGCTGCTAGACTTTGATAATGCAAATCATAAAATCCTGTGTTGGAAGCGAATTCACATTTTTTGAGTGGCAACACTGTTAATGATATTATTTCATTATAAACTTGGTAGCACTCTTCTGATGTGCTTCAGTCACACACAACACCAGACTGCTTATTTTGGTTGATGATAATAGCAAGACGATAATGCTCATATCAACACCCGGACTTGAACACCCTGAGGTCAACCCGGACAACGATGCATACTACGAGTATGAATCAGAGAAGACAGCCACAATATATGTAAAATAGATTTAAGAAAACAAACATTGTGTACCGTTGGGCCCCTGTTGTTGAGCCAACGCATTTAAATATTTATTATTCACCACCATTTGTTACCTAGCCTTAAGTCAAATTGTATAGACATAGTTTAATAAAAGCAGATGTAGTGTAATGTACGACCATGCTCATTCTGCCCGCGGTTGTGTGGCAGACTGGTTGTGCCGTTGTGTAGGGCTGTATGCGAATTTTAGGCAAATGACAACAACAATTCCTTTGTATGTCAGGTGTTTGGTTTTTATTTCAGTGACAATTCTTGTGTTTGAGTGCCGTGAGAGTGTTTACAGGCACCATTGTTTGCAAAAAAAAAGCTCCTTCTGTACTCAGTAATGCCAGATTGTGGGTAATTACCCATTTCGTGGGCATTTTGTCTTTCAAAATAAGCTAAAAGGGCGAAAAATAGTGTATTTTGTTGTTTTTTAAAGCCGGAATGGGCGAAAAGGACATTTTTGGTAATCGTCGTGGGCAATTCTGTCTGGCATCGCTCTGACAATTTTTATTGGACAGAGTATAGTGAGTTGGAAGACTAAAAACAAGAAAACAACCTAGCATAACGTGTTCATTCCGTAGCTAACGCAGCGCTGGACATTTCTCTAAATCTTGCATCCTATTCCGCAACTTGTGGGAAATAATGTACGACGGACGAGGCGAGATCTTGGCTTTTGTTGCTTTTGACATTTCGAAACATTTATCATATCAGGAAACGGACACCGAAGTCTATACAGATAGCTCAAAAAGGCACTGCTGCAGGCATCTATTCGGTAGACCCAAACCTGAAAGTTTTTATACGACTTCCGGATACAGCAGTATCTTCCAATCAGAAATTCTGGTCGTTCTTTAGGCGGCAGAGATTATGCAGATGATATCTATATCTGAAGGGATATTGCCATCTTTTTACATCGCCCTTTACGGGAATCTATTAACATTAATTCTAAAATGGTCAGAAACTGTCATGCAATGATTAAGACGTTATGCAATTAGAATCGATTGAGACTTTATTGGGTTCCAGGACGGTGCGAAGGGTTGCAAATGAGCAAGCTGATGAGCTTGCGAGAAAAGGAGGACTAGACAGAGCGGGATTGAACATTAAAACGCCTCCGTGTATCATAACGCGCATTTTTAGAAATTAAATAATAAACGAAGCACAATTGAGGTGGTCAAATGTTGCCGGGCATTGAGTGTTCAAAGCGCCACAAAAGACGAAGAAAATATAGTCTTCAGTGCACTTTTGCAACAATTCAACAGCACGCATCGAAACTGGCAGACACAGACACCTTCATATGCAATGACCTGCTGCAAGTTGAGAAAAATATTGCACACGTATTGTAGGAATGCGAATAAATAATATGAAATACAAAATCTAATTAACGAAAGATGATTGACAAGAGTATTCGTTGAATTGCTGTGAGCGATTAAAGAAAATACCGTGATGAGGGAGTGTATTATACTATCTGCGCTATTGTCAGCACGCCTACGCGCTTAGCTACTGACAGCGCAATATTTACAAGTAACATAAAGGTATTTATGTTATATAAAAAATAAAGCAAAACTACAGTAGTCATGTCATGTGTTTGTACGAAGTTTAAAAATTATATTTTTAACCAGGAAGGTAGGTCTACAGAATAAGAAAACAAATTATCGATCTTGAACGCACATGTTACTACTAGGGATTGACTCACCTGGCAATTTTGTTCGGCCGGATCAGATCTCTTATCAATGAATGACAGCTCATCATAGTACCACAAACTTATACGATAGTTGGCCCTATGCTTCTTTCTTTGAGCCCGCCTGTATCCACTCCGCAAGTTGACTATCTGTCGTCTTATTTCTTTATCCGTAACGTTTTTGTTAAATTTATTGTTAATATACGTAGCTATTTTACGAAGCGCGTCCTTGCGTGCATATTTGTTGCCATAGAGGGAAGCAGTTTGATCCCACAAAAAAGGATATTTCCTATATTGACCGATTATATCCGATATAATATTCGGTTCGCTCAATATCTTAGAATTCGGTCGTGCTCGTGGCGTTTTTTTGGGCTTACTTGGAGTTTTTTGAAGCGATGAATCAGATGACTGCAATTTTATGTGGAAGACATATCAATGTAAGGAAATTCAAGGACTTTCCCCCTCACCTCTTCTTCATCCGAAACTTCTACTTTTGGAAGTCGACCTAAACCTGAGTCACGGTCATACATCTATAATTTAAGAGAATTAGTTTTTAGAATGTGTTAATATTAATTAGCAAACCTGGTCTTCTTTATCGGTAGTCCCAATAAAAGAAATTTGATCAAAGTACCATAACTTTGGTTTAAATGGCGAATTCGCACCGTTGTCATTATTTGCGAAGCTATCGTGTTTTTTTAGTACTCTTCTATACTCACTTTTCAAATTCAGAATTTGAGTACACAGCTCTGAAACTTTGAAGTTCATCTTGAATTTGGAGTTAATGTTTTTTTGAATCTCTTTGTAATGACAATTTATGTCTGAGAGCTTTGATGTTTCTATCAGATTTGAATCCCACAAAATTGGATGGTTTTTGTATTCGTCAATTATCCCTTCTATCACCTTACGTTGGGCTATTTTGTTTATCGTCAAATCATCCTCGTCTTGATAGTCAGAGGGGCATATCACATCTTCTTCGAAATTGCTTTCCTTGTTCAAGTGGGTTGCCTAGAAAAAAAAATTATATGATTGTAAAAGGTGGAGCACAATATACCTCTTCGTTATCCTTTGGAAATTCTAGTTTTAAGGAAGCCAGTGGGTCCAACAAATTTTGGTCAGTTTTTTGCGCATCTTCATCTCCTGCTATGTTGTTTTCTAAAGCACCTTTAAGCAAGCTGGTAATGGCATTGTTAGAAATTTCCTGATTTAAAGGTAATCTAGCTTGAGGCTGATTGGGAAATCGCCCAGGTAAACATTCCTTGATGTGTTTAATGAATAGATTGCAACTAAGTAAGTTAAATTCCACCGAACAGATTGAACAGTTTATTAAAAAGTGTTCAAAATTATGAGAGCAGAAAATAAGACCGCATTGGGTAGTAGCTTCTGGCGAATCGTATGCCGTGAAAGTTGATATGGCAGTGCTACTCATGTTGCCGGAATTTGTTTCAATAATTTTCACATTTTCTTATAAAAACAAAAACCAATTAATTAATTTTGTTGACAGAGGCACAAACCAGAGACCATTTAATAACTAGAAAAAAGTAAATGGACACACATTTTCTCGCTCACAGAGATGGAAATCTTTCGTTCGTCTATCCCCCCAAAAACCATTTGTTTACATTAGCCGTTTTTCTTTTTTAGTTCAGAGCAGAACCTGAACTGTTATACAAAAATTTCGTGTTTCTTTTTTAGCTCAGATACATCAGAGCTCAAATTTGTGTTTCTTTTTTCGTTCAGAGCATGATCAGAGCGCGCTCTATGAGCTCAGAATAAATTGACTGAGCAGCCTGAGGAAAAAGATGATTTCACATGTACAAGCACACTTCCAGTCACATTTGACACAAAAAAAAAACAGGAAAAACAAAAAAATATCAGAATGCTCTGAGCGCACTCGGTTCAGAGCACGCTCATAATGTTCGAGCTCAGTTCAGTGCTCAGCTCTGAACTAAAAAAGAAAAACGCCTATTGTTGTTTTTGTGATTGCAATCCCTGGCTGTGAACTCGAGAGGTATGTACAAAAAAGCATGTTTCCAATCATCTTGCTTTTATTGGCACCGCTGTATTTAATTGTTTGGTTTTTTAGGAGGCTTTGATTAAATTGAAGAAAATAGTTAAATGCACATTACAGAATGTCGCAATCCAATATTCCAATACATTTACTTGCATAATGCTAATGCTAGAAAAGAAATGAGCAAGTGTGCGTAACTGGCGAATTTTTCGGGAAAACAGTTGTCTGCACCCGCCTTTCCACTGGAAAGCTTATCTTTGCCAGAGATGAATGATTAAAAGAGATGGATATCTTTCGTACGTCTATCCCCCCAAAACCCATTTGTTTACATTGTTGTTTTTGTAATTTCAACCCCCGTCTGTGAATACGTGTGATCAACAAAAAAGCATGTTGCTAATGGCCGACCGCGAGTCATCTTGCTTTTATGAGCATCGCGGTGTTTAATTATTCTGTGTTTTGTATTGAATTTGTTTGGTTTTTGTGGAGGTTTTGATTAAAATGTAAAAAATTGTGAAATTCACAGTAGATAATATTGAATTCTTGCATTAAAATCCAATTCATGAACTCACATATCCTAGGATAGAAATAAGCAAGTGTGTGTGACTTCATGAATTTTTCTGGAAAGCTTCATGAATTTTTGTGGAAAACAGCTTGTAGGCAACCGTCCTTCCACTGGAAAGTTATATATCTCTGTATTCCATTATCTTTGATCTTTGCTTTATATCAGAGATGAATGATTAAAAGAGATGGGAATCTTTCGTAATTATTTCTATTCTAGAAAATGTGAGTTCATGAATTGGACTCTAATACAAGAATTCGGTATTCTCTACCTGTTCTCTACTGTGTATTTCGTTCGCGTACGCGATTCAAATCGATCGCAATCGCACAAAATCTATACACGTTTTCATCCAAAATGACAGAAAAAGAGTAAATTAGCAATGTAACGAGTAACGAGTAGTTCCTCTCTTGGCTCGAAACAGCTCAAAGAATTTCAACGGGCAAGTACTGATAAATATGTCAAATTCAAAATCTGTCTGCCTGTCTTAAAACTCAATTGCAAAAAAAAAAAAACGGCGGTGGTCGAATGATCTCCTACAACGTTCCATATGTTGTAAAAAGGTATGTTATACATTTATTTGTGATATGGATTAGATGTCTAAAATAAAAGTGGCTCAAAGTAGCTTGAAGTCTGTCCACGTACTTTGGGGTATTTTTCCCTATTAATTTTACGTGCATGGGAGCGAGCTTTTATATTAAATTATTTCGAAAGGCGTTATTACAAATGTGTGAAAATCAATTGTAATTAATTTCCAGTCCATTAATCCATTGGCCGATTTGCGGCCAGCTTGTGTGCATTGACACAAGAACCAATAAAATTCAGATTAAATGTTCGATTTGGAAGCAGATATCTGAAATCTCAGATCAAAATCTGACAAGATAAATTAAAAACGACACAAGAAAAATTGCAAATTTTTATGTAAATATTAATGTTAAATGGTGTTGCTTTATTCAGTGTACGGTGCACAAATATCGACACTTTTGACGTTTAGTATAGTGGTGGCCAAGGGCTTAATCCATTCGTTAAGAACTGCTGAAACGTCAATAGTAACTAAATTGGTTGTATCGTTTTTGATGGTTTAAATGCAAAAATTTATTTTTATACATCCAACTTGAAATTTCCATTTGTCAATGCAAAAAATTGCCACTAGGTTTTCGACTCCAATGAGTAGATAGAAAGTGTAAAATTAATTTCGAATTACAACCAACTTCACTGCCAAATCATAAAGAAGAAAACTGTTTGCTTCTTTGAAATCTGATTGTGTGGCGCAATTTGTTCAGGACGAAAGGATATAGATTAATACAAATATTATCATTTATTTCAAAAAACTATTAAATGGATTTTGATGACGCTAAGGAAAATATTCAGCCGCTCGCTGCTGGCCGTAATGCGAGTATTCTTCAAGCTGCTCTACAAGCAGATTCGCAACATGAACTACATCAACAGAGGCTAATGTACGAGGAAGTAATTAAGAATTACGATGGAGAGGATCCTCTAGAGCCGTGGTTTGATTACATCTATTGGATAGAGCAAAGTTTCCCATCTGGCGGAAAAGAGTCTGGACTGGAAGAGGTTCTGATTAAGTGTCTAACTAAATTCGAAAAAGATGATCGTTACCATCAGGACAGACGAATGATTAAGCTATATATTAAATATGTAAGTACATAACATTTACTAAACTGGAAAAGCGCACACACAACAGATGTGTATTATTTTTGGAATAAGTCCAAAGTTCTTACCTTTTTCTCATTATATGTGATAATATAAACTTATTTATGTATGCAGTTAAAAGTATAATAAGATAATAAGCATCCACAGGTGGTTTTTTGTCTGACCTCTCTCTGACCTAGCACAAAAGTTTTCATGCCAGCAGCAGCGAATCCACGGATAGTTTCGCTTTGTGTTTTCTTTAATCAGTAGTTTTAACGATTTGGTGCCCTTTATCTATGTGCTAAAGATTCTGCCAATCCACTTCGCTTGTAATTTGTTGTAATATCCACGTAACACGGAATCTGTTCTCGAGGACATTAAAATTTTATAAAGGCAGGTACCATGTTTTTGTCGAAGAAGCCAAAGTAAAGTGCCGCCAGAAAATCACGGGTGTGGGATGTTTAAGAAGACTATTCATCGCTCTCGATCTTCCAGAACTAGCAGAATTGATCCAACCATTCTGGTTCCGGCTGGGCAATCCTAATGACACGAATTTAATGACAGTCTTTGAAACAAAGTTTAGGATATGGGTTTAAAGAGATCAAACCACTCACTCATGTATCGGTTCAGGGGAAGTAGATTGCCAGCACTGGATATTTCACATAATCCGGTGTCCATAACACTATTTCTTGGAGTTACCCCAGCAATACGACGACAGCTTTTACGAAAAATGTACCTACACTTTTGGAAAGTACCCAAATGTCTTTGCCACGCGTAAGAGTTGAAACAAACAATGAATTGAAGAAAGATAACTAACCTCGGACACCTCAACAGCGGCCCTATGGACCTATGTACACTTAACGTTTGCCATTCCTCCCATTGATTATCTTTTAGGTCCAAAGCTTGAACCACTTCGGCATATATGAGATCCACGCCACTATCAAATGTCGGTTCGGACTTGGCATAAAATTATAGTTCCCTCCTAGTAGTCAGGAAAATAAAGAAAACTCGCACAAAACGAATGGTTGTGGAAAGACCGGTTGCGCCAACTATTCATTTATATTTTATTTATTCTTATTGCTTTGTGTAACGTCCATGTTTCAACTTCAAATAAGGCGCCAACAAAATGCAGCATTTTTATTATTGCGAACCTCCAGTGTCCTCCCATAAGGAAGCTTCGAAAATTTCAATTCAACCAATCGGACTCGGCATAAATTTGTATGACCTTTCGACTCGTCCTAAGAATTTTTACTTTGTACCGATTTTCAAACACTTCTGCCATAATTTTTTTTTTTTCCTGTTAAAGATTTTGGTAGTCCGTTCCAAATATATGTGCAAGGTGCGCAGAGGCCCCAAAGAGTTGTTGTTGATATGACCTATCTTTCTAATTCGCAATTATACATTCTTCATTGACTCCTCGCAAGAAGTAAATATGAGCGAAAAATTTGTTTTTTAAGAAGATCTTTAACGTGTAGCGCGTTAGGTTTACTACCAGTCAGTTAGAAGATAGTTTCTAAAAATCTTTTGCAATCTTTTGATTGCGTTGAATATATTAACAAGAGGATTGACATTATGTTTTTGGATTCCGTTAGCATTTCCAGAGGCTTATCCTTTTCTAGAAGTTTCATGACTTTTTCTTTCATGTTCTCTGGTTCCTCGGATCCATAAAAAGATTTGCCCTCTTTCTTTGTCTTTTGTACACAGCAGTTCCTTATCTACTGTAATGCTCTTCGGTTGGTTGTTGCAGTTATGTACTTCAAACTTCTCTAACGTTGTTTGTTTTGTTTTTTAAACGATACTTATAATTTATAAATAACTAAAAGATTTATGTAACTTAATTTTTAATAAGGGACTAAAAATGTTTGTATACGAATTTCTTTAAGTCTTGTTCCTTGTTAGATTACCAGTTAATAACACTCATTCTCAAATCATGTCGCTCTGTGTGTCAGCTCTTCTAAAAAAGAATAATCTATAATTGAATTTATTTATGAACAATTTTTGCTATATACTCGTATATAGTGCGACATCAAAAAAAGGAAACCTCGATACGTGCAACTCCTCGATAAAAGCAGGACCTTAAACCTTAACATTGTTGACTCAGTAATTCCAAATCCCCAAAAAAAAGGTGACTCGATAAAAAAAAAGCAGCTATATTTTCATGAACTCTATTATTGCAACAAACTCAATAAAAGCAATTGCCCAAATTTCTATTGCAGTTGTCGCTCGATAATGTGAATTTCTCTAAAATGTGAATTTTTTGTAAACGTTTTTATATTTCTCGTTTCGTGCGATATTAGGGCCTAAATATCTGTTATTTGTCTTTAAGTACATAGTTGTAAATGCAGCTGCAGGCTATAGAGAGACAACAACTGTCATTTGTGTAGGTATGG
Organism: Cheilosia grossa; assembly: GCA_963082955.1. Taxonomy (NCBI): domain Eukaryota; kingdom Metazoa; phylum Arthropoda; class Insecta; order Diptera; family Syrphidae; genus Cheilosia; species Cheilosia grossa. The sequence continues at coordinate 27,213,683 of OY720145.1, read as the reverse complement.
ATGTTATATGATCAGTTCGTGGCTATATTTTTTCAGAGTTGTGTCTTGTGTGGTTCGTATTTCTTTCTTCGTGTGTACAGATTTAATGGGTCGGTCGGACCATTTTCTCAAGCTTAATTTTGACAGATCGTTGTGTTCGCTTGTTTTTCTTGCGTTTTTGTAATGCGAAGAATGGGAGAAGTAAGCAAAGATGAGTTTTTTGAATAAATAGCTCGACGAGGAGTACGTAGAATTGAAAATGGATGAAATCAGAGAGAGATGAATTTTTGAAGTAAGTTATTTTCCAAGAATAGCTGTTTTTTGTGACATTTATGCACAGAGCTCCATGTGTCAAAATTTAGCTAGGACTTTAGCTGATGTTCAGAGAGAAACAGCGAATCTAGATATTTTCTCAGATATGCTTCAGATTTACCAATACAAGTGCATCTGAGTTGACTTCATTTGTGCAATTTATTTCCATATTTATTTAAAATCTTTTCTTTTCCGCAAATTACGTAGCGCCGCAATTAAAAATATTAATTCTTCCGAGCTGCTTGACATTTGCAAAAAATCATGACAGCTACAATTCTGTTAGACGTTCTCTAACGCGGCGGTTGGAACGTCACGTTCAAATAATCTTACCGCCGCGGAAAATAACCTCATCGCGGCGTTAAAACGCGTTCTGTTTGACCGAGCCTTAAAAATTGCATTTTTTCGAATTTTGTTGATGTAGAAATACTTTTTCTTTTTAGATTGATACTCATGAAAATCCACAAGAATGCTACCAGCGGCTGTACAATCAGGGCATTGGAACTATGGTTTCCGATTTGTATATTTGTTGGGCGTACTATTATGACTTGAGTGGAAACTTTCGTAAGGCTGATCAAATATTTAGGAGGGGAATAGACTGTCATGCTGAACCATTCCATGAGCTTCAAGAGGCTCATCAGCACTTTGGGTTTACCATGTCGCAGAGGATTCTTTACGATGACGATAATTCAAAACAAAAATATCAATCGACCCTGCAAGAAAAGAGACAAGTGTTGACTTCACTGAAGTCGCACAAGCACAGAGTTGGAAGTGTGCGCACCGGTAACGCCATTAAAAGCTACGGACCAGGCAAAATTCAGGTAGGTTTTTCTCTGCCTTTAAAAATTTGCCAAGCTTAGTTTTTTTTTGCTTTTCAGCTTGACAAAACAAACCTTGCTGGTAGATCACAAGGTCTTGGTGTTTGTGTATTAGTAGATGAAAATCAAGAACCTACTGCAATTCCTCCGTGTGAAGCATCAGCTGATACTTCTAAATCTGTTGTCAAAACCATCTTGGATAGTGCGCGTAAACAGGAAAATTGTAAGGAGCCCGGTCCCTGGAATAAAGCACACAACAAGAAAAAAGGGCAGTTGTTCGTTTCCGAAACTAGCCGGGATTTGGGTTTCGAAATACTTGTGGATGAAGTGGATACCCCGTCGAATAAACCATTTATTCGCTTTGAAGGTTTTGTCCCTCGCAATAAACCACAAGAGGACTGGAACGTGCCAGTTACACTTGAAAATGAGCTAGTGGCGGGTTCTTATCCATTCTACGACAAATGTTTGCTTTATCCAAAGCCGAATGAAGAATATTCGCCGGAAGAACTTTCTGGTTACAAATGGTGCAAACGAAGAAATATTGAAAACAACTTTACAGAAATGTACGATAAAGTCTGGAAGCTAGGTTTCGATTGTGGTGTAAGAATGTATCCAAATTTCGCGAAAAAAAGTCATGATCGTCCTGAGGCACCAATTTCTATGAACTTTGATCCTTTGGAGGGAATCGTCGTTGGTAAAAGTAAGCTAATATTTGATCCACAAATTTGCTATCCCCAGAACGAGGAAGAGCTCCAATTCGAAGAGATAATGTACAATCGTTGGAAAAACGGGGAGAGAAAATTGAAATATGGCGGCAATGAAACAATTGTCGTATTAGAGGAAATGGAAGAAACAATTTGTATGCCAAAAGAGTCAGCCAGAAGAAAAAGCTTCTTTCCAAGAAAATCTATTGCGCCATCTCAATTTGCTAAATTGCCACCAAATTTGGAAGAAACTGAAGAAAGTGAAACAGCAAAAATATCAACACTACAAAAGAGCATGATCCAGAAACCACATCCGGACAATGAACCCGAAGATTTATGTGACCCACTTGACCCTAGGGAAGAGTGTATTGATAGCTTAGCATTTGAATTTAAGACTCCAACAGCTCCGCCAGTAAGACAGCATAAATTACCGTTTCAAATTTACGAAGAGGATGAAACTAATTATGAAGCCAATGAGACATGTTCTACACAAGTCTTTAACTGTTTTCTAAAAGCCCAGTCAGTCAGTACCCCGAAAGCACCAGGCAAGGTCACAAAATCATCACCAACCGAACGGCAACCGATGAATTTAAATTTTTCTGGAATTGAAAATGTTCCCCTTCCCCTGACCGTAAATATAAATCATATTGCAGCCTTGTCTCCACCAGAATACAATGATGCTGGATTGACGCTTCATGGCAAACAGCTATCCACTATTATGGAAACTTCAGAGCAAACCACTGGTCATACTGCTAGCACTAAGTCATCAATAAGTTCCGCAGACTTTGAAGTGGAAGGCCAACTGTCTAAGATACCTTTGGCAAGCAACGTTTGCGTTTTAAAAACTGTGCAAGAAGCTGGTTCAGTGACAGATAGTGTTACTGGCGAAGTGTCTCATTCGAAATCGTTAGGATCCGATGGAGTGGCGTCCACAGTCCCAGTAAGGCAACCCAATGAAAATTTCAATTTGGAAGAAAGCGAAAATAGTGTGGCCAAAATGCCCGCTGTCAACATTTTCGAAGACAAAACTGAGACCATTCCAAGGATTATATTCGAGAAAGTTGGGAACTTTTCTTGCATTGAGAACAGAGATGACACAGCACCAAGTATAAGGCCTGTGAAATTTAACGAGGATAAGACAGAGACCATGACAAAAATTATACCCATTTCAAAGAATCAACTGTTAAGCGCAATTCCGTCAGAGGACGAGATGCTGGAATTCTTTGCTAAAAGTCCAGAGAAAGTTGACAGTATTTTTAAGAAAATATGCACTACTCCATCAGTTCCCATTGTCAATAAATCAATATTCAGCGCGTCAGCTTTTATGAACTTTCAGGATTCACCAGAAGCTAAGTTGGAACCACCATCGCTAGGAAGGGTAAAGAAGGCGTCAAATCTCTCGATTTTACCAAATTTTGATGATCTCTTAGAGGTTGGGGAAGAAGAAAAGAAAATTGTTGCAGATTCGTCATTTTTACCCAATTTGTACTCAATTTGCGGTAGTGGGAAGCCACAAATTCCTGGTTCCCCCATTCAATCTGCTGCTTTCGGTAATTTATCATGTCAAATATTAAAAGACGACTCTTTCTCACAAAGATCTTCAAAAGAATATAAAGATTCTAGCAATGCGGTACCTATACAAAGGACAAATGAAGATTGTTTTCTATCGGGATTTCCAAGTGTTACCGTTGGATCTAAATTGGCTCCGGAGGACTCGTTCATGTCATATTTATCAAATGTAGGAGCTTCAAAAGGCAAACAACATACAAATGAGTCCAATATAAATAAGTTTTCAGCTGCAGTAAACTATGAACATTCTTTGCAAAACGACGGCCGACCTTCTTTCTATGACCAAGCAAACGTTGGTGAGCCTTTAAAGGTTTCGTCGTCTGAAAAATGTGAAAGTTCTAAGAAAGCCGAAATATCTCTTAGGGATTCCTTTATGGAATGTCTGCCAAACACTGATGGAATTCGTACTTTGAATTCATCAAGAACTGCTTTGCAAAACAAAAAACTCATGTCAAATATATTAACAAGTAATGCCAAGCAATGCCACACAGATTTTGGAGACAACCTTACGAAAAGCCGATCAGCATCTACATTAAGACAGACAACTGTTGGAGACTCTTTTTTAATCCCAGATCCACAAACAGATGTATCTAAGGATATGTCCTATTTTCGTGAGGAAAATCAACAAAAACTGGCACAATCTTCTCAACGTGAAAAACAAAAGGATAGTTTCGCCCAAAGCTTGCAAAAACAAAATATATCCTTCTCGACAGAAAAGTATTTAAATGAATCGAACGCGTTCAATCTCGATATGTCTAAGTGTCCCATGCGGCAAGCTATGCCACACCCAAGAGATACCTCTATGAGCGATAAGCATGCATTACAGATGAATCAATCTCAATCGTACTCAACTCTATCTTTTCCAAATAGTTTTTCTGGAAAAGGGGTTGGTAAACAACCCGATCAAGCTGAATCATTTTCAATTTTCGTGGATTCAAATTGCCAAAAAACAGCAACAACAATTCTTAATCCGAAACAAGAAAGCAATTGTAATTTGTTTCAAAACTCTAATTGCAAAAGCAGTGCTACATATTTGCAAACCAATAAAGTGGGGTGCACCGACAACTCCATGAAGCCAGACGATTTTTTCGAAGATAACATTCGTACAGAGGCATTTCAAGCCAATCTGAGCACAATAAAGAACTCTACATGGCTGCCAAATCATGACCCTCACCAATCAAAAACTAATGAGCTATCTGTGAATATGCCAAATAAGATAAATACCTCAACAATCTCAAGTAATCGGAAGAGTCATGGATTGAGTATATTTTCGTCTGTCCCACCAAACGAATCTTTTAATGCCTGCAAAGGGTTGTTTAAGACATCACCACCAGGTGACTGTATTGAAATTGCGGAATCAGAGGATGAAGAAAATAATGATCTAGGGAAAAGTATTTACTGCATAAAGACACCAAAGACACCGAAAACTGATCGACATACATGGACCCCAGAAGCAGAGCAACCAGGGCTTGGAAAAAATAGATTTATCCATCGGCAGGTGGACCTAGACCAGACTCAGCAACTCATTGATGATTACTTTGTAGATAAGGAACTCAGCCCTTTCGATAGAGAGCTAAAAGACGCCTTCTTATGTCAAATTGATTTTACAAACTATATAGAAAAGCTGTCGTCATGTAAAATGGTTCAGGCGATCCAACCACTTCAGAAAGACTGTACCATTGAAATCAATGGAAAGAATTTTAATGTACTGAAACTTATTGGGGAAGGTTCATATGGAGCAGTTTATTGGTATGTATATATATTTTAATACGAAACGGTGTTAATTGAATTATTTTCCTTAATAGTGCCAAGGAACCACAATCGGGGCGAATGTTTGCCTTGAAGCAAGAACGACCAGCTAACTTATGGGAATACTATATATGCTTGGAATTGCGCAGTCGTTTGCATAGTACCCAAATTGTAAGTTTCTCGTAATAATTAAAATCCTTTCTATTTATTAAATATTTTTATGAAGCTCTCCGGTTTTATAAACATCGAATATGCGTTAATTGGCAACAATGCGGGAATCCTTGTTTCCCAATTCTCTCGATATGGATCTCTCATTACTGTTTGCAACAAAATAAAAAAGGAGACTTCAAAGAACGTAGATGAATACGTGGTGATGCACTTGGCTAGCCAGCTGCTGCTCATTATGGATCATCTACATGCTTCTAATATAATCCATGCTGATGTAAAGCCAGACAATTTCTTACTTATGGAGAAGTAGGTAAAGAGTATAGAAACCAGAATATCAAATGATAACTTTCTTTTCAGACTTGTTCCCGGAAGAAAACAACCTACGGTTCAACTAATCGACTTTGGTACCTCGATTGATATGAGTCTTCTGAAGAAGGGTCAAACTTTTAGATTTGTCTATGAAACTGAGGCCTTTAAGTGTGTTGAGATGCGCGAGAAACGTCCATGGACATATCAGTTGGATTTGTTTGGATTAGCAGGTGTTATTCACGTTCTTCTATTCGGAAAGTATATGGACATTGTGAAGAAAATCGCTGGTTGGACTCACAAAACGCATATTCCGAGATATTTTCATAGATCCCTTTGGGAAACGATATTCCACAGTCTGCTTAACATCGACGATTGCCAAACAATGCCGAATTTGCAAAATTTGCGGGCACAGCTCGAAGAAGAAATTGCTGAAAATGACAAATCGGTCTGCCAAAAAATTGTTGAATTTAATAGGGCCTTGGATTTGTGAGTCGTACGGTGTATTAACAAATTATTTTATTTTAAATTTGTTTTCTATACGTAAAAATATATAAGCATTCAAATGGTATTTGATTACAGTTTTAATTCGAAAACTCGACCAGTGACGTTTGAAAACAGATTCGGTTGGCTGTCATCTTCAGATTCGCTCTGAAATAGTGGAAATAATTAACAAAAAATAACATGCAAAAACATACATGCTGCCAACCTTGGGCGGGAATTGTCTTTAATAATATCCTGATTTGTACACAGGCTGTTTCATATTTAATATTATAATTAAAAAGAACTTGTTGCCTGGGAAAGTGTAAACGAAGCACAGCCTTACGAACTACAGAATAGAGATCAGTTTAGACTGTCGAACTATCTTGTAAATTGAAGGAAAAATAGTAAGTATTCAACACACTATGCCTAGAAATTAAACAAAGAAATGAACTTTGTAATCCTCAAAAGAAAAGTCATTAAAGCTTTACGAAAGTTCCCCACAAATAATTTCAAATTATTTACTTTTGTTTTGTAAAAGAAACTGCTTAGTTAAATAAAAGAAGTGAAACGAAATTTCAATTTCAGGTAAATTGTATTTTCAAAGATGGATATTCTCTTCTCTCAACACTCATTTTGTACGAATACAGATCCTATCAAGCATCAATAGGCGGAACCTAACCACATTCTTTGATTATCGCCGCCCAGTTCATCGATATCGATGGCTACATAATAAATGAACAAGTATTCCAAACAGATTACAGTTTTTGAAGTAACATGTTCCATGTGAGCTAGAACCACAGAATACGACTTCGTCTATGTTATAAAAGATCTTTCATAGTCGATGTCTTATTATTCATAACAGATTTGGCAGATGGCCCCAAATAAAATGGTTTAAATTAGTTGACGCTTTCTGGAGCTACCGGATCTCTCAAAGTCCGGACGACAGAATTTCTGAAATTTGGGGAAAATAAAATATGTTTATAAGGTGAAATAAGTCAGCAATATTTTTAATCTGGATCCAAAAATATTCTTGGGAATCCACATATATATTCTTTTCTTCGTGTGTATGATGTTGGTAGCTGGTACTTATGATAATCTTTTTTTGTGCCGCAGTAAAATAAAAATCTCATTAAATTTACTTTTTGCTTAGGTTAGAAATCTATTGTGGGATCGCTAATAACAATTTTGTGTTTTACATTCTTAGATTTTATAAATTTGCACAAAATTAAACATATTCTTAAAGAGAAAAAAAAAATATAATGTTATGATTTTTTAAAACATTATGTACTTATACACACATAACCGACATCATAACGGGTTTAAATTCTATGAAATATGTACGTGTTTCAGCCTCTTATGCTTTCGTAGGGATGTCTTTCGAAAGAATTTCGCTCCACAAATATCGCAGTTATGAGTCTGATGGGCTTCGGAATGATTAGCTAATGCTTTTTCCGTTCTGAAAACTTTCTCACAACAAGCACATGGAAACGTCACACGGTTATGTCTTTCCTTTCGATGTTCCGTTAAAAGAAGCGAGCTCCGAAAACTAATTCCACAACTATCACATTTATGCTGGCAATCTTCTTGATGTTTGCGAGAATGCTGACGCAAGTCCGCCGATGACGGCATATTTCTGTCGCATGTTCCGCAATTAAATATTGTGTTCAATCTGTGCTGCCGAGTGTGCAAACTGAAAGTCTTTCTATCAGAAAATTTTGCATTGCAATATTCACACTTATGGGGTAGATCCTCTGCAGTCCAATGAGTAATAGAGTGTTTTCGAAGGCGGGATCGGGTTGCAAATCCCTCAGCGCATATTTCACATTTGAAAGGCAAATAGTCATCGTGGATTTTTGCCCTGTGCTCAACCAGCATAGACAGCAGACGAAATCCTAGATTGCAATCATTGCATTTTTGCAAGTTATGGGTGTGCTTACTGCGCAGATGCCGAATAAGGAGCTCTTTTGTCTTATTTTGCCAACCACATATTGTGCAGTAGAAGAAACCATTTTCGGATTGATAATCTTCACTGGTATGTGCAGATTGCAAGTGGCTCAACCACGACGAATGGTCCGTAAATGCGGTAGTACATATTGGGCATTTGGCGTTTTTAACAATTTTTTTAAAGTTCGCCGGGATTGTTTTTATTGGTGGGGGTGGCCTTTGTTTTGAATTCTTTTTCCCGCTATGTAAAAGGAATTTAAGTTTATTATAAAGCAAAGAACCCGAAGATCCTGTATTGTTTTTAGATAACACTTTTTGTCTATCGCATGCGAATTGTGTGCGTAAATGGTTAATTCCACTGATTACATCGGTTCGGCTTGCCTTTACGTTGTGCTGACGCAGGACATTCAACAGGATATCATATGATCGGCGGCGTAGTACGCGTGAATAATATTCATCGTTGCTTTTATCCCATAATCGTTTTTGAGATCTATAGATTTCGATGAATTTATTCACAACTTCTTTCGGATAGTAGTCCAACAATTTCTGAAAAAAATTCACTTTGAAATAATTGATAATAGCATGATAATAAAGACTCTTACATGTCGTTGTTCATTTTGTTTATCCATAATTATATTCGAATTTAGTTTTTGTGATTCAATGTGAAATTTACGAATATGGACCCACAAATCTTCCTGCGAAGTCTGTTCCTGCTTACATATGGGGCACAGAAAATCTTTGAATACCTACAAAAACACAGATTAGATGTTACCATAAGCTAAACACACAATATTCTTACACTTTTATCGAGTTCATTCGAATTGTTGTCCAACAGAAAACTCAAATAGGGAAAGTACCACGGTAAGCAATCTAGAGAATCATTTACCGAATATTCAAGATCTTTGTATTCTTCCAAAAAGCAATCTTTAATTTGGGTGATAAGACTTCGAACGTAATCCAAAGATTTTGTTTGCTGGGCGCATTCATTATAATGCAATTGTAAAAGCCTATACACACCATCAATTAATAGAGGATTAGTTATAGCTGCAGTTTTCGCATGCCATGCACAGGGACATTTCTTTAAAAGATCTAACAACTCAATTAGCACTTCTCCAGTTATCTCCGGGGGTTCTGTCATATTTGCTAATTCATCCGCTTCTATGCATTGCGGCACTATGTTTATTATAGTTTCATCGGTGTTATCCGGATGTTCTTCGTTTTTAGTTTCATTTGGATCGGTGTGATCTATTTCAATAAAACTACTAATTGTATTCAGTTCGAACAGCTCCTCGGGTGGTGCAATCCAATCGCTAATGTCGTCGGTTTCATGACTTGGTGCACTTATATTATTTGTAGATTCGTTTTCCAGTGCTTCAAATAGACTTTCCGTTTTATTCTTTGGCGATTTAGGGGATTGTAGATTGTAGAAATCATCCGAACGGTGCCACCGTATATGATCAATAAATTCAGCAAGAGTTCTAAAGAACTTCGCATCTGGATCAGCCTCATTACAGCAAAAGGCGCAAAACAGAAAAGCATTCGTACAGTCATCACTGATATGTATTTCACCGCATTTGGTTAGTTTGGAGGGATGTATTTCCAACCTTATTCCGTTGAGAAGTATGTCTGTTTTCACTCTGGTCATGATGCAAGCGATATATTGGGGAACTTTTCATAATTATTTTGAATTAAAATAATTAAAAATACTTAAAAAAGACGCGATTTTTTTTGTCCGCATCTACAAATGTGTCAAAGTGATGACTGGCGTTTAGAGTGTGTTCGTAAGCATTCAATTTTTTAGTTTTATACAGAAAATAATCTAGTACTTTTTTTGGGGGCTAGTTTATATAAGTATTTTTATAGGTATGTACATATATATCAGTCGTGTTTTTTTTTTTAGCTTCGATCTCAGCAAAAGCACATGATCCGAAACGAAATTTTCCGGAGGTCTTCTAATGGAAAGCGAAACGTCTGCGAAAAGGCAGCGGATGCTGCCATCATCGGCTATTTATCTCCGATTTGGATGCTTTAACTTTCCGCTGGCTCCTTAAAATTGTCATTTGGGAATTATCCTAATTTAGACATTTATTTTAAAGTTATTTTTAGGCTCCTTAAGCATAGTATGCACATGATCCGAAACGAAATTTTGCGGTGGTCTTGGACAGCGAAACGTGTGCGAAAAGGTAGCGGAAAATAATTTGCGGAGAGTTCCATCAGCTGCTGCACAAGTAGCAGTGCTGCCATCACAGGCTATTTATCTCCGATATAGAAACTTGAACTTTTCGCTGGCTGTTTAAAATTATCATTTGGGAAGCTGCGTAGGTAGAGAAAAGGAGAGCGAAATTTTTCGTTCATGATTTCATTCTGTCACTTTTGTATGTTTATTGTTTTGTTTCACAACATGTGCGTACTATGCTTAATGGAAGGTAGGGTACCTATCAAACTAGAAACGTCAAAAGTAATTAAATCGTTGGACCGTTTTTATTTTGTTTTCATTTTGTTTAAGTAACTTTTAAAGTGCATAAATGTGTAATCATGCAATCTATTCGATTTTGTAATATTATAACATGTAATATTTATCGGATAGTTGGAGAAGTAAGGCATTACAAACGGCCGCCAATAATGTTACTTCCCCGAGACAATATAATATCCCAGATGATAGATAGGGTTCATCAAGGCAATTGTATTCCCTCACCATTGGAGTGGCAAAAATTAAGAGAAGAATTAGTTTGTAACTTCAGACACATAAACATGCACAACGTTGATGCTTTAATCCTGGGTCAATGCAGTAAGTCAGTAGATCTTCGATTCGCAAAGGGCTATATTCAATTTCTCAGGAGTGAAGGCATTCAACCAAATTATGCCACTTTAGGTAAACTTCTAAGGGTCTACCACTTCGCATATACAAACAATGGAATATCTCAGGCGGATGAAAAAGAAATCTTAAAAATTTGTCACAATATTCGCCAAGAACGTGATGTACTTGACGCCTCTACTTGCGAAAACCTAATTCATGGACTTCTGGCGACTCCGAACTGGAAGGAGTCCTTAAAACTATTAGGAATGACAAAACTGTCTGCTTCTCCTTCGACGACAGTGTATAGTGCTATTATTTCCAGAGCTTTTGCAGACAATGAAATGGTTGTGGGTTTTAAATTGCTTGAAGAGATGGTAGAAGCCGGTAGACAACCAAAATGTGAAGCTTATATTGCCTATATACGTTCTATATCCAAAGAACCTAATACTTTGTGTAAGAACCTAGAAAAATTGTTTATTTTTCTTGGAAAGCATGAAATCCTCATTACCCAGTCTGTGGTTGAAGAACTAACGAAGTGCTTTGCACCAGAGAGTCATACAATTACCGTCGCGAAACTGAATGGAAATGGAAAATGCAGCAATTGTAATACATTCATGCAGAACATCTCTATTACCGATGATGAGTTTAATGCTCTTAGTTCATCGTTCTTACAAAGAGTTCTTGTACGAAATGATGTTTTTCAGAAATCAACACCGCAGGAGGTGGATAATTTTGTAAAATTCGTTGATGAAACAGGACCCTATGACTGCGTCATTGATGGACTGAATGTAGCATATTCGTGCGGAGCTAAAAAGTCGCCGAAAGTTTTTGTTAATTTGGTAATCAAGTTTAAAATCGCAAACCAGTCTATACTCTTATTCGAAATTGTATTTCAGCTCTTAACGGTAGTCAGGTACTTCCAAAGGCAAAACAAGCACGTTCTCGTTTTGGGAAGAAAACATATGAATAACTGGCCAAAGGAGGGCATTAACTACATGAAGAAAGCTGCTGCTGTTTTTTTTACAAATGATTTGTTAGTGAACTATTGCTACTTTGCATATTTGCTCATATAATATTCGTTGTTTTTAGATCGCAGGATGATCCATTTCTTTTGTATGCAGCTTTAAAGAGTGGCCAGAGTACTGACTTTTTTTCAAGAGATTTGATGAGATCTCACGCCTTTTTGTTGGGAACTGAATTAAAACCGATTTTTAGACGATGGCAGCAGGAACATCAGTTTTCGTTAATAACTGCTACTGACTTGGGAAGAATAATTGTTAAGGTGAGTAATTGATACAAACATCAAAATTCTTCTAATGCTGAACTTTTATTATTCTATACTGTGTCAAATCAATGTGTGTTCAAGAGCCTTTTCAACTACATCAGTTATTCGATGTACTAAAATGCAACCACATTACATACCAGGCTTTTTGCGAAATGCATCTTGAACCCCAGACCTTACCGTAAAGTGGGTTAGAATCTGCCATTCCCTATCGTTTTTATTTGCCTTTACCTAATAATATAGAATCAAGAAGAATATTATTACATTATATCAACAATTTTCAGGAACCAATTCGGCACTTCAAATATGCCCAACAAGTAAATTTTACCTGGCATATACCATACAAGGAAAACTACTCACCGAACCCGGGGGAACTACTCCAAGTGCCTGACAACTGGCTGTGTATCAAGTTAAATGAATAAATTTTGTGTTTGGTATTTTGTTATTATTTTACTGGCAGACTATTTGGATGAACTTCCTTGTAATTTGGAATCATCATTTGCGATGATGGCGTGGAACGAACACGCAAACAATAAAATAAACAATATGATCTTGTTTTAGCCCTTGGCCTCTATTTATCAATTCCTATGCCGCATACAAAAACACCAACCTTTTACGTTACATTCAGTTTATTGTGCACGCTGTACACGACTTGAAGTTCAACTTTCGAGTGAATTTACATATGGATGTCAATTTGAAGGAAAGGTTAATTTGGGTGTGTGTTGAATATCGGAAGAGGTTAACAATAGTGGGACATTGGATGTTTGGGACAATTAAATCTTAAGTGCCAAATTCAAATTTTAATTTACGGCGCCAACAATCTATCACAAACGATTTTTATAAAGTAGCAAGAGTTAAGTACAAATGGAAATGTTTAAAATACTACGCTAATGAAATGCTTACTGAAAAGTAGACAAAATTAAATAAAGTTTAATAAAAAAATTAATTGTATATTCATATGTTTGGCTTGTCCGAAAACAACGATACTAGAAATTAGATTAAAGCGAGAAACGGATCAACAAAGGAATATTTTTTGGAATCAAGATCATTTTTCCGCATCTTGATTTCTTTTTAGAGTTCCTGGAGATTTACCGATACAAGAACATTTGAAATTAACAGCTATTGGAGTTTGTTTACGTTTTCGTGAAATTTGTAAACGACAATTCGGATTCTTATGTCCCAATTTAAATAATTTATAACCTGCAAAACTTAAGCGGAGTGCTAATTTTTAAATCTTTGTATAAATAATATTCAAAACACTTGTTTAAAATGTTTGTACACATGTATTTGAAAAGCAAATGCATTAATTGCAAATTCAAAACAAATCTATTGCAAAATGCATTTGCAAACATTTTCAAGATGTGGTGTTTCGAAATCTAAAAATCATTTTAAATATTTAAAAACAAAACAGCTTTTAATATTCAAAGGTTTTTTTTTTTGTTAAATACCTCAAAACTAGTAGGTTAGGTTATGTGGCAATGATCCGATACATTCAGAATAATTCACTTAGACCATGAGGTCCATTGTGATACCACAAGCAGAATCGATTAAGTCCGCTACTCTTGGAACCTTTTGGACTTGTGGATAAGTTTCCGTGTTTTGCTGCTATCCGTTTCGGCAATTTCTAAAAGTTCCTGGAAAAAATACTCCTCTCGAGTTTGCTTTCTAATTGATGATAGCGCCTGGCAGTCACATAGCAGGTAGAAAGGTCGTTTCATCCAGACGGCTGCGACAAAAATCATTAGCGGCTAGGAAAAAAGGTGAACAAATTTTCAATATATGAAAACAAAAACAGCTTTGGTAGTGCGATTGCGCATATTGAGTTTTATTAATTTATTTCAAACCGCACACGGTACTGAATTCCACCTGCAAAACGCTGTTTTAAACAAAATTGTGAAATGTACTCATTTTCGCTTGTATCTACTATAAACAAAAAAAAGGTTAAGTTATTTTCAATTTAATTTCGAACTTTTTATAATGTAGCCAGCCGATCATAAACAAAGTTAATTTTTTTTTTTTTTGTTTTTTTTTTAGATGTTACTCAAACGGATCAGGGAGATATGAATGTACATCCAGTAAATAAGTTTCATGAAGCTTTCTATCCCTGACACTTATATTTTTCGAAATCCGGTACTGAGAACACAAATGAGAGACAACCAAATCGAAGAAGCGTACCATGGGTTATGATCGCGGAGCCCTCCCAACAACCTGGAATCATAGGTGATGGCGGAGCAGTCGTACACTTACACTCGGGATGGGGTGGTGTAGCCATTCTGAAATAAAAAGAGATTAGTACATTTTGATTGTCCGAAACGAGTGAAAAATCTTTAACCCCTCTAGAGTATCGTGAATGATTATGATGCAAATGACATTTCAGTTTGAATTGAACCGTCAAATAACATGGCTTCATCGCCGGAGTCGTGATATATTTTGTTATAATTCGCTAGTTTTACTTTGATTTGCAGTAACAAATGCATAACAAACGCAAAGGAGCGCAAAAGCAGTCATTGGCATTCATAATCATCCGAAAAGTGAACCGAATCAAAAAAAGATAGATTTTTTAGCCCAATGGAAATCGATATTAGTTTAGCTGGAGCAGATTTCTAGTATCGTTTTCCATTGGGCAAAAAGAAGTCCGGGAGAGTCCGGAACCGAAAAAATCACTTCTGAAACCGTTCCATTGACACGAAAAATAGTCTTCTGGTGATTCTGAAGAGAGAATTTCGCTTCTCGATTTGAAGTCAGAATCCACTCAAGAAGCACTCACACAAGTGTAGTTTATGTATTTTATACAAGTCAGCTGACAGCTGCCGTAAGTTATTTTTGGGGCATTTCACCAATACTATTGTGGATTCAATCAGAAGCAGTTTTCTTCTTCCATTGGATTACAGAATGAGTGGATCCCCGAGTGAAACCAATGGAGAAAGATATAAGCCTAATGTGGCACACTCAGAACTCGGGGCACTTTTTTTTTTGCTCGTTCGTTTGTTCGTTTGTTCGTTTGCTTTTTGTGTAGAATCTTTTTCAGATTTCAGAGCACTATTTGCGAATCTGTTTTTTTTTCTTATGTTGTTTTCCATTAGGATTTTCAGATAAACGAGATTTTTCTTTCTTTGCATTTGTGATAGTGCGTGTTTTAAGAGTCAGTTGTTCTTAAATTTTAATTTGTGCTTATCAGAAATCCACTATATTTTATGTTGATATCTATTGCAGCGGCCAAATGTAAATTTTTCTCTATAACACAAGTTAAGGTTGACAAATGACAAATTTGTTGGTGTTTGTGTTAATCTCGCTCAGATATCGAGATTCGCAAAATTGCTCTGACTCTAAAAAAAAGTGCCTTATTTGCGCCAATGGAACATGAAATCTGACAGCTGATTTCGAGAGCAGAAAAACTGCTCTGGCAATGAAAAAAGTGATTTTTCTGGTGCCAATGGAACATGAATTTTGCCAACCATCTTCTAAGGTAGAAAACTACTCAGAAGCAGTTCTTCGCGTTGCGAGACGAATAAACATTTTTAGCTTCGACTATAAACTTTAGTAGTAAATTTTGCAATCGAGCTTCCGTAAATTTGAAGTCGAGACTAAAGTTTTGTATTAGTACGGCGCTCTGTCCCAATGATTGATTTTTACCAGTTTAATCGAGTTTTGAAGGAAAATCGGTCAACCTAGATTTTCGATTAATCTCGGGTTAATCGAGATTCGCCTGTTGATTTTTATTGCATATCTATCGCAAAATCTTATTGAATCCCCACCAAAAAATAACTTGAGCTCTGTCAGCAGTCATAGCCCTGCATAAATTTCTCCACGATAGTCTCCATAAAAATATTTCGCTTTTGATTTCACAGCACTTTTTGGAGAGCAGTGAAAATTTCCGAATATTTAAAACAGAAATCACAATTTGTGTTACAAAAACTATTAGATACTTAAAACGAAATTTAATAGATACCAAGCATTTGGAGAGTGACATTTTAGGTCATTTTCCGCTATGTGTCGGTAAATTTTGTGTCTGACATTAAAGGGTTTAAATTGTTTAATAAACAATCTTGGCTGGTTTAGTTGAAATATTTTAACTTGAAATGAAACCCTAAGGAAAAAAGTATTTGGCGCAACAGACCCGTAGGGACCCAGGCCTAGCTTCTCACAACCATTCGTTTTATGCGAGTTTTTCAATTTTGGAACCTAAGTTTGAATTTAGGCTTTTTCGGTGCGTTTGCCTAGGAGAGCCAAAAAAAGACATGATTACTTAATTTTACTCACTTGGCTTCCTTGTCCAGTACGAAATTATGTCGCTTGATTCCTCTTCGCTTGTCCAGAATTTCCTGAACCTTCTTATGCAAATCGATGGAAGAGTTCTTATATTGCTTGGCTGGAGTTGGCATCATCTCTCTAAAGTCGCACGTATACAACTGCCCATTTACTTCGGTGCCATGCTCCGAATAGTTAATTAGCTCGAATTGTTTACTAAAATCGTCAAAGAATATTGTAGCATGTTTCGGTGATACCCGTCGACAAAGTCCAATGCCGTTCAGACAAAGATTAAGACCATGACCACTGCCAATGGTGAAATTTCGGTATCGCATGTAGGCTGATTTACTCAAATCGATTTTGGCAAACCAGTGATCATCATCCAACATGTTTCCAAGAGGAGTGAGGACAGCACGAGTCCTAATCTGGGATCTAGCAATAAGCGGTTCCAACCGAATGGCAATCTCCTTTGTCTTTTCAGCATCCGACTTTTTCTTCGGTACATACACTTCGTATTTGTCAATGTCGGCAATTGGTTTCTCCTCAGTGAACATAATCGATAGGCGATGCAAGTCCTCTGGACAGAGTATTTGACTGGGCAAAACCGTTGGTGCCTTCTCATTGTCGCGCATTAACTCCCGAATACGTTTAGCCGCTGTGCGATTTTGATACTGCACAACTACTTCGGGATTATCTTTTATAATCTGTTGTAGCCGTTGAAACGCCAACTTCTTTATGATATCAACATCAAGGTACTTAAGTTCTGTGTCGATTTTAATCTGTGCAACTTTAACATTGTCTTCTCCGGCTTCCTTTTTTATCTCATCTAAATCTATCATCTCGTCGTCATCGGAGTCACTATATTCTGATTTAATATCTACTTCAGGATCTTGACGTTTTAATCTTTTTTTTAACGTTTTTTTTGGCGATTTGTTATTGCTATTTTTAGTATTCTCCTTGTCGCCGGAGTTGCTTTCCTCATCCCTCCCCAATTGGTCTTCATCACTAAAGACAGTTTGGCCATCCTCCTTCTGTATCTCACGCAGTTTCTCTTTGGCACATCTAAGTGCCTCTATATCGGCTAAAAGGGCTCCAGTTACCGTTTGTGAGTTTTGATCAGATTGTAAGGATATTAGTGCCTGTGGTGGAAGAGGCTGGATTCCTCTACGACTAAGCGTGTTTGCAAATCGATAGGCGTCTCGGAGGGAAGGTAACAGTTTCGGGGGATTTTGATAATGATATTTAACCATTGGTGGAATAATGATTGTCTCAACGCAACGGGTAGGGGCAATTTTAATACGAAATGGAGGGTTTCGGGTATGGATGCGGCGAAAAAATTCAGTTTTTACCACCTCGTGGTCAAATGGTATTGAGAATTTGCTCCAAAGTTTCACCCTCTCGGTCGCCGATATGCTGTTCACTAGATTCCAATCCTGAAACACAAAAGTTCCAAAAGAAATTATTTAAAAAAAAAAATATCCCAGAAAAACTTACAATAAAAGTTTCAGCATGATTGGGGCACATCCAAAGCCCGGTTGGGAGAGCTGTCATCGGTGGATTAAGGCAATCCTGATGAAAAAACAAGGGGCAGTAGTCACATGCCACCAGAGGTGCTTTTTTGCAAGATTTTCTGCAATAAAAACATGTTTTGGCTGGAAGCGGCACAAGACCTTGAAAGTCCAACTCATATGGTTTCGAGTTTCGACGAATACCAGGTTTTTTATTGGTACCATTCTTAATTGGTTCAACTGACAAAAAATTAAAAATTAAACTAGTTTCATAGCTTGATTTTGTGCAGTACGATCTACCTTTATCGTTACCGGGAAATTGTGTATAAATCTCTAGCTCCCTTGGCAATTCAAACTGCTTGGGATTTAGAACACTGGCAGCTTTAATTAGTTCATCGAGTGGAGTGGGCTTCCTATTTGGATCGAATACTTTCGCAGTATATGTACACGTCTGCGCCATTCCAGTGCATTTGTCCATTCCAGCATTATTGAATTCACCCGATATTGAAGCTCTGCTATTACTGCGCTTGCGAAGTGTACGAATTTTTAAGGGAATTAATTCCAGATCTGGGGTATTCGGTCTCGAATTATCAGACTGTTCTACAAGTTTGGTTAGACTAGTAGATCTCTCCACCGAACTCGCTTTCGACGAAAGTGGTTTGACAGTCATGCGGCAATTGTGGCACAGCCACTGCCCACTAGGTATATCCTCCTCACTTAGCGGAGGATCACTGCAAATGAATAAAAAAATGAAGACGATTGCACATTCTACAGTACTATTCTACTCACTGGCATTGTAGATGGAAGCTTGATGGACACCTGTCACAGCACAAAAGATTTCCGCCCTCCATACATGCATCACAACAGTCATGGTTGTGTCCTCGTCCTGGACGTCGATAGTAAGGATGCTTCACAACAATTGGTTTTTGTGTGCATTTATTCTCATCTTCTGGCGGTGGAGGCTTGATGAGATTTTGAATTTGCTACGGCAAAATGTAAAGTTATGTACTGCACAAGAACATAATAAAAAAAAACTAAATCGCCATTCAAACCAAAGGCAATGGAATGCTTATTAGAAAATGTTCTGCTCTAACCCATTGCTTGGGGCAAGGCTTTTATAGTGCATACCTCCATAATGGTGCTGGATGTGGCGAGATCATGCTCAATCTTTGACATTATTTTTCTGTAATAATTCTCTGTAAAATATAAAACCTTAATGTTTGTTCAGTTTACGAGTTGGCAGATAGTGGATAATTTTTGTTATTTGATATGCTAGACTTTGGTTGTCGTCCTTTTAAGCTAAATAACAAAAGTCGCTTAAATTTGACAGTTTAATCTTGAAAACCAACCACCCCATATAAGGGAACTAACAGAGAGGCATAACTTAACTTTACGCAGCTGCTCTCAAACTGTTTTTACAAAAAATGCATGTAAAATTAATTCATTTGGGTAAAATTATGTTTTGCGGTGAACAAGATCTATCTGATGTGGTAGGTATTCGATTGGGCGCTCTCAGAGCACTTTTTTTTGCCCTCAGAGCAATTTGTATGTTCGCTTGGTACAAAAAAAGCAATCTTTTCCAGATTTCAGAGCACTTCAGATTTGCTTCAGATTTACCAATCCAAGTGCATTTGAGTTTGACAACTGGTGGAGTTTGTTTACATTTGCGTGAATTCTTTCTACAGCAAAGAAAGGCTTTGCATCGGGTGGATCTATTTTCGTAAATTATTTATGTGCAAATATTAAGAAATCAATCGGAAGGGAATGTTTTAATATAATACCATGTTCCCACCAACCGAAATCGCGAGGTTTCGTAAAATGTTTCCAAATCTCCGAGGTTTCGCCATACATTTTTGACGTGCCGAAATCTCGGGATTTCAGCGAAATCTAGTCGAAATCCCTTTGATACCATGTTCCCACCAAACTGAAATCGCGAGGTTTCGATGAATTTTTACTGAAACCTCGTTCCCACCGAGTTGAAGTGATTTCAAAAGTCATAAGCTGCCAATTTTGAAGTGGCTGGCAGACAGCTGTTTGTTGACGCAAAATAATAGTTTTGGAATTGATCAAACTAAGGAAATATTTTCAGCAATTATAGGTGGTTTTGCAGTACAAAGAAGTCAATTCATTACAATGCTAAATGTACAAAAAAGTATAAACATGTTTATTATGATTTTTTATTTTTTCGATTGTTTTGGCGTTTATTATTTTGACGTACACAATGAACAAATGAACACAAAATAAACCAAAGTTCATGCTATAGGCTTGTTCGGTTTGATAACCTCTCGCGGGCGGATGAACTCAGAGGGATTTCGACTAGATTTCGCTGAAATCCCGAGATTTCGGCACGTCAAAAATGTATGGCGAAACCTCGGAGATTTGGAAACATTTTACGAAACCTCGCGATTTCGGTTGGTGGGAACATGGTATGAGTTCATCCGCCCGTGAGAGGTTATCAAACCGAACAAGCCTACAGCATGAACTTTTGTTTATTTTGTGTTCATTTGTGCATTGCGTACGTCAAAATAATAAGCGCCAAAACAATCAAAAAAATAAAAAAATCAAACAGCTGTTTGCCAGCCACTTCAAAATTGACAGCTTATGACTTCTGAAATCACTTCAACTCGGTGGGAACGACTTACGAGGTTTCAGTAAAAATTCATCGAAATCTCGCGATTTCAGTTTGGTGGGAACATGGTATAAAATTTAACCAGTGAATGGAAATCGCATAGAGAAGTGTCGAAGACTACACATATTCAAGTCGCACGAATATTAACACAAAAAAGAGCAAGAGCATTTTTATGTTCGATTAGGCACAAAAAATCTGAAATCTGAGGGCAAATCTGAAGAAACCCAAACGAACACCACATGACTTTATCATACATTTTCGTGATTAATATATATACGTGATTTATGCGTGTTTAAATTTCGTTATTTTGGTTTTCCCGAAAAACCTGCAAATATTAGCCCTAGTTGGTTATTGCTGACAGATGGTTGTCAAATCGTTCAAATGCTACTTGTTTTCATTAGTATTTTGTGCTTGTATAGAACTTTTTAATTTCTGCAAAGAAAGTACCTAATTAAAATATTGGACTTAAATATAAATTTGTGTTTTCTGTTTTGTTCTTATGATATTTGAATTTTCCCGTCTAGAAACAAATTCACATTTTTCAAATTTGTGGTTCAACGCGCTATATTTTGGTTATATTTATTTTCGGTGAGAGAATTCTTTCGCGATGAGAGAAATGTGACTATTGGCAAAATTGAACCTGAAAGGAAGGGAAGAGACCTTATGTCTGATTTGTAATATAATAATTTGAGGATTCATGGGGCTATCCATATGAGAGGAACACCAAATTATCATTTTTAGTATTCAATTATTTAATTGAGCTTAAAGCAGTGTAAGAACAAGTTGGTCAACATTTGGTTAGGTTACATCACACCCAGATTCTGCCGTTTTAAAGGTAAGATTAGACTGTATGCCAAGTGGTCATAAAATGCCAATTTCTGACAGTTCTGACTGAATGCCACAAATGACTAGGCTGATTTTGACAGATAAAAATTCGGACAACAAGCACGAATGCCAGCTTATAGCCTTATGTGCCCATGTGCACTATATTGAAATTTCGTTATGGCATTGATGGCATTTATAATGGCACAGGAATTATTTTGTTGTCATCGGTGTTTGAGTTCGTGGAATTGTGATTTATTTTCATTTTCGTTCTCTTTTTATTTATTTACTGTAACAAATGCCTTAAATGACCACCAAGGCAAATATGACCATATTGATAATTTTGGTCGCATAGCCTAATATACAGTTTTGATAAGCTGATCTGGTCATTTTCCTTTTGGCAATCATATGCATAATTTGCTTTCAGTGTAATCTTAGCTAAAGGCATCTCAAGTAACGAGCTCTTTTGAGCTTGTTGTTTTGTCAAAGATAATGGAATACAGAGATATATAGCTTTTCAGTGAAGTTTCCAAAAAATTCATTAAGTCAAGAACTCTTGCTAATTTCTTTTCCAGGATATGTAAGTTTAGGAATTAGACTTTAATGGAGTTTTCTGGAAAACAGTAGACATCCGTCTTCCACTGGGAAGGTATGTATCTCTGTTCATTCCCTTATCTATCGTGGAAATGCACTTTTCGGAATTCCGAATCCATCAAATTTATTGTTTGGTGTTTTTTGTGGTGGGGTATCTCCCTTTGATCGCTATCTCACGTCGTATGGCACGATACAAAAGACATAACGTAACGCAGGCCATCCATCCGCCCGTACTCGTCATCGAAATCGAACAAGTGCAGTAGATGCATCATAACGAAAATGTTTGGCTTTATAATTCAGATATAGACACATTTATAATAAATATAACTTAATGCCACGAAATCGGCAAAAGTTATTTAATGAAAATAAATTTTATCTGTCTGCTAATTCCTGTTGGACAAGTGAGTAGCACAGAAGACACGACGTTAAAGAAGGAAGACTATTTTCTCACTTCTAGCAAAAGTGCCGTGCTAAAAACGTTCAACACCATTCGTAATAAACATGATTAGATAACTTGCTCGAGTGAGAAAGACTACCGACTGTCAAAATTTAATTCTTCATAGTTTTTCGTCAACATATCTTAAAAAAAAGGAAAGGAAAAGGGGAAACTCTTTTTGAATTAAGTTTTATATATTAAGAATCAAGAAAATGGCTAGAAATTTTGATCATTTATTTAAGCTGTTAATTATCGGCGACAGTGGTGAGTGAATTAATTTTCTTTCTTTATAATTTTTAGTTAAAAATTAAAACAATTTGGTTTTTTTGTGGGGCTGTGTGGAGGATACCATTGCTCGAATTTTATTCGCCCCACCGCCCAATCCTATTTAAGCTCCTACCTTATTGCTGATGTTTTTTCGGATCTTGCAAAATGGAAAATGCGAAACCTGAATACAATTACTTAATTATTATTTGATGTTCACTGAGAAAATTAATGATACAAAATTTGAGTTGATATCTAAGAGAAAATAATTAGTTCAATTCACTAACCTTTATCTACGAGTTGTTGCTATCGTCTAATTAAAAGGTTTTTCTTTCATTTGACTTGTAGGCGTTGGTAAATCATCGTTGCTAATTCGATTCTCGGATGATACATTCTCCGGAAGCTATATAACGACAATCGGAGTTGATTTTAAAATTCGGACCGTTGTCATAGATGGACAGCGGGTAAAGCTACAAATCTGGGATACTGCTGGACAGGAAAGGTTTCGAACAATCACAAGCACATACTATCGGGGTACCCACGGTGTAATCATCGTATACGATGTGACTAACGGCGAGTCATTTGCGAATGTGAGGCGATGGTTGGACGAAATTAACAATAATTGTGACGTCGTCAACAAAGTTTTGGGTGAGTTAGAAAATTTAATACCATACATGTGCATTCCTATAGGTTTATATTATTAGTGTCATCTTTTAAAGTAGACTATAAAAATCTACTTACTAACCAAATCAATTCCACCTGTCCAATCCATTCTGTACCCAACAATTTCCTCCAAATATGTGTTTCTGATTCGTAGGAGGAAACACAAACAAATGGGCACGGAAACAACACTAAACAAATCTTCGAAATAGTAAAAATAAACCTTAAGCAATTACTGATAATAATTATGTACTTCAAATATTTACTGTATTTTTTCCGCAGCTCAATAATTTTGCATACTGTGTACCTTCTTGTCAAGATAGTGAGTGTAATATTTTTATTCAATTGTTTATGAACGAAACTTCCGGTTATATTTTGGAACGATGCGCCTCCTTAGCAGTGGGTATACAAGATGGACAGGCAAATTGTGTCGTCCTCAACTGTGATGAGTTTCCAGAAGCAAGTGAGCTCGGTCTTGCTGATATTTGTCTTTATGCGCTTCAACCCTTCGAATTTTACTGCTAAGGTCTATATCGCTGCGATACTAAACTGGACCAAAGTTTATACGGACTACCTTTCCAGTCTCCACTGTGTTTCTATAGTTAGTTCCTCCTGAGAGGGCTTTGCTACAGAAACAGCTATTGACAAGAGTAATTCTTCGGTTGATCTCAACGCTGATGTCATTGCATGAGTTCACCCCAGAGGTTAGGTGGAAATGGTCCTTCACTACCTTAATATTATAACTATCGATTGCCGCAAAAACCCAAATTCCAACTTAGGGTTTTTTCCACTGCGCCGCCTCTCGCGAACGTCTGACAAGCATCCGAGAGTATAACTGTCTTAAGAGCTTCTCAATTAGCCGTTTGGAATCGGCATAAAATTGTAGATCCCTTCCATTCGTTCCAAAAATGAAACT
The DNA here is from genome assembly GCA_963082955.1 of Cheilosia grossa. Classification (NCBI taxonomy): domain Eukaryota; kingdom Metazoa; phylum Arthropoda; class Insecta; order Diptera; family Syrphidae; genus Cheilosia; species Cheilosia grossa. Next base: position 27,189,498 of record OY720145.1, on the reverse strand, counting down.
CACACAAAACGAATGGTTGTGAGAAGCTAGGCCTTGGGTCTCTACAGACCTGTTGCGCCAACTATATATATATATCGATTGCTAGGATTTACCCAAGCCGCCGATGTTGAATGTACTTTCTCGTTGAAAGCATAAGTGGTTTCTTCCTTCCGCCGTTGCCCAAAAGTCGTCATAAACAGCTTTTCATGGGTTTTCTTCTTGGATGTATGCTGATGAAACCCGGCATTGAACTGAATTGAATTAAATTTGCTTTCTTTGGCTTAAAAGCCTACACTTCTGATGGTCATGAGGCTTCTTTTGACCGATTAAGGTCGAAATTGGTTATTGCAATCTCTGTCGATCCCATTGTGTATTTTGAAATGAGGAAAATGCGTGCTTCCGCCGCGATGTTTCGTCGTCACGTCAAGTCAATTATTGCCAAAGTTGCCGACCGTTCGTATTCTGGCATTCAAATCTACAAGTACCTACGATTTGAACGCCGTACTAAGAACACTGCGGGGCGCTCTCTATCAGCTCTTTCGTCGGAGCGTGAGCGCATCGTCTGAGTCTTCTTCCAATGACATATCCGCAACCAAATACAGGCTGGTTCTTCTCCCGGTAGCAAACACTTAATGTATGTATTTCGCGGTTTTTCATTATGTCAGTCATTCAGTATAAAATCGTTGCCTGTTGTTCAATTGGCATTGCCGAACATGTGCTTCTGTATTACACGAAACTATGCGTCACTCGAATAGGTTTGCTGTTTCGTTTGCTGTATGACACATAGCGCCATCCTGGTGGAACCACATCTCCTATACATTCAGTCATTCGATCGAGGAAAGTAAAACTCATTAATTATGGCTCTATACCGAATACTGTTTGCCCCAGAGACAAACGATACTGAGACCCCCAACTCGCAATCCTCATGCCGCTGGCCTCCTCATATTTTTTCAAATTCGCCATTTTGTTTTCCTAACGGTCAATTTAGTCAATTTAGTGTGACACGCAAAAACATACAAAAAATTTAAAATAAATGCTGCCAACCGCTGCCAACCGTGGGGGAATGTGATAGATCTCGGGTTTACCATATTTTTCCATTACTGAATGCTATTGGTTAGTTATTATATATTTTTAAAAGGCGAATAATATAATTTGTTCCTGTTGAGATGTTTTATATACTAGAAACAAATAAGGACAAACATGATTGTGTATATGCCGCTTTTGAATATCATAACTTCGATTTCATATTATGTAAATTTTTCATAACTAAAGAAAAATTGATCAAAATGTTTTTATTATCCCTCAACTAGATTGGTTAATTTTTCATAAATATTTTAAGCAAAAGTACACTTATTCCTAAAAAAAAATACTATCCACACGTAACGAACAATTTCAAATTAAACGGATCAAATTCTATGAACGCTGACAGCAACTTTGCCGGCAGCGGAAGTTGCTCATATTTATTGAGAGCGGTCGCATTCTTCTAGTTATCTTAAGTCGACTAGATTGGTCTGGATAAGATGCCACGTGAACGCAAAAACTAGATTGGTCGGAAATGTCACTTTTCCTACGTCATCCACTGATCCGAACTGTCAACTTTGTACTCAGTCACGAATCTCTTGACTAGATTCGTCGGCTACCCCTTCATAAACGTCAAGTGAAACAGCTGCTCATATGGCCGATTTCAGCCAATCAAAACCGAGATGGATCTAGTCAGACAGCTGTCAGACTTACTAAACTAGATACTTGAACGGCCCGAGTGTGGCACTTCCGTAAGAATATAGCTTGTAGGCAAAGCAACGGGAAATCGGACGAAGTTGGTCTCTGCTGAAAAAAATAAAAAAAATGTCACCACGATAAAATTGAAAATACTAATGAATGAAAATGAGACTGCCACTTTGCACCCATTATTAGCAAGGTCCCCCGATTGATACAGTCTTCTCAGAGAGCTTTGCATATGCATGTGGTGAAGAATAATCTCCTCCTCGTACATGCAGATGGGGCAACCGGCCTAAAGCATGCCCCGATGTAGTGTTCCATAATGACACACACTATTGTGCTGATGCAGGATCTCTTGAGGCTTATTAAATTGTTGAAGCGTTTGATATACCAGCATGTTCCAATTCTGTTGTGAAGGATCACGGGCTGCACTTCAAACACCTACCTGACATCTGGCAATAACCTGGAATGCCGCAATGGGCAGGAAAATGAATAGCATGCATCTTGTTGTGCAATGTTTTAGAAATAAATGTGACTGACACCAGGAATTTAATCATTTCTTGACTATCGGTTGAAAAGTGCGTATCTGAGCGCCTATTGATTTCTCTAAGACAAAGCACTGCAGCAGGTAGGCCCGCTGGCTAGATGCTAGTACTCCGTCAGACGTCAGAGATCCATCAAATGCTCGTCCTAATCTGGATTCGCTTCCTATCGAAAGTTCAGTTGTCAAAGATAATAGACTGTAAAGTTGTTATTACTTTAATATACCTTTTCTTTCCTAATAGCCTTTTCAGACGAAGCCGAAAACACACGAAAACTTCATCGAAAACAGAAGTTTTCCCATACATATTTCAGTTTTCGAAACGAGTCGTTTAAAGTCGTTTTAGACGAAAACACCACGAAAACGACTTCCAATCGTTGGGTTGTTGAAACAAACACACCTTTTGCAACATTCAGCAATTTCAGCAAAATGGTTGGCCGAAAAAATGTAGCGAACAATCAACCAGGAACTAAGAAAAACTATTATTAGGCGTTTTTCTTTTTTAGTTCAGAGCTGAGCACTGAACTGAGCTTGAGCATTATGAGCGCGCTCTGAACCGAGTGTGCTCAGAGCGTTCTGATGTTTTTTTGTTTTTCCTGCTTTTTTTTTCTGTCGAATGTGACTGGAAGTGTGCTTGTACATGTGTAATCAGGTTTTTCCTCAGGCTGCTCAGTCAATTTATTCTGAGCTCATAGAGCGCGCTCTGATCATGCTCTGAACGAAAAAAGAAACAAAAATTTGAGCTCTGATGTATCTGAGCTAAAAAAGAAAAACGCCTATTATGGCATCCGGTTTAAACCGGAACTGTAGGCTTATTTTTAAGTATTCGTGTGCGCCCTTTGTATTGACACTGGGCTACATTCAAGTTCAAAATCACCTGGTAGGCGATCCCTCTTTTTTGGCCCCAGCTGTCAGTCTATTTTATACTTAGTTTATGGTTTACACGCCGAACTATTCGGTATGAATCTCAATTGTCAATGCCTGAGCAATTGTTCTTAATATATTTTGCATATTTATGCTAGTTGTACAATTTCTGTTATCTATCCTTTTTTGTAGTTGGAAATAAGAATGATGATCCGGATCGTAAGGTCGTTATCACGGAGGACGCTCAACGTTTTGCCCGACAGATGGACATTGAACTCTTCGAAACATCAGCCAAAGATAATATTAACGTTGAGGAGATGTTTCTCTCGATCACAAGACAAGTGTTAAATCATAAACTCCAACAGAGCGCACTTTCAGCACAACAGTCAAATGATACGATAAATCTAAAACGTGCACAAGGTAAGAAACATCGGAGTAAATGTTGCTAGCTTTATATATATTTACTTGAATTTTTTTTTTTTGTTATTTTATTTTTGAATATAAAATTTAACGTCTTAGAACGTCTATACAAATTGTGTGAATTAAATAGTTTCTATATATATATATATTCGTCAAAGTAATAATTCTATGTTGTAATGAGATATTAGATAATAAAAACATGTCTTACCATTCTTACCAATCACACAAATGCAAAGCAAACAAAGCTCATAATACAAAGTGTGTCAATTCAAACCATTTTTGTTGTTGTTGTATGATTCCTATGTGTCATGTGCGAAAAAGATCGCACACTTGACCTGAAGAAGTAACTTTTGCGAATAAGATACGTCGGGTACTCAACCCTAATGCTTTCCCTCCTATAAAAGTAAAAGTTATCTTGTGATTTCAAGTCTTAGTTATTACAAAATAGCCTGAGTAACAATTACTCGACTTTTTCCGCATTTTTCAATCACGTTTAATTGCCTAGGATTTTGCAGAAAATATCTAATTCGCTAGTTTCCCAAATTGTCGGTAATGACATCTGCAGAATCCTCTTAAGTGTATATTCTATTATACATAATGTTAAGAGTTCTTCTGAATGGATAACACAATATCAAAACTATTGCATCTATGGGGAAATTATACCGCAAATAGTGCGGTACTGCACTGCAAACAAAATCGTTCGAATTCAGTAACAGTGAGAGTTGCTAAAAAACACACTCAGGTGATTTGTTTGCCCTTGATTAAATAATGCAAAATAAAATAGTTTGAACTGATACACCATGTACATTATAAACCAAATTTTTAAAAAAAGTAAATAAAATAGTAATTTTGTAGGTCGATTATTTGTCTATTAGTGTAAAACAAAAAAGGACGGGTCCTTAAATAGTAAAGGCTTCGTTTTTTGTTATTTTCTTTTGTACATTTTTACAGCATTTTTATTACAAATGTTTTGTAATTGTAATTTATATAATGAGAACGAAAATGAAACAAATTATATATTATCTAAGAATGTATTTGTATTTAAAGAAAAAAAAAAATCATACAAAAAAGGAAAAAAAAAAACAATAAATAATATATTTAACAATGAGTATGGACTTTAATATTTTTGAACTTGAATTTAAACCGCTCAAGTGCTTAGGACTCATGTGGTTTTCGATTGGGACAAAAAATCAATAATTTTTTTGATCTAAATCAATTTTCATGTTCCATTGGAAAAAAAGTCAATCTGTTCTTGATTCGGATCACTTTTTGCAGATCTCGATATTTTTTTAGATTTACACATGCTGCCACCAATCGCAATATACTTTGCACAGATGTTTAACGTCATTTTAAGAAGTTTGTTTTCGAAACAAATGCGCAACGTTTTGTTAAAATCAAAATAAAGAAATACATAAATAATTTTTTAATGGCTATATTTGGAACCCATACATAAAGGCTTTTAGAACTGGTCGCATTCTCCAACAGTTGCATCTCATCTCATCTTCTCCATTTGTATCAAAAACAGGGGAAACAATTTTTAACTCGCATTCATTAAGAGGTCTCTACCCAGAAATCGAGCTAAAGCACTAAAAATTACATTTGGGTTCTCTGATTAATAAATTATTACTGTAGCGATTGAATTGAAACTGAATGCAATTAAAAGAACAGAATTTCCTTTTCAAAATCGTCGGATGAGGTTTGAAAAACGCTTCTCAGTTATATTTTATTTAAAGAATTCCCAGAGGAAAAACCGACACTGCAATCCCAATTACGTGAAGGAGATTGTTCTTCTTACAGCTAGAGAGAACTGTGTCGCCACTTTCGAAAAGAATCTTGTGGAGAGCATTCAGTTTTAATTTGCCGCCTGTTGATACTATTTTAATACGCAAGAAATCAAAACAAATGACAAATCAAATTTCAAATCAGCTGTTAGTTATAAGGTGACTGACTTGACAGCGGAAATCAAGGCACTTCCGTAAAAATATAGCTTGTACGCAAAGCAGCGGGAAATCGGCAGAAGTTGGTGGTCTCAGTGTTGTCTCTGATACAAACATTTACATTAGTATATCTGCTTTTTGTCAATGGAAAACAACAATTCCCAACCAATTTAATTTGGAATTTCTTTTTCAAAACCTGTCAAAATAGTTCACTTCCTCATTCGAGAGGGGAATATAATTTTCGCTCAGGTGGAAAAAAAAACAACCCGTGCAGCTTTGGGAATACCAATTTGTTCCTATGCGAACATTTTAGGCGGATTTGCTCGTATACGAAATATCCGATTATAAAGTTAGCTTATCAAAAACAAATATCGTTTGTTTCTGCCACAAACTATTATCACTTCCGATGCTTGGAACTAATATTTTGTAATGGGAACATGTTTATATAAAAAAAAGCAAAACCAATTATAAATCTGATAGTTTGGTCACTCTGGAAGGTTGTGTGCCTTTGTGTGGGGCACTTATCCAGGTTTTCTGAACGAAAAAAATAATTATAAAATTAAGGGCCCAGTTCTTGTAGTCTTGCAAAATTTATATTTGTTTCTGCATTCGCTTTCATATTAATTATAATACATTTTCAATATTATTGCTTCGTACATTAAACTCATTCAAAATGTATTCGTATGTATATATGTTTTGAAATAGACAGGGAAATGCAAAGTTAGGCATTTTATTTGTTTACATTTGAATAAATTTAAATTATCTTCAAGGAAAGTCAAAAAATGTGTTAATTCAACTAAAAAAACCCGAATTATTCAGCTTTAATAAAATGTTATTTATAGAACTGCATTTAACAACGGTTGCTGCTAAATAATTACATAGTTACACATATTAACTAGATTTATCTATCCATCAGTAAAGTCGTAGGGTTTCCACAAATCAGCAAAATTCTTGACCTTAGGTATGATATTTTTCTCCCTTCGAGGACGACGCCATTGAATCGCATCGAGGTGGAACATTCCACCGATTATTTCCTAAAATAATTAGCAGAGAGTAATGACTTTTGTTAATGTAGATATAAGATAAATGTTTACCTGAGCAAAATTTGATGGAAACCTTTCCTGGTCCTCAATTACATGGGCAAATCCAGAATCCATTCCAAAATTTACCCAAAAGTAGGGTAAACCTTTAGGAACAGATCTTCTCAGGTCCTTCTCTTTAAGAGAAACCAACTGCTTATTTGTAGACCACTCGTACTCGCTCTCTTGGATAGCTTTTTTAAAATAGAACGGTGCCATTTCCATACTCCTTGCGGGCACACAGTGTATCACCATATGTGGCCTCTTATGCAGATACCGCGCTGTCTCAAAGAACACCACATCCTGATGCTGGTCGCTAAACATCTTCGTCAGTGCCTTGCGGAAATTTGAGACCTCTTCCCAAGTGTCTTCGTCTAGCTGCGTAGAACAAACGACATGTTGTATGGGTACAATCAAGCAGTGATTTGGTTGAAGACCCTCGTGATATGGTAGGGCCAAATATGCAGTTTTTCCAATTGAAACCAAAAGTTGTTTTTCAATTTTGTGGGAATCAAAGCATTTGTCACAGCTGTCTAGTTTCTTTGTGAACTTTTCATGTTCGTCAATGGCTCGTTGTTTCTCTTTGCTTGCCTTTTCGGAGTCGTCGAGATCTTTACAGACCTTGTCGGCAAATAAATCTTCCAAATTGTCGTTAGAGCTTTTAAGATTTCCTGCTATTTTGGCAAATTGTGCATTTGAATCCGATGCGCTTGTGTACTTTTCCCGTTCAAACTGCAAACACGACATAAAGCTAAATTTAATCTTATATTTATGTATATACAAACCATTTGCTTGATGTTGTATTTATCATCATCAGGGAAATACCGAACACGTTCACCAGAAACATGCGTTTCAATCTTTTTGTTTTTCTGCTTGCCACGACGGCCACCATAGCGATCACTTTCCTTTTCAGCTGTATAACGTAATGGCCGACTGAATCCCTTATTGTCAGTAGTTGTAAGTAAAATATGTTCTTCGGAAATATTTTTCGTGTGAATCTCCTGATCTTTTAGGAAAGATTCCTTCCTATCGCTCTTTGTTTGTTTTCTTATTAACCTGGCACTCTCAAGTTTCTTCTTTAGTTCTTCCGCAAGTTCATTATTTCCAATTATTTCGGCTTTGATAATCTTTGCTCCCAATTCATTCATCTGCTGATCAGTTAGAAAGTCTGAAGTAACATAGGATAGCTCTGGCTTGCGGTCCTTCTCTACTTCTGTTTCGGAGTCTGATGATGAACCGGAACTACATGTTTTTCTCGTCGAAGAAATGGTTTCCTTTTGCTTTTTCCAACTTCCACTTGATCCGGTAGAACTTTTGGGATATTTTTCAATTGTCAACTTATCAGCTTCAAAATCTTCACTTGGTTTCCTAAATGAAGGCAGCCCATCACCATCGTTCCTCCAATGGGGATTCAATTCCCTGACATTTTTTCGTGGGTCGTAATTATTTATATTCTGTTTCTCCTTGATTGGCTTGACATTTTTGCTAAAAGTTTTCAACAACATCGGGGTAGTCATCCAATCATCACGAATTGCAGGAACCACACATTCCTTATTTTTTGGTGCGACACTAGGGGAAGAACTTGTAGATGAACTGCTGTCTCCAGTAGAGATCTCACTCTTCTTCTTCTTTTTCTTCTTGATGATGTCTTCTTCTGTGTCACTAGCATTGTTAAATTCTTCACTTGATACATGATTTCGCTTGTTCTTTTTTTTCTTTTTGGATTTCTTCTCTTTTTTCCTCTTTTTTTGCTTCTTTTCTTCTTTGTTGCTATTTTCTATTTTTTTCTCTAGATTTGGAAGCATCCACATCGCTTCTCCACTAAGAATTTTCTCGGTCTGCCGCTCCGCACGCGTTTCTGCATTCTTTTGAGCCTTTTATCAATGATAGAAAAGAAACTAGCTGGTTTAAAAATTGATCAATTATAGTAGGTTCGAAGATTTTTCTTTCAAATAAAAGCAAGTACGAATTTTTTTTTATTGACGATTGAAAATATATTATTATGCAAGGTCCACATTTAAATAATTGCTACTAAAATTGATTAAGGACTGTGATGTCCATAAATAAAAATAAAAAAAAAATGTTTTGTATGAAACAGAACAAAGACATCACAAGTGGTTAGAAGAAGACTTAGCCAAGAAGTCTTAGGCAGTGTAAATCTTCGCCTAGTATATAATCCGAATCAGGACTTAACTAAAGAAAAAACATGGCGCTGCAAATGAAATGCTCTACGATCTTCTCAAGAAGACGTGTGATATGTTTTCAAAATCGGAAAGCTCAAACAGTGAGAACACGACATCACTTTTGAATCGGAATATGTAAACAAAAATCGATGAACGGAACCAGCAACGAGTGTCCTATTCACATGGAGCGTAGAAGTTTAATTGGTCTGGCAGTGAAAAAGCCAAATTCTTTTGTCTGAAATCTTCTATTTCAGGCAGAAAAGGAAAGACCCCACTTTGCGCAGAAAAGGCAAATGGTCAGGTTCCAGAAATTATCCTTCTAGGTATAATAATAAAAACCCGTTTGTCTACATAAGCAAACCTCTGCAATAACTCGGAGCTTCAATCGATTGGACTAATCTGCCATGTTAGAAAATAGATAGCAAAGCAAGTTCAAAATAGCTGGTGGAATATTGTGATTCCACTCAATTGATGACACTTGTTTAATTAAAAACTATTAGGCCTTAGAATTGAAACATCAATTCATTTCGTTTGCTCTTAATTTTATATCCAAGATTAGGTACTTAAGAATACTTCTAGTTTTCGCCCCACAACTTACAGCCGCGTTATGCCGGGTATTTATAAATAAGAACGGACCATTTTCGTTTTCAATTGGAAACAAATAAATTACATCTGAAGGTTTTTTTTTAACCCCACCACACGTCTGACAAATATACGACAGCATAAATGTCCTGGAAAATGTTTTAAGTCAGCCCTTCGAAATCGGCATCAAACTGTAGGTCGCTTTCATTCAACGAATGGTTGTGAGTAACGGATAGAGTGCCTAAATGCAGGGAGGTACATGCCGGGGCGACCAATTTTGTTTTATAAGGTATAGGATGCTCAAGTATTTTATTCAAGGATAATAAAATGTTAAATAAGCACATATTCAATGTAATGAGTTAAACCAAACGCATCAGTCTGCATTGGACAAATTCTCTGGTTTTTAGTGTATGCAGACGAAGCCGCATGCAATAAAAGTTGTTCCAAATTCCAATATTATGCGTCTGCAGCCAATAACCCATTAACTGTTCTCTGTGGTTGAGTTGTAAACTATTTAAAACGACCACCTGAAACAAAGTCATAGAACCTGAAAGCGAAACCCGACATGCTCAGATGAAACCATATCCGCAACATTTTAAAACGAATCTTACCCTCTTTAGGAGCTCTTCTCTTGCTTTCCGTAAATCTTCCCTAATTTTTTCCTTTTCTCTCGCATTTTCGAATTGAATAAAACTCATATCAAACTCACAAATGATAGTAAAACTCCAAAGCAAAAGCTGTATGCAGTAACTCCTATATATTATTATTTGTATTTTGTATTGTAATAATATTTTGAGCCAGAAGCAAATACCATAAACCAAATATTAAATAGACTACCAGCTCCCGAGCGGATACCCGATTGCCGATTCTGCAAGACAATTTTGAAAATAAATTCTCTCTGAGTACCTCCTACCAGCGTTGCCGTTTTGAAATCGGCCTTCCAGTCAGATTTGCTCCCATTTACTCTCGCGTAATTTGAGAACTAAATATAAGTAATATAAAAGAAAATATTAACAAAAAGAGTAAATTCATTTAATTAATTCAACTCATAAATTATGTCTTCTATTGTCTCCTCATCATCTTTATCATTTACATCTATAGGCGTGTTTTTTTTAGCTTCGATCTCAGTAAAACAGAGTAAAGTAGGATATTCAGCACCCAAATGGATTTAGTGTTAGTAGGTTCGAATATCGCTCAGATATCGAGATTCGCAATATTGCTCTGATCTGACTCTCAAAATGAGCGTTTTTTTGCGGCCAATGGAACATGAAATCTGACAGCCACCTGATTTCGAGAGCAGAAAAACTGTTTTCTGTCCCAATGGAAAACGACAGAGTTTTATAACATTCCAGTGGAAAGGCGGCTGCACAAGTGCACACTTGCTCATTTCTTTACTAGCATATTTGAGTTCATGAAATCAATTAAACACCGCGATGCCCATAAAAACAACGACGATTGCTGGACGCCCATTAGGAACATGCTTTTTTGTAACTCTATTCACAGGCGGGGGTTGAAATTACAAAAAAAAATTAATTTAAACAAATGGGTTATCGGGGGACAGGCGTACGAACTACGAAGATATCTATTTCTTTTAATTATTTTATCATTGCTGCCTAGCAGCTGTTTAACAAAAATTTTAGGTAGCAGGATGTAGGAATGCTAATTTCTTTTCTAATGTATATTTTACAGTTTTGTTTCAATATCATCAAATATTTAACACAAACCAAAGGAATTCAATACGAAGCACAAAAAAAAATTAATAGCGCGATGCCCATAAAAAAAAGAAGATTGCTGGACGTAGCAAAATGCTTTTTTGTAGGTCCACGTATTCACAGCCATGGATTGTGAAATTACAAAAACATCAATGTAAACAAATTGATTTTTAGGGGATATGTAAGTTACGCATCTTTTAAATTAATTCATCTCTGCTTTGGTAAAGGATATTACAATTTTATTCAGTATCAGTACAGTATTGAGGAAAACGTACTTTTGCAAGAACTAAAATCCCAAAAAAACATCAAAGTACTTCCTGATCTTTCGACCTTTAAAAAATACTTGTCATACGTTGGATCATTTAGATCATACACAAGCCGTTAAAATTCAATTTCTACAAATTCCACATCGTCGGCTAGAATTGCCCTTCTAGTGTCGGATTGTTTCACACTTCCAATAATCCATGCTTTTTGTTTATTATCATGAATAGATGCAAATTCCTCACAAAATGCGTTGGCATTATTGGCCGGAAGGCAAATTAGTAGACCTCCTGATGTCTCGACTGCACAACCACGTTTTAATTTCTGATCTTGTCCAACTAGTCTACCATATTCTAGCACATTTTTTATAACTGGCAACTTTTTTATAAGAAATTCCACGCTTTGTGTTTGAAATTCTGCGAGATTTGATGCATGTCCTAGTAGGCCAAATCCGGTGACATCAGTTGCTGCGTTTGCCGAGTATTTATGCATCAATTTTGCTCCTTTAAATAAAATGTTTATGGAATAGAAAGAATTAAAATATGCATAATTATATTTCTCACCATTCAAATTGAGGTGCATCATTGAGTCAATAGCCGTTTGGAAAGTTTTAATAATATCTGATTTAGTTATATACTTTGAAAGTTGCTCATAGTTTTTGCCCTTCTCCTCCCACCATATATATGCATTCGTAGCCAGTTGTGTTCCCAACGGTTTTGTCAGTACAATAGCATCACCTGGTTTGGCATTTGAGGGTCTATATAAATAAATAATAAATTATAAATTTCCTAAGCCCAGTGAATCAAGCATGACTTACATTATAATTTCACTACTTTTGCACACTGAGCTAGCTATTCCTCCAATAATACACCAAGGATTTAGAGCAATATTTCGAACACCAACTTTACATCCAGCTAATTTAGCAGAGTCCTTAAATCCATCTATAATCAAAGGAACAATAATGTCCCTTTGAGTATCAGTGAATTCTGTTGGCGAGCTTATGATTAGGCTCAACTTATCTATTGTAGTTACACCAACAGCGTAGATATCACTTAATACGTTAGCTAGAGCAATTTTCCCCATAATTGTTGGGTTATCAATTAAGGGGTAAAAAAAGTCAACAGTTTGAACCAGAGATAAGGTTTTATGACGTGTTAGAGGTATGACTGCGCAATCCATGCCAATGCCTGTAAAGATCGCACGTTCTCATAAATTAATAGATCTTGATTTCATTATGCAAATATTTAACATACCAACAAAATTATCATTTTTAATATTATTATAAGAAGAAGACGGGTTATTGTTTACAGGGGGATTAATAATTTCGACACCCCCAAGATATTTTAGAAGAACATCTTGGGGGAGTTTACAGCCTCACCCGCGTAATGTTGAAAATTTTGTTAGGCGGAAGTCAGCCGCAAGGCCGTGGTCCTCTGGATTAAACATTATTATTTGTACGTGCTATTCTGCAACACGAAAATGTTTTCCTTTTTAATTATTTTATTTTCTATTAATTATACGTTTTTAATGTACGCCAATTTCGTAATACTTTTTTACGTGAAATAAGAAACACAACCTATAATGAAACTAGAGGCAATACATGCGAAGAGCTGAGAGCTGAGAACCCAAACCAGAGATGAATGAACTTAAAGAGATGGATCATGGAATCATGGATATCTTTCGTACGGCTTTCCCCGACAACCAAAACATTATTTTTGTTTACATTCACCCGTGGGTGAATACGTTTGAACAACAAAAAAGGATGGCTAATGGCGGACCGCCAAGGCGCCAAACCTATTGCTTTCTTGCATTAAAGTCCAATCCATGAACTCAAATATCCTAGAAAAGAAATGAGTAATGAGCAGAATGAGCAAGTGTTTTTCTGGAAAACATTGCTTGTAGGTCAGGATTTATACGCTGCGTTTTTTGTGGTACGACATTTCTTAATTCCTTTTTGGGCACGTACCGCGCATTTATACGTTCACAAGTTTGTCGAAGTGCCATGAGTGGAAAATAAAACAAACGCAGAAAAATACAAAAGAAACCAAAAGAGAATACAAGAATTGTTTTATTTCAATGGCCGCGTTCCACTGCCCGCTAGATGACCAGCTGCATGAGAAACCCATATACAAAAAAATTTCCATTTCATCATTTGCGCTAGATGTCTAGCACTTTTTGTGAAAAATCCCTTTCAGGGAACTTCCTCAATCTAGCGCAAAACTATCAGTTGCATGAGAGAAAAACAAAAAAAAAACACTTGTCAAAGGAAATCGTTCAAACGTTTACAAAATAAAAAAAAACGAAACCGAGCAAGTGTAATTGTGATAAAATTGGTAATACCGTAATTAAAATAGGTATTCAGATATTGTTATGAATATATTGTATCATTTTCATTTCTTTAATTGTAGTGTGGAAATAATTATGCGAAAAAGAGTGTCATATGTCGTTTATAACGCGGGCGTTGCTTCATCTGGAATATTTTGTGGTAAACGTCTAGCGGGCAGTGGAACCCGGCCATAAACGCGACCGAGTACAGATGAAGAATAAAGCAAACACAGAGAAACAGGAAAGAGGCCAGATAAGAATACAAGTATGGGTTGGGATTTCGCGGAAAATGCGAATTTGGGGACCCCTGCACTTTTCATCACCTTTAACCTTATGTGGTATTCGTTTGGGCGCTCTCAGAGCACTTTTTTGTCCTCAGAGCAATTTTTATGTTCGTTTGGTACAAAAAAAAAAACAATATTTTTCAGATTTCAGAGCACTTTTGCGAATCTAGATATTTTCTCAGATTTGCCCTCAGATTTACCAATACAAGTGCATTTGAGTTTGACAAGTGGTGGAGTTTGTTTACATTTTAGTGAAATATTTCTACAGCAAAGAAAGGCATTGCATCGGGTGAATCTATTTTCGTAAATTATTTGTGTACAAATATTTAGAAATCAATCGGGAATGAAATTTCGAATGTTTTAATATAAAATTTAACCAGTGAATGGAAAGCGCATACAAAAGTGTCGAAGACTACACATATTCAAGTCGCACGAATATCAACACAAAAAAGAGCAAGAGCGTTTTTATGTTCGATTAGCCACACGAAATCTGAAATCTGAGGGCAAATCTGAAGAAGCCCAAACGAATACCACATTAATTTCCCGACACCCGCGGCAAAGCACACAGTGTATAAAACAGAGATGAATGATTAAAAGAGATGGATATCTTTCGTACGTCTATCCCCCCAAACCCATTTGTTTACATTATTGTTTTTGTAATTTCAACCCCCGTCTGTGAATACGTGTGATCAACAAAAAAGCATGTTGCTAATGGACGACCGCGAGTCATCTTGCTTTTATGAGCATCGCGGTTTTTAATTGTTCTGTGTTTTGTATTGAATTTGTTTGGTTTTTGTGGAGGTTTTGATTAAAATGAAAAAAATTGTGGAATACACGGTAGAGAATACCGAATTCTTGTATTAAAGTCCAATTCATGAACTCACACATACTAGAATAGAAATAAACAAGAAGTGTGTGTGACTTCATGAATTTTTCTGGAAAACAGCTTGTAGGCACCCGCCTTTCCACTGGAATTATATATCTCTGTATTCCATTATCTTTGCTTTAAGGTTTGACAAATAATAAATGTTTTGTAGTCAGGTATAGAGATTCGCAAAATTGCTCTGACTCTCAAGAAATGTGCTTTTTTTGCGGCCAAAGGAACATGAAATCTGACAGCCAGTTGATTTCGTGAGCAGAAAAACTGCTCTGAGTCTAAAATCTTT
This sequence comes from Cheilosia grossa, assembly GCA_963082955.1. Lineage (NCBI taxonomy): Eukaryota > Metazoa > Arthropoda > Insecta > Diptera > Syrphidae > Cheilosia > Cheilosia grossa. Next base: position 27,174,446 of record OY720145.1, on the reverse strand, counting down.
TTCTGTCCCAATGAAAAATGACATTAATTACCTAACTTATACCAGATGCCGGTTACGAGAATGTAAAGAGTTGGTTATCTTTTGTCCAATGTTATCGCCCCAGTCAATAATAGCCATTTGGACGGTACATTGCTGAAAGAGATGTTCAATAAAACGCGCCTTATATCTATTTGCCCTTTTTTATGCATGCTGACATCTTTACATTTTTAACAGTTAAATGAAATGATCGAAAATGAAAGTTATGCTGGGGAGCAAGATAATAAACTATTATCAACATCTTGTTCACCTTTAGTTTAGTTTTCGATTTGATAGAGGGCTTGGAAGGGGAACAAACTACTGAATTTCAATTGATTAAAGAATTTAAATTACATTATATCACTGTTTTTGGTTAACTACTCCTTTCAACACTCACATTTATGTGTCAGAATATTAGTAGAAGATAATATTTTTTAAGTCTGGCTCACTTCCTATGTTCGATTCAAAAACACTTTCGCGAATCTGGATCAAGAGTTGCTTAAGATTTTCAGTTCCTTAAGTACGTTTGAGTTTGACAACTTGTGCAGTTTCTACGCTTTCGAGAAATTGTTCAATTGCAAAGAAACGCATTGGGTGGATTTGTTTTTGTTTTTTTTGTACAAATGTTTAGATATCGAGTTGAGTGCAAATTTGCACGGATTAAATACAAACTTTACCAGTGAATGTGAAATACCTACGTAGGATAAGATGTGTTGAAGGCTAGACCTATTCCATACGCACGAATATTGAAAAAAAAAAAGAATGCAACACACGACATCTGAGATCTCAATCGAAAACCAAATATGGTAAAAATTCTAATCCTATTTCTGAACCATTTCGTAGATATCACATTTCCTGTTTCTTCTATTTTCCCATTGTAGCGCTTTGGTGGCTGGCACGGTGACATTCCTCTCAGTGGAGTGACTCATTTCTCTCGAGTCTCGAATATGCACACACCAATCCAACTCAAACAGTCAAACATAACACGAAAATCGCGGTGTTTACGATTGAATCGATTGCCCTCTCTACAGAAAAGTGGCTTTTCTACGCCTAGTCTAGCGACTTTTATTTTTCTTTCTAGTTTCCTTTTAAAAGTTTTGTTTCTTTGCGTTTCGTTTTTTTTTTAAATATTTACAACAATCTACTGCTAATTCATTTAATTCATCGGATACACTAATAGAAATCAATCGCGAGCACCGTCCCAGCGTGCCTCACCAACGATGACTGCTTCCAGAAATACCTAGTTTATTTTTGTTCAGTTTTTTAGGGAAAGAAATTCCAAACGCAAAAGTGCGAAATTTATTGTTCACTAATAAACGACAAGCTGAATTTTAAGTAGGCAAAAATACGTGCTCATTTCAGTGCTCTCGGTTAACGTTTCTTAAATAGTGGTAAGGAAGAATGTGCCTACGACTTAACAAACGTCACCTATTGCTTACATAGTGATCTAGAAATTGGAACTCGGAAGGGGTTAATCTGTAATTAACCCAGTAAAAGCGTATTACTTGAAGTTTAAATATGTTTTCTAAAAAAAAGAAGAAACCGCAAATATCGATGCCCAGCAATTTTGAACACCGTGTGCATACGGGTTTCGATAAAAGGGAGGGACGCTATGTTGGCTTACCCCTACAGTGGGCATCCATAGTTGGGAATAATCAAATTTTAAAGTCAACTAATCGACCATTGCCATTGGTGGACCCATCAGAAATCACTCCAACGGAAATTTTAGATTTAAAAACCATTGTGCGCCCACATCACAATAACAATAAACTGGATAATGCTTCTTTAAACAGTACAAGCGGGCCAGGTATGATACACGATGTAGGAGCGACAACTACCAACGGTGGCATTGTTCTTCCCAAGACGTCGCATGTTGCGCGATCTAATTCTTTAAGGAGCTCAAGTCCGCCTCGTGTTCGACGAGACTTACGTGGTAATGCAAACGTCCCACCAGCTGTGCCTGAAGAACCAAGTACAACAATGCCACCTCCACAACAACAATCGTCTTATTCGAGCATTCGGAGGGACGCATCATCTTATCCCTCCAATCCACAAACACAACAGGCTCCTGTGCAGCAAAATTACATTGGATCGCCGACACAATTCCAGAAGTCATCAGCCGAACCACATCACGCAATATATCCACCAAAAGCACAACACAATGGTAATGGTCCACTGGCTGTGCAGGTAGACTTAAATCCTTCATTGCACTATCGACATCCACCTCCACAGCAGAACTCTCCAGCAGGATCTATATCAAGCTCAGCATCCCGTCCGTCTCAGCAACAGCAGTATCTTATTCAACAACAGCAGCAATCTCAATCAAATAACAACTTTACCGTCCACCACAATATGCCATTACTTACACCAAATCCTATAGTTCAACCGTTACAATTACATATTCCCCAACAACAATCGCAACCGCAACCACAACCACAACCGCCAAGTCGACCTCCACCTCCGGTTACGAATCTACAAACCAATGATCAAAATCAACATCATTTACATGCTCCCTTAGTTCATGGAAGCACTAAAACAAGCTCTAGAGCGTCGAGTTCCAGTGGAGGTAATAGCTCCCTAGCGCCAGGCAGTACAGGAGGACCCACTGGTGCCCCAAAACAAGAACAGAGGTTAACACATGAACAGGTAATTAGAGAAACATCGAGCCCTATGAATGACATTAACATTTGCTTCAATAGTTCCGTGCAGCCTTACAAATGGTTGTATCAGCTGGAGATCCTAGAGAGAATCTTGACAACTTCATGAAAATTGGGGAAGGCTCCACAGGAACCGTATGCATTGCTACAGATAAATCAACAAGTTAGTATAGATTGCATTTTATAGTATAATTATAGAGCTCAAACTAAATGTGATCAAACCAATTTGTGCGTATTTCAATAGGTCTGTTCCCTTAATTTCTGCTTCAATATTGGCAATGTCATATTTCTCTCATTGCGGAAGAATTCGATCACCGAAATGAAAACCACAAATTTGAAAAATGTGATTGTTCTCTACCCGGGAATATTCAAATATTAGTAGTAGTAGTTCAGTAAGGAAGGGATAAGTTCGAGGTTTGCGTAAACTATTCTTTATACAAAATCTGGCAGTCTCACGGTTGCCAACACGATACATTTGGGATAAAGTTATCGTCTTACCCAATGTTTCTTTGCCCTTTGTCATTCCCGAGGATTTTTAAGTCACAAATAATTTATAAAAACACTTTTTTTTTTTAATTCAACAAAAAAAAAAAAGTAGGGTAACGTGCATTGCGAGTCTACCTTCAGGCATTGAAATAAGAACGAACTCATAAAACTACTACAAAAGTGGTTTCTCAATGTTTTTGTTTTGTCTCTCATAAAAAAATGTTTTAGACCGAATATTGTGTGTAAATTAGTGATCTCAGTTTAAATCTTTGTCCCAGTGGTTTTGTCCGTTCCAGTCTTTCCGTGTAACTGTGCGAAGTTATGTTTAAAGTTGGCAACCGTGGACTGTTCTTGTTAAAGGTTTAACGCCTTTATATAATACCGAATTCTATTTTCACGTGGAAAGTTCATTTTGGCATTTCGCTGTGGAAAATTTGTATGAAAAATTGGATTTCACGTGATCTGCGACCAGCCTTAAAAGAGAATTATTTCTTAACCTATAGGGCTGAAAATCTATCGTGTATATTAAATTTGAATATTTGATAAATATTTGGGGTCAAATATTTTGGGACCATGTTAAACCTCATTTTATAGACAAAAATTCTGACATTATATTATACGCTGTTTAATTTTTAACCACTGCACCCAAGACGATGGGTGCATACCTATATACATTATTTAAGGATGGTGTTCCTGTTCATATCTTAATTCTGGAGCATTTGAAATTTATTAATATCTTCGTTATTTCCCATGAATAATACAGTTGAACAAAATTCGAAATTCGGTTTTATAATCGCGTTATATAAATATTTACCGCGCGAATTGTTGATATCATGTTTCTCCTTATTCTCCCAAGAAAAACTATTTCCTTAACACATTTTGTTAGTAATAAATATCATATTGTTGTTTATTTACTTTATTTTGTGCAATTCGTATTCGATTGATACACTATCCATTCTCAAGTCCACAACCGCATCAGTATTACCATCCATTTCGTGTTGTTTATGTTAATTTCCAGTTTATTCACTTGCAGCCATTTAAACAAATTGTCGAGATCACATTGAATATCAGGTTTTAAAACATTTAAGTCATTACCATTTATGAATAATAAAGCATCGTCGGCAAATAAAGTGACTTTACTTTCACGAACAACACCACAAATATCATTTATATACATACTTACAGTAAGAACAGAGGGGGACCAATTATTGTAGCTTAAGGTACGCCAAACTTCGTACATTTAACACTAGATATTGCATTTAAGTACTATTTAAACCACTAGAGTTCGCCCAGTGGTAGAAATTGTACATTTTATAGTTAAATGGCTTATACAACATATTCGAAAAAAATTAAACACATGTGAGGAAAAAGCGACACTCCATTAGAAATTTGCGTGGAGGAGATTGTCCCTTCTTACAGCGAGGAAGAATTTCGTCGCCACTTCCGAAAAGAATCTTGATTCAATTTTATTTTGACGCCTGTTACCATTTTAATTCGCATTAAGGAACGGCATTCGTAAAAATTCCTAAGAATTAGTAACAATCCGATCCAATTAAAGGACCTATTAACCACCTCGATTACCATTGTCGTTTCCGACTCAAAAATACACGACTCTTCCAGATCTTTAATACGCTTGTCGTTTTTACACGACAAAGTTCGGATGAAAATGTCGAATGCATTTTATTACCTAAGAAAAAGCGACACGACTTACGATACGACCTAAAAAACGACCTTTGTCGCTTGCATTTTCGTTTCCGACAGGAAGTCCGTTGGTTCAATTAGTCTGTGTTTGTGCGTTTGAATTCGGTTGTTTTTTGTCAAACAGAATTCATTTCTATTTAATGGCAGAACGCACACACACATGCAGGTTTTCGTTTTTGGTGGAAAATTTGATGTTTTCATTCATTTTTAAACCGATCTAAAACACCTCCCGAGGGCACTGACTTGTCATACCAACTGGGATTGCACCTAGCCGTTCTACTTTATTGGTAGAAAATATTACGGAATTTCTTTGCCTATGCTAATTTTTATAGAACAAGAGGTTTTATCCGCCTTAGTCTTCTGATTTCATTGTCTGTGTTTAATAATTCGGTTATGTCTAAGCCAACGTGGTTGAGAAACTTACTTCTGTGCATTAAAGCAACTTGTTTAACTTCTTTTTCAACTATTTCAATGTTAAGATCTCTATGTACATCAGCGTTGTCTGTACCAAGGTGCATTTGACTATGAATATGTTTATTTGTAGTATATTTTGAAAACCCTTAATTTTTAAGAAACTCGTTTGGAGTGGTCATGGCCACACCTGGTGCCCGTAAGTTCATACTGGTTTCAGAATTTGCTTGTATAGCAAAATGGCACTAATTATGGTTGGACAGGGATGAATATCTTCCAATATGTCAATAAATTTTACTCTATCACATGATTCACAAAAAGTGAAGTTTCCAATTTGTTTCCAGCTGTTTTCTTGTTTAGTAGAATAAAATTTCGAAAGTTGAACATTAAAGTAATTTCTTATTTTATCCCACAAAAAAAAAAAAAAAATTTGACATTTCGCAGTGAAAAATTTGTATGAAAAATTGGATTTCACTTGAACTGCGTACCAGCCTTAATTTCTTTGACTTAGCTAATTTTTGTAGATCAAGAGGTTTTATCATTGAATTGAATTGACTTTATTGAGACTTTTAAAGAGGTTTTATCAATAGCGTTTGAGATTGACAACTGGTGGAGTTTGTTTGCGTTTTCGTGCATTTTTTCTACTGCAAGGAAAAGCATTGCATCGGGTGAATCTGTTTTTGTAAATTATTTATGTTTTAATATTTAGAAATCAGGTAGGTAGGTAGAAGTGGCGGCTCAGCTTTGAACCCAAGTAGCACTATGATGTGGCTTTTTGTTACCACGACTCGTGTGACCTGGTTTGTGATGATTGTTAAGGGTGATGCATTCTGTACTTATATCCAACCTGTGGAGTTGAGGCAACGGATTATATCTAATATCCCTTTACCCGAAATGTCGCTAAGGTCGTCGAAAAAAGTTTGGTTCAGTGTGCGCAATCTGGCTCTTGCTAGTGCCGGACATTTGCAGAGGAAATGGGAGAGAGTTTCTTTCTCATTTCTATGTCCGCAACTGCGGTAATGTTGGTTGTGGGATGCCCCGTGACTATTGCCGTGAATCTGGCAATATCTGGGCGGGTTCTGTTTAGCAAGTGGCTTGTTCTATTTTGATCGTATGTAGGCCATATCTTCCTTGATTTGACGCAGTTGGTCAACCCCCCATTGGAGATTGGCTTTCTGCAGGAAATGTGAACGAATTCGTCCCTTGACCCTCATATAGTAATAGTTGGCGCAACAGGTCCGTAAGGACCCAAGGCCTAAATTCTCACAACCATTCGTTTTGTGTGAGTTTCATTTTTGGAACGAATGGAAGGGATCTACAATTTTATGCCGATTCCAAACGGCTAATTGAGAAGCTCCAAAGACAGTTATACTCTCGGATGTTTGTCAGACGTTCGCGAGAGGTGGCGCAGTGGAAAAAACCCTAAGTTGAAATTTGGGCTTTTGCGGGACTCGAACCTGGGACCCCTCGCTTAGTAATCCAACACACTAACCACTAAGCCACTGCGCCTACACGTTTAATACTTATTTTACATAACTCTACAACCACTTTCTGGATTTAATGAAAAGTAATACTTTTTGGAGAGTACAAGTTTCATCAACGTTCATTGGGCGGGATCATAGTACCTACTATCCAATTTTATATACAGCTTATAGGACTACTGTATGACTAAAAAGCAAATTTGTTCATAGATAGATTAATAATACTCTCTTTTACTATTCGTTTTAGGTCGTCAAGTAGCCGTTAAGAAGATGGACCTACGAAAGCAACAAAGAAGAGAACTTCTTTTCAACGAAGTGGTAATAATGCGTGATTATCACCATCCGAACATAGTGGAAACGTATTCTAGTTTCTTAGTAAATGATGAGCTGTGGGTAGTAATGGAGTACTTAGAAGGTGGTGCTCTTACGGACATAGTGACTCATTCCCGAATGGATGAGGAACAAATCGCCACTGTTTGTAAGCAGTGTCTCAAAGCATTAGCATATCTCCATTCTCAGGTGAGTTTAGCAAGCGAATTGTTATAATCAATTTCAATACTTACGTACGTCCTCCTTATAGGGTGTTATTCATCGGGATATTAAATCCGACTCAATTTTATTAGCAGCTGATGGTCGGGTAAAGCTCTCCGATTTTGGATTCTGTGCCCAAGTGTCACAGGAATTGCCAAAGCGGAAATCACTCGTCGGTACACCCTATTGGATGTCTCCGGAGGTGATTTCTAGACTCCCCTATGGACCAGAAGTAGATATATGGTCGCTGGGCATAATGGTTATCGAAATGGTTGATGGAGAGCCGCCGTTCTTTAATGAACCGCCATTGCAAGCCATGCGACGCATACGGGATATGCAGCCTCCAAATTTGAAAAATGCCCACAAAGTATCACCTCGCTTGCAATCATTTTTGGATCGTATGCTTGTCCGTGATCCAGCTCAAAGGGCTACAGCTGCTGAGTTGTTAGCACACCCATTCCTACGTCAAGCAGGACCTCCGTCCCTATTAGTGCCTCTAATGCGAAACTCCAGACAGCATAACTGATGCAGACCGAAACAGTTTTAGAGTGCCTTTATCTGTTTTAACCAATTACACGTATATTTTAAGTTTTACCGTACTAATAAGTATTTTTTGCCACGAAGCCTTAAAAAGATTTGTTGAAAAATGTATTTAGATTATATATATATATACATAATATGTTTAAGTTTGAGGAACGTTTGGGAATGCAAGTGAATACAACATCTTCATGACAATAAGATAAACAGCGAGTTACAGAATGGTTTTTTAAAAACTTTCTCAATCCGGCTGCAGTGAGTGTTTGAATATATTTTTATAAAATATGAAATTTTAGCAGATTTAGCAATATTTTATAATGCGTTTTCGTTTTCTCTTTTTACATACATTATTATAATAGTCTATTAATATAAATTTGATTTTTGCATTTATTTAATTAAATACACAGTTCAAGTTCTTAATGGGTGGCGATTTAGTTGAGTAATTAGAGATTCGAACAATTCGCTTGATTCGAACCAGAACATTGCTTTAGTTCGGTTGCTTTTATTTATTATTGAAGAATTTCGCGAGTATTGCATGCAAAGCATTTTTCTTACATTAGGAAAACATCCAGAGTTTTATTGCAAGAGGTACCTACTACATAACAGTTTTTAAATAGAAAATACTATACAAAAGGAACATACCGACGTTTCCTCATAAGTCAATATTCTGATCATATCATGTGTTAGAAGTTGAGTAGATAATTGTTTTTTACGTGTTCATCAGTCCTGTTTACAGCTGCTCATAGACGTTTTACTTACCACCATCGCCCTGTAATTGCATCTCCACGTCAGATAAAACAAAATGTAAATGCCCACCATTAAGTTTGTCTGATTTACTTTAAAGTTCCGACGTTCCCGCATCGCTCGGATTTGTCGGTGGGCAAATACAATGCGTACGGGCACCGCAAGGCATGTACAAATCGGATCTGGGTTCGCTGGACACAGCGTAAACTCTGCAATTTTGCAGAAAAAAATAAAGTTTGCAATATTTCGAATGTTTTGTTTTACCAATCAAAAACGATTCTTTACTTTTATAATTGTATTTTGCAAACTTGCAAAGTTAAACATTTTTTTATTGCTTACTCGTATCGTTCGGCTATACGTTGCGTTCTGTTTAAACTCTATACGTATCACTGTACTGTCAGTTATTTATCGATAAAATCTTTATTGCTTGTACGTTTTCTTTATATGGCTTTATGAGGTACATATTACATACTATCACTTTTTTTGAATCAATATTCAAAGATAGTAGTGAGTAAGCTGTCTTGGAAGTAACTCATTATTTTTATTTTCTGTCCTCATTTTAGATATTGAATTGCATAAATTTATTAACTTTACGTCAAGCAAAGCAAACATGCTAGTAATTTAAGGAAATTCTCTTTGCTTCATTTCAAAACAACGTTGATACGAAATACCAGTCCGTTCGGATGACCTCATCTGACCAAAAGTGCACCTTCGACAGGTATGACTTTTTTGATTTGTGGAAGAGGCAATTATTGGAACCTATCTACTACTACTTCAGACTGTAGCATTACTTATTACGTGCATATAAACGACTTCATGGTATAAGCTCCATGTTAAACCCAAACGTTTTTGCAATGGATAACAAAACTTATTTCTTGTGCTGTCCAATTTTAGCCTACTAACAGTTTTGAATAAAACAATTCGGTTAGAGTTCTAATTTCTCACTTTCCAACTGGATATTCTTTTTAATCAAATAATTTTCCCTTTTCATAGTATGCGTTTGGTTAAACTAAATTCGCAGTTATATTACAAAAAATAGTGAAGTGTGTAAAATTAGGCCCTGGTCTTTAAATATCAGATTTAATCACAATTGAATATTTGTTTTGTTTTGTCTCAATTTTTTCACTCTGTGATAGAATTTCAACCATATAATGTGTAATGACGTTTTTTATTCTACCCACATGATCTTCATGGCTTACAACAACAGTTGGATATCGTACTCTTGTTGTAAACCATGGAAATCAATGATTTAGATACATCATGTGTGTAAAATAGAAAAAGCATGAAAAAAGCAAACTGATTTATAAACCATAAAATATTTTCTTTACCGAACTAAAAACAAATTTTAGTGTTTTCATATTTAATTGCCGGAGAATGTTCTGCGTCCATCGCTGTTAATAGAATAGAATTTTTGTTTGTTTTTATATAACGCATTTACGAGTCTGCATGTTTAAGTCGACATTTACTCAGCTTTAATATTAACATCGATTCTTATAAAGACTTAGAATATAAACAATTTGTATTAAAAGAAACTAATTCCACGAACATTCCAAGAAGTAGGTATTTTATAACGAGGAGTGTTAAAGTATTCATGTTTTGTTTATAAATTATAAAGATAAGAACGAATTTGATCTTACTGCAACGAATAGTAAAGATTATGTAAAGACCTATGTTATAAATAAAAAACTATCTGAAAACATTGGGTTTAATGAAATGATTTTTGGTTTGTTTGTAAGTCGCAAGGTCGTTGCAGATCAAAACAATTATATTGCTTGAACGGTGTGGGTTTGGCTACAAAAACATTGGTAGTGTGGTTAATTTATTACTTATTATGTATTTCAATTTTTCATCTGCCGTTTTGCATTATCAGCTATGATCCATATAGATCGTCGACTTGTGTCGTTTTCCATTGGGACAGATTCAGATTCAGAGCAGTTTTTCTGTTCTCAAAATCAGCTTGCTGTCAGATTTCATGTCCCATTGTGATTTGTCAGACTTTAAAGTGTGTTTTTAATTACGTTTTAGAGACAACAAGTCTGTAAAAAATAGAGAAAAATGAACATTTGTCCGCTGCAATGGATATCAACATAAATTGAATGGAGTTTAATAAACACAAATAACAATTCCACTGGGCACGACTGACGTCTGAGAGCAAAATCTGAAAATTTGAGACAAACGATACTTTTTCAAATTCGCCATTTTGTTTTCCTTTACTTTATGTCAATTTAGAATTCGTGTGCTAACCGCTACCAACCGTGGGGAAACGTGATAGAGTTCGGGTGTACCACATTTTTACATTGCTGAATGCCTTTGGTTAGTAGTTATAACGGGTGATTTTTTAAAAGGTTTAGAACTTTTTTTTTAAAAAAAAACACAAAAAATTCGAAAAAATGAATGAAATATTTATTTGAATCGATAGTTTGAACCTTGCAATTTAATGTTTAAAGATAATTTCATGCAAATGTTGACCGCGGCTGCGTCTCAGGTAGCCCATCCGCTGAGTCCAATTTTGGCATACTCTTTCACACATATCGGCCGGTATCTCACGAATGAATGCATGGATGTTGGCTTCCAGTGCGTCAATCGAAGCGGGCTTGTCCCTATACACATTAGCCTTGGCATACCCCCACAAAAAATAATCTAATGGTGTCAAATCGCACGATCTAGGCGGCCAATTGACCGGCCCGAAACGTGAAATTAACTGTTCACCAAACTCGCCTCGCAATTGCGCCATTGTTTCGCGTGCTGTGTGGCATGTGGCACCGTCATATATCATGCAAGTCAAGAACTTCCATTTCGGGCAAAAAAAAGTTTGTTATCATCGCTCGGTAGCGTTCACCATTGACAGTAACGCTGCGATTCGCATCATCTTTGAAGAAATTGGCGCAATAATGCCGCCGGCCCATAAACCGCACCAAACAGTGGCTTTTTCGGGATGCATTGGTAGCTGTTGCAATGCTTCTGGCTGATCTTCACTCCAAATGCGGCAATTTTGCTTATTTACGTACCCATTCAACCAAAAATGAGCCTCATCGCTGAACACAATTTTTCGATAAAAAAGCGGATCCTCGGCCAGCTTTCCAAGAGCCCATTCACCAAAAATTCGGCGTTGTGGTAGGTCGGCTGGCTTTAGTTCTTGCCCCAGCTGTATCTTAAAAGGCTTTACGCCCAAATCCTTCCGCAAAATTTTCCACGTAGTGCTGTATCAAAGGCCTAACTGCTGGGAACGGCGCCGAATCGACATTTCGCGGTCTTCTGTCACACTAGCTGATACGGCCGCAATATTTTCTTCACTACGCACAGTACGTAAACGTGTTGGTGGTTTAATGTCCAACAAAGTAAATTTGGTGCGAAATTTGGTCACAATCTTCCGAATAGACTGCTCAGAAGGTCGAGAATGCCGATCATAAAATGGAAGCAGCGCGCGATGAACATTTCGAACCGAGCTCGAATTTTGATAGTAAAATTCAATAATTTGCAAGCGTTGTTCATTTGTAAGACGATCCATGGTTAAATTGCAAACCAAACTGAAGCTGTTTGACAGTGACACAAGGTACTAAACACACGTCAGCTGTCAAAACCAGTGTTGCCAAAACCAAACCAGCTAAAAAATCACCCTTTATATTGTTAAAAGGCGAATATTTTGATTTTTTTGGTTAATAACACTATCTGTGGGAAATGTTTTACATGCAAGAAACATATTAGGACAAACACGGTTGCGTATTTGCCGCTTTTTGATATCATTAAGTTAGATTTCATGAGTAAATAACTGAAGAAAAATTGCTCAAAATGTTTTTATTTTCCCTCAACAAATCTAGGTTGTTGATTTTTCATAAATATTTTAAGCAAAAGTACGCTTATTCCTAAAAAAATGCTATCCACACAAAACGAATAATTTCGAATTTAACGGATAAAATTCTATGAACGCTGTCAGCAAATTGCCCACAGCGGAAGTGGTTCATATTATTTGAGATTAATGTTGTATTCGATTGGTCTTCTTCAGATTTGCCCTCAGATTTCAGATTTCGTGTGCCTAATCGAACATTAAAACTCTCCTTTTTTGTGTTGATATTCGTGCGACTTGAATACGTGTAGTTTTCAACACTTTTCTAAGCGCTTTCCATTCACTGGTTAAATTTTATATTAAAACATTCGAAATTTCCGTCCCGATTGATTTCTAAATATGAATACACAAATAATTGACGAAAATAGATTCACCCGATGCAATGCCTTTCTTTGCTGTAGAAAAATTCACGAAAATGTAAACAAACTCCAACAGTTGTCAAACTCAAAATCTGCAAAAAGATTGCTTTTATACCAAACGAACATAAAAATTGCTCTAAGGGCAACAAAATTGCTCTGAGAGCGCCCAATCGAATACCACATAAGTGGGTGAGTTGGAATTTTTGAAGTTTCGTGACATTTGTCAATACGAATTTCTATGTATCAATACTAGCGCACCAAATCAAGGCACTTCTGTAAAAATATAGCTTGTAGGCAAAGTAACGAAAATGTAAACAAACTCCACCAGTTGTCAAACTCAAATGCACTTGTATTGGTATATGGTAGGTATATCTGAAGCAAATCTGCTCTGAAATCTGAAAAAGTATTGCCTCTGCTGAAAATCCCAATGGAAAACCATATTTCATGTATTTCCCGCTGCGTTATTTGATTCATTTTGTTGCCAGTTAAAAAAAAGAGTAAACATTCGTGTTTCCTTTTTCGGTCTGTAATGTACCTAATGTAGGTAACAAGATAAACGGAAATACCAGAAGTAAAATATTGCTCATGTGCTAAATTTCTTCTACAAAAGAAATATTGAAAAGAAAAATTATACAAATTTGATTCAAATGGTAACAGCATCGATACTGGAAGTGAAATGCCAATTCCGTAAAAAAAAAAAACAGCAAATGTGACATTTAAAAGTTCTTGGTTGCGAAGCCTACTTGTGTGCTTCCGAGCAACCTTCTTAACCTCATCTTCAACCATTTCAACTTTTAGATTTCTACGCAGATCGGCATTGCGTATATACCAAGGTGCATTAACTAAATATATGTTCCTTAGTACTTTATTTTGGAAAAAAACTGCATTTTTTTTTTTTAAATAATGACAATGTAATCAGGAGATTGAGACGGAGAAAACCTCTTGATCTATAAGATTTAGCTATGGCTAATAAATCAGGAACTGTCTTCAAACAAAACAAGTTTCCTACAGACGGCGAACTTATCTCTTAAATTCATAAAATAAATCAAAAATAAATTTGCTGATTAGTCGTTCGACTATAGGTGCAATCTTATTTGGGATGGCGAATGTCAGTCCCCCGGGAGTTTTTGTTTTAGATTATTTAAAGTCCATCACTATTGCAGAAACATCCCTCGCGTACTTGCTCCGCCATGTCTTTCGATGATTGTATACTTCCAGCAAACTCCTTTTAGATAACGCAGATAATATAAAACGAAACGGCTATTATGTACAAATAATATAAAATCATGCACACGATTTAAGAAACATTTTTCAGCTGCAAAGGTAAAATTTCCTAAGACAAAGTGATAAAATCTCATTAGATATTGTATTTTCGCCCCTGGGATTTCCAAAGTACGTGGATAGACTTCAAGCTACTTTGAGCAACTTTCGTCTTTGACATCTAATTCATGTCAAAAATAAATATAGAACTTACATTTTTGCTACGTATAAAACGTTTTCGCAGAACATTCTATCACCACCGATTTTTTTTTATTTTCATAGATTTTATTCTGTGCAAATTAAATTTTGAATTAGCTTCTTTTCAAATTTGTGCATTTGACATAGGTATTTGTCAGTACTTGCCGGTTGAAATTCTATGAGCTGTTTCGAGCCAAGAGGGGAACTACTCGTTACTCGTTATTTTGCTAATTTTCTCTTTTTCTGTCATTTTTGATGATATTATGGGCTTTGTGGATTTATATCGATAGTGTTCGATTTAAACCCCGTGACCGAATGAACCTAAAGCAGAGTTGCACTATTTTTCGAAATAATTTTACCTGTCTATCCCTGAACAGCGCATCAGCCTTTAAGACTTAAGCGGAATATGTTTTTTTTTAACAATTTATTCTGCTTAATAATCGCTTCCCATTGTTAAAAGCTTAAAGGATTATTTTTAAGTAGGTAAATGTAGCTTTATATATTTGCGAGCTGAAAATCCTACTTTACTTTGCTTTGCTGAGATCAAAGCTAAAAAAAACACGACTATAATGTAACGGTCGTAGGCTGAGATTAGCCCATACGTTTATCAACGAGAAAAGTTGCTCAATACTACCGCTTTCTCCCTATGCATTGCATCTCTGCCTGTAAATTTTTAACTGCGATTTTGACTGTCCTGTGCAATCAGAACAAAGCGCTTTTAATAAAAAAAAAAATCGGTTACCTAGGTTAAAACACTTTTTTATCGATCGAAGTCAAAAAACTAGTCGGTGGCAGCTGCTTCGGTGGTAAAAACGTTTTCATTAAAAGAGAAACAGTTACTATAGTACGCAGTACCGTTCTCACCGAACAGTATTTAACGACCGCTCGAAGGTTCACTAGTTTTTTCCGTACCCAAAGGGAAAAAACGGAACCTTATTAGTTTCGCTTTTGTCCGTCTGTCCGAACTCAGAAACTAAGTGACGTAAAAGGCTGAAATTTGCACACAACATCCGGTATAACCTCTAGTTAAACGACAAATACCAACGGTAGCGATACATCTACTGGTTTTTAGAGTTATAATCACAAAAAAATTACAGCACTTTTTATTTCTTCCAAATACATATTGGAATTGAACTTCTTAAGAAGTTTGTCGTTTTCTTTTTTGAGATCACAAACAATCCACAGAATAAATTCGAAGAACGTGAAAGAACAATGGACTGATGTAACCGTTTTTTTTTTGTTGCTATTTTGGCCCTTTTTTAGTTCTTATTCCCAAGTAAAAACCTTTAAAATGTACCGCAGTTGCCTATCAAAACACTATTATAGTGTTTGGCGAGCCGATGCTTGTTAAATATGGTTCAAAAATTCGAAATGTGAAGAATAGCTTCAGAAATTACACTTTTTTTTCTCACGGGCGGCCCTTTTTCTCTTCACGACTCTTCAGAATTCAACAGTGGCTTATCCAAAGTGACTGTAGGAACTAGGAAGCAAAGACAATACTAAGACCCCCAATTCGCAATCCTCTTGCCGCTGGGTATAATCAAAAAAAGAGATACTTGTTCCTTATTATTATCCATTATGTACTTGCGGTGGGAAAGAGCAGGCCATATCATACAGCGTAAATTATCTTCGCACCAAATAGTTTATGTACTCGTAATTTATATTCAAACACAGTTTTTTTCTTTACAACGTAGGTGCTTTATCAATTTAACTAATAATTTGATACAAGTTACAATAGAAAGAGAAAATATAATCGTCATTATTACCATGGACTTTATTGGTTTTTTTTCTACACGAAAAACGAAACTGCCTGCAGCTGTTTTAATAGAAAAAAAACAAAAAAAAAAACAGGATTTAAACAAATCAAATTCACTACTTTGAATCCCAATCCTTTTGTTCGCTATTTTTTCTCTGTGCTTGTGATATCTGAACAATCCGCGACAGTGGTGAATGTGTACTACTGCTACTAGGTGGCACCGCTATCCTGCTGACTCCACTTTCCGCTAACTTTGGCAAAGAACTCATGCCACCACGTACCGCTGTTGTCGCACTGTCATTTGCATCCCTGGCAAGAGGTGATGGCCTTAGAGAAAGTCTTCTCTGTAAAGCGGTCTGGGTACCAATTTGAGTGCTATTAGCACCGGACGCAATGCCGGTCAATCCAGTCGGCATTGGTGGAGGTGGTGGAGCCATTCCAGGTGGAATTAGTAAATCAGTAGGTCGAACGCTAAATCGCCGCTTAAATTTTGATCCTTCCTTTTCGGTGTAGCTTGGTGGTGGATCGTTATGATCAACGGGAACGGTTGATAGCCGACGGCGGTTAAGAATACTGGTTGCAGTTGATTGATTCGAGGCAGGACCCACAATTGTTGAGCGACGTGAGTAAAGGCGATTTCCGGATGTTGACGGTTGATCGTCGGGATTGAAAATGGAAAATATGGGTGACAGAGCTGGCGGCGCGAGTCCTGCGGTCCCAAGTTTTCTTCGCTTTTTATCGTTGGAGTTCTCGTCAATCGGCTGTTGTAAGACGGCTTGCGTGTGCATGACCTCAAGGGCACGGATTAAATCAGCAATTGTTGTATTCTCAAGGATCTCATGATTTGCTTCTTCCTCATCTGCGACTGAGAACAAACTAGGGCGGCGATTTACAAAATCAAGGTTTGTGTTCCGAGGGGTTAAATCTGTAAAAAGGCTACCACGACGATTTGGTGCGCCGACTCCAGGGAACATACTGCTTCTGCGCATGTTTGGGTTCTGGGTAAACAGGCTTTCGCGCCGCTTTCTTGCAAACCCTGCTGGAGGACCAAATGGTGGTAGTACAGTTTTTGGATACGATTCCTGTTGTGAAGCCAAATCAAATACTGTATTACGTCTATTCAAAATAGAAGGAACAGCAGGACCTCCATTCACAAACATATTGTGAAGATTATTTGAATTTGGAGCTGATTTTTTAATGTCCGATTGTCCTATGTTAATGGTGCTGTAGTAATCTTGTCCAGAATTTATTTGGGGTACATCTGGCACACTGGTTACAGATAACTTTCTATCCCCTACTCCGCTCTTATCAATTAAACCCTGTGAGGATCGTTTTCTGAATGGAATTAATTTCTTGAAAAATTGTTTGCCTCCATCTGGCATTGAGAACTTTCGTTTCTGCCTGTTGACGATTTCCTCATCACGATCAATATCCACTACAGCTGATGGACACTCCATTGTACCTGGGAATAGCGACTTGTGGCGATTCCTGCAGCGTATGTTGATAGCTTGCTGAATCTGGTTATTATCACCACTCCATGTCCATTCGTTTGTTCCTGGCCGCATGGTGGTTCTGGGATGCAAGTTGAAATCAGAGAAGGCTCGCTCTCGTTGTGGTATGCCCGGTGGTGGGAAGGACCATTCACTGGACAATATTTGAGAGTCTGTGAAGCCGTGGTAACCTCCATTTATTCCAGACGAGCCCAGTGTCAGTTCATCTTCGTGTGGTCTGATGCTCGCTAACGCTGACACTACCTGCGCTAAGAGATCTGTGGTTTGCTTGAAACTTTCAGCAGTTTCAAATGTCCTCTGTTTGTTAATATTACTCAGTTCAGTATCGGAAGATGTTCGGAATGGTGGAGTGCCACCAACGCGATTATCCACTACACCATGGCACTCTGAGAAGGCCCGTTTCCTGCTTATTACTGGTGGATCCACGCGATACATCGTAAGGTCTGGGCAGGATATTGAGCGCTTTTCAGCAAAATATAATGGTTCGTTGTAAACAGGCTAAAACAGAGAGGAAGAGAAAAATATAAAAATTAGAAACTGTAAAGTAAATGTGGGTATAGTTTATAATATAATTCAGCACTGTTCGTGCTAAAATTAAGCAGCGCATACAAAAAGTTTCCACAGGGTTTTATCTAACGACATTTTCCCTTAAGCTTAGTACGCTGCTCGAGCTAAATTTTGCACGCATACAAAATTCTCTCCAAAATTTAGCTGAGATAAACTTTAAGCGAACCCATTTAGCTTAGTGGTACCCCGCTCGAGCTAAATAATCAAACATTTGTTTCAGAATGTACTTCATGTACATGTGCTCCGAAAGCACTTGAAGAAGGTTGTACTCTTGCTTACGATGATTTATCGAAGCTTTGCCAATGGGGACGTTAAAGTATCTAGTTTTAGTCTGACAGCTGTCCGTCTAGATGTATCTCGGGTTTGACTGACTGAAATCGGCCATATGATGAGCTGTTTCAGTTGACGTTTATGGAGGAGTAGCCGACGAATCTTGTGAAGAAATTCGTGACTGAGTACTAAGTTGACAGTTGGGATGTGTGGCTGACGTATGAAAAGTGACGTTCCAGACCAATCCAGTTTTTGCGTTCAGGTTACATCTTATCCAGACTAATCTAGTTGATCTTAGATAACTAGATTCTAAAATGTGCCCAATGTCAATGGCGGTAAATTTCAATTCTACTTTGAAATTTGTAAAGCAAACAGATACGAACAACAAAATATACGTCAGCAAGAGGTTTGTTTCTGTCAAAATGGCAGTGGTGGGGATAAATTCTCTATCAGAGAGAGACACTTACGAAAAAAATTGGGAACGCTTTTGTAGTAACATATGAAAAATTACAGAAACAAAATTCAAAAAGTCGGTACTAAAAGTCGTTAAAATATCTGATAAAGTCGAAGAATTTGCTAATTTACTAACAAAATTAGTTGATTCATCTACCTAGCGATGAAAGTGATCTGGAATTAATGGAACTTCTTTTTGATAATTCCGAGTAGTAAAAGAGTTTGTAATGATTGACCTACAAGCACTCCAGAATAAGAAAAAGCAACATAGCATTAAGAATTACATGGAGGAGATTGTTTCTTCTTACAGCGAGGAAGAATTTCGTTGCCACTTGCGAAAAGAATTTTGATTTCAAACTTTTGCCAAATGGGGCACCAAATTTCAAATCAGCTGTTAATATACTGACTGCTTTTCCAGTTCTTAAGGACTATTCACATGAGAGCGAATTGCGAACTTTATTCACATGAAAACTATTTTTGGTTAAGTTCGAACGAGTTTTATATGCGTGGGTTTGTGGATCGCGACTATATTACGTGGATTGCGAAAAAAGTGTGACAGTTCGCCGCAAACAGTTTTCATTCGCGGCCAAATAACTTTAATTGTACCTAAATTATTTCAATCAATTGCGACTTTTAGATAAGATGTTAGATTAACTAAATATTATATTTTTGTTAGAGAAAAAAAAATTAATTTCGAATTCTTAGGTACAGTTAAATTGATTGGTTCGCAATTCACCTATTCGTAATTCGCGCTCATGTGAATGTTCATTTATACCAAGAAATTTGTTGAGAAAAAAATCGTAAGATTCTCAGTGGAGGGGTAACATTTTGCTCTCTCGATGACGCTCTCTTTTAAAAACTTTTCGAGTTAAGGAAAGGCATCGAGTAAAAATTCTTAAAAATTCTTACATATCCCTAATCCTCCTTAAGAATACGGAATAGTTGCTTAGATTTCCCGCTCGTCCGCCGTTTTTAGACCACAACTAGCGGAACCTGAAGACAAAGGGGGAGAAGGATGTTAGGGGAGCTCAAAACCAGCCAGTGGAGTTGAGAAGTTTGATGATTTTATTCAAATGATGACCTAGTGCACTGCGTCTGGTTTTGGCTAGGGCCGGACACTCCTAAGAGTAGATGCAATTTAAATTATATCTTTAATTCTTGGACATAAGGGAAGCATTCGATTAGTTGTTGTTTTTGTTAACGTTCCAAGTGGAAAGTAAGACAAGTTCTTATCGAATGGTTACGTAAAATCCCGAAATCGCATCTCGAACCCTACGAATTTAGTAGATAGTCAGAATTCATAGTACAACTCTGAATACGCAGTTGTGCATATATTACATCATTTGATCCTTACCTTCCTGTGTAGTATCTTATTAAGGGTTATTCATTAAGGAACTTGTTTTTAAATAAAATGCAAACAGCTTGAGATATCTAAAAAAAAAAGGATTGGCTTGAATTACTATCAAAACATTTATGAATGGAATTCGACTTCGTTCATAATCATGTCAACCACGGGAACGTACACAGAGGTCGATACGTTGAACCTAATTTTCGATGACTCGGCCGCACATTTCGACCGATACGGCTGCTATTTCTCTTTCAAGATTCGTACTGAATCGTCGTCGCCGGCTTGTTGGCATAGACCAACGATTTAATGTAGCGCAATAAAAAAAAGTTAAGAGGCTGTAAATCACATGGGTTCGTTTCTGAAGAACCTGAACTAAGACTTCAATAACTCGATTGTTCCACCCGCCCCGCTGTGTGGCTTGTGGCACCGTCTTGTTGAAACCACATATGATGTCCAATTCATGCAATTGCTCAAATAAATGACGTTCCAACATGTCTCTGTAGCGAATACTATTTACCGTAACGTGACGGTCATTTTCATTGACAAAAAATAAGGGCCACCGGCATGAAAACCGCACTGCCGCAGTGACTTTTGCGTATGAAGTGATGTTTCATGAAGCTCATGAAGGACCTGTCCAGTAACTTACACGTTGCTTATTCACGAAGCCGTTTAACCAAAAATGTGCTTCATCGTTGAAAATTTTAAATTGACATTAACGATCTTCAAGTTGCGACCACCGACTCCGAATTTCGGTAGAAAATTTTAATTATTTGTCAGCGTTGTTCCTTCGTGTACTTCACCATGGTGAAAATGTTGATTTTACTGAATATTTTGACATTGACAGTTCGGTAATCGGCTTAAGAGTGCGTTCACACTGAAAGTTTGAAGTTGTCAAGTCGCCAATGAAAGACCTTTTATAAATATAAATAGGATAGGTAAGGCAAATAGTTACGAAACTTTTCAATAACGAGCGAAATTAAGAACAAACCCGTTCCTGTTACTGCCGTTTAGTTATACACTCGACTTAGACTTAATTGGGAAGCCTTTTGCAGTGGAGGAAAACACCTTAAGATGTACAATTGGTGTCTTTCATTCTCAATTATGTAGAGTGCATAGTTATTTTACTTATTCTAATACTATATAAAGAGTTTGACGCAATAGGTCCGTAGGGACCCAAGGCCTAGATTCTCACAACCATTCGTTTTGTGTGAGTTTAATTTTTGGAACGAATGGAAGGGATCTACAATTTTATTTCGATTCCAAACGCCTACTTGAGAAGCTCAAGCTTCAAGACAGTTATACTATCGGATGTTTGTCAGACGTTCTTATTATAGGTTACAAAAATAACTTGCCTTAAATTTCATAATGTACAACTCATTTAGAATCCTCCTTAAGTAGCCAACATCCTTAGTGACCCCATTCCAAATACGGTTCTGTGTCGCTTTGATATTCTCTGAAAGTTGGTATTCCAATAACGACAGCTTTTTACTTTGTAGACCTCTGAAAATTGGGAACTTATGTCAATCTCTTGGGTATTCTTATTAAAGCGATAATAAAGCCAACAATAAATATTGAAAGCAGGGTAACTTACTTGCTTATAAATGTCATAATCATGACCAGGTATCCCAATGAGAATATAAACCAAACAATTATGAATATTTGATAGACAACAAAGAGTCCTCCAAACTCACGGGGCTAAACGAATGCAATTGTTAAGAAATTTCGCTTTCGATATTTTGTATAATTCTATTACCTGTAGAGGTTGAAACGTCGGCACAAAATCGCCAAACCCAATTGTTGTCATCGTTACATATGAATAGTAAACCGATGTTGCAAAAGACCAACTTTCGAAATACGAGAATATCAATGATGGCAGTATAATAAAGAACGTTATGCCCGGCACTAATGCGATGCATACTGTTGCAAGTAGACCCAGTTGAGGTGGGACGTACCGTATGTCATTTGACATTTTGTACTTCTTGTAGCGCCTGTAGATCGATGTAAACTGTAAGAATACGATAAATTCATTAAAGAAATACTTGAAACAGAGTTTTAGTTACTGCTTACCGTTTTGCTAAAATAATCTCCCAATCCAGAGAAAAGAATACCATTGATGGGGATACCGATTAATGAATATATAATCATTATCATTCGCCCAAGTGTAGTCGTGGGTGCTAAATTACCATAGCCTACCGTTGAAAGTACGGTAAATGAAAAGAAAAATGCATGGTAAAACGTCCACGTGTATGGATCTTCAAATTGATCTGTTGTATAATTAGTCACAGGCTTGCCACAGTAGCTGGTAATTTTTTCAAGAACTGTATTCTGAGCTGACTCATTCTTGGTACTGAGCTGATCAACGAGGTATTCTAGAACGACACAAAAACGCTGAAGAATTAAAACGGTTAAGTAAAAAAATATGAATATGAATCACATTATTCGTAGTTTATTTATTAAAAAGTATCGAAGAAGCTTGTTAGTTAGACTCTAATGTGATAAAATCACTGCTTCTCACAAATATTGTTGGCTGATGCTATTCGCATGTCGTCAATGTCAAACTTTAATCGCATAAAGGAACAGCATGTGTGTCGCTTCGCTCGCAACAAAGGACTCTAAATTCTCATTTCTTAAAACTCTCTAATGAAAATACCATTACGTTACGTCAAATACGTGGCCGTGTCCCGGAGCCAGACAAACGTAAGTCAGAACGAAAATAACGTGTCACTTCGAACATTACGCAAATCAGCAAGATCAAATGGGTTACTATTAAATCTTAGTTCCAGCCAAAGTGATCGAGATTTCCGACCAAACAAAAATATGAATTTATTACATTTGTCTAGTTTTTGTAAGCATTTCCTTGACGAAGAATCATATAGAGAACCATTTCAATCCAAAACTTCCTATTTTATAAATATCTTTTGTAATAACAGAGTTCATAAAAGATTTTCCACACAGCATACCATACTTCTGTATTTATTGTTGATTTCAAGAGGGCCGGAGTAGGATTCAAAAAATAAACGTGGTTGCCGATTGTTGGCTGCCTCCGGCCGGAGATAGTCAACAACGATTTTTTAACTGAGTACGCCAAACAGCGTTGCCAGAGATTTTTTTGACATTTCGAACTTTTGTATGGAAATTCATAACAGAATAGTATAAAAGTTTTTGCCGAATAGGCCTGTATGTACGATCAGCATAATACGCACATACGGAATCAAAAAAACTGCGGCCCACCTCTCTGAAAAGTCGGTGAAGGTAGTGAATCGTGTATATTTTTCTTTCGAAGTTTTTGGTATTAAATTGTTCTCTTTAGCTCCTCCCCTTGTAAGTCAAAATTCTCGTTGCGTGCGCTCAGTCGCTCTCGGTGAAGGTGAAGGTTTTTCTGTGAATTTACTGTCAAAACGTTAGTGACATTTCTGTCGGAGTTAGTGTTGTATGTGAAAATTTAGTGGGTAAGTGTTTTCAAATGTGTTTTTTCTTATAAAATATATTATTATTCATTATAGAGCATTTAAATGTGAAAAACTTCTGTATTTATTGTTGATTTCAAGAGGGCCGGAGTAGGATTCAAAAAATAAACGTGGTTGCCGATTTTTGGCTGCCTCCGGCCGGAGATAGTCAACGACGGTTTTTTAACTGAGTACGCCAAACAGCGTTGCCAACCAATTTTGACGTAAAAATGCCTAAAGGACATGAAAAAGCCTTAGTGGGCATCACCGACGCCAAATGACAAATAAACCCACTATGATCACCTTGCAGATAAAAAGTCGTTAAAATTCAAAGTTTCCCAGTCTTCAGTCTTCACTCACTTTTTTGCCCTAAAATATTCAAATTCTTGTCTTGAGCCGCTCAAATATGACCCGGGCAAATGAGAAGCACGCTAAAGAAAAGAAAAAGCGTCTCGTTTTATTAAAGGAACAGATTTAGAACAAGCCTTATTTGAAATCCTTGAAAGGACGACTCTTCAGGACCTTGAAAAATTTGGTTTCTTTGCTTTCAGCAGAAGAAGAAAAAAAGCTTAAAAGTTGGTTAGTAAAGCGAAATGTGGTTTTCCACAGACCTGTGAAAACCTCTTGAAAACTGTGCAAGATATTCTCCAAGAAGAAGGCCGCAAAACTCATTTCAAATACCGCAAACCCGGTAAGAAATGGTACTACGGTTTTTTTGCGACTCAATCCTGATTTAATCCTCGAACCGCTGAAACTGTGTCTAAAAACCGCGCTCAAATAACAGAGGAAGCAATAAGAAAATTGTTTAGAGAGCTCAAAGAATACACAATCTCCCAATGTCAATTTCATCTCAGACTTGGAAAACTTTCCATGAAAACAAAGATGATGAAAAAGATAATAATATTTATCTATTAAATTATTTTTAGAGTTCCTATTAGCTTTAAAAAAATGTTCCCCAATTTTCTTAAAATTGTTTTAGACTTAAACTAAGTATCCTGCTCGCGCTAAATGTTATCTCCCATACAAAAATGTCTACAAAGATAAAATTTAGCGAGACAATTTAGCAAAGCAGTATCCTGTTCGCTCGCTAAATTCTTAACTTCATATAGATGGGCCGATGACAAGTCTCCACTCATTTAGCTCGCGAAATAAATGTCCGGTACATTAAATCAAGGATAAATTCTGACAAGAAAAAGTTTCTGTTGTGTTGTTGCTGCCGGGTGAATTTATTATCTCAAACTATTTATTTATTTCTATTTCCCAAGCTGTGTGTAGTCAATATATAGATTTTTTGGAGCAAACCGCACAAAACATTAGCGGTATAAGTAAAAGAAGACGCAAAACCAAAATGCCCTTTTCATGCGATGAAAGGATTTACGCGACACAAAGGTAAGTGTCGTCTTCTACTTGCTACTATAGTAATTATTTCAGCTGCTGCAGCAATTATAACATCTTCTTCAATTCTTCTTGTATCCATTGTTTTGCAGATATTTAAATATTGCGATGCCTTTAAAGTTTGAATTTCAAATTACGTGTATAATTAAAATCACGTTTACCGACATCTGTCATGAACATATGGTTTTTGTCCCATCTATCATATTTCAAAATTTAGCGACCATTTATCTTTGCTTGTGGAGAAACGGAGTGGAGACTAGGGACGCTAAAA
Organism: Cheilosia grossa; assembly: GCA_963082955.1. Taxonomy (NCBI): domain Eukaryota; kingdom Metazoa; phylum Arthropoda; class Insecta; order Diptera; family Syrphidae; genus Cheilosia; species Cheilosia grossa. Next base: position 27,149,205 of record OY720145.1, on the reverse strand, counting down.
TTTAGCGCGAGCAGGGTACTTAGCTTTAAAATGGAAATTTTAATTTATTTTTAGTAACATAAATTATTTTCCTTAACTTTTCTGTTATAAAACATTTAAATAAAAAATTTAAACAGCTAAATCCCGAGCTGGTCGGAAATAGGAAACAATTTAAAAAAATACTTTTTTTTACTAAAATTTAAACATATAATTTTCTGGTAAGAATAATTATTTTTTATTTATTTATTTTACATAAAAAGAAATTAATAAAGATAAATTTATTTCATCTAAAAACTGACAAAAAAAAAGTACTGAAACGTACAAAATAGTAAATTGTTTTTTTAAATGCCATAGCATAAATATTACAAAAAAAAACAAAGAAAAATCGTATTTTATTTAGGTAAAAGTTAATTTTACACCATAGTCCGTATTTCTTAAAACCTTAATAAAAGAGAAGTGCGTGTGTTCGCGCATAACTCGAGAACGCATCGTATGTTTTTCATGATTTTGGGCCGGATGGTTTTGTTTTGGCCCAAGGACGGGCATAGGCTGATTTTTGTCGTGAAAACAACATTTTAAGGGGATGAAATGGGGGTGAAAGTTTGTGGGGAAAAGCACTTCGAACAAAATAAACTGGATAGAAAAACGAGGAGTGTGACTTCAAATAGAACAACTATTTAAATTTGTGATTTCGTTGCTTCAAAATCGCATGCGGCCAGTGAAAAGGTCAAACCTTTCACGTCGCAGTCGTAATGCGCGACGCATGGCGAGGGTGGCTCTTCATGAAAACAAGATAGGCAACAACGCGATCGGAATCAGCGGAACAGCAGATGCTATGTTTAGTTTCTGAAATTTATTCGAAAACAGATGATTCTTCACATCTTTTGAACTTGTTAATGATTCGTTAAACCGTCAGGTGGAGTGGTGACTCCACTTGCCATTGTGCAATATGACAGATCTCATTTTCGTTTCCTTATTCCAATCGAATTGGATGGACTTGCTTTATTTTGTGTGGTCAGATATCTATCGAAATTGCATTGTGAAGAGTGAGGTTAACCAACTGTTTTTGATTTCATTTAGGTACAATTGGATTTGGGAAATTGGCCACACAATTTAAAATTGAAAGTCGGCCATAATATTGTTGCGCAACCTCAATCCATCGAAACTTTTTAACGGACAGTGCTACATGCCGCTACTACCGCGGCCTCATAGTGTTAAGGCAGTGAATCTTGAATTCCGATTGTGAATTGTATGATCCGAATCAGATCACGAAAGTAAAACAATACGGATCATAGATTAATTTTCTTTTGACAGTTGTCAAACATTTCTGTTTTTACCGATGCCGTAATATGGTGTGTTTTGTTTCTAAAAGGAAATGCGTTTACCTACAATCAGTTCGAAATGTAATGAAAATCTTACTGCAGTTTGCACCTTTGGTACGCTTGGATTCGAATTCTTAGACAAAGTAAACGACAGTGTTTTAAGCACGAAATTCCAAAAGAACAAACTGAAGTTAGTTAAAACTAAACATTCTATTTTTTATAATAATACTCTTTGGTGGCGTTCTCACAAGTTGTGTTCGTTGGCATAATCCAGAGACTGGTTGTTCTGTTACATTTAATAATTTTAGCATAAGAAGATGATGAACGCGTATGATTATTAACAGCAGTGCGGTCGGTTTCTCAACTATGGTTAATCCCGTTGTGACCAGGCTTAGTAAATATACGTTTGATTGTCAAAATTAAATCGTCACTGTTTAAAGATAATTATTCAAAAACTCGGCGAAAATGGTTGCAATTACATTTTTCTGTTATATTTTGTGATAAAATAGGAATGTGTTTGTCAATAATTAGTTTGAAACTAATTTAAAATAATGCAGCCTGCCATTTTTCCATTTCTCATTACTCCAAGAATTTCTGGACATTAGTATTTTATGTTAAGAAAAAAACAACTCTCACCGTTCTACAGGGAAACTTGTGAACAAAATTATATACGAGCTGCGAAACATTTCATAAGAATTTTTTTGTTAAATAAATGGCTATCGTTTACAGGCACACCAACATTGAATCCACCTAGTGGGAACTAGAACAATAAATTTTCAGAGCATGATTCGTGATCTCGATGAATAGCATAATCATATGCTGTCGTTGTAATATGGATCATGGCTGATAAAAAATAAAAAACTCGCACTTGGTCGAGTGTCACTCGTGCACCGAAGGCTCCGCACTTCTTTAGAGTTGGAAATTGCGAACAAACAACAAACAACAATATGTGTGGATGAGAATGAGTAGATATCCATTGGAAAAGTTCCAATGAAAATGAGTAGAGTTGAGTATTCATTGAAAATACCAATTGGAATCGATTAAGACAACACACCAATGACGAATGAAAAATGGTTAAAAGGAGCCTTCTTTATATAGTGATTGACAGTTTTTTTGTAAATATTTTTTTAAAATATTAACTTGTCCACAAAACAGTCTTCGGCACATATATAGCTACGAACATGATCTACAAAAAAGGTGTACATCCATTTTTCTGTAAATCAAGAAATAAACAGACTTTTGTGCGAGTGAAAATATCTTTTTTCACCAAATCACTTATTATTCTAAAACCACTCGATGTATCGCTACCATTGGTATTTGTCGTTTAACTAGAGGTTATACCGGATGTTGTGTGCCTACGTCAGTTAGTTTCTGAGATAGACCTACGTAAAAAATTGGTCGAAACTAGGTAGGTGCCGTTTTTCCTCCTGGGTACGGAACCTTAAAAAGGGCTAACTACCCTGTTCAATGAAAAAGCGGAACGTCGTGAACATGTTATAGGTACTTCAGGTTAACTTTTGAATAAATAACTTGAATTGACCGAATTACATAAAGCATGCATGCTCCGAATTAGTATTTTTATTACATTAACGAATTTGGGGGGAACAAAGTTCGTATATTAATAAATTTACATTTCTATCCCAAATTTACTACGTACATTGTAACGTCGATTGGGACTTGGGAGTCGTAATTCTTGATTTCTGTCTTCGCAGAGACGCATGTTAAAATAATTTGAGCTTAAGACAGTACGGTCATTGCGCTAAATAAATATTTTTTTTTTTTGCTTTCTGTTACTATTAGTAAACAATATTGATTTTGCTTCTTGTTTTCATTCGTTTCGTATGAGTTTTCATTTTTGAGACGAATGGAAGGGACCTACAATTTTTGTCCGAACGGATAAATTGAGCAGCTCTTTCAGACGTTCGCTAGAAGTGGCGCAGTGGATAATGCCTTAAGATGTAATTTATGTGTTTTTTTTTCGGGGAAAGACGACATTTCTCACCACTACGCGAACCACACTTTAAATAAATGCAGATTTAGGGTTTTATTTGCTCCTAAATATCTACTGTTGTTTTCGGATCAGAATAATTTCTTGACTACTCGCCACGAAAATTAGCCGAGCTGACACTATTTTGGTGCAATTGACACACGGACTAAGAACAAATATTATTTAATACATTGCTATTCGGCCATTGGTCGTTGAGGCCATTGCACCGCTTTAGTTCTGTATATAGGAAGTTCGTACACTTAAGCATGCACTAAATTAATTAACTGTCTCCGATGAGAATCAAATTAAGTAGGTATTTCCTCTTAAAAGGCGAATGCTGTCGAGATAAACGCTTTTCACTTATCTAGGCGAGGAATATCCAACCAAAGAGATATATCTACAATACTATAATAATTCAGTCATTCAACTAGTTCCCCTTCCACGTATAGCATGACATATATGCAATGGAGCGTTAACCCACATATTCAATAAACATTTCAAAAGATCTCGCTACTGGATCATTGTGGTAGACATCCGGAATAATCATTCAGCACGAAATGTGTAACAAAAGGTAAAATGGATTGTCTGCTGCGATAATACTTTTTGTAAGCAACTGGGATAGATTGGGGAAGCACTAGACAGATTATTCTAAAGCAATTTGTTGTTGAAAATAAGGTGTGGCCGTATTGGATTGGGTGCGTGATTGAGATAGCGTGAATGAAATTCTGAAGTTTGAGGTAAAACCGAAAACCGAGTGGACCGATGGGCTCGGTCTAAACAAGACCTTTAAATAAGGCCGAATGTAGTTCGCGATATATGCCAACCAGTGCTGTTTATGATGCTGGTAGGTAATCTGTTTTTAGGATATTGAAGTGGCTTCCAGATGATTAGAAATTATCTCTTGTTTTCTACATTTTTAAGATTTCTAGAATTGCTATATTGTTTTTAAGGAACTCAACTTCAAGTTTAACCTTTTTAATTCATGTAGATAAGCGACATATTTATATTTTATATCTCTCAATTAAAGGCAACAATTTTCTAAACTTTATGAATTCTTCAATGTTCAGCTGATTGTGACGATTTTAATTTAATTACTGTGGTCGTAGGCCTCTAGGCCAATAGCCAAAAATATATCTTTGTTTTTATTCCTCTCTTTTAAATTATAGTCTAGCTAAAAGTCTATTTTGTATAGACCGGCAGACGTTCTTCCCATAGGTACCCACCCATCCCTATTCGCCTCCCGGACCGGCAAAATTAATTTACTCAACAAAGGGCAAAACGAAAATGTAATGTAAAAGTAGATGTTTATTTTAATTGGAGTTATTTGTTTCAGTAATTTAGAGTTAAAAGGTGATTGTGATATGAAAGATGATTCAAACAAAATGTTTTTATGTTTATTGCAAGGCTTTATGCAGCGTTTTTCGTTTTTCTGTTCTCTGCGTCACAAATAAAACTGATCATAATGCATTGGTGAAATAAAAACGCGTTCGCCTGTACTAATTTTTCCTTGAGACTGTTCATTTCGATTGAAGTCACTAAAAACCACTTCGTATGCATTGATAACTGTGTTTCCTGTTTTTTACGAAACCACCTGGGCACTCATTCCGTATGTCGATTATCGCCAGACGATAGAGTTTCTACGATACCGAACTTTGCTTCACGTAACTTCAATAATCGTCTATCGTCCAGACGATATCGTTTCGACGATTGAACATTTGCTTCACGTAAATCAATAATCATCGAAACGCTATCGCCCAGACGATACAATTTGAGCGATACCTAATGAGGTATCGTTTTGCATTGATTTGTATGTTCTGCCATCAGCTGAAGATTTTTTATTGAATTTCAAGAAGAATAATTGACTTAAGATGTTTTTCAAATGTTAGCCAACTTATTATAAATAACGACTTATCTACATTTTAGACTTATTTTGTATGAACCTCACAGCAATCGAAGAATACGAAGCGGAAATAACCGGATAAGACAGTTGGCTTTAGAA